>CAJYYF030000027.1:1260375-2520750 GCA_913789895.3 Seladonia tumulorum
AAAGATAGTATACTTTCATAATATATAAGTTAGAACTGCAAATACCTGCATAGCTCAGAGTTATTTAACTAAATATGTAGCATGAACTGCTCCGGATGATCAAATAGTACATCCGCGCATACTATAACTTTGATTACGCTTTGTTATGAAGTTCCGCAGCGTTTCGCTGATGTTTTGATTGCGTCGTATTGAAAAGATAGTATACTTTCATAATATATAAGTTAGAACTGCAAATACCTGCATAGCTCAGAGTTATTTAACTAAATATGTAGCATGAACCGCTCCGGATGATCAAATAGTACATCCGTGCATACTATAACTTTGATTACGCTTTGTTATGAAGTTCCGCAGAGTTTCGCTGAGGTTTTGATTGCGTCGTATTGATTAGATAGTATACTTTGATATTATATAAGTTGGAACTGCAAATACCTGCAAACCTCAGAGTTATTTAACTAAATATGTAGCAAGGACCGCTCTGGATGATCACATAGTACATCCGTGCATAGTATAACTTTGTTCACGCTTTGTTATGAAGTTTTGCAAAGTTTCGCTGATGTTTTGATTGCGTCGTATTGAAAAGATAGTATACTTTCATAATATATAAGTTAGAACTGCAAACACCTGCATAGCTCAGAGTTATTTAACTAAATATGTAGCATGAACCGCTCCGGATGATCAAATAGTACATCCGTGCATAGTATAACTTTGTTCTCGCTTTGTAATGAAATTCCGCAAAGTGTCGCTGATGTTTTGATTGCGTCGTATTGATTAGATAGTATACTTTGATATTATATAAGTTAGAACTGCAAATACCTGCAAACCTCAGAGTTATTTAACTAAGTATGTAGCAAGTACCGCTCTGGATGATCAAATAGTACATCCGTGCATATTATAACTTTGTTTACGCTTTGTTATGAAGTTCCGCAGAGTTTCGGTGAGGTTTTGATTGCGTCGTATTGAAAAGATAGTATACTTTCATAATACATAAGTTAGAACTGCAAATACCTGCATAGCTCAGAGTTATTTAACTAAATATGTAGCAAGGACCGCTCCGGATGATCAAATAGTACATCCGTGCATACTATAACTATGATTACGCTTTGTTATGAAGTTCCGCAGAGTTTCGCTGAGGTTTAGATTGCGTCGTATTGATTAGATAGTATACTATGATAATATATAAGTTAGAACTGCAAATACCTGCAAAGCTCAGAGTTATTAATCAAAATATGTATCCAGAACCGCTCAGGATGATCAAATAGTACATCCGTGCATAGTATAACTTTGTTTACGATTTGTTATGAAGTTCCGCAAAGTTTCGCTGAGGTTTTGATTGCATATAGGATTGATAAGATAGTATACTTTGATATTATATAAGGTAGAACTGCAAATACCTGTAAACCTCAGGGTTATTTAACTAAATATGTAGCAAGAACCGCTCTGGATGTTCAAATAGTACATCCCTGCAAAGTATAACTTTGTTTTCGATTTGTTATGAAGTTTTGCAAAGTTTCGCTGATGTTTTGATTGCGTCGTATTGAAAAGATAGTATACTTTCATAATATATAAGTTAGAACTGCAAACACCTGCATAGCTCAGAGTTATTTAACTAAATATGTAGCAAGTACCGCTCTGGATGATCAAATAGTACATCCGTGCATATTATAACTTTGTTTACGCTTTGTTATGAAGTTTTGCAAAGTTTCGCTGATGTTTTGATTGCGTCGTATTGAAAAGATAGTATACTTTCATAATATATAAGTTAGAACTGCAAATACCTGCATAGCTCAGAGTTATTTAACTAAATATGTAGCATGAACTGCTCCGGATGATCAAATAGTACATCCGCGCATACTATAACTTTGATTACGCTTTGTTATGAAGTTCCGCAGCGTTTCGCTGATGTTTTGATTGTGTCGTATTGAAAAGATAGTATACTTTCATAATATATAAGTTAGAACTGCAAATACCTGCATAGCTCAGAGTTATTTAACTAAATATGTAGCATGAACCGCTCCGGATGATCAAATAGTACATCCGTGCATACTATAACTTTGATTACGCTTTGTTATGAAGTTCCGCAGAGTTTCGCTGAGGTTTTGATTGCGTCGTATTGATTAGATAGTATACTTTGATATTATATAAGTTGGAACTGCAAATACCTGCAAACCTCAGAGTTATTTAACTAAATATGTAGCAAGGACCGCTCTGGATGATCACATAGTACATCCGTGCATAGTATAACTTTGTTCACGCTTTGTTATGAAGTTTTGCAAAGTTTCGCTGATGTTTTGATTGCGTCGTATTGAAAAGATAGTATACTTTCATAATATATAAGTTAGAACTGCAAACACCTGCATAGCTCAGAGTTATTTAACTAAATATGTAGCATGAACCGCTCCGGATGATCAAATAGTACATCCGTGCATAGTATAACTTTGTTCTCGCTTTGTAATGAAATTCCGCAAAGTGTCGCTGATGTTTTGATTGCGTCGTATTGATTAGATAGTATACTTTGATATTATATAAGTTAGAACTGCAAATACCTGCAAACCTCAGAGTTATTTAACTAAGTATGTAGCAAGTACCGCTCTGGATGATCAAATAGTACATCCGTGCATATTATAACTTTGTTTACGCTTTGTTATGAAGTTCCACAGAGTTTCGGTGAGGTTTTGATTGCGTCGTATTGAAAAGATAGTATACTTTCATAATACATAAGTTAGAACTGCAAATACCTGCATAGCTCAGAGTTATTTAACTAAATATGTAGCAAGGACCGCTCCGGATGATCAAATAGTACATCCGTGCATACTATAACTATGATTACGCTTTGTTATGAAGTTCCGCAGAGTTTCGCTGAGGTTTAGATTGCGTCGTATTGATTAGATAGTATACTATGATAATATATAAGTTAGAACTGCAAATACCTGCAAAGCTCAGAGTTATTAATCAAAATATGTATCCAGAACCGCTCAGGATGATCAAATAGTACATCCGTGCATAGTATAACTTTGTTTACGATTTGTTATGAAGTTCCGCAAAGTTTCGCTGAGGTTTTGATTGCATATAGGATTGATAAGATAGTATACTTTGATATTATATAAGGTAGAACTGCAAATACCTGTAAACCTCAGGGTTATTTAACTAAATATGTAGCAAGAACCGCTCTGGATGTTCAAATAGTACATCCCTGCAAAGTATAACTTTGTTTTCGATTTGTTATGAAGTTTTGCAAAGTTTCGCTGATGTTTTGATTGCGTCGTATTGAAAAGATAGTATACTTTCATAATATATAAGTTAGAACTGCAAACACCTGCATAGCTCAGAGTTATTTAACTAAATATGTAGCAAGTACCGCTCTGGATGATCAAATAGTACATCCGTGCATATTATAACTTTGTTTACGCTTTGTTATGAAGTTTTGCAAAGTTTCGCTGATGTTTTGATTGCGTCGTATTGAAAAGATAGTATACTTTCATAATATATAAGTTAGAACTGCAAATACCTGCATAGCTCAGAGTTATTTAACTAAATATGTAGCATGAACTGCTCCGGATGATCAAATAGTACATCCGCGCATACTATAACTTTGATTACGCTTTGTTATGAAGTTCCGCAGCGTTTCGCTGATGTTTTGATTGCGTCGTATTGAAAAGATAGTATACTTTCATAATATATAAGTTAGAACTGCAAATACCTGCATAGCTCAGAGTTATTTAACTAAATATGTAGCAAGTACCGCTCGGGATGATCAAATAGTACATCCGTGCATATTATAACTTTGTTTACGCTTTGTTATGAAGTTCCGCAGAGTTTCGCTGAGGTTTTGATTGCGTCGTATTGAAAAGATAGTATACTTTCATAATATATATGTTAGAACTGCAAATACCTGCATAGCTCAGAGTTATCTAACTAAATATGTAGCAAGGACCGCTCTGGATGATCAAATAGTACATCCGTGCATAGTATAACTTTGTTCACGCTTTGTTATGAAGTTCTGCAAAGTTTCGCTGAGGTTTTGATTGCATAGGATTGATAAGATAGTATACTTTCATATTATATAAGGTAGAACTGCAAATACATGCATAGCTCAGAGTTATTTAACTAAATATGTAGCAAGTACCGCTCTGGATGATCAAATAGTACATCCGTGCATATTATAACTTTGTTTACGCTTTGTTATGAAGTTTTGCAAAGTTTCGCTGATGTTTTGATTGCGTCGTATTGAAAAGATAGTATACATTCATAATATATAAGTTAGAACTGCAAATACCTGCATAGCTCAGAGTTATTTAACTAAATATGTAGCATGAACTGCTCCGGATGATCAAATAGTACATCCGCGCATACTATAACTTTGATTACGCTTTGTTATGAAGTTCCGCAGCGTTTCGCTGATGTTTTGATTGCGTCGTATTGAAAAGATAGTATACTTTCATAATATATAAGTTAGAACTGCAAATACCTGCATAGCTCGGAGTTATTTAACTAAATATGTAGCAAGAACCGCTCTGTATGTTCAAATAGTTCATCCGTGCATAGTATAACTTTGTTCTCGCTTTGTTATGAAGTTCCGCAGTGTTTCGCTGAGGTTTTGATTGCGTCTTATTGATTAGATAGTATACTTTGATATTATATAAGTTGGAACTGCAAATACCTGCAAACCTCAGAGTTATTTAACTAAATATGTAGCAAGGACCGCTCTGGATGATCAAATAGTACATCCGTGCATAGTATAACTTTGTTCACGCTTTGTTATGAAGTTCTGCAAAGTTTCGCTGAGGTTTTGATTGCATAGGATTGATAAGATAGTATACTTTCATATTATATAAGGTAGAACTGCAAATACATGCAAACCTTAGAGTTATTTAACTAAATATGTAGCAAGAACCGCTCTGTATGTTCAAATAGTTCATCCGTGCATAGTATAACTTTGTTCTCGCTTTGTTATGAAATTCCGCAAAGTGTTGCTGATGTTTTGATTGTGGCGTATTGGTAAGATAGTATACTATGATATTATATACTGTAGAACTGCAACTACCTACAAACCTGAGAGTGATTTTTCAAAAGATGTATCCAGAACCGTCAGGAAGATCAAATAGTACATCCGTGCATAGTATTACTTTGTTGACGCTTTGTTACGAAGTTCAGCAAAGTTTCGCTAAGGTTTTGATTGCATAGGATTGGCAACATCGTATACTTTGGTATTATATCAGTTAGAACTGTAATTACCTGGAAACCTCAGTGTTATTTAACAAAATATGTGGCAAGAACCGGTCAGGAAGATCAAATAGTACATCCGTGCATAGTATAACTTTGTTTACGCATTGTTATGAAGTTCTGCAAAGTTTCGCTGATGTTTTGATTGCGTCGTATTGATAAGATAGTATACATTGGTATTATATAAATTAGAACTGCTAATACCTGCAAAGCTCAGAGTTTTTTAACTAAATATATAGCGAGAACCGCTCAGGATGATCAAATAGTACATACGTGCACAGTATAACTTCGTTCTCGCTTTGTTATGAAATTCCGCAAAGTGTCGCTGATGTTTTGATTGCGTCGTATTGGTAAGATAGTATACTTTGATATTATATAAGACAGAACTGCAACTACCTGCAATCCTCAGAGTTATTTAACAAAATATGTAGCAAGAACCGCTCAGGATGATCAAATAGTACATACGTGCATAGTATAACTTTGTTTACGCTTTGTTATGAAGTTCCGCAAAGTTTCGCTGATGTTTTGATTGCGTCGTATTGAAAAGATAGTATACTTTCATAATATATAAGTTAGAACCGCAAATACCTGCATAGCTCAGAGTTATTTAACTAAATATGTAGCATGAACCGCTCCGGATGATCAAATAGTACATCCGTTCATACTATAACTTTGATTACGCTTTGTTATGAAGTTCCGCAGAGTTTCGCTGAGGTTTTGATTGCGTCGTATTGATTAGATAGTATACTTTGATATTATATAAGTTAAAACTGCAAATACCTGCAAACCTCAGAGTTATTTAACTAAATATGTAGCAAGGACCGCTCTGGATGATCACATAGTACATCCGTGCATAGTATAACTTTGTTCACGCTTTGTTATGAAGTTCTGCAAAGTTTCGCTGAGGTTTTGATTGCATAGGATTGATAAGATAGTATACTTTGATATTATATAAGGTAGAACTGCATATACCTGTAAACCTCAGGGTTATTTAACAAAATATGTAGCAAGAACCGCTCAGGATGTTCATATAGTACATCAGTGCATAGTATAACTTTGTTCTCGCTTTGTTATGAAATTCCGCAAAGTTTCGCTGAGGTTTTGATTGCGTCGTATGGGTAAGTTAGTATAGTTTGATATTTTATAAGACAGAACTGCAACTACCTGCAAACCTCAGAGTTATTTAACAAAATATGTAGCGAGAACCGCTCAGGATGATCAAATAGTACATACGTGCATAGTATAACTTTGATTACGCTTTGTTATGAAGTTCCGCAGTGTTTCGCTGAGGTTTTGATTGCGTCGTATTGGTAAGATAGTATACTATGATATTATATACTGTAGAACTGCAACTACCTACAAACCTGAGAGTGATTTTTCAAAATATGTATCCAGAACCGGCAGGAAGATCAAATAGTACATCCGTGCATAGTATAACTTTGTTGACGCTTTGTTATGAAGTTCTGCAAAGTTTCGCTAAGGTTTTGATTGCATAGGATTGGCAACATCGTATACTTGGTTTTATATCAGTTAGAACTGTAATTACCTGGAAACCTCAGTGTTATTTAACAAAATATGTGGCAAGAACCGGTCAGAAAGATCAAATAGTACATCCGTGCATAGTATAACTTTGTTTACGCATTGTTATGAAGTTCTGCAAAGTTTCGCTGATGTTTTGATTGCGTCGTTTTGGTAAGATAGTGTACTTTGATATTATATAAAATAGAACTGCAACTACATGCAAACCTCAGAGTTATATAACTAAATATGTAGCAAGAACCGCTCTGGATGATCAAATAGTACATCCGTGCATTGTGTAACTTTGTTCACGCTTTGTTATGAAGTTCTACAAAGTTTCGCTGAGGTTTTGATTGCATAGGATTGATAAGATAGTATACTTTGATATTATATAAGGTAGAACTGCAACTACCTACAAATCTGAGAGTGATTTGGCAAAATATGTTTCAAGAACGGGCAGGATGATCAAATAGTACATCCGTGCATATTATAACTTTGTTTACGCTTTGTTATGAAGTTCCGCAGTGTTTCGCTGAGGTTTTGATTGCGTCGTAATGATTAGATAGTATACTTTGATATTATATAAGTTAGAACTGCAATTACGTGCAAACCTCAGAGTTATTTAACTAAATATGTAGCAAGGACCGCTCCGGATGATCAAATAGTACATCCGTGCATACTATAACTATGATTACGCTTTGTTATGAAGTTCCGCAGAGTTTCGCTGAGGTTTAGATTGCGTCGTATTGATTAGATAGTATACTATGATAATATATAAGTTAGAACTGCAAATACCTGCAAAGCTCAGAGTTATTAATCAAAATATGTATCCAGAACCGCTCAGGATGATCAAATAGTACATCCGTGCATAGTATAACTTTGTTTACGATTTGTTATGAAGTTCCGCAAAGTTTCGCTGAGGTTTTGATTGCATATAGGATTGATAAGATAGTATACTTTGATATTATATAAGGTAGAACTGCAAATACCTGTAAACCTCAGGGTTATTTAACTAAATATGTAGCAAGAACCGCTCTGGATGTTCAAATAGTACATCCCTGCAAAGTATAACTTTGTTTTCGATTTGTTATGAAGTTTTGCAAAGTTTCGCTGATGTTTTGATTGCGTCGTATTGAAAAGATAGTATACTTTCATAATATATAAGTTAGAACTGCAAACACCTGCATAGCTCAGAGTTATTTAACTAAATATGTAGCAAGTACCGCTCTGGATGATCAAATAGTACATCCGTGCATATTATAACTTTGTTTACGCTTTGTTATGAAGTTCTGCAAAGTTTCGCTGATGTTTTGATTGCGTCGTATTGAAAAGATAGTATACTTTCATAATATATAAGTTAGAACTGCAAATACCTGCATAGCTCAGAGTTATTTAACTAAATATGTAGCATGAACTGCTCCGGATGATCAAATAGTACATCCGCGCATACTATAACTTTGATTACGCTTTGTTATGAAGTTCCGCAGCGTTTCGCTGATGTTTTGATTGCGTCGTATTGAAAAGATAGTATACTTTCATAATATATAAGTTAGAACTGCAAATACCTGCATAGCTCAGAGTTATTTAACTAAATATGTAGCAAGTACCGCTCGGGATGATCAAATAGTACATCCGTGCATATTATAACTTTGTTTACGCTTTGTTATGAAGTTCCGCAGAGTTTCGCTGAGGTTTTGATTGCGTCGTATTGAAAAGATAGTATACTTTCATAATATATATGTTAGAACTGCAAATACCTGCATAGCTCAGAGTTATCTAACTAAATATGTAGCAAGGACCGCTCTGGATGATCAAATAGTACATCCGTGCATAGTATAACTTTGTTCACGCTTTGTTATGAAGTTCTGCAAAGTTTCGCTGAGGTTTTGATTGCATAGGATTGATAAGATAGTATACTTTCATATTATATAAGGTAGAACTGCAAATACATGCATAGCTCAGAGTTATTTAACTAAATATGTAGCAAGTACCGCTCTGGATGATCAAATAGTACATCCGTGCATATTATAACTTTGTTTACGCTTTGTTATGAAGTTTTGCAAAGTTTCGCTGATGTTTTGATTGCGTCGTATTGAAAAGATAGTATACATTCATAATATATAAGTTAGAACTGCAAATACCTGCATAGCTCAGAGTTATTTAACTAAATATGTAGCATGAACTGCTCCGGATGATCAAATAGTACATCCGCGCATACTATAACTTTGATTACGCTTTGTTATGAAGTTCCGCAGCGTTTCGCTGATGTTTTGATTGCGTCGTATTGAAAAGATAGTATACTTTCATAATATATAAGTTAGAACTGCAAATACCTGCATAGCTCGGAGTTATTTAACTAAATATGTAGCAAGTACCGCTCTGGATGATCAAATAGTACATCCGTGTATATTATAACTTTGTTTACGCTTTGTTATAAAGTTCCGCGGAGTTTCGCTGAGGTTTTGATTGCGTCGTATTGATAAGATAGTATACTTTGATAATATATAAGGTAGAACTGCAAATACCTGCAAAGCTCAGAGTTATTAATCAAAATATGTATCCAGAACCGCTCAGGATGATCAAATAGTACATACGTGCATTAGGGTGGACCTTAGTTGCTCTTGTGCAAAATTTTTTTTTTAAATTCATTTGATGCGACCCTTGCAATCTGTTCTACTCGGTAAAAAACTAATTCCCTCCAAATTTCAAGTCGATCGGACAAAGGGAAGACGTGTCGCAACGAGTTTGTTTATGCAAAAAATTTTTATTTTGCGAAAAATGAAAAAGTACACATTTTTTCAATCCCACTGGTCATTAAACACTATTTTAATGTAATGTTCTTATTATATCAAAGCAAAAATTACATTGTTTAATGAATTTGTTTAAGCAAAATTTTTAATATTTATTTTTTAAATATAAAATTTGATCTCACATTAATATAAGGAAAAGTAGAAAAAGACAGTTAAATACTTATAATTAAATATTTTATTTATAGGCCTAATTATAATAAGAGTATAAATAATTTTTAAAAATCTGTACTTAATGTTGTTTTATCAATTTTTGGGTATTTTTCCCTATAATCGGTTACAATTTGTAATATGAATTGTTTTTCTTCTTCGTTTTTGCATAACGTTAAATTATAATCTTTCATTAATTTTACTTCTCTTTCTGCAACGTCATTCACAACTTCTAATTTTGTTATAATACCTATCGCTTCGGTATAATTATTATTAGTTTCCCACAGTGCTGGATCAATTAAAAGAAAATCTGAATTTATATTGAACCGTTTGAAAAAATTATTTGATTCAGATGATACGAAATGTTGTATTTCCAAATTCGCAAGATTTTTAATTTCTATAGTCGTTGTCATGTATCTCTTATAATTATTATTATTGTTTACATTTTGTAGTGCTTGCACCATCGATCTTTTTGTTTCTACTGAAACTTTTTTATCAAAAAACGATAGCGCCGCATTCTCCGGTGACAAGTACCATAAATGGTTCACAATTTTTTTTAATGCCACATCGCTTATTTCTTCGTTAACATTTTTGTAATGAATTATATTTTTGATGAATTCTAGATCTACACGTGGCGCCATAGCAGCCATTGGGGTCAAAATCCACGGCTCAATATAAATGTTAATTAGAAATACACATGTATCTCTAATGCTACTATACTCTTCCTGGTTGAGAGGAAATTCGTTTCGAAAAATAAATATTTTTAAAGTGTATATTATTTTAGCCATCCACCTCGCATGGTGAAATGCGCCAGGCATTTTGAATGAAATGCCACCCAAAGGAATCCCCCCAAGAAAAATTATTGCTAATTCTAAAAGTTCTTTGTAGTCATCTCTTGGGTGACTCATGTTTGTGTAATTTTTAAAAATTTCGATTTTTTTTTGTATATCATTAATATGTTTCAGAACGTAATCGTCGTGCGTTCCCGAGCGTAGACAATACAACGACGCGACCGTTTGGCGCGCTCATAGCTCTACTCCGTAATGTAATAAACCAAAATATTGACAATATTGTTGAAACTTTCAAGTAAAATTTCTTATTATACAACCAAAAGATGATATTTTTATGTTATAACAGTAACTCTTATCATTAAAACATAAAATTTAAGTTGCATGTAAAATTAAAGGGAAATTACTGAAATTTTCAAACTTCAAACCGATTGCGACACCCTTTCCTGTTGTCCAATTGAGTTCTTCTTTTGCAGAACTTATTTTTTTTGGATCTGGAACAGATCTAGGGGGTCGCATAAAAAAAATCAGATGGTCGAAAAATAAGGTCCACCCTAATGTACATTAAACTTCAAACCGATTGCGACACCCTTTCCTGTTGTCCAATTGAGTTCTTCTTTTGCAGAACTTATTTTTTTTTGATCTGGAACAGATCTAGGGGGTCGCATAAAAAAAATCAGATGGTCGAAAAATAAGGTCCACCCTAACGTGCATAGTATAACTTTGTTCACGCTTTGTTATGAAGTTCTGCAAAGTTTCGCTGAGGTTTTGATTGCATAGGATTGATAAGATAGTATACTTTGATATTATATAAGGTAGAACTGCAAATACATGCAAACCTTAGAGTTATTTAACTAAATATGTAGCAAGAACCGCTCTGTATGTTCAAATAGTTCATCCGTGCATAGTATAACTTTGTTCTCGCTTTGTTATGAAGTTCCGCAGTGTTTCGCTGAGGTTTTGATTGCGTCTTATTGATTAGATAGTATACTTTGATATTATATAAGTTGGAACTGCAAATACCTGCAAACCTCAGAGTTATTTAACTAAATATGTAGCAAGGACCGCTCTGGATGATCAAATAGTACATCCGTGCATAGTATAACTTTGTTCACGCTTTGTTATGAAGTTCTGCAAAGTTTCGCTGAGGTTTTGATTGCATAGGATTGATAAGATAGTATACTTTCATATTATATAAGGTAGAACTGCAAATACATGCAAACCTTAGAGTTATTTAACTAAATATGTAGCAAGAACCGCTCTGTATGTTCAAATAGTTCATCCGTGCATAGTATAACTTTGTTCTCGCTTTGTTATGAAATTCCGCAAAGTGTTGCTGATGTTTTGATTGTGGCGTATTGGTAAGATAGTATACTATGATATTATATACTGTAGAACTGCAACTACCTACAAACCTGAGAGTGATTTTTCAAAAGATGTATCCAGAACCGTCAGGAAGATCAAATAGTACATCCGTGCATAGTATTACTTTGTTGACGCTTTGTTACGAAGTTCAGCAAAGTTTCGCTAAGGTTTTGATTGCATAGGATTGGCAACATCGTATACTTTGGTATTATATCAGTTAGAACTGTAATTACCTGGAAACCTCAGTGTTATTTAACAAAATATGTGGCAAGAACCGGTCAGGAAGATCAAATAGTACATCCGTGCATAGTATAACTTTGTTTACGCATTGTTATGAAGTTCTGCAAAGTTTCGCTGATGTTTTGATTGCGTCGTATTGATAAGATAGTATACATTGGTATTATATAAATTAGAACTGCTAATACCTGCAAAGCTCAGAGTTTTTTAACTAAATATATAGCGAGAACCGCTCAGGATGATCAAATAGTACATACGTGCACAGTATAACTTCGTTCTCGCTTTGTTATGAAATTCCGCAAAGTTTCGCTGATGTTTTGATTGCGTCGTATTGGTAAGATAGTATACTTTGATATTATATAAGACAGAACTGCAACTACCTGCAATCCTCAGAGTTATTTAACAAAATATGTAGCAAGAACCGCTCAGGATGATCAAATAGTACATACGTGCATAGTATAACTTTGTTTACGCTTTGTTATGAAGTTCCGCAAAGTTTCGCTGATGTTTTGATTGCGTCGTATTGAAAAGATAGTATACTTTCATAATATATAAGTTAGAACCGCAAATACCTGCATAGCTCAGAGTTATTTAACTAAATATGTAGCATGAACCGCTCCGGATGATCAAATAGTACATCCGTTCATACTATAACTTTGATTACGCTTTGTTATGAAGTTCCGCAGAGTTTCGCTGAGGTTTTGATTGCGTCGTATTGATTAGATAGTATACTTTGATATTATATAAGTTAAAACTGCAAATACCTGCAAACCTCAGAGTTATTTAACTAAATATGTAGCAAGGACCGCTCTGGATGATCACATAGTACATCCGTGCATAGTATAACTTTGTTCACGCTTTGTTATGAAGTTCTGCAAAGTTTCGCTGAGGTTTTGATTGCATAGGATTGATAAGATAGTATACTTTGATATTATATAAGGTAGAACTGCATATACCTGTAAACCTCAGGGTTATTTAACAAAATATGTAGCAAGAACCGCTCAGGATGTTCATATAGTACATCAGTGCATAGTATAACTTTGTTCTCGCTTTGTTATGAAATTCCGCAAAGTTTCGCTGAGGTTTTGATTGCGTCGTATGGGTAAGTTAGTATAGTTTGATATTTTATAAGACAGAACTGCAACTACCTGCAAACCTCAGAGTTATTTAACAAAATATGTAGCGAGAACCGCTCAGGATGATCAAATAGTACATACGTGCATAGTATAACTTTGATTACGCTTTGTTATGAAGTTCCGCAGTGTTTCGCTGAGGTTTTGATTGCGTCGTATTGGTAAGATAGTATACTATGATATTATATACTGTAGAACTGCAACTACCTACAAACCTGAGAGTGATTTTTCAAAATATGTATCCAGAACCGGCAGGAAGATCAAATAGTACATACGTGCATAGTATAACTTTGTTGACGCTTTGTTATGAAGTTCTGCAAAGTTTCGCTAAGGTTTTGATTGCATAGGATTGGCAACATCGTATACTTGGTTTTATATCAGTTAGAACTGTAATTACCTGGAAACCTCAGTGTTATTTAACAAAATATGTGGCAAGAACCGGTCAGAAAGATCAAATAGTACATCCGTGCATAGTATAACTTTGTTTACGCATTGTTATGAAGTTCTGCAAAGTTTCGCTGATGTTTTGATTGCGTCGTTTTGGTAAGATAGTGTACTTTGATATTATATAAAATAGAACTGCAACTACATGCAAACCTCAGAGTTATATAACTAAATATGTAGCAAGAACCGCTCTGGATGATCAAATAGTACATCCGTGCATTGTGTAACTTTGTTCACGCTTTGTTATGAAGTTCTACAAAGTTTCGCTGAGGTTTTGATTGCATAGGATTGATAAGATAGTATACTTTGATATTATATAAGGTAGAACTGCAACTACCTACAAATCTGAGAGTGATTTGGCAAAATATGTTTCAAGAACGGGCAGGATGATCAAATAGTACATCCGTGCATATTATAACTTTGTTTACGCTTTGTTATGAAGTTCCGCAGTGTTTCGCTGAGGTTTTGATTGCGTCGTAATGATTAGATAGTATACTTTGATATTATATAAGTTAGAACTGCAATTACGTGCAAACCTCAGAGTTATTTAACTAAATATGTAGCAAGAACCGCTCAGGATGTTCATATAGTACATCAGTGCATAGTATAACTTTGTTCTCGCTTTGTTATGAAATTCCGCAAAGTGTCGCTGATGTTTTGATTGCGTCGTATTGGTATGATAGTATACTATGATATTATATACGGTAGAACTGCAACTACCTACAAACCTGAGAGTGATTTGGCAAAATATGTATCAAGAACGGGCAGGATGATCAAATAGTACATCCGTGTATATTATAACTTTGTTTACGCTTTGTTATAAAGTTCCGCAGAGTTTCGCTGAGGTTTTGATTGCGTCGTATTGATAAGATAGTATACTTTGATAATATATAAGTTAGAACTGCAAATACCTGCAAAGCTCAGAGTTATTAAACAAAATATGTATCCAGGACCGCTCAGGATGATCAAATAGTACATCCGGGCATAGTATAACTTTGATTACGCTTTGTTATGAAGTTCCGCAGAGTTTCGCTGAGGTTTTGATTGCGTCGTATTGATTAGATTGTATACTTTGATATTATATAAGTTAGAACTGCAAATACCTGCAAACCTCAGAGTTATTTAACTAAATATGTAGCAAGGACCGCTCTGGATGATCACATAGTACATCCGTACATAGTATAACTTTGTTCACGCTTTGTTATGAAGTTCTGCAAAGTTTCGCTGAGGTTTTGATTGCATAGGATTAATAAGATAGTATACTTTGATATTATATAAGGTAGAACTGCAACTACCTACAAACCTGTGAGTGATTTGGCAAAATATGTTTCAAGAACGGGCAGGATGATCAAATAGTACATCCGTGCATATTATAACTTTGTTTACGCTTTGTTATGAAGTTCCGCAGAGTTTCGCTGAGGTTTTGATTGCGTCGTATTGATTAGATAGTATACTTTCATAATATATAAGTTAGAACTGCAAATACCTGCATAGCCCAGAGTTATTTAACTAAATATGTAGCATGAACCGCTCCGGATGATCAAATAGTACATCCGTGCATACTATATTTTTGATTACGCTTTGTTATGAAGTTCCGCAGAGTTTCGCTGAGGTTTTGACTGCGTCGTATTCATTAGATAGTATACTTTGATATTATATAAGGTAGAACTGCAAATACCTGTAAACCTCAGGGTTATTTAACTAAATATGTAGCAAGAACCGCTCTGGATGATCAAATAGTACATCCCTGCATAGTATAACTTTGTTTACGATTTGTTATGAAGTTTTGCAAAGTTTCGCTGATGTTTTGATTGCGTCGTATTGAAAAGATAGTATACTTTCATAATATATAAGTTAGAACTGCAAATACCTGCATAGCTCAGAGTTATTTAACTAAATATGTAGCAAGAACCGCTCTGGATGATCAAATAGTACATCCCTGCATAGTATAACTTTGTTTACGATTTGTTATGAAGTTTTGCAAAGTTTCGCTGATGTTTTGATTGCGTCGTATTGAAAAGATAGTATACTTTCATAATATATAAGTTAGAACCGCAAATACCTGCATAGCTCAGAGTTATTTAACTAAATATGTAGCATGAACCGCTCCGGATGATCAAATAGTACATCCGTTCATACTATAACTTTGATTACGCTTTGTTATGAAGTTCCGCAGAGTTTCGCTGAGGTTTTGATTGCGTCGTATTGATTAGATAGTATACTTTGATATTATATAAGTTAAAACTGCAAATACCTGCAAACCTCAGAGTTATTTAACTAAATATGTAGCAAGGACCGCTCTGGATGATCACATAGTACATCCGTGCATAGTATAACTTTGTTCACGCTTTGTTATGAAGTTCTGCAAAGTTTCGCTGAGGTTTTGATTGCATAGGATTGATAAGATAGTATACTTTGATATTATATAAGGTAGAACTGCATATACCTGTAAACCTCAGGGTTATTTAACAAAATATGTAGCAAGAACCGCTCAGGATGTTCATATAGTATATCAGTGCATAGTATAACTTTGTTCTCGCTTTGTTATGAAATTCCGCAAAGTTTCGCTGAGGTTTTGATTGCGTCGTATGGGTAAGTTAGTATAGTTTGATATTTTATAAGACAGAACTGCAACTACCTGCAAACCTCAGAGTTATTTAACAAAATATGTAGCGAGAACCGCTCAGGATGATCAAATAGTACATACGTGCATAGTATAACTTTGATTACGCTTTGTTATGAAGTTCCGCAGTGTTTCGCTGAGGTTTTGATTGCGTCGTATTGGTAAGATAGTATACTATGATATTATATACTGTAGAACTGCAACTACCTACAAACCTGAGAGTGATTTTTCAAAATATGTATCCAGAACCGGCAGGAAGATCAAATAGTACATCCGTGCATAGTATAACTTTGTTGACGCTTTGTTATGAAGTGCTGCAAAGTTTCGCTAAGGTTTTGATTGCATAGGATTGGCAACATCGTATACTTGGTTTTATATCAGTTAGAACTGTAATTACCTGGAAACCTCAGTGTTATTTAACAAAATATGTGGCAAGAACCGGTCAGAAAGATCAAATAGTACATCCGTGCATAGTATAACTTTGTTTACGCATTGTTATGAAGTTCTGCAAAGTTTCGCTGATGTTTTGATTGCGTCGTTTTGGTAAGATAGTGTACTTTGATATTATATAAAATAGAACTGCAACTACATGCAAACCTCAGAGTTATATAACTAAATATGTAGCAAGAACAGCTCTGGATGATCAAATAGTACATCCGTGCATTGTGTAACTTTGTTCACGCTTTGTTATGAAGTTCTACAAAGTTTCGCTGAGGTTTTGATTGCATAGGATTGATAAGATAGTATACTTTGATATTATATAAGGTAGAACTGCAACTACCTACAAATCTGAGAGTGATTTGGCAAAATATGTTTCAAGAACGGGCAGGATGATCAAATAGTACATCCGTGCATATTATAACTTTGTTTACGCTTTGTTATGAAGTTCCGCAGTGTTTCGCTGAGGTTTTGATTGCGTCGTAATGATTAGATAGTATACTTTGATATTATATAAGTTAGAACTGCAATTACGTGCAAACCTCAGAGTTATTTAACTAAATATGTAGCAAGAACCGCTCAGGATGTTCATATAGTACATCAGTGCATAGTATAACTTTGTTCTCGCTTTGTTATGAAATTCCGCAAAGTGTCGCTGATGTTTTGATTGCGTCGTATTGGTATGATAGTATACTATGATATTATATACGGTAGAACTGCAACTACCTACAAACCTGAGAGTGATTTGGCAAAATATGTATCAAGAACGGGCAGGATGATCAAATAGTACATCCGTGTATATTATAACTTTGTTTACGCTTTGTTATAAAGTTCCGCAGAGATTCACTGAGGTTTTGATTGCGTCGTATTGATAAGATAGTATACTTTGATAATATATAAGTTAGAACTGCAAATACCTGCAAAGCTCAGAGTTATTAAACAAAATATGTATCCAGGACCGCTCAGGATGATCAAATAGTACATCCGGGCATAGTATAACTTTGTTTACGCTTTGTTATGAAGTTCCGCAAAGTTTCGCTGAGGTTTTGATTGCATAGGATTGATAAGATAGTATACTTTGATATTATATAAGGTAGAACTGCAACTACCTGCAAACCTCAGAGTTATTTAACAAAATATGTAGCAAGAACCGCTCAGGATGATCAAATAGTACATACGTGCATAGTATAACTTTGATTACGCTTTGTTATGAAGTTCCGCAGAGTTTCGCTGAGGTTTTGATTGCGTCGTATTGATAAGATTGTATACTTTGATATTATATAAGTTAGAACTGCAACTACCTACAAACCTGAGAGTGATTTGGCAAAATATGTATCAAGAACGGGCAGGATGATCAAATAGTACATCCGTGTATATTATAACTTTGTTTACGCTTTGTTATAAAGTTCCGCAGAGATTCACTGAGGTTTTGATTGCGTCGTATTGATAAGATAGTATACTTGGATAATATATAAGTTAGAACTGCAAATACCTGCAAAGCTCAGAGTTATTAAACAAAATATGTATCCAGGACCGCTCAGGATGATCAAATAGTACATCCGGGCATAGTATAAATTTGATTACGCTTTGTTATGAAGTTCCGCAGAGTTTCGCTGAGGTTTTGATTGCGTCGTATTGATAAGATTGTATAATTTGATATTATATAAGTTAGAACTGCAAATACCTGCATACCTCAGAGTTATTTAACAAAATATGTAGCAAGGACCGCTCTGGATGATCACATAGTACATCCGTACATAGTATAACTTTGTTCACGCTTTGTTATGAAGTTCTGCAAAGTTTCGCTGAGGTTTTGATTGCATAGGATTAATAAGATAGTATACTTTGATATTATATAAGGTAGAACTGCAACTACCTACAAACCTGTGAGTGATTTGGCAAAATATGTTTCAAGAACGGGCAGGATGATCAAATAGTACATCCGTGCATATTATAACTTTGTTTACGCTTTGTTATGAAGTTCCGCAGAGTTTCGCTGAGGTTTTGATTGCGTCGTATTGATTAGATAGTATACTTTCATAATATATAAGTTAGAACTGCAAATACCTGCATAGCTCAGAGTTATTTAACTAAATATGTAGCATGAACCGCTCCGGATGATCAAATAGTACATCCGTGCATACTATATTTTTGATTACGCTTTGTTATGAAGTTCCGCAGAGTTTCGCTGAGGTTTTGACTGCGTCGTATTCATTAGATAGTATACTTTGATATTATATAAGGTAGAACTGCAAATACCTGTAAACCTCAGGGTTATTTAACTAAATATGTAGCAAGAACCGCTCTGGATGATCAAATAGTACATCCCTGCATAGTATAACTTTGTTTACGATTTGTTATGAAGTTTTGCAAAGTTTCGCTGATGTTTTGATTGCGTCGTATTGAAAAGATAGTATACTTTCATAATATATAAGTTAGAACTGCAAATACCTGCATAGCTCAGAGTTATTTAACTAAATATGTAGCATGAACTGCTCCGGATGATCAAATAGTACATCCGTGCATACTATAACTTTGATTACGCTTTGTTATGAAGTTCAGCAGCGTTTCGCTGATGTTTTGATTGCGTCGTATTGAAAAGATAGTATACTTTCATAATATATAAGTTAGAACTGCAAATACCTGCATAGCTCAGAGTTATTTAACTAAATATGTAGCATGAACCGCTCCGGATGATCAAATAGTACATCCGTGCATACTATAACTTTGATTACGCTTTGTTATGAAGTTCCGCAGAGTTTCGCTGACGTTTTGATTGCGTCGTATTGATTAGATAGTATACTTTGATATTATATAAGTTGGAACTGCAAATACCTGCAAAGCTCAGAGTTATTTAACTAAATATGTAGCAAGGACCGCTCTGGATGATCACATAGTACATCCGTGCATAGTATAACTTTGTTCACGCTTTGTTATGAAGTTTTGCAAAGTTTCGCTGATGTTTTGATTGCGTCGTATTGAAAAGATAGTATACTTTCATAATATATAAGTTAGAACTGCAAACACCTGCATAGCTCAGAGTTATTTAACTAAATATGTAGCATGAACCGCTCCGGATGATCAAATAGTACATCCGTGCATAGTATAACTTTGTTCTCGCTTTGTTATGAAATTCCGCAAAGTGTCGCTGATGTTTTGATTGCGTCGTATTGATTAGATAGTATACTTTGATATTATATAAGTTAGAACTGCAAATACCTGCAAACCTCAGAGTTATTTAACTAAATATGTAGCAAGGACCGCTCTGTATGATCACATAGTACATCCGTGCATAGTATAACTTTGTTCACGCTTTGTTATGAAGTTTTGCAAAGTTTCGCTGATGTTTTGATTGCGTCGTATTGAAAAGATAGTATACTTTCATAATATATAAGTTAGAACTGCAAACACCTGCATAGCTCAGAGTTATTTAACTAAATATGTAGCATGAACCGCTCCGGATGATCAAATAGTACATCCGTGCATAGTATAACTTTGTTCTCGCTTTGTTATGAAATTCCGCAAAGTGTCGCTGATGTTTTGATTGCGTCGTATTGATTAGATAGTATACTTTGATATTATATAAGTTGGAACTGCAAATACCTGCAAAGTTCAGAGTTATTTAACTAAATATGTAGCAAGGACCGCTCTGGATGATCACATAGTACATCCGTGCATAGTATAACTTTGTTCACGCTTTGTTATGAAGTTTTGCAAAGTTTCGCTGATGTTTTGATTGCGTCGTATTGAAAAGATAGTATACTTTCATAATATATAAGTTAGAACTGCAAACACCTGCATAGCTCAGAGTTATTTAACTAAATATGTAGCATGAACCGCTCCGGATGATCAAATAGTACATCCGTGCATAGTATAACTTTGTTCTCGCTTTGTTATGAAATTCCGCAAAGTGTCGCTGATGTTTTGATTGCGTCGTATTGATTAGATAGTATACTTTGATATTATATAAGTTAGAACTGCAAATACCTGCAAACCTCAGAGTTATTTAACTAAATATGTAGCAAGTACCGCTCTGGATGATCAAATAGTACATCCGTGCATATTATAACTTTGTTTACGCTTTGTTATGAAGTTTTGCAAAGTTTCGCTGATGTTTTGATTGCGTCGTATTGAAAAGATAGTATACTTTCATAATATATAAGTTAGAACTGCAAATACCTGCATAGCTCAGAGTTATTTAACTAAATATGTAGCATGAACTGCTCCGGATGATCAAATAGTACATCCGCGCATACTATAACTTTGATTACGCTTTGTTATGAAGTTCCGCAGCGTTTCGCTGATTTTTTGATTGCGTCGTATTGAAAAGATAGTATACTTTCATAATATATAAGTTAGAACTGCAAACACCTGCATAGCTCAGAGTTATTTAACTAAATATGTAGCATGAACCGCTCCGGATGATCAAATAGTACATCCGTGCATAGTATAACTTTGTTCTCGCTTTGTTATGAAATTCCGCAAAGTGTCGCTGATGTTTTGATTGCGTCGTATTGATTAGATAGTATACTTTGATATTATATAAGTTAGAACTGCAAATACCTGCAAACCTCAGAGTTATTTAACTAAATATGTAGCAAGTACCGCTCTGGATGATCAAATATTACATCCGTGTATATTATAACTTTGTTTACGCTTTGTTATAAAGTTCCGCAGAGATTCACTGAGGTTTTGATTGCGTCGTATTGATAAGATAGTATACTTTGATAATATATAAGTTAGAACTGCAAATACCTGCAAAGCTCAGAGTTATTAAACAAAATATGTATCCAGGACCGCTCAGGATGATCAAATAGTACATCCGGGCATAGTATAACTTTGATTACGCTTTGTTATGAAGTTCCGCAGAGTTTCGCTGAGGTTTTGATTGCGTCGTATTGATTAGATTGTATACTTTGATATTATATAAGTTAGAACTGCAAATACCTGCAAACCTCAGAGTTATTTAACTAAATATGTAGCAAGGACCGCTCTGGATGATCACATAGTACATCCGTACATAGTATAACTTTGTTCACGCTTTGTTATGAAGTTCTGCAAAGTTTCGCTGAGGTTTTGATTGCATAGGATTAATAAGATAGTATACTTTGATATTATATAAGGTAGAACTGCAACTACCTACAAACCTGTGAGTGATTTGGCAAAATATGTTTCAAGAACGGGCAGGATGATCAAATAGTACATCCGTGCATATTATAACTTTGTTTACGCTTTGTTATGAAGTTCCGCAGAGTTTCGCTGAGGTTTTGATTGCGTCGTATTGATTAGATAGTATACTTTCATAATATATAAGTTAGAACTGCAAATACCTGCATAGCTCAGAGTTATTTAACTAAATATGTAGCATGAACCGCTCCGGATGATCAAATAGTACATCCGTGCATACTATATTTTTGATTACGCTTTGTTATGAAGTTCCGCAGAGTTTCGCTGAGGTTTTGACTGCGTCGTATTCATTAGATAGTATACTTTGATATTATATAAGGTAGAACTGCAAATACCTGTAAACCTCAGGGTTATTTAACTAAATATGTAGCAAGAACCGCTCTGGATGATCAAATAGTACATCCCTGCATAGTATAACTTTGTTTACGATTTGTTATGAAGTTTTGCAAAGTTTCGCTGATGTTTTGATTGCGTCGTATTGAAAAGATAGTATACTTTCATAATATATAAGTTAGAACTGCAAATACCTGCATAGCTCAGAGTTATTTAACTAAATATGTAGCATGAACTGCTCCGGATGATCAAATAGTACATCCGTGCATACTATAACTTTGATTACGCTTTGTTATGAAGTTCCGCAGCGTTTCGCTGATGTTTTGATTGCGTCGTATTGAAAAGATAGTATACTTTCATAATATATAAGTTAGAACTGCAAATACCTGCATAGCTCAAAGTTATTTAACTAAATATGTAGCATGAACCGCTCCGGATGATCAAATAGTACATCCGTGCATACTATAACTTTGATTACGCTTTGTTATGAAGTTCCGCAGAGTTTCGCTGACGTTTTGATTGCGTCGTATTGATTAGATAGTATACTTTGATATTATATAAGTTGGAACTGCAAATACCTGCAAACCTCAGAGTTATTTAACTAAATATGTAGCAAGGACCGCTCTGGATGATCACATAGTACATCCGTGCATAGTATAACTTTGTTCACGCTTTGTTATGAAGTTTTGCAAAGTTTCGCTGATGTTTTGATTGCGTCGTATTGAAAAGATAGTATACTTTCATAATATATAAGTTAGAACTGCAAACACCTGCATAGCTCAGAGTTATTTAACTAAATATGTAGCATGAACCGCTCCGGATGATCAAATAGTACATCCGTGCATAGTATAACTTTGTTCTCGCTTTGTTATGAAATTCCGCAAAGTGTCGCTGATGTTTTGATTGCGTCGTATTGATTAGATAGTATACTTTGATATTATATAAGTTAGAACTGCAAATACCTGCAAACCTCAGAGTTATTTAACTAAATATGTAGCAAGGACCGCTCTGGATGATCACATAGTACATCCGTGCATAGTATAACTTTGTTCACGCTTTGTTATGAAGTTTTGCAAAGTTTCGCTGATGTTTTGATTGCGTCGTATTGAAAAGATAGTATACTTTCATAATATATAAGTTAGAACTGCAAACACCTGCATAGCTCAGAGTTATTTAACTAAATATGTAGCATGAACCGCTCCGGATGATCAAATAGTACATCCGTGCATAGTATAACTTTGTTCTCGCTTTGTTATGAAATTCCGCAAAGTGTCGCTGATGTTTTGATTGCGTCGTATTGATTAGATAGTATACTTTGATATTATATAAGTTGGAACTGCAAATACCTGCAAAGTTCAGAGTTATTTAACTAAATATGTAGCAAGGACCGCTCTGGATGATCACATAGTACATCCGTGCATAGTATAACTTTGTTCACGCTTTGTTATGAAGTTTTGCAAAGTTTCGCTGATGTTTTGATTGCGTCGTATTGAAAAGATAGTATACTTTCATAATATATAAGTTAGAACTGCAAACACCTGCATAGCTCAGAGTTATTTAACTAAATATGTAGCATGAACCGCTCCGGATGATCAAATAGTACATCCGTGCATAGTATAACTTTGTTCTCGCTTTGTTATGAAATTCCGCAAAGTGTCGCTGATGTTTTGATTGCGTCGTATTGATTAGATAGTATACTTTGATATTATATAAGTTAGAACTGCAAATACCTGCAAACCTCAGAGTTATTTAACTAAATATGTAGCAAGTACCGCTCTGGATGATCAAGTAGTACATCCGTGCATATTATAACTTTGTTTACGCTTTGTTATGAAGTTTTGCAAAGTTTCGCTGATGTTTTGATTGCGTCGTATTGAAAAGATAGTATACTTTCATAATATATAAGTTAGAACTGCAAATACCTGCATAGCTCAGAGTTATTTAACTAAATATGTAGCATGAACTGCTCCGGATGATCAAATAGTACATCCGCGCATACTATAACTTTGATTACGCTTTGTTATGAAGTTCCGCAGCGTTTCGCTGATGTTTTGATTGCGTCGTATTGAAAAGATAGTATACTTTCATAATATATAAGTTAGAACTGCAAATACCTGCATAGCTCAGAGTTATTTAACTAAATATGTAGCATGAACCGCTCCGGATGATCAAATAGTACATCCGTGCATACTATAACTTTGATTACGCTTTGTTATGAAGTTCCGCAGAGTTTCGCTGAGGTTTTGATTGCGTCGTATTGATTAGATAGTATACTTTGATATTATATAAGTTGGAACTGCAAATACCTGCAAACCTCAGAGTTATTTAACTAAATATGTAGCAAGGACCGCTCTGGATGATCACATAGTACATCCGTGCATAGTATAACTTTGTTCACGCTTTGTTATGAAGTTTTGCAAAGTTTCGCTGATGTTTTGATTGCGTCGTATTGAAAAGATAGTATACCTTCATAATATATAAGTTAGAACTGCAAACACCTGCATAGCTCAGAGTTATTTAACTAAATATGTAGCATGAACCGCTCCGGATGATCAAATAGTACATCCGTGCATAGTATAACTTTGTTCTCGCTTTGTAATGAAATTCCGCAAAGTGTCGCTGATGTTTTGATTGCGTCGTATTGATTAGATAGTATACTTTGATATTATATAAGTTAGAACTGCAAATACCTGCAAACCTCAGAGTTATTTAACTAAGTATGTAGCAAGTACCGCTCTGGATGATCAAATAGTACATCCGTGCATATTATAACTTTGTTTACGCTTTGTTATGAAGTTCCGTAGAGTTTCGGTGATGTTTTGATTGCGTCGTATTGAAAAGATAGTATACTTTCATAATATATAAGTTAGAACTGCAAATACCTGCATAGCTCAGAGTTATTTAACTAAATATGTATCATGAACCGCTCCGGATGATCAAATAGTACATCCGTGCATACTATAACTTTGATTACGCTTTGTTATGAAGTTCCGCAGAGTTTCGCTGAGGTTTTGACTGCGTCGTATTCATTAGATAGTATACTTTGATATTATATAAGGTAGAACTGCAAATACCTGTAAACCTCAGGGTTATTTAACTAAATATGTAGCAAGAACCGCTCTGGATGATCAAATAGTACATCCCTGCATAGTATAACTTTGTTTACGATTTGTTATGAAGTTTTGCAAAGTTTCGCTGATGTTTTGATTGCGTCGTATTGAAAAGATAGTATACTTTCATAATATATAAGTTAGAACTGCAAATACCTGCATAGCTCAGAGTTATTTAACTAAATATGTAGCATGAACTGCTCCGGATGATCAAATAGTACATCCGTGCATACTATAACTTTGATTACGCTTTGTTATGAAGTTCCGCAGCGTTTCGCTGATGTTTTGATTGCGTCGTATTGAAAAGATAGTATACTTTCATAATATATAAGTTAGAACTGCAAATACCTGCATAGCTCTGAGTTATTTAACTAAATATGTAGCATGAACCGCTCCGGATGATCAAATAGTACATCCGTGCATACTATAACTTTGATTACGCTTTGTTATGAAGTTCCGCAGAGTTTCGCTGAGGTTTTGATTGCGTCGTATTGATTAGATAGTATACTTTGATATTATATAAGTTGGAACTGCAAATACCTGCAAACCTCAGAGTTATTTAACTAAATATGTAGCAAGGACCGCTCTGGATGATCACATAGTACATCCGTGCATAGTATAACTTTGTTCACGCTTTGTTATGAAGTTTTGCAAAGTTTCGCTGATGTTTTGATTGCGTCGTATTGAAAAGATAGTATACTTTCATAATATATAAGTTAGAACTGCAAACACCTGCATAGCTCAGAGTTATTTAACTAAATATGTAGCATGAACCGCTCCGGATGATCAAATAGTACATCCGTGCATAGTATAACTTTGTTCTCGCTTTGTAATGAAATTCCGCAAAGTGTCGCTGATGTTTTGATTGCGTCGTATTGATTAGATAGTATACTATGATAATATATAAGTTAGAACTGCAAATACCTGCAAAGCTCAGAGTTATTAATCAAAATATGTATCCAGAACCGCTCAGGATGATCAAATAGTACATCCGTGCATAGTATAACTTTGTTTACGATTTGTTATGAAGTTCCGCAAAGTTTCGCTGAGGTTTTGATTGCATATAGGATTGATAAGATAGTATACTTTGATATTATATAAGGTAGAACTGCAAATACCTGTAAACCTCAGGGTTATTTAACTAAATATGTAGCAAGAATCGCTCTGGATGTTCAAATAGTACATCCCTGCAAAGTATAACTTTGTTTTCGATTTGTTATGAAGTTTTGCAAAGTTTCGCTGATGTTTTGATTGCGTCGTATTGAAAAGATAGTATACTTTCATAATATATAAGTTAGAACTGCAAACACCTGCATAGCTCAGAGTTATTTAACTAAATATGTAGCAAGTACCGCTCTGGATGATCAAATAGTACATCCGTGCATATTATAACTTTGTTTACGCTTTGTTATGAAGTTTTGCAAAGTTTCGCTGATGTTTTGATTGCGTCGTATTGAAAAGATAGTATACTTTCATAATATATAAGTTAGAACTGCAAATACCTGCATAGCTCAGAGTTATTTAACTAAATATGTAGCATGAACTGCTCCGGATGATCAAATAGTACATCCGCGCATACTATAACTTTGATTACGCTTTGTTATGAAGTTCCGCAGCGTTTCGCTGATGTTTTGATTGCGTCGTATTGAAAAGATAGTATACTTTCATAATATATAAGTTAGAACTGCAAATACCTGAATAGCTCGGAGTTATTTAACTAAATATGTAGCAAGTACCGCTCTGGATGATCAAATAGTACATCCGTGTATATTATAACTTTGTTTACGCTTTGTTATAAAGTTCCGCGGAGTTTCGCTGAGGTTTTGATTGCGTCGTATTGATAAGATAGTATACTTTGATAATATATAAGTTAGAACTGCAAATACCTGCAAAGCTCAGAGTTATTAATCAAAATATGTATCCAGAACCGCTCAGGATGATCAAATAGTACATACGTGCATAGTATAACTTTGTTCACGCTTTGTTATGAAGTTCTGCAAAGTTTCGCTGAGGTTTTGATTGCATAGGATTGATAAGATAGTATACTTTGATATTATATAAGGTAGAACTGCAAATACATGCAAACCTTAGAGTTATTTAACTAAATATGTAGCAAGAACCGCTCTGTATGTTCAAATAGTTCATCCGTGCATAGTATAACTTTGTTCACGCTTTGTTATGAAGTTCTGCAAAGTTTCGCTGAGGTTTTGATTGCATAGGATTGATAAGATAGTATACTTTGATATTATATAAGGTAGAACTGCAAATACATGCAAACCTTAGAGTTATTTAACTAAATATGTAGCAAGAACCGCTCTGTATGTTCAAATAGTTCATCCGTGCATAGTATAACTTTGTTCTCGCTTTGTTATGAAGTTCCGCAGTGTTTCGCTGAGGTTTTGATTGCGTCTTATTGATTAGATAGTATACTTTGATATTATATAAGTTGGAACTGCAAATACCTGCAAACCTCAGAGTTATTTAACTAAATATGTAGCAAGGACCGCTCTGGATGATCAAATAGTACATCCGTGCATAGTATAACTTTGTTCACGCTTTGTTATGAAGTTCTGCAAAGTTTCGCTGAGGTTTTGATTGCATAGGATTGATAAGATAGTATACTTTGATATTATATAAGGTAGAACTGCAAATACATGCAAACCTTAGAGTTATTTAACTAAATATGTAGCAAGAACCGCTCTGTATGTTCAAATAGTTCATCCGTGCATAGTATAACTTTGTTCTCGCTTTGTTATGAAATTCCGCAAAGTGTTGCTGATGTTTTGATTGTGGCGTATTGGTAAGATAGTATACTATGATATTATATACTGTAGAACTGCAACTACCTACAAACCTGAGAGTGATTTTTCAAAAGATGTATCCAGAACCGTCAGGAAGATCAAATAGTACATCCGTGCATAGTATTACTTTGTTGACGCTTTGTTACGAAGTTCTGCAAAGTTTCGCTAAGGTTTTGATTGCATAGGATTGGCAACATCGTATACTTTGGTATTATATCAGTTAGAACTGTAATTACCTGGAAACCTCAGTGTTATTTAACAAAATATGTGGCAAGAACCGGTCAGAAAGATCAAATAGTACATCCGTGCATAGTATAACTTTGTTTACGCATTGTTATGAAGTTCTGCAAAGTTTCGCTGATGTTTTGATTGCGTCGTTTTGGTAAGATAGTGTACTTTGATATTATATAAAATAGAACTGCAACTACATGCAAACCTCAGAGTTATATAACTAAATATGTAGCAAGAACCGCTCTGGATGATCAAATAGTACATCCGTGCATTGTGTAACTTTGTTCACGCTTTGTTATGAAGTTCTACAAAGTTTCGCTGAGGTTTTGATTGCATAGGATTGATAAGATAGTATACTTTGATATTATATAAGGTAGAACTGCAACTACCTACAAATCTGAGAGTGATTTGGCAAAATATGTTTCAAGAACGGGCAGGATGATCAAATAGTACATCCGTGCATATTATAACTTTGTTTACGCTTTGTTATGAAGTTCCGCAGTGTTTCGCTGAGGTTTTGATTGCGTCGTAATGATTAGATAGTATACTTTGATATTATATAAGTTAGAACTGCAATTACGTGCAAACCTCAGAGTTATTAAACAAAATATGTATCCAGGACCGCTCAGGATGATCAAATAGTACATCCGGGCATAGTATAACTTTGTTTTCGCTTTGTTATGAAGTTCCGCAAAGTTTCGCTGAGGTTTTGATTGCATAGGATTGATAAGATAGTATACTTTGATATTATATAAGGTAGAACTGCAACTACCTGCAAACCTCAGAGTTATTTAACAAAATATGTAGCAAGAACCGCTCAGGATGATCAAATAGTACATACGTGCATAGTATAACTTTGATTACGCTTTGTTATGAAGTTCCGCAGAGTTTCGCTGAGGTTTTGATTGCGTCGTATTGATTAGATTGTATACTTTGATATTATATAAGTTAGAACTGCAACTACCTACAAACCTGAGAGTGATTTGGCAAAATATGTATCAAGAACGGGCAGGATGATCAAATAGTACATCCGTGTATATTATAACTTTGTTTACGCTTTGTTATAAAGTTCCGCAGAGATTCACTGAGGTTTTGATTGCGTCGTATTGATAAGATAGTATACTTTGATAATATATAAGTTAGAACTGCAAATACCTGCAAAGCTCAGAGTTATTAAACAAAATATGTATCCAGGACCGCTCAGGATGATCAAATAGTACATCCGGGCATAGTATAACTTTGATTACGCTTTGTTATGAAGTTCCGCAGAGTTTCGCTGAGGTTTTGATTGCGTCGTATTGATTAGATTGTATACTTTGATATTATATAAGTTAGAACTGCAAATACCTGCAAACCTCAGAGTTATTTAACTAAATATGTAGCAAGGACCGCTCTGGATGATCACATAGTACATCCGTACATAGTATAACTTTGTTCACGCTTTGTTATGAAGTTCTGCAAAGTTTCGCTGAGGTTTTGATTGCATAGGATTAATAAGATAGTATACTTTGATATTATATAAGGTAGAACTGCAACTACCTACAAACCTGTGAGTGATTTGGCAAAATATGTTTCAAGAACGGGCAGGATGATCAAATAGTACATCCGTGCATATTATAACTTTGTTTACGCTTTGTTATGAAGTTCCGCAGAGTTTCGCTGAGGTTTTGATTGCGTCGTATTGATTAGATAGTATACTTTCATAATATATAAGTTAGAACTGCAAATACCTGCATAGCTCAGAGTTATTTAACTAAATATGTAGCATGAACCGCTCCGGATGATCAAATAGTACATCCGTGCATACTATATTTTTGATTACGCTTTGTTATGAAGTTCCGCAGAGTTTCGCTGAGGTTTTGATTGCGTCGTATTGATTAGATAGTATACTTTGATATTATATAAGTTGGAACTGCAAATACCTGCAAACCTCAGAGTTATTTAACTAAATATGTAGCAAGGACCGCTCTGGATGATCACATAGTACATCCGTGCATAGTATAACTTTGTTCACGCTTTGTTATGAAGTTTTGCAAAGTTTCGCTGATGTTTTGATTGCGTCGTATTGAAAAGATAGTATACTTTCATAATATATAAGTTAGAACTGCAAACACCTGCATAGCTCAGAGTTATTTAACTAAATATGTAGCATGAACCGCTCCGGATGATCAAATAGTACATCCGTGCATAGTATAACTTTGTTCTCGCTTTGTAATGAAATTCCGCAAAGTGTCGCTGATGTTTTGATTGCGTCGTATTGATTAGATAGTATACTTTGATATTATATAAGTTAGAACTGCAAATACCTGCAAACCTCAGAGTTATTTAACTAAGTATGTAGCAAGTACCGCTCTGGATGATCAAATAGTACATCCGTGCATATTATAACTTTGTTTAAGCTTTGTTATGAAGTTCCGCAGAGTTTCGGTGATGTTTTGATTGCGTCGTATTGAAAAGATAGTATACTTTCATAATATATAAGTTAGAACTGCAAATACCTGCATAGCTCAGAGTTATTTAATTAAATATGTAGCATGAACCGCTCCGGATGATCAAATAGTACATCCGTGCATACTATATTTTTGATTACGCTTTGTTATGAAGTTCCGCAGAGTTTCGCTGAGGTTTTGACTGCGTCGTATTCATTAGATAGTATACTTTGATATTATATAAGGTAGAACTGCAAATACCTGTAAACCTCAGGGTTATTTAACTAAATATGTAGCAAGAACCGCTCTGGATGATCAAATAGTACATCCCTGCATAGTATAACTTTGTTTACGATTTGTTATGAAGTTTTGCAAAGTTTCGCTGATGTTTTGATTGCGTCGTATTGAAAAGATAGTATACTTTCATAATATATAAGTTAGAACTGCAAATACCTGCATAGCTCAGAGTTATTTAACTAAATATGTAGCATGAACTGCTCCGGATGATCAAATAGTACATCCGTGCATACTATAACTTTGATTACGCTTTGTTATGAAGTTCCGCAGCGTTTCGCTGATGTTTTGATTGCGTCGTATTGAAAAGATAGTATACTTTCATAATATATAAGTTAGAACTGCAAATACCTGCATAGCTCAGAGTTATTTAACTAAATATGTAGCATGAACCGCTCCGGATGATCAAATAGTACATCCGTGCATACTATAACTTTGATTACGCTTTGTTATGAAGTTCCGCAGAGTTTCGCTGACGTTTTGATTGCGTCGTATTGATTAGATAGTATACTTTGATATTATATAAGTTGGAACTGCAAATACCTGCAAACCTCAGAGTTATTTAACTAAATATGTAGCAAGGACCGCTCTGGATGATCACATAGTACATCCGTGCATAGTATAACTTTGTTCACGCTTTGTTATGAAGTTTTGCAAAGTTTCGCTGATGTTTTGATTGCGTCGTATTGAAAAGATAGTATACTTTCATAATATATAAGTTAGAACTGCAAACACCTGCATAGCTCAGAGTTATTTAACTAAATATGTAGCATGAACCGCACCGGATGATCAAATAGTACATCCGTGCATAGTATAACTTTGTTCTCGCTTTGTTATGAAATTCCGCAAAGTGTCGCTGATGTTTTGATTGCGTCGTATTGATTAGATAGTATACTTTGATATTATATAAGGTAGAACTGCAAATACATGCAAACCTTAGAGTTATTTAACTAAATATGTAGCAAGAACCGCTCTGTATGTTCAAATAGTTCATCCGTGCATAGTATAACTTTGTTCTCGCTTTGTTATGAAATTCCGCAAAGTGTTGCTGATGTTTTGATTGTGGCGTATTGGTAAGATAGTATACTATGATATTATATACTGTAGAACTGCAACTACCTACAAACCTGAGAGTGATTTTTCAAAAGATGTATCCAGAACCGTCAGGAAGATCAAATAGTACATCCGTGCATAGTATTACTTTGTTGACGCTTTGTTACGAAGTTCTGCAAAGTTTCGCTAAGGTTTTGATTGCATAGGATTGGCAACATCGTATACTTTGGTATTATATCAGTTAGAACTGTAATTACCTGGAAACCTCAGTGTTATTTAACAAAATATGTAGCATGAACCGCTCCGGATGATCAAATAGTACATCCGTTCATACTATAACTTTGATTACGCTTTGTTATGAAGTTCCGCAGAGTTTCGCTGAGGTTTTGATTGCGTCGTATTGATTAGATAGTATACTTTGATATTATATAAGTTAAAACTGCAAATACCTGCAAACCTCAGAGTTATTTAACTAAATATGTATTAAGGACCGCTCTGGATGATCACATAGTACATCCGTTCATACTATAACTTTGATTACGCTTTGTTATGAAGTTCCGCAGAGTTTCGCTGAGGTTTTGATTGCGTCGTATTGATTAGATAGTATACTTTGATATTATATAAGTTAAAACTGCAAATACCTGCAAACCTCAGAGTTATTTAACAAAATATGTAGCGAGAACCGCTCAGGATGATCAAATAGTACATACGTGCATAGTATAACTTTGATTACGCTTTGTTATGAAGTTCCGCAGTGTTTCGCTGAGGTTTTGATTGCGTCGTATTGGTAAGATAGTATACTATGATATTATATACTGTAGAACTGCAACTACCTACAAACCTGAGAGTGATTTTTCAAAATATGTATCCAGAACCGGCAGGAAGATCAAATAGTACATCCGTGCATAGTATAACTTTGTTGACGCTTTGTTATGAAGTTCTGCAAAGTTTCGCTAAGGTTTTGATTGCATAGGATTGGCAACATCGTATACTTGGTTTTATATCAGTTAGAACTGTAATTACCTGGAAACCTCAGTGTTATTTAACAAAATATGTGGCAAGAACCGGTCAGAAAGATCAAATAGTACATCCGTGCATAGTATAACTTTGTTTACGCATTGTTATGAAGTTCTGCAAAGTTTCGCTGATGTTTTGATTGCGTCGTTTTGGTAAGATAGTGTACTTTGATATTATATAAAATAGAACTGCAACTACATGCAAACCTCAGAGTTATATAACTAAATATGTAGCAAGAACCGCTCTGGATGATCAAATAGTACATCCGTGCATTGTGTAACTTTGTTCACGCTTTGTTATGAAGTTCTACAAAGTTTCGCTGAGGTTTTGATTGCATAGGATTGATAAGATAGTATACTTTGATATTATATAAGGTAGAACTGCAACTACCTACAAATCTGAGAGTGATTTGGCAAAATATGTTTCAAGAACGGGCAGGATGATCAAATAGTACATCCGTGCATATTATAACTTTGTTTACGCTTTGTTATGAAGTTCCGCAGTGTTTCGCTGAGGTTTTGATTGCGTCGTAATGATTAGATAGTATACTTTGATATTATATAAGTTAGAACTGCAATTACGTGCAAACCTCAGAGTTATTTAACTAAATATGTAGCAAGAACCGCTCAGGATGTTCATATAGTACATCAGTGCATAGTATAACTTTGTTCTCGCTTTGTTATGAAATTCCGCAAAGTGTCGCTGATGTTTTGATTGCGTCGTATTGGTATGATAGTATACTATGATATTATATACGGTAGAACTGCAACTACCTACAAACCTGAGAGTGATTTGGCAAAATATGTATCAAGAACGGGCAGGATGATCAAATAGTACATCCGTGTATATTATAACTTTGTTTACGCTTTGTTATAAAGTTCCGCAGAGATTAAACTGAGGTTTTGATTGCGTCGTATTGATAAGATAGTATACTTTGATAATATATAAGTTAGAACTGCAAATACCTGCAAAGCTCAGAGTTATTAAACAAAATATGTATCCAGGACCGCTCAGGATGATCAAATAGTACATCCGGGCATAGTATAACTTTGTTTACGCTTTGTTATGAAGTTCCGCAAAGTTTCGCTGAGGTTTTGATTGCATAGGATTGATAAGATAGTATACTTTGATATTATATAAGGTAGAACTGCAACTACCTGCAAACCTCAGAGTTATTTAACAAAATATGTAGCAAGAACCGCTCAGGATGATCAAATAGTACATACGTGCATAGTATAACTTTGATTACGCTTTGTTATGAAGTTCCGCAGAGTTTCGCTGAGGTTTTGATTGCGTCGTATTGATAAGATTGTATACTTTGATATTATATAAGTTAGAACTGCAACTACCTACAAACCTGAGAGTGATTTGGCAAAATATGTATCAAGAACGGGCAGGATGATCAAATAGTACATCCGTGTATATTATAACTTTGTTTACGCTTTGTTATAAAGTTCCGCAGAGATTCACTGAGGTTTTGATTGCGTCGAATTGATAAGATAGTATACTTTGATAATATATAAGTTAGAACTGCAAATACCTGCAAAGCTCAGAGTTATTAAACAAAATATGTATCCAGGACCGCTCAGGATGATCAAATAGTACATCCGGGCATAGTATAACTTTGATTACGCTTTGTTATGAAGTTCCGCAGAGTTTCGCTGAGGTTTTGATTGCGTCGTATTGATTAGATTGTATACTTTGATATTATATAAGTTAGAACTGCAAATACCTGCAAACCTCAGAGTTATTTAACTAAATATGTAGCAAGGACCGCTCTGGATGATCACATAGAACATCCGTCCATAGTATAACTTTGTTCACGCTTTGTTATGAAGTTCTGCAAAGTTTCGCTGAGGTTTTGATTGCATAGGATTAATAAGATAGTATACTTTGATATTATATAAGGTAGAACTGCAACTACCTACAAACCTGTGAGTGATTTGGCAAAATATGTTTCAAGAACGGGCAGGATGATCAAATAGTACATCCGTGCATATTATAACTTTGTTTACGCTTTGTTATGAAGTTCCGCAGAGTTTCGCTGAGGTTTTGATTGCGTCGTATTGATTAGATAGTATACTTTGATATTATATAAGTTAGAAATGCCTGCATAGCTCAGAGTTATTTAACTAAATATGTAGCATGAACTGCTCCGGATGATCAAATAGCACATCCGTGCATACTTTAACTTTGATTACGCTTTGTTATGAAGTTCCGCAGAGTTTCGCTGAGGTTTTGATTGCGACGTATTGATTAGATAGTATACTTTGATATTATATAAGTTGGAACTGCAAATACCTGCAAACCTCAGAGTTATTTAACTAAATATGTAGCAAGAACCGCTCTGGATGATCAAATAGTACATCCGTGCATAGTATAACTTTGTTCACGCTTTGTTATGAAGTTCTGCAAAGTTTCGCTGAGGTTTTGATTGCATAGGATTGATAAGATAGTATACTTTGATATTATATAAGGTATAACTGCATATACCTGTAAACCTCAGGGTTATTTAACTAAATATGTAGCAAGAACCGCTCAGGATGTTCATATAGTACATCAGTGCATAGTATAACTTTGTTCTCGCTTTGTTATGAAATTCCGCAAAGTTTCGCTGAGGTTTTGATTGCATAGGATTGATAAGATAGTATACTTTGATATTATATAAGGTAGAACTGCAACTACCTGCAAACCTCAGAGTTATTTAACAAAATATGTAGCAAGAACCGCTCAGGATGATCAAATAGTACATACGTGCATAGTATAACTTTGATTACGCTTTGTTATGAAGTTCCGCAAAGTTTCGCTGAGGTTTTGATTGCATAGGATTGATAAGATAGTATACTTTGATATTATATAAGGTAGAACTGCAACTACCTGCAAACCTCAGAGTTATTTAACAAAATATGTAGCAAGAACCGCTCAGGATGATCAAATAGTACATACGTGCATAGTATAACTTTGATTACGCTTTGTTATGAAGTTCCGCAAAGTTTCGCTGAGGTTTTGATTGCATAGGATTGATAAGATAGTATACTTTGATATTATATAAGGTAGAACTGCAACTACCTGCAAACCTCAGAATTATTTAACAAAATATGTAGCAAGAACCGCTCAGGATGATCAAATAGTACATACGTGCATAGTATAACTTTGATTACGCTTTGTTATGAAGTTCCGCAGAGTTTCGCTGAGGTTTTGATTGCGTCGTATTGATTAGATTGTATACTTTGATATTATATAAGTTAGAACTGCAACTACCTACAAACCTGAGAGTGATTTGGCAAAATATGTATCAAGAACGGGCAGGATGATCAAATAGTACATCCGTGTATATTATAACTTTGTTTACGCTTTGTTATAAAGTTCCGCAGAGATTCACTGAGGTTTTGATTGCGTCGTATTGATAAGATAGTATACTTTGATAATATATAAGTTAGAACTGCAAATACCTGCAAAGCTCAGAGTTATTAAACAAAATATGTATCCAGGACCGCTCAGGATGATCAAATAGTACATCCGTGCATACTTTAACTTTGATTACGCTTTGTTATGAAGTTCCGCAGAGTTTCGCTGAGGTTTTGATTGCGTCGTATTGATTAGATAGTATACTTTGATATTATATAAGTTGGAACTGCAAATACCTGCAAACCTCAGAGTTATTTAACTAAATATGTAGCAAGGACCGCTCTGGATGATCACATAGTACATCCGTACATAGTATAACTTTGTTCACGCTTTGTTATGAAGTTCTGCAAAGTTTCGCTGAGGTTTTGATTGCATAGGATTGATAAGATAGTATACTTTGATATTATATAAGGTAGAACTGCATATACCTGTAAACCTCAGGGTTATTTAACTAAATATGTAGCAAGAACCGCTCAGGATGTTCATATAGTACATCAGTGCATAGTATAACTTTGTTCTCGCTTTGTTATGAAATTCCGCAAAGTGCCGCTGATGTTTTGATTGCGTCGTATTGGTATGATAGTATACTATGATATTATATACGGTAGAACTGCAACTACCTACAAACCTGAGTGTGATTTGGCAAAATATGTATCCAGAACCGGCAGGAAGATCAAATAGTACATCCGTGCAAAGTATAAATTTGTTTACGCTTTGTTATGATGTTCCGCAATATTTCGCTGATGTTTTGATTGCGTCGCAATTGGTAAGATAGTATACTTTGTTATTATGTAAGATAGAACTGCAACTACATGCAAATCTCAGAGTTATTTAACAAAATATGTAGCAAGAACCGCTCGGGATGATCAAATAGTACATCCGTGCATACTGTAACTTTGTTTACGCTTTGTTATGACGTTCCGCAATGTTTCGCTGAGGTTTTGATTGCGTCGCAATTGGTAAGATAGTATACTTTGATATTATATAAGATAGAACGGCAACTACATGCAAATCTCAGAGTTATTTAACAAAATATGTAGCAAGAACCGCTCGGGATGATCAAATAGTACATCCGTGCATACTGTAACTTTGTTTACGCTTTGTCATGACGTTCCGCAATGTTTCGCTGAGGTTTTGATTGCGTCGCAATTGGTAAGATAGTATACTTTGATATTATATAAGATAGAACTGCAACTACATGCAAATCTCAGAGTTATTTAACAAAATATGTAGCAAGAACCGCTCGGGATGATCAAATAGTACATCCGTGCATACTATAACTTTGTTTACGCTTTGTTATGAAGTTCCGCAATGTATCGCTGATGTTTTGATTGCGTCGCAATTGGTAAGATGTATACTTTGATATTATGTAAGATAGAACTGCAACTACCTGCAAACCTCTGAGTTATTTGGCAAAATATGTTTCAAGGACGGGCAGGATGATCATACAGTAAATCCGTGCATAGTATAAGTTTGATCTCGCTTTGTTATGTAATTCCGCAAAGTGTCACTGATGTTTTGATTGCGTCGCAATTGGTAAGATAGTATACTTTGTTATTATGTAAGATAGAACTGCAACTACATGCAAATCTCAGAGTTATTTAACAAAATATGTAGCAAGAACCGCTCGGGATGATCAAATAGTACATCCGTGCATACTGTAACTTTGTTTACGCTTTGTCATGACGTTCCGCAATGTTTCGCTGAGGTTTTGATTGCGTCGCAATTGGTAAGATAGTATACTTTGATATTATATAAGATAGAACTGCAACTACATGCAAATCTCAGAGTTATTTAACAAAATATGTAGCAAGAACCGCTCGGGATGATTAAATAGTACATCCGTGCATACTATAACTTTGTTTACGCTTTGTTATGAAGTTCCGCAATGTATCGCTGATGTTTTGATTGCGTCGCAATTGGTAAGATGTATACTTTGATATTATGTAAGATAGAACTGCAACTACCTGCAAACCTCTGAGTTATTTGGCAAAATATGTTTCAAGGACGGGCAGGATGATCATACAGTAAATCCGTGCATAGTATAAGTTTGATCTCGCTTTGTTATGTAATTCCGCAAAGTGTCACTGATGTTTTGATTGCGTCGTATTGGTAAGATAGTATACTATGATATTATATACGGTAGAACTGCAACTACCTACAAACCTGAGTGTGATTTGGCAAAATATGTATCCAGAACCGGCAGGAAGATCAAATAGTACATCCGTGCAAAGTATAAATTTGTTTACGCTTTGTTATGATGTTCCGCAATGTTTCGCTGATGTTTTGATTGCGTCGCAATTGGTAAGATAGTATACTATGATATTATATAAGGTTACCTCAGCGAAACTTTGCGGAACGTCATAACAAAGCGTAAACAAAGTTATAGTATGCACGGATGTACTATTTGATCATCCAGAGCGGTTCTTGAAACATATTTTGATAAATAACTCGGAGATTTGCAGGTAGTTGCAGTTCTACCTTATATAATATCAATGTATACTATCTTATCAATACGACACTATCAAAACCTCAGCGAAACTTTGCGGAACTTCATCACAAAGCGTAAACAAAGTTATAGTATGCACGGATGTACTATTTGATCATCCAGAGCGGTTCTTGAAATATATTTTGATAAATAACTCTGAGATTTGCAGGTAGTTGCAGTTCTACCTTATATAATATCATAGTATTCTATCTTACCAATACGACGCAATGAAAGCATCAGCGATACTTTACGGAACTTCATAACAAAGCGTAAACAAAGTTATAGTATGCACGGATGTAGTATTTGATCATCCAGAGCGGTTCTTGCTACATATTTAGTTAAATAACTCTGAGCTTTGCAGGTATTTGCAGTTCTAACTTATATAATATCAATGTATACTATGTTATGAATACGACACAATCAAAACCTCAGCGAAACTTTGCGGAACTTCATAACAAAGCGTAAACAAAGTTATACTATGCACGGATGTACTATTTGATCATCCTGAGCTGTTCTTGCTACATATATAGTTAAATAACTCTGAGGTTTGCAGGTATTTGCAGTTCTAACTTATATAATATCAAAGTATACTATCTTATGAATACGACACAATGAAAACCTCAGCGAAACTTTGCGGAACTTCATAACAAAGCGTAATCAAAGTTATAGTATGCACGGATGTACTATTTGATCATCCAGAGCGGTTCTTGAAATATATTTTGATAAATAACTCTGAGATTTGCAGGTAGTTGCAGTTCTACCTTATATAATATCGAAGTATACTATCTTACCAATACGACGCAATGAAAACGTCAGCGATACTTTGCGCAACTGTTGAAGTGTGCGCTCTATTCATGACGTGCGGGCGAGTCCTGACATAGATGGCGCATCCTGACATAGATGGCGGCTATGGGAAACTAGATGGACGGAGAGTTCTCATCTAGTGATGACGTTGTAGCCTGGGATTGGTGGCTATGTTCATCGGTATTCATCCGTATTCTTCACACTGAAGAGTCTATGGTCTTCTTGCTTAGAAGCCACTACTATTATAAAAGAAAGCACGCGTGGCGGCCATGTTTTATACTGCTCTCTGTACCTTGTCGTTTATTCAAATATATATACGTTAAATATAAATTACCTGAACAGGAACTTCATAACAAAACGTAAACAAAGTTATAGTATGTACGGATGTAATATTTGGTCATCCTTTGTATTTCAATAGCTCGTACAAATAATTCGCTGTGCTAACTATCCGCTTATTTTGCACATTAATTTCCGCTTTTTGAACTTAAAAACTAAACAAAATTACCGCTTATTTATCTAACCGCTAATGATTCGCTCGCTTTTCTCGCTTTGCTATTTCTGACTGCTTCTACTCACAAAACTTATTCTATTTCCCTCTCTCTCTCTCTTCTCTATATTTCCCTCTCTCTCTGCTCTATTTGTCTAAACTAATTCGCTTACACATTGAATAACTAATTAATTAACATTAAATAACAAAAAGACTAAATTATTCCTAATTTCCCCCTTCCCGTCCCTATCCGCCTGTCTTTACCCCTGGTGTCTATCTCTACTCTTTTCTGGCCTTTCTGCCCCTATGCGGGCCTATTTTCCCTCTTGTTTGAATCGGTATTCGATCTAATCCCTCACTACTGTCGTTCGTAGTAGTTCCCTAGCGTGGATACGCGTTTTCGCGAACTTTTGTTCTGAACGCGCCAACTTCAATATTTCCTTCTCTTGTACTACTACTGCAACGAACCGCTCGGAGCTGTCGCTACCTCTCTACGCGGTGCTCCGCTCTCAAAAAAGGATCGGCTCTCTTTTACTCGGCTCCTGTTGCAGATACCGGGAAACGGATTTTTTCCGCATATAGCCCTGTCAGACCCGCCCCTTTCGTATATCCTGGTTTTTTGGATTTCCCCCTCCTTCTATCGGGTGATCTCGATATCTCGGCCCCTGGTGGTCCGATCACGAAAGCGACCCCCCGGCAAACATCTTCGATCGAAGTTGTTTGTCGGAAGCGATTGGAGTTTGGGGTGTCTAAATTAAACCCCCCGAGTTTGAACGCCCAACTCGGGTATTCACCTGAAGTCGTTTTTAACGAAGCGAGGTACGCCGTTCAAATTTTGTGTGTTTGTCCGTTGGCCCCTAAGGCCCCTGATTCCGTTTACAGAATCCCGACAGCCCTTTTAGTTTCCGAGAAAAACCCGAAAAACCGTCGGACCACCACTTTTGAACGGTCGACCACCACTTTTGAAACAGCCTGTAAGGTCAAAAATGCTCCAAATCGCCTTCCTAGACTTCCCTCAAAAAATCTCCTGGATCGGGTGATTTTCCAAAATTTTCTATCTATTCTCTCTTTTATGGACTTAGAAATATCGTTCTTATACAGGTCCGCCTACTCTATAGTAGTTATCATTCCCTTTAAGTTCGAAATTGCCGTAGCTTCTCTGGGATTTTTACGTTTTATTTCAAAAATCCCTTGTTCGAACAACTACAGGATTCACAAAAAACCTAAAACCCTACCCCCTCTTATGTCTACTACTCTAATTTTGCCTAATTTTCTAATAACTTATTTGCCTAATCTAATGTATATTTTTAAACTATACTTAATTTTTAGTTTTTATACTATTCTATCCTACCCTTACATATTATTTAAACGTAAAGTAATCAGTCCGGAGTTTTTACCCCTGATAAAAGGTACAGCTTACCCCTCCGGTCGATATTATCCAGGGCTATAGCCCTTTCCCGTATGGGTTGGCTGCTTCACCGCACTGATTTTTACTCGCGATTTACACCTATTTATTTAATCCGCGTATCTATTTATTTAATTAATTTTTAATTAAATTTACTCTAACACTACCGTTGTAGACTGTATCACCTCTTCACTTTTAACCGTACACTAGTTTCGACCTGACTTCTATGAAGTTTCAACTCGCTCTCTACTATTTGATCATCCTGAGCGGTTCTTGCTACATATTTAGTTAAATAACTCTGTGCTTTGCAGGTATTTGCAGTTCTAACTTATATAATATGAAAGTATACTATCTTTTCAATACGACGCAATCAAAACCTCAGCGAAACTTTGCGGAACTTCATCACAAATCGTAAACAAAGTTATACTATGCACGGATGTACTATTAGATCATCCAGAGCGGTTCTTGAAACATATTTTGATAAATAACTCTGAGATTTGCAGGTAGTTGCAGTTCTACCTTATATAATATCAATGTATACTATCTTATCAATACGACACTATCAAAACCTCAGCGAAATTTTGCGGAACTTCATAACAAAGCGTAAACAAAGTTATACTATGCACATATGTACTATTTGATCATCCTGAGCGGTTCTTGCTACATATTTAGTTAAATAACTCCGAGCTTTGCACTTATTTGCAGTTCTAACTTATATAATATTAATGTATACTATCTTATCAAGACGACACTATCAAAACCTCAGCGAAACTTTGCGGATCTTCATAACAAAGTGTGAACAAAGTTATACTATGCTCGGATGTACTATTTGATCATCCAGAGCGGTTCTTGAAACATATTTTGATAAATAACTCTGAGCTTTGAAGGTATTTGCAGTTCTAACTTATATAATATCAAAGTATACTATCTTATGAATACGACACAATCAAAACCTCAGCGATACTTTGCGGAATTTCATAACAAAGTGTGTACAAAGTTATAGTATGCACGGATGTACTATTTGATCATCCAGAGCGGTTCTTGAAACATATTTTGATAAATAACTCTGAGATTTGCAGGTAGTTGCAGTTCTACCTTATATAATATCAATGTATACTATCTTATCAATACGACACTATCAAAACCTCAGCGAAACTTTGCGGAACTTCATCACAAAGCGTAAACAAAGTTATAGTATGCACGGATGTACTATTTGATCATCCATAGCGGTTCTTGAAACATATTTTGATAAATAACTCTGAGATTTGCAGGTAGTTGCAGTTCTACCTTATATAATATCATAGTATAATATCTTACCAATACGACGCTATGAAAACGTCAGCGATACTTTGCGGACCTTCATCACAAAGCGTAAACAAAGTTATAGTATGCACGGATGTACTATTTGATCATCCTGAGCGGTTCTTGCTACATATTTAGTTAAATAACTCTGACGTTTGCAGGTATTTGCAGATCTAACTTATATAATATCAATGTATACTATCTTATGAATACGACACAATCAAAACCTCAGCAATACTTTGCGGAATTTCATAACAAAGTGTGAACAAAGTTATAGTATGCACGGATGTACTATTTGATCATCCAGAGCGGTTCTTGAAACATATTTTGATAAATAACTCTGAGATTTGCAGGTAGTTGCAGTTCTACCTTATATAATATCAATGTATACTATCTTATCAATACGACGCAATGAAAACCTCAGCGAAATTTTGCGGAACTTCATAACAAAGCGTAAACAAAGTTATACTATGCACGGATGTACTATTTGATCATCCAGAGCGGTTCTTGAAACATATTTTGATAAATAACTCTGAGATTTTCAGGTAGTTGCAGTTCTACCTTATATAATATCAATGTATACTATCTTATCAATACGACGCAATGAAAACGTCAGCGATACTTTGCGGAACTTCATCACAAAGCGTAAACAAAGTTATAGTATGCACGGATGTACTGTTTGATCATCCTGAACGGTTCTTGCTACATATTTAGTTAAATAACTCTGACGTTTGCAGGTATTTGCAGTTCTAACTTATAAAATATCAATGTATACTATCTTATCAATACGACACTATCAAAACCTCAGCGAAACTTTGCGGAACTTCATAACAACGCGTAAACAAAGTTATAGTATGCACGGATGTACTATCTGATCATCCAGAGCGTTTCTTGAAACTTATTTTGATAAATAACTCTGACGTTTGCAGGTATTTGCAGTTCTAACTTATATAATATCAATGTATACTATCTTATCAATACGACACTATCAAAACATCAGCGATACTTTGCGGAATTTCATAACAAAGTGTGAACAAAGTTATACTATGCTCGGATGTACTATTTGATCATCCAGAGCGGTTCTTGAAACATATTTTGATAAATAACTCTGAGCTTTGAAGGTATTTGCAGTTCTAACTTATATAATATCAAAGTATACTATCTTATGAATACGACACAATCAAAACCTCAGCGATACTTTGCGGAATTTCATAACAAAGTGTGAACAAAGTTATAGTATGCACGGATGTACTATTTGATCATCCAGAGCGGTTCTTGAAACATATTTTGATAAATAACTCTGAGATTTGCAGGTAGTTGCAGTTCTACCTTATATAATATCAATGTATAATATCTTATCAATACGACACTATCAAAACATCAGCGATACTTTGCGGAATTTCATAACAAAGTGTGAACAAAGTTATACTATGCACGGATGTACTATTTGATCATCCAGAGCGGTTCTTGAAACATATTTTGATAAATAACTCTGAGCTTTGCTGGTATTTGCAGTTCTAACTTATATAATATCAATGTATACTATCTTATCAATACGACACAATCAAAACCTCAGCGAAACTTTGCGGAACTTCATCACAAAGCGTAAACAAAGTTATAGTATGCACGGATGTACTATTTGATCATCCTGAACGGTTCTTGCTACATATTTAGTTAAATAACTCTGACGTTTGCAGGTATTTGCAGTTCTAACTTATAAAAAATCAATGTATACTATCTTATGAATGCGACACTTTCAAAACCTCAGCGATACTTTGCGGAATTTCATAACAAAGTGTGTACAAAGTTATAGTATGCACGGATGTACTATTTGATCATCCAGAGCGGTTCTTGAAACATATTTTGATAAATAACTCTGAGATTTGCAGGTAGTTGCAGTTCTACCTTATATAATATCAATGTATACTATCTTATCAATACGACACTATCAAAACCTCAGCGAAACTTTACGGATCTTCATAACAAAGCGTAAACAAAGTTATAGTATGCACGGATGTACTATTTGATCATCCAGAGCGGTTCTTGAAACATATTTTGATAAATAACTCTGAGATTTGCTGGTAGTTGCAGTTCTACCTTATATAATATCAATGTATACTATCTTATCAATACGACACTATCAAAACATCAGCGATACTTTGCGGAATTTCATAACAAAGTGTGAACAAAGTTATACTATGCTCGGATGTACTATTTGATCATCCAGAGCGGTTCTTGAAACATATTTTGATAAATAACTCTGAGCTTTGAAGGTATTTGCAGTTCTAACTTATATAATATCAAAGTATACTATCTTATGAATACGACACAATCAAAACCTCAGCGATACTTTGCGGAATTTCATAACAAAGTGTGAACAAAGTTATAGTATGCACGGATGTACTATTTGATCATCCAGAGCGGTTCTTGAAACATATTTTGATAAATAACTCTGAGATTTGCAGGTAGTTGCAGTTCTACCTTATATAATATCAATGTATAATATCTTATCAATACGACACTATCAAAACATCAGCGATACTTTGCGGAATTTCATAACAAAGTGTGAACAAAGTTATACTATGCACGGATGTACTATTTGATCATCCAGAGCGGTTCTTGAAACATATTTTGATAAATAACTCTGAGCTTTGCTGGTATTTGCAGTTCTAACTTATATAATATCAATGTATACTATCTTATCAATACGACACAATCAAAACCTCAGCGAAACTTTGCGGAACTTCATCACAAAGCGTAAACAAAGTTATAGTATGCACGGATGTACTATTTGATCATCCTGAACGGTTCTTGCTACATATTTAGTTAAATAACTCTGACGTTTGCAGGTATTTGCAGTTCTAACTTATAAAAAATCAATGTATACTATCTTATGAATACGACACAATCAAAACCTCAGCGATACTTTGCGGAATTTCATAACAAAGTGTGAACAAAGTTATAGTATGCACGGATGTACTATTTGATCATCCAGAGCGGTTCTTGAAACATATTTTGATAAATAACTCTGAGCTTTGCTGGTATTTGCAGTTCTAACTTATATAATATCAATGTATACTATCTTATCAATACGACACAATCAAAACCTCAGCGAAACTTTGCGGAACTTCATCACAAAGCGTAAACAAAGTTATAGTATGCACGGATGTACTATTTGATCATCCAGAGCGGTTCTTGAAACATATTTTGATAAATAACTCTGAGATTTGCAGGTAGTTGCAGTTCTACCTTATATAATATCAATGTATACTATCTTATCAATACGACACTATCAAAACCTCAGCGAAACTTTACGGATCTTCATAACAAAGCGTAAACAAAGTTATAGTATGCACGGATGTACTATTTGATCATCCAGAGCGGTTCTTGAAACATATTTTGATAAATAACTCTGAGATTTGCTGGTAGTTGCAGTTCTACCTTATATAATATCAATGTATACTATCTTATCAATACGACGCAATGAAAACATCAGCGATACTTTGCGGGACTTCATCACAAAGTGTAAACAAAGTTATAGTATGCACGGATGTACTATTTGATCATCCAGAGCGGTTCTTGAAACATATTTTGATAAATAACTCTGAGATTTGCAGGTAGTTGCAGTTCTACCTTATATAATATCATAGTATAATATCTTACCAATACGACGCAATGAAAACGTCAGCGATACTTTGCGGACCTTCATCACAAAGCGTAAACAAAGTTATAGTATGCACGGATGTACTATTTGATCATCCAGAGCGGTTCTTGAAACATATTTTGATAAATAACTCTGAGATTTGCAGGTAGTTGCAGTTCTACCTTATATATTATCAATGTATACTATCTTATTAATACGACACTATCAAAACCTCAGCGAAATTTTGCGGAACTTCATAACAAAGCGTAAACAAAGTTATACTATGCACGGATGTACTATTTGATCATCCTGAGCGGTTCTTGCTACATATTTAGTTAAATAACTCTGACGTTTGCAGGTAGTTGCAGTTCTATCTTATATAATATCATAGTATACTATCTTACCAATACGACGCAATGAAAACGTCAGCGATACTTTGCGGAACTTCATCACAAAGCGTAAACAAAGTTATAGTATGCACGGATGTACTGTTTGATCATCCTGAACGGTTCTTGCTACATATTTAGTTAAATAACTCTGACGTTTGCAGGTATTTGCAGTTCTAACTTATAAAATATCAATGTATACTATCTTATCAATACGACACTATCAAAACCTCAGCGAAACTTTGCGGAACTTCATAACAACGCGTAAACAAAGTTATAGTATGCACGGATGTACTATCTGATCATCCAGAGCGTTTCTTGAAACTTATTTTGATAAATAACTCTGACGTTTGCAGGTATTTGCAGTTCTAACTTATATAATATCAATGTATACTATCTTATCAATACGACACTATCAAAACATCAGCGATACTTTGCGGAATTTCATAACAAAGTGTGTACAAAGTTATAGTATGCACGGATGTACTATTTGATCATCCAGAGCGGTTCTTGAAACATATTTTGATAAATAACTCTGAGATTTGCAGGTAGTTGCAGTTCTACCTTATATAATATCAATGTATACTATCTTATCAATACGACGCAATGAAAACGTCAGCGATACTTTGCGGGACTTCATCACAAAGCGTAAACAAAGTTATAGTATGCACGGATGTACTATTTGATCATCCAGAGCGGTTCTTGAAACATATTTTGATAAATAACTCTGAGATTTGCAGGTAGTTGCAGTTCTACCTTATATAATATCATAGTATAATATCTTACCAATACGACGCAATGAAAACGTCAGCGATATTTGCGGACATTCATCACAAAGCGTAAACAAAGTTATAGTATGCACGGATGTACTATTTGATCATCCTGAGCGGTTCTTGCTACATATTTAGTTAAATAACTCTGACGTTTGCAGGTATTTGCAGATCTAACTTATATAATATCAATGTATACTATCTTATGAATACGACACAATCAAAACCTCAGCGATACTTTGCGGAATTTCATAACAAAGTGTGAACAAAGTTATAGTATGCACGGATGTACTATTTGATCATCCAGAGCGGTTCTTGAAACATATTTTGATAAATAACTCTGAGATTTGCAGGTAGTTGCAGTTCTACCTTATATAATATCAATGTATACTATCTTATCAATACGACACTATCAAAACCTCAGCGAAATTTTGCGGAACTTCATAACAAAGCGTAAACAAAGTTATACTATGCACGGATGTACTATTTGATCATCCATAGCAGTTCTTGCTATATATTTAGTTAAATAACTCTAGCTTTGCAGGTAGTTGCAGTTCTACCTTATATAATATCAATATATACTATCTTATCAATACGACACTATCAAAACCTCAGCGAAACTTTGCGGAACTTCATAACAAAGCGTAAACAAAGTTATAGTATGCACGGATGTACTATTTGATCATCCAGAGCGGTTCTTGAAACATATTTTGATAAATAACTCTGAGATTTGCAGGTAGTTGCAGTTCTACCTTATATAATATCATAGTATAATATCTTACCAATACGACGCAATGAAAACGTCAGCGATACTTTGCGGACCTTCATCACAAAGCGTAAACAAAGTTATAGTATGCACGGATGTACTATTTGATCATCCTGAGCGGTTCTTGCTACATATTTAGTTAAATAACTCTGACGTTTGCAGGTATTTGCAGATCTAACTTATATAATATCAATGTATACTATCTTATCAATACGACGCAATGAAAACGTCAGCGATACTTTGCGGAACTTCATCACAAAGCGTAAACAAAGTTATAGTATGCACGGATGTACTATTTGATCATCCAGAGCGGATCTTGAAACATATTTTGATAAATAACTCTGAGATTTGCAAGTAGTTGCAGTTCTATCTTATATAATATCATAGTATACTATCTTACCAATACGACGCAATCAAAACCTCAGCGATACTTTGCGGAATTTCTTAACAAAGTGTGAACAAAGTTATAGTATGCACGGATGTACTGTTTGATCATCCTGAACAGTTCTTGCTACATATTTAGTTAAATAACTCTGACGTTTGCAGGTATTTGCAGTTCTAACTTATAAAATATCAATGTATACTATCTTATCAATACGACACTATCAAAACCTCAGCGAAACTTTGCGGAACTTCATCACAAAGCGTAAACAAAGTTATAGTATGCACGGATGTACTATTTGATCATCCAGAGCGGATCTTGAAACATATTTTGATAAATAACTCTGAGATTTGCAGGTAGTTGCAGTTCTATCTTATATAATATCATAGTATACTATCTTACCAATACGACGCAATGAAAACGTCAGCGATACTTTGCGGAACTTCATCACAAAGCGTAAACAAAGTTATAGTATGCACGGATGTACTGTTTGATCATCCTGAACGGTTCTTGCTACATATTTAGTTAAATAACTCTGACGTTTGCAGGTATTTGCAGTTCTAACTTATAAAATATCAATGTATACTATCTTATCAATACGACACTATCAAAACCTCAGCGAAACTTTGCGGAACTTCATAACAACGCGTAAACAAAGTTATAGTATGCACGGATGTACTATCTGATCATCCAGAGCGTTTCTTGAAACTTATTTTGATAAATAACTCTGACGTTTGCAGGTATTTGCAGTTCTAACTTATATAATATCAATGTATACTTTCTTATCAATACGACACTATCAAAACATCAGCGATACTTTGCGGAATTTCATAACAAAGTGTGAACAAAGTTATACTATGCTCGGATGTACTATTTGATCATCCAGAGCGGTTCTTGAAACATATTTTGATAAATAACTCTGAGCTTTGAAGGTATTTGCAGTTCTAACTTATATAATATCAAAGTATACTATCTTATGAATACGACACAATCAAAACCTCAGCGATACTTTGCGGAATTTCATAACAAAGTGTGAACAAAGTTATAGTATGCACGGATGTACTATTTGATCATCCAGAGCGGTTCTTGAAACATATTTTGATAAATAACTCTGAGATTTGCAGGTAGTTGCAGTTCTACCTTATATAATATCAATGTATAATATCTTATCAATACGACACAATCAAAACCTCAGCGAAACTTTGCAGAACTTCATCACAAAGCGTAAACAAAGTTATAGTATGCACGGATGTACTATTTGATCATCCTGAACGGTTCTTGCTACATATTTAGTTAAATAACTCTGACGTTTGCAGGTATTTGCAGTTCTAACTTATAAAATATCAATGTATACTATCTTATCAATACGACACTATCAAAACCTCAGCGAAACTTTGCGGAACTTCATAACAACGCGTAAACAAAGTTATAGTATGCACGGATGTACTATCTGATCATCCAGAGCGGTTCTTGAAACATATATTGATAAATAACTCTGAGATTTGCAGGTAGTTGCAGTTCTACCTTATATAATATCAATGTATACTATCTTATCAATACGACACTATCAAAACCTCAGCGAAATTTTGCGGAACTTCATAACAAAGCGTAAACAAAGTTATACTATGCACGGATGTACTATTTGATCATCCAGAGCGGTTCTTGAAACATATTTTGATAAATAACTCTGAGATTTGCAGGTAGTTGCAGTTCTACCTTATATAATATCATAGTATAATATCTTACCAATACGACGCAATGAAAACGTCAGCGATACTTTGCGGACCTTCATCACAAAGCGTAAACAAAGTTATAGTATGCACGGATGTACTATTTGATCATCCTGAGCGGTTCTTGCTACATATTTAGTTAAATAACTCTGACGTTTGCAGGTATTTGCAGATCTAACTTATATAATATCAATGTATACTATCTTATCAATACGACACTATCAAAACCTCAGCGAAACTTTGCGGAACTTCATAACAACGCGTAAACAAAGTTATAGTATGCACGGATGTACTATTTGATCATCCAGAGCGGTTCTTGAAACATATATTGATAAATAACTCTGAGATTTGCAGGTAGTTGCAGTTCTACCTTATATAATATCAATGTATACTATCTTATCAATACGACACTATCAAAACCTCAGCGAAATTTTGCGGAACTTCATAACAAAGCGTAAACAAAGTTATACTATGCACGGATGTACTATTTGATCATCCAGAGCGGTTCTTGAAACATATTTTGATAAATAACTCTGAGATTTGCAAGTAGTTGCAGTTCTATCTTATATAATATCATAGTATACTATCTTACCAATACGACGCAATCAAAACCTCAGCGATACTTTGCGGAATTTCTTAACAAAGTGTGAACAAAGTTATAGTATGCACGGATGTACTGTTTGATCATCCTGAACAGTTCTTGCTACATATTTAGTTAAATAACTCTGACGTTTGCAGGTATTTGCAGTTCTAACTTATAAAATATCAATGTATACTATCTTATGAATACGACACAATCAAAACCTCAGCGAAACTTTGCGGAACTTCATCACAAATCGTAAACAAAGTTATACTATGCACGGATGTACTATTTGATCATCCAGAGCGGTTCTTGAAACATATTTTGATAAATAACTCTGAGATTTGCAGGTAGTTGCAGTTCTACCTTATATAATATCAATGTATACTATCTTATTAATACGACACTATCAAAACCTCAGCGAAATTTTGCGGAACTGCATAACAAACCGTAAACAAAGTTATACTATGCACGGATGTACTATTTGATCATCCATAGCAGTTCTTGCTACATATTTAGTTAAATAACTCTGAGCTTTGCAGGTAGTTGCAGTTCTACCTTATATAATATCACAGTATACTATCTTATCAATACGACAATATCAAAACCTCAGCGAAACTTTGCGGAACTTCATAACAAAGCGTAAACAAAGTTATAGTATGCACGGATGTACTATTTGATCATCCAGAGCGGTTCTTGAAACATATTTTGATAAATAACTCTGAGATTTGCAGGTAGTTGCAGTTCTACCTTATATAATATCAATGTATACTATCTTATCAATACGACACTATCAAAACCTCAGCGAAATTTTGCGGAACTTCATAACAAAGCGTAAACAAAGTTATACTATGCACGGATGTACTATTTGATCATCCATAGCAGTTCTTGCTATATATTTAGTTAAATAACTCTAGCTTTGCAGGTAGTTGCAGTTCTACCTTATATAATATCAATATATACTATCTTATCAATACGACACTATCAAAACCTCAGCGAAACTTTGCGGAACTTCATAACAAAGCGTAAACAAAGTTATAGTATGCACGGATGTACTATTTGATCATCCAGAGCGGTTCTTGAAACATATTTTGATAAATAACTCTGAGATTTGCAGGTAGTTGCAGTTCTACCTTATATAATATCAATGTATACTATCTTATCAATACGACGCAATGAAAACGTCAGCGATACTTTGCGGAACTTCATAACAAAGCGTAAACAAAGTTATAGTATGCACGGATGTACTATTTGATCATCCAGAGCGGTTCTTGAAACATATTTTGATAAATAACTCTGAGATTTGCAGGTAGTTGCAGTTCTACCTTATATAATATCATAGTATACTATCTTACCAATACGACGCAATGAAAACATCAGCGATACTTTGCGGAACTTCATCACAAAGCGTAAACAAAGTTATAGTATGCACGGATGTACTATTTGATCATCCTGAGCGGTTCTTGCTACATATTTAGTTAAATAACTCTCACGTTTGCAGGTATTTGCAGATCTAACTTATATAATATCAATGTATACTATCTTATGAATACGACACAATCAAAACCTCAGCGATACTTTGCGGAATTTCATAACAAAGTGTGAACAAAGTTATAGTATGCACGGATGTACTATTTGATCATCCAGAGCGGTTCTTGAAACATATTTTGATAAATAACTCTGAGATTTGCAGGTAGTTGCAGTTCTACCTTATATAATATCATAGTATACTATCTTATCAATACGACGCAATGAAAACGTCAGCGATACTTTGCGGAACTTCATAACAAAGCGTAAACAAAGTTATAGTATGCACGGATGTACTATTTGATCATCCAGAGCGGTTCTTGAAACATATTTTGATAAATAACTCTGAGATTTGCAGGTAGTTGCAGATCTACCTTATATAATATCAATGTATACTATCTTATCAATACGACACAATCAAAACCTCAGCGAAACTTTGCGGAACTTCATCACAAATCGTAAACAAAGTTATACCATGCACGGATGTACTATTTGATCATCCAGAGCGGTTCTTGAAACATATTTTGATAAATACCTCTGAGACTTGCAGTTAGTTGCAGTTCTACCTTATATAATATCAATGTATACTATCTTATTAATACGACACTATCAAAACCTCAGCGAAATTTTGCGGCACTTCATAAGAAAGCGTAAACAAAGTTATACTATGCACGGATGTACTATTTGATCATCCAGAGCGGTTCATGCTACATATTTAGTTAAATAACTCTGAGCTTTGCAGGTAGTTGCAGTTCTACCGTATACAATATCATTTTATACTATCTTATCAATACGACGCAATCAAAACCTCAGCGAAACTTTGCGGAACTTCATAACAAAGCGTAAACAAAGTTATAGTATGCACGGATGTACTATTTGATCATCCTGAGCGGTTCTTGCTACATATTTAGTTAAATAACTCTGAGCTTTGCAGGTATTTGCAGTTCTAACTTATATAATATTAATGTATACTATCTTATCAATACGACACTATCAAAACCTCAGCGAAACTTTACGGATCTTCATAACAAAGCGTAAACAAAGTTATAGTATGCACGGATGTACTATCTGATCATCCTGAGCGGTTCTTGCTACATATTTAGTTAAATAACTCTGAGCTTTGCAGGTATTTGCAGTTCTAACTTATATAATATTAATGTATACTATCTTATCAATACGACACTATCAAAACCTCAGCGAAACTTTACGGATCTTCATCACAAATCGTAAACAAAGTTATACTATGCACGGATGTACTATTTGATCATCCAGAGCGGTTCTTGAAACATATTTTGATAAATAACTCTGAGATTTGCAGGTAGTTGCAGTTCTACCTTATATAATATCAATGTATACTATCTTATCAATACGACGCAATGAAAACGTCAGCGATACTTTCCGGAACTTCATCACAAAGCGTAAACAAAGTTATAGTATGCACGGATGTACTATTTGATCATCCAGAGCGGTTCTTGAAACATATTTTGATAAATAACTCTGAGATTTGCAGGTAGTTGCAGTTCTACCTTATATAATATCTTAGTATACTATCTTACCAATACGACGCAATGAAAACGTCAGCGATACTTTGCGGTACTTCATCACAAAGCGTAAACAAAGTTATAGTATGCACGGATGTACTATTTGATCATCCTGAGCGGTTCTTGCTACATATTTAGTTAAATAACTCTGAGCTTTGCAGGTATTTGCAGTTCTAACTTATATAATATTAATGTATACTATCTTATCAATACGACACAATCAAAACCTCAGCGAAATTTTGCGGAACTTCATCACAAATCGTAAACAAAGTTATACTATGCACGGATGTACTATTTGATCATCCTGAGCGGTTCTTGCTACATATTTAGTTAAATAACTCTGAGCTTTGCAGGTATTTGCAGTTCTAACTTATATAATATTAATGTATACTATCTTATCAATACGACACTATCAAAACCTCAGCGAAACTTTACGGATCTTCATAACAAAGCGTAAACAAAGTTATACTATGCACGGATGTACTATCTGATCATCCAGAGCGGTTCTTGAAACATATTTTGATAAATAACTCTGACGTTTGCAGGTATTTGCAGTTCTAACTTATATAATATCAATGTATACTATCTTATCAATACGACACAATCAAAACCTCAGCGAAACTTTGCGGAACTTCATCACAAATCGTAAACAAAGTTATACTATGCACGGATGTACTATTTGATCTTTCTGACCGGTTCTTGCCACATATTTTGTTAAATAACACTGAGGTTTCCAGGTAATTACAGTTCTAACTGATATAAAACCAAGTATACGATGTTGCCAATCCTATGCAATCAAAACCTTAGCGAAACTTTGCAGAACTTCATAACAAAGCGTCAACAAAGTTATACTATGCACGGATGTACTATTTGATCTTCCTGCCGGTTCTGGATACATATATTGATAAATAACTCTGAGATTTGCAGGTAGTTGCAGTTCTACCTTATATAATATCAATGTATACTATCTTATCAATACGACACTATCAAAACCTCAGCGAAATTTTGCGGAACTTCATAACAAAGCGTAAACAAAGTTATACTATGCACGGATGTACTATTTGATCATCCAGAGCGGTTCTTGAAACATATTTTGATAAATAACTCTGAGATTTGCAGGTAGTTGCAGTTCTACCTTATATAATATCAATGTATACTATCTTATCAATACGACGCAATGAAAACGTCAGCGATACTTTGCGGAACTTCATCACAAAGCGTAAACAAAGTTATACTATGCACGGATGTACTATTTGATCATCCTGAGCGGTTCTTGCTACATATTTAGTTAAATAACTCTCACGTTTGCAGGTATTTGCAGATCTAACTTATATAATAACAATGTATACTATCTTATGAATACGACACAATCAAAACCTCAGCGATACTTTGCGGAATTTCATAACAAAGTGTGAACAAAGTTATAGTATGCACGGATGTACTATTTGATCATCCAGAGCGGTTCTTGAAACATATTTTGATAAATAACTCTGAGATTTGCAGGTAGTTGCAGTTCTAACTTATATAATATTAATGTATACTATCTTATCAATACGACACTATCAAAACCTCAGCGAAACTTTACGGATCTTCATAACAAAGCGTAAACAAAGTTATAGTATGCACGGATGTACTATCTGATCATCCTGAGCGGTTCTTGCTACATATTTAGTTAAATAACTCTGAGCTTTGCAGGTATTTGCAGTTCTAACTTATATAATATTAATGTATACTATCTTATCAATACGACACTATCAAAACCTCAGCGAAACTTTACGGATCTTCATCACAAATCGTAAACAAAGTTATACTATGCACGGATGTACTATTTGATCATCCAGAGCGGTTCTTGAAACATATTTTGATAAATAACTCTGAGATTTGCAGGTAGTTGCAGTTCTACCTTATATAATATCAATGTATACTATCTTATCAATACGACGCAATGAAAACGTCAGCGATACTTTGCGGAACTTCATCACAAAGCGTAAACAAAGTTATAGTATGCACGGATGTACTATTTGATCATCCAGAGCGGTTCTTGAAACATATTTTGATAAATAACTCTGAGATTTGCAGGTAGTTGCAGTTCTACCTTATATAATATCTTAGTATACTATCTTACCAATACGACGCAATGAAAACGTCAGCGATACTTTGCGGAACTTCATCACAAAGCGTAAACAAAGTTATAGTATGCACGGATGTACTATTTGATCATCCTGAGCGGTTCTTGCTACATATTTAGTTAAATAACTCTGAGCTTTGCAGGTATTTGCAGTTCTCACTTATATAATATTAATGTATACTATCTTATCAATACGACACAATCAAAACCTCAGCGAAATTTTACGGAACTTCATCACAAATCGTAAACAAAGTTATACTATGCACGGATGTACTATTTGATCATCCTGAGCGGTTCTTGCTACATATTTAGTTAAATAACTCTGAGCTTTGCAGGTATTTGCAGTTCTAACTTATATAATATTAATGTATACTATCTTATCAATACGACACTATCAAAACCTCAGCGAAACTTTACGGATCTTCATAACAAAGCGTAAACAAAGTTATACTATGCACGGATGTACTATCTGATCATCCAGAGCGGTTCTTGAAACATATTTTGATAAATAACTCTGACGTTTGCAGGTATTTGCAGTTCTAACTTATATAATATCAATGTATACTATCTTATCAATACGACACAATCAAAACCTCAGCGAAACTTTGCGGAACTTCATCACAAATCGTAAACAAAGTTAAACTATGCACGGATGTACTATTTGATCATCCAGAGCGGTTCTTGAAACATATTTTGATAAATAACTCTGAGATTTGCAGGTAGTTGCAGTTCTACCTTATATAATATCAATGTATACTATCTTATCAATACGACGCAATGAAAACGTCAGCGATACTTTGCGGAACTTCATCACAAAGCGTAAACAAAGTTATAGTATGCACGGATGTACTATTTGATCATCCTGAGCGGTTCTTGCTACATATTTAGTTAAATAACTCTGAGCTTTGCAGGTATTTGCAGTTCTAACTTATATAATATTAATGTATACTATCTTATCAATACGACACAATCAAAACCTCAGCGAAACTTTGCGGAACTTCATCACAAATCGTAAACAAAGTTATACTATGCACGGATGTACTATTTGATCATCCTGAGCGGTTCTTGCTACATATTTAGTTAAATAACTCTCACGTTTGCAGGTATTTGCAGATCTAACTTATATAATAACAATGTATACTATCTTATGAATACGACACAATCAAAACCTCAGCGATACTTTGCGGAATTTCATAACAAAGTGTGAACAAAGTTATAGTATGCACGGATGTACTATTTGATCATCCAGAGCGGTTCTTGAAACATATTTTGATAAATAACTCTGAGATTTGCAGGTAGTTGCAGTTCTACCTTATATAATATCAATGTATACTATCTTATCAATACGACACTATCAAAACCTCAGCGAAATTTTGCGGAACTTCATAACAAAGCGTAAACAAAGTTATACTATGCACGGATGTACTATTTGATCATCCATAGCAGTTCTTGCTATATATTTAGTTAAATAACTCTAGCTTTGCAGGTAGTTGCAGTTCTACCTTATATAATATCAATATATACTATCTTATCAATACGACACTATCAAAACCTCAGCGAAACTTTGCGGAACTTCATAACAAAGCGTAAACAAAGTTATAGTATGCACGGATGTACTATTTGATCATCCAGAGCGGTTCTTGAAACATATTTTGATAAATAACTCTGAGATTTGCAGGTAGTTGCAGTTCTACCTTATATAATATCAATGTATACTATCTTATCAGTACGACGCAATGAAAACGTCAGCGATACTTTGCGGAACTTCATCACAAAGCGTAAACAAAGTTATAGTATGCACGGATGTACTATTTGATCATCCAGAGCGGTTCTTGAAACATATTTTGATAAATAACTCTGAGATTTGCAGGTAGTTGCAGATCTACCTTATATAATATCAATGTATACTATCTTATCAATACGACACAATCAAAACCTCAGCGAAACTTTGCGGAACTTCATCACAAATCGTAAACAAAGTTATACCATGCACGGATGTACTATTTGATCATCCAGAGCGGTTCTTGAAACATATTTTGATAAATACCTCTGAGACTTGCAGTTAGTTGCAGTTCTACCTTATATAATATCAATGTATACTATCTTATTAATACGACACTATCAAAACCTCAGCGAAATTTTGCGGAACTTCATAAGAAAGCGTAAACAAAGTTATACTATGCACGGATGTACTATTTGATCATCCATAGCAGTTCTTGCTACATATTTAGTTAAATAACTCTGAGCTTTGCAGGTAGTTGCAGTTCTACCGTATATAATATCAATATATACTATCTTATCAATAAGACACTATCAAAACCTCAGCGAAACTTTGCGGAACTTCATAACAAAGCGTAAACAAAGTTATAGTATGCACGGATGTACTATCTGATCATCCAGAGCGGTTCTTGAAACATATTTTGATAAATAACTCTGACGTTTGCAGGTATTTGCAGTTCTAACTTATATAATATTAATGTATACTATCTTATCAATACGACGCAATGAAAACGTCAGCGATACTTTGCGGTACTTCATCACAAAGCGTAAACAAAGTTATAGTATGCACGGATGTACTATTTGATCATCCAGAGCGGTTCTTGAAACATATTTTGATAAATAACTCTGAGATTTGCAGGTAGTTGCAGTTCTACCTTATATAATATCAATGTATACTATCTTATCAATACGACGCAATGAGAACGTCAGCGATACTTTGCGGTACTTCATCACAAAGCGTAAACAAAGTTATAGTATGCACGGATGTACTATTTGATCATCCTGAGCGGTTCTTGCTACATATTTAGTTAAATAACTCTGAGCTTTGCAGGTATTTGCAGTTCTAACTTATATAATATTAATGTATACTATCTTATCAATACGACACAATCAAAACCTCAGCGAAATTTTACGGAACTTCATCACAAATCGTAAACAAAGTTATACTATGCACGGATGTACTATTTGATCATCCTGAGCGGTTCTTGCTACATATTTAGTTAAATAACTCTGAGCTTTGCAGGTATTTGCAGTTCTAACTTATATAATATTAATGTATACTATCTTATCAATACGACACTATCAAAACCTCAGTGAAACTTTACGGATCTTCATAACAAAGCGTAAACAAAGTTATACTATGCACGGATGTACTATCTGATCATCCAGAGCGGTTCTTGAAACATATTTTGATAAATAACTCTGACGTTTGCAGGTATTTGCAGTTCTAACTTATATAATATCAATGTATACTATCTTATCAATACGACACAATCAAAACCTCAGCGAAACTTTGCGGAACTTCATCACAAATCGTAAACAAAGTTATACTATGCACGGATGTACTATTTGATCATCCAGAGCGGTTCTTGAAACATATTTTGATAAATAACTCTGAGATTTGCAGGTAGTTGCAGTTCTACCTTATATAATATCAATGTATACTATCTTATCAATACGACGCAATGAAAACGTCAGCGATACTTTGCGGAACTTCATCACAAAGCGTAAACAAAGTTATAGTATGCACGGATGTACTATTTGATCATCCTGAGCGGTTCTTGCTACATATTTAGTTAAATAACTCTGAGCTTTGCAGGTATTTGCAGTTCTAACTTATATAATATTAATGTATACTATCTTATCAATACGACACAATCAAAACCTCAGCGAAACTTTGCGGAACTTCATCACAAATCGTAAACAAAGTTATACTATGCACGGATGTACTATTTGATCATCCTGAGCGGTTCTTGCTACATATTTAGTTAAATAACTCTCACGTTTGCAGGTATTTGCAGATCTAACTTATATAATATCAATGTATACTATCTTATGAATACGACACAATCAAAACCTCAGCGATACTTTGCGGAATTTCATAACAAAGTGTGAACAAAGTTATAGTATGCAAGGATGTACTATTTGATCATCCAGAGCGGTTCTAGAAACATATTTTGATAAATAACTCTGAGATTTGCAGGTAGTTGCAGTTCTACCTTATATAATATCAATGTATACTATCTTATCAATACGACGCAATGAAAACGTCAGCGATACTTTGCGGAACTTCATAACAAAGCGTAAACAAAGTTATAGTATGCACGGATGTACTATTTGATCATCCAGAGCGGTTCTTGAAACATATTTTGATAAATAACTCTGAGATTTGCAGGTAGTTGCAGATCTACCTTATATAATATCAATGTATACTATCTTATCAATACGACACAATCAAAACCTCAGCGAAACTTTGCGGAACTTCATCACAAATCGTAAACAAAGTTATACCATGCACGGATGTACTATTTGATCATCCAGAGCGGTTCCTGAAACATATTTTGATAAATACCTCTGAGACTTGCAGTTAGTTGCAGTTCTACCTTATATAATATCAATGTATACTATCTTATTAATACGACACTATCAAAACCTCAGCGAAATTTTGCGGAACTTCATAAGAAAGCGTAAACAAAGTTATACTATGCACGGATGTACTATTTGATCATCCATAGCAGTTCTTGCTACATATTTAGTTAAATAACTCTGAGATTTGCAGGTAGTTGCAGTTCTACCGTATATAATATCAATATATACTATCTTATCAATGCGACACTATCAAAACCTCAGCGAAACTTTGCGGAACTTCATAACAAAGCGTAAACAAAGTTATAGTATGCACGGATGTACTATTTGATCATCCTGAGCGGTTCTTGCTACATATTTAGTTAAATAACTCTGAACTTTGCAGGTATTTGCAGTTCTAACTTATATAATATTAATGTATACTATCTTATCAATACGACACAATCAAAACCTCAGCGAAATTTTACGGAACTTCATCACAAATCGTAAACAAAGTTATACTATGCACGGATGTACTATTTGATCATCCTGAGCGGTTCTTGCTACATATTTAGTTAAATAACTCTGAGCTTTGCAGGTATTTGCAGTTCTAACTTATATAATATTAATGTATACTATCTTATCAATACGACACTATCAAAAGCTCAGCGAAACTTTGCGGAACTTCATAACAACGCGTAAACAAAGTTATAGTATGCACGGATGTACTATTTGATCATCCTGAGCGGTTCTTGCTACATATTTAGTTAAATAACTCTGAGCTTTGCAGGTATTTGCAGTTCTAACTTATATAATATTAATGTATACTATCTTATCAATACGACACTATCAAAACCTCAGCGAAACTTTACGGATCTTCATAACAAAGCGTAAACAAAGTTATACTATGCACGGATGTACTATCTGATCATCCAGAGCGGTTCTTGAAACATATTTTGATAAATAACTCTGACGTTTGCAGGTATTTGCAGTTCTAACTTATATAATATCAATGTATACTATCTTATCAATACGACACAATCAAAACCTCAGCGAAACTTTGCGGAACTTCATCACAAATCGTAAACAAAGTTATACTATGCACGGATGTACTATTTGATCATCCAGAGCGGTTCTTGAAACATATTTTGATAAATAACTCTGAGATTTGCAGGTAGTTGCAGTTCTACCTTATATAATATCAATGTATACTATCTTATCAATACGACGCAATGAAAACGTCAGCGATACTTTGCGGAACTTCATCACAAAGCGTAAACAAAGTTATAGTATGCACGGATGTACTATTTGATCATCCTGAGCGGTTCTTGCTACATATTTAGTTAAATAACTCTGAGCTTTGCAGGTATTTGCAGTTCTAACTTATATAATATTAATGTATACTATCTTATCAATACGACACAATCAAAACCTCAGCGAAACTTTGCGGAACTTCATCACAAATCGTAAACAAAGTTATACTATGCACGGATGTACTATTTGATCATCCTGAGCGGTTCTTGCTACATATTTAGTTAAATAACTCTCACGTTTGCAGGTATTTGCAGATCTAACTTATATAATATCAATGTATACTATCTTATGAATACGACACAATCAAAACCTCAGCGATACTTTGCGGAATTTCATAACAAAGTGTGAACAAAGTTATAGTATGCACGGATGTACTATTTGATCATCCAGAGCGGTTCTTGAAACATATTTTGATAAATAATTCCGAGGTTTGCAGGTAGTTGCAGTTCTACCTTATATAATATCAATGTATACTATCTTATCAATACGACACTATCAAAACCTCAGCGAAACTTTGCGGAACTTCATAACAAAGCGTAAACAAAGTTATACTATGCACGGATGTACTATTTGATCATCCATAGCAGTTCTTGCTATATATTTAGTTAAATAACTCTAGCTTTGCAGGTAGTTGCAGTTCTACCTTATATAATATCAATATATACTATCTTATCAATACGACAATATCAAAACCTCAGCGAAACTTTGCGGAACTTCATAACAAAGCGTAAACAAAGTTATAGTATGCACGGATGTACTATTTGATCATCCAGAGCGGTTCTTGAAACATATTTTGATAAATAACTCTGAGATTTGCAGGTAGTTGCAGTTCTACCTTATATAATATCAATGTATACTATCTTATCAATACGACGCAATGAAAACGTCAGCGATACTTTGCGGAACTTCATCACAAAGCGTAAACAAAGTTATAGTATGCACGGATGTACTATTTGATCATCCAGAGCGGTTCTTGAAACATATTTTGATAAATAACTCTGAGATTTGCAGGTAGTTGCAGATCTACCTTATATAATATCAATGTATACTATCTTATCAATACGACACAATCAAAACCTCAGCGAAACTTTGCGGAACTTCATCACAAATCGTAAACAAAGTTATACCATGCACGGATGTACTATTTGATCATCCAGAGCGGTTCTTGAAACATATTTTGATAAATACCTCTGAGACTTGCAGTTAGTTGCAGTTCTACCTTATATAATATCAATGTATACTATCTTATTAATACGACACTATCAAAACCTGAGCGAAATTTTGCGGAACTTCATAAGAAAGCGTAAACAAAGTTATACTATGCACGGATGTACTATTTGATCATCCATAGCAGTTCTTGCTACATATTTAGTTAAATAACTCTGAGCTTTGCAGGTAGTTGCAGTTCTACCGTATATAATATCAATATATACTATCTTATCAATACGACACTATCAAAACCTCAGCGAAACTTTGCGGAACTTCATAACAAAGCGTAAACAAAGTTATAGTATGCACGGATGTACTATCTGATCATCCAGAGCGGTTCTTGAAACATATTTTGATAAATAACTCTGACGTTTGCAGGTATTTGCAGTTCTAACTTATATAATATTAATGTATACTATCTTATCAATACGACGCAATGAAAACGTCAGCGATACTTTGCGGTACTTCATCACAAAGCGTAAACAAAGTTATAGTATGCACGGATGTACTATTTGATCATCCAGAGCGGTTCTTGAAACATATTTTGATAAATAACTCTGAGATTTGCAGGTAGTTGCAGTTCTACCTTATATAATATCAATGTATACTATCTTATCAATACGACGCAATGAAAACGTCAGCGATACTTTGCGGTACTTCATCACAAAGCGTAAACAAAGTTATAGTATGCACGGATGTACTATTTGATCATCCTGAGCGGTTCTTGCTACATATTTAGTTAAATAACTCTGAGCTTTGCAGGTATTTGCAGTTCTAACTTATATAATATTAATGTATACTATCTTATCAATACGACACAATCAAAACCTCAGCGGAATTTTACGGAACTTCATCACAAATCGTAAACAAAGTTATACTATGCACGGATGTACTATTTGATCATCCTGAGCGGTTCTTGCTACATATTTAGTTAAATAACTCTGAGCTTTGCAGGTATTTGCAGTTCTAACTTATATAATATTAATGTATACTATCTTATCAATACGACACAATCAAAACCTCAGCGAAACTTTGCGGAACTTCATCACAAATCGTAAACAAAGTTATACTATGCACGGATGTACTATTTGATCATCCTGAGCGGTTCTTGCTACATATTTAGTTAAATAACTCTCACGTTTGCAGGTATTTGCAGATCTAACTTATATAATATCAATGTATACTATCTTATGAATACGACACAATCAAAACCTCAGCGATACTTTGCGGAATTTCATAACAAAGTGTGAACAAAGTTATAGTATGCAAGGATGTACTATTTGATCATCCAGAGCGGTTCTTGAAACATATTTTGATAAATAACTCTGAGATTTGCAGGTAGTTGCAGTTCTACCTTATATAATATCAATGTATACTATCTTATCAATACGACGCAATGAAAACGTCAGCGATACTTTGCGGAACTTCATAACAAAGCGTAAACAAAGTTATAGTATGCACGGATGTACTATTTGATCATCCAGAGCGGTTCTTGAAACATATTTTGATAAATAACTCTGAGATTTGCAGGTAGTTGCAGATCTACCTTATATAATATCAATGTATACTATCTTATTAATACGACACTATCAAAACCTCAGCGAAATTTTGCGGAACTTCATAAGAAAGCGTAAACAAAGTTATACTATGCACGGATGTACTATTTGATCATCCATAGCAGTTCTTGCTACATATTTAGTTAAATAACTCTGAGCTTTGCAGGTATTTGCAGTTCTAACTTATATAATATTAATGTATACTATCTTATCAATACGACACAATCAAAACCTCAGCGAAACTTTGCGGAACTTCATCACAAATCGTAAACAAAGTTATACTATGCACGGATGTACTATTTGATCATCCTGAGCGGTTCTTGCTACATATTTAGTTAAATAACTCTCACGTTTGCAGGTATTTGCAGATCTAACTTATATAATATCAATGTATACTATCTTATGAATACGACACAATCAAAACCTCAGCGATACTTTGCGGAATTTCATAACAAAGTGTGAACAAAGTTATAGTATGCAAGGATGTACTATTTGATCATCCAGAGCGGTTCTTGAAACATATTTTGATAAATAACTCTGAGATTTGCAGGTAGTTGCAGTTCTACCTTATATAATATCAATGTATACTATCTTATCAATACGACGCAATGAAAACGTCAGCGATACTTTGCGGAACTTCATAACAAAGCGTAAACAAAGTTATAGTATGCACGGATGTACTATTTGATCATCCAGAGCGGTTCTTGAAACATATTTTGATAAATAACTCTGAGATTTGCAGGTAGTTGCAGATCTACCTTATATAATATCAATGTATACTATCTTATTAATACGACACTATCAAAACCTCAGCGAAATTTTGCGGAACTTCATAAGAAAGCGTAAACAAAGTTATACTATGCACGGATGTACTATTTGATCATCCATAGCAGTTCTTGCTACATATTTAGTTAAATAACTCTGAGCTTTGCAGGTAGTTGCAGTTCTACCGTATATAATATCAATATATACTATCTTATCAATACGACACTATCAAAACCTCAGCGAAACTTTGCGGAACTTCATAACAAAGCGTAAACAAAGTTATAGTATGCACGGATGTACTATTTGATCATCCTGAGCGGTTCTTGCTACATATTTAGTTAAATAACTCTGAGCTTTGCAGGTATTTGCAGTTCTAACTTATATAATATTAATGTATACTATCTTATCAATACGACACTATCAAAACCTCAGCGAAACTTTACGGATCTTCATAACAAAGCGTAAACAAAGTTATAGTATGCACGGATGTACTATCTGATCATCCTGAGCGGTTCTTGCTACATATTTAGTTAAATAACTCTGAGCTTTGCAGGTATTTGCAGTTCTAACTTATATAATATTAATGTATACTATCTTATCAATACGACACTATCAAAACCTCAGCGAAACTTTACGGATCTTCATCACAAATCGTAAACAAAGTTATACTATGCACGGATGTACTATTTGATCATCCAGAGCGGTTCTTGAAACATATTTTGATAAATAACTCTGAGATTTGCAGGTAGTTGCAGTTCTACCTTATATAATATCAATGTATACTATCTTATCAATACGACTCAATGAAAACGTCAGCGATACTTTGCGGAACTTCATCACAAAGCGTAAACAAAGTTATAGTATGCACGGATGTACTATTTGATCATCCTGAGCGGTTCTTGCTACATATTTAGTTAAATAACTCTGAGCTTTGCAGGTATTTGCAGTTCTAACTTATATAATATTAATGTATACTATCTTATCAATACGACACAATCAAAACCTCAGCGAAACTTTGCGGAACTTCATCACAAATCGTAAACAAAGTTATACTATGCACGGATGTACTATTTGATCATCCTGAGCGGTTCTTGCTACATATTTAGTTAAATAACTCTCACGTTTGCAGGTATTTGCAGATCTAACTTATATAATATCAATGTATACTATCTTATGAATACGACACAATCAAAACCTCAGCGATACTTTGCGGAATTTCATAACAAAGTGTGAACAAAGTTATAGTATGCAAGGATGTACTATTTGATCATCCAGAGCGGTTCTTGAAACATATTTTGATAAATAACTCTGAGATTTGCAGGTAGTTGCAGTTCTACCTTATATAATATCAATGTATACTATCTTATCAATACGACGCAATGAAAACGTCAGCGATACTTTGCGGAACTTCATAACAAAGCGTAAACAAAGTTATAGTATGCACGGATGTACTATTTGATCATCCAGAGCGGTTCTTGAAACATATTTTGATAAATAACTCTGAGATTTGCAGGTAGATGCAGATCTACCTTATATAATATCAATGTATACTATCTTATCAATACGACACAATCAAAACCTCAGCGAAACTTTGCGGAACTTCATCACAAATCGTAAACAAAGTTATACCATGCACGGATGTACTATTTGATCATCCAGAGCGGTTCTTGAAACATATTTTGATAAATACCTCTGAGACTTGCAGTTAGTTGCAGTTCTACCTTATATAATATCAATGTATACTATCTTATTAATACGACACTATCAAAACCTCAGCGAAATTTTGCGGAACTTCATAAGAAAGCGTAAACAAAGTTATACTATGCACGGATGTACTATTTGATCATCCATAGCAGTTCTTGCTACATATTTAGTTAAATAACTCTGAGCTTTGCAGGTAGTTGCAGTTCTACCGTATATAATATCAATATATACTATCTTATCAATACGACACTATCAAAACCTCAGCGAAACTTTGCGGAACTTCATAACAAAGCGTAAACAAAGTTATAGTATGCACGGATGTACTATTTGATCATCCAGAGCGGTTCTTGCTACATATTTAGTTAAATAACTCTGAGCTTTGCAGGTATTTGCAGTTCTAACTTATATAATATTAATGTATACTATCTTATCAATACGACACTATCAAAACCTCAGCGAAACTTTACGGATCTTCATAACAAAGCGTAAACAAAGTTATAGTATGCACGGATGTACTATCTGATCATCCTGAGCGGTTCTTGCTACATATTTAGTTAAATAACTCTGAGCTTTGCAGGTATTTGCAGTTCTAACTTATATAATATTAATGTATACTATCTTATCAATACGACACTATCAAAACCTCAGCGAAACTTTACGGATCTTCATCACAAATCGTAAACAAAGTTATACTATGCACGGATGTACTATTTGATCATCCAGAGCGGTTCTTGAAACATATTTTGATAAATAACTCTGAGATTTGCAGGTAGTTGCAGTTCTACCTTATATAATATCAATGTATACTATCTTATCAATACGACGCAATGAAAACGTCAGCGATACTTTGCGGAACTTCATCACAAAGCGTAAACAAAGTTATAGTATGCACGGATGTACTATTTGATCATCCAGAGCGGTTCTTGAAACATATTTTGATAAATAACTCTGAGATTTGCAGGTAGTTGCAGTTCTACCTTATATAATATCTTAGTATACTATCTTACCAATACGACGCAATGAAAACGTCAGCGATACTTTGCGGTACTTCATCACAAAGCGTAAACAAAGTTATAGTATGCACGGATGTACTATTTGATCATCCTGAGCGGTTCTTGCTACATATTTAGTTATATAACTCTGAGCTTTGCAGGTATTTGCAGTTCTAACTTATATAATATTAATGTATACTATCTTATCAATACGACACAATCAAAACCTCAGCGAAATTTTACGGAACTTCATCACAAATCGTAATCAAAGTTATACTATGCACGGATGTACTATTTGATCATCCTGAGCGGTTCTTGCTACATATTTAGTTAAATAACTCTGAGCTTTGCAGGTATTTGCAGTTCTAACTTATATAATATTAATGTATACTATCTTATCAATACGACACTATCAAAACCTCAGCGAAACTTTACGGATCTTCATAACAAAGCGTAAACAAAGTTATACTATGCACGGATGTACTATCTGATCATCCAGAGCGGTTCTTGAAACATATTTTGATAAATAACTCTGACGTTTGCAGGTATTTGCAGTTCTAACTTATATAATATCAATGTATACTAACTTATCAATACGACACAATCAAAACCTCAGCGAAACTTTGCGGAACTTCATCACAAATCGTAAACAAAGTTATACTATGCACGGATGTACTATTTGATCATCCAGAGCGGTTCTTGAAACATATTTTGATAAATAACTCTGAGATTTGCAGGTAGTTGCAGTTCTCCCTTATATAATATCAATGTATACTATCTTATCAATACGACGCAATGAAAACGTCAGCGATACTTTGCGGAACTTCATCACAAAGCGTAAACAAAGTTATAGTATGCACGGATGTACTATTTGATCATCCTGAGCGGTTCTTGCTACATATTTAGTTAAATAACTCTGAGCTTTGCAGGTATTTGCAGTTCTAACTTATATAATATTAATGTATACTATCTTATCAATACGACACAATCAAAACCTCAGCGAAACTTTGCGGAACTTCATCACAAATCGTAAACAAAGTTATACTATGCACGGATGTACTATTTGATCATCCTGAGCGGTTCTTGCTACATATTTAGTTAAATAACTCTCACGTTTGCAGGTATTTGCAGATCTAACTTATATAATATCAATGTATACTATCTTATGAATACGACACAATCAAAACCTCAGCGATACTTTGCGGAATTTCATAACAAAGTGTGAACAAAGTTATAGTATGCACGGATGTACTATTTGATCATCCAGAGCGGTTCTTGAAACATATTTTGATAAATAACTCTGAGATTTGCAGGTAGTTGCAGTTCTACCTTATATAATATCAATGTATACTATCTTATCAATACGACACTATCAAAACCTCAGCGAAATTTTGCGGAACTTCATAACAAAGCGTAAACAAAGTTATACTATGCACGGATGTACTATTTGATCATCCATAGCAGTTCTTGCTATATATTTAGTTAAATAACTCTAGCTTTGCAGGTAGTTGCAGTTCTACCTTATATAATATCAATATATACTATCTTATCAATACGACACTATCAAAACCTCAGCGAAACTTTGCGGAACTTCATAACAAAGCGTAAACAAAGTTATAGTATGCACGGATGTACTATTTGATCATCCAGAGCGGTTCTTGAAACATATTTTGATAAATAACTCTGAGATTTGCAGGTAGTTGCAGTTCTACCTTATATAATATCAATGTATACTATCTTATCAATACGACGCAATGAAAACGTCAGCGATACTTTGCGGAACTTCATCACAAAGCGTAAACAAAGTTATAGTATGCACGGATGTACTATTTGATCATCCAGAGCGGTTCTTGCTACATATTTAGTTAAATAACTCTGAGCTTTGCAGGTATTTGCAGTTCTAACTTATATAATATTAATGTATACTATCTTATCAATACGACACTATCAAAACCTCAGCGAAACTTTACGGAACTTCATAACAAAGCGTAAACAAAGTTATAGTATGCACGGATGTACTATTTGATCATCCTGAGCGGTTCTTGCTACATATTTAGTTAAATAACTCTGAGCTTTGCAGGTATTTGCAGTTCTAACTTATATAATATTAATGTATACTATCTTATCAATACGACACTATCAAAACCTCAGCGAAACTTTACGGATCTTCATCACAAAGCGTAAACAAAGTTATAGTATGCACGGATGTACTATCTGATCATCCTGAGCGGTTCTTGCTACATATTTAGTTAAATAACTCTGAGCTTTGCAGGTATTTGCAGTTCTAACTTATATAATATTAATGTATACTATCTTATCAATACGACACTATCAAAACCTCAGCGAAACTTTACGGATCTTCATCACAAATCGTAAACAAAGTTATACTATGCACGGATGTACTATTTGATCATCCAGAGCGGTTCTTGAAACATATTTTGATAAATAACTCTGAGATTTGCAGGTAGTTGCAGTTCTACCTTATATAATATCAATGTATACTATCTTATCAATACGACGCAATGAAAACGTCAGCGATACTTTGCGGAACTTCATCACAAAGCGTAAACAAAGTTATAGTATGCACGGATGTACTATTTGATCATCCAGAGCGGTTCTTGAAACATATTTTGATAAATAACTCTGAGATTTGCAGGTAGTTGCAGTTCTACCTTATATAATATCATAGTATACTATCTTACCAATACGACGCAATCAGAACATCAGCGATACTTTGCGGAACTTCATCACAAAGCGTAAACAAAGTTATAGTATGCACGGATGTACTATTTGATCATCCCGAGCGGTTCTTGCTACATATTTAGTTAAATAACTCTGACGTTTGCAGGTATTTGCAGTTCTAACTTATAAAATATCAATGTATACCATCTTATCAATACGACACAATCAAAACCTCAGCGATACTTTGCGGAACTTCATAACAAAGTGTGAACAAAGTTATAGTATGCACGGATGTACTATTTGATCATCCTGAGCGGTTCTTGAAACATATTTTGATAAATAACTCTGAGATTTGCAGGTAGTTGCAGTTCTACCTTATATAATATCAATGTATACTATCTTATTAATACCACACTATCAAAACCTCAGCGAAATTTTGCAGAACTTCATAACAAAGCGTAAACAAAGTTATACTATGCACGGATGTACTATTTGATCATCCATAGCAGTTCTTGCTACATATTTAGTTAAATAACTCTGAGCTTTGCAGGTAGTTGCAGTTCTACCTTATATAATATCAGTGTATACTATCTTATCAATACGACACTATCAAAACCTCAGCGAAACTTTGCGGAACTTCATAACAAAGCGTAAACAAAGTAATAGTATGCACGTATGTACTATTTGATCATCCTGAGCGGTTCTTGCTACATATTTAGTTAAATAACTCTGAGCTTTGCAGGTATTTGCAGTTCTAACTTATATAATATTAATGTATACTATCTTATCAATACGACACTATCAAAAACTCAGCGAAACTTTACGGATCTTCATAACAAAGCGTAAACAAAGTTATAGTATGCACGGATGTACTATCTGATCATCCTGAGCGGTTCTTGAAACATATTTTGATAAATAACTCTGACGTTTGCAGGTATTTGCAGTTCTAAGTTATATAATATCAATGTATACTATCTTATCAATACGACACAATCAAAACCTCAGCGAAACTTTGCGGAACTTCATCACAAATCGTAAACAAAGTTATACTATGCACGGATGTACTATTTGATCATCCAGAGCGGTTCTTGAAACATATTTTGATAAATAACTCTGAGATTTGCAGGTAGTTGCAGTTCTACCTTATATAATATCAATGTATACTATCTTATCAATACGACGCAATGAAAACGTCAGCGATACTTTGCGGGACTTCATCACAAAGCGTAAACAAAGTTATAGTATGCACGGATGTACTATCTGATCATCCAGAGCGTTTCTTGAAACTTATTTTGATAAATAACTCTGACGTTTGCAGGTATTTGCAGTTCTAACTTATATAATATCAATGTATACTATCTTATCAATACGACACTATCAAAACATCAGCGAAACTTTGCGGAACTTCATCACAAATCGTAAACAAAGTTATACTATGCACGGATGTACTATTTGATCATCCAGAGCGGTTCTTGAAACTTATTTTGATAAATAACTCTGACGTTTGCAGGTATTTGCAGTTCTAACTTATATAATATCAATGTATACTATCTTATCAATACGACACTATCAAAACATCAGCGAAACTTTGCGGAACTTCATCACAAATTGTAAACAAAGTTATACTATGCACGGATGTACTATTTGATCATCCAGAGCGGTTCTTGAAACATATTTTGATAAATAACTCTGAGCTTTGCAGGTATTTGCAGTTCTAACTTATATAATATTAATGTATACTATCTTATCAATACGACACAATCAAAACCTCAGCGAAACTTTGCGGAACTTCATCACAAATCGTAAACAAAGTTATACTATGCACGGATGTACTATTTGATCATCCAGAGCGGTTCTTGAAACATATTTTGATAAATAACTCTGAGATTTGCAGGTAGTTGCAGTTCTACCTTATATAATATCATAGTATACTATCTTACCAATACGACGCAATGAAAACGTCAGCGATACTTTGCGGAACTTCATCACAAAGCGTAAACAAAGTTATAGTATGCACGGATGTACTATTTGATCATCCAGAGCGGTTCTTGAAACATATTTTGATAAATAACTCTGAGATTTGCAGGTAGTTGCAGTTCTACCTTATATAATATCATAGTATACTATCTTACCAATACGACGCAATGAAAACGTCAGCGATACTTTGCGGAACTTCATCACAAAGCGTAAACAAAGTTATATTATGCACGGATGTACTATTTGATCATCCCGAGCGGTTCTTGCTACATATTTAGTTAAATAACTCTGACGTTTGCAGGTATTTGCAGTTCTAACTTATAAAATATCAATGTATACCATCTTATGAATACGACACAAACAAAACCTCAGCGATACTTTGCGGAACTTCATAACAAAGCGTAAACAAATTTATACTATGCACGGATGTACTATTTGATCATCCTGAGCGGTTCTTGCTACATATTTAGTTTAATAACTCTGAGCTTTGCAGGTATTGGCAGTTCTAACATATATAATATTAATGTATACTATCTTATCAATACGACACAATCAAAACCTCAGCGAAACTTTGCGGAACTTCATCACAAATCGTAAACAAAGTTATACTATGCACGGATGTACTATTTGATCATCCAGAGCGGTTCTTGAAACATATTTTGATAAACAACTCTGAGATTTGCAGGTAGTTGCAGTTCTACCTTATATAATATCAATGTATACTATTTTATCAATACGACGCAATGAAAACGTCAGCGATACTTTGCGGAACTTCATCACAAAGCGTAAACAAAGTTATAGTATGCACGGATGTACTATTTGATCATCCAGAGCGGTTCTTGAAACATATTTTGATAAATAACTCTGAGATTTGCAGGTAGTTGAAGTTCTACCTTATATAATATCAATGTATACTATCTTATCAATACGACGCAATGAAAACGTCAGCGATACTTTGCGGAACTTCATCACAAAGCGTAAACAAAGTTATAGTATGCACGGATGTACTATTTGATCATCCAGAGCGGTTCTTGAAACATATTTTGATAAATAACTCTGAGAATTGCAGGTAGTTGCAGTTCTACCTTATATAATATCATAGTATACTATCTTACCAATACGACGCAATGAAAACGTCAGCGATACTTTGCGGAACTTCATCACAAAGCGTAAACAAAGTTATAGTATGCACGGATGTACTATTTGATCATCCCGAGCGGTTCTTGCTACATATTTAGTTAAATAACTCTGACGTTTGCAGGTATTTGCAGTTCTAACTTATAAAATATCAATGTATACCATCTTATGAATACGACACAATCAAAACCTCAGCGATACTTTGCGGAATTTCATAACAAAGTGTGAACAAAGTTATAGTATGCACGGATGTACTATTTGATCATCCAGAGCGGTTCTTGAAACATATTTTGATAAATAACTCTGAGATTTGCAGGTAGTTGCAGTTCTACCTTATATAATATCAAAGTATACTATCTTATTAATACCACACTATCAAAACCTCAGCGAAACTTTGCGGAACTTCATAACAAAGCGTAAACAAAGTAATAGTATGCACGGATGTACTATTTGATCATCCTGAGCGGTTCTTGCTACATATTTAGTTAAATAACTCTGACGTTTGCAGGTATTTGCAGTTCTAACTTATAAAATATCAATGTATACCATCTTATGAATACGACACAATCAAAACCTCAGCGATACTTTGCGGAACTTCATAACAAAGCGTAAACAAATTTATACTATGCACGGATGTACTATTTGATCATCCTGAGCGGTTCTTGCTACATATTTAGTTTAACAACTCTGAGCTTTGCAGGTATTGGCAGTTCTAACATATATAATATTAATGTATACTATCTTATCAATACGACACAATCAAAACCTCAGCGAAACTTTGCGGAACTTCATCACAAATCGTAAACAAAGTTATACTATGCACGGATGTACTATTTGATCATCCAGAGCGGTTCTTGAAACATATTTTGATAAACAACTCTGAGATTTGCAGGTAGTTGCAGTTCTACCTTATATAATATCAATGTATACTATTTTATCAATACGACGCAATGAAAACGTCAGCGATACTTTGCGGAACTTCATCACAAAGCGTAAACAAAGTTATAGTATGCACGGATGTACTATTTGATCATCCAGAGCGGTTCTTGAAACATATTTTGATAAATAACTCTGAGATTTGCAGGTAGTTGAAGTTCTACCTTATATAATATCAATGTATACTATCTTATCAATACGACGCAATGAAAACGTCAGCGATACTTTGCGGAACTTCATCACAAAGCGTAAACAAAGTTATAGTATGCACGGATGTACTATTTGATCATCCAGAGCGGTTCTTGAAACATATTTTGATAAATAACTCTGAGAATTGCAGGTAGTTGCAGTTCTACCTTATATAATATCATAGTATACTATCTTACCAATACGACGCAATGAAAACGTCAGCGATACTTTGCGGAACTTCATCACAAAGCGTAAACAAAGTTATAGTATGCACGGATGTACTATTTGATCATCCCGAGCGGTTCTTGCTACATATTTAGTTAAATAACTCTGACGTTTGCAGGTATTTGCAGTTCTAACTTATAAAATATCAATGTATACCATCTTATGAATACGACACAATCAAAACCTCAGCGATACTTTGCGGAATTTCATAACAAAGTGTGAACAAAGTTATAGTATGCACGGATGTACTATTTGATCATCCAGAGCGGTTCTTGAAACATATTTTGATAAATAACTCTGAGATTTGCAGGTAGTTGCAGTTCTACCTTATATAATATCAAAGTATACTATCTTATTAATACCACACTATCAAAACCTCAGCGAAATTTTGCAGAACTTCATAACAAAGCGTAAACAAAGTTATACTATGCACGGATGTACTATTTGATCATCCATAGCAGTTCTTGCTACATATTTAGTTAAATAACTCTGAGCTTTGCAGGTAGTTGCAGTTCTACCTTATATAATATCAGTGTATACTATCTTATCAATACGACACTATCAAAACCTCAGCGAAACTTTGCGGAACTTCATAACAAAGCGTAAACAAAGTAATAGTATGCACGGATGTACTATTTGATCATCCTGAGCGGTTCTTGCTACATATTTAGTTAAATAACTCTGAGCTTTGCAGGTATTTGCAGTTCTAACATATATAATATTAATGTATACTATCTTATCAATACGACACAATCAAAACCTCAGCGAAACTTTGCGGAACTTCATCACAAATCGTAAACAAAGTTATACTATGCACGGATGTACTATTTGATCATCCAGAGCGGTTCTTGAAACATATTTTGATAAACAACTCTGAGATTTGCAGGTAGTTGCAGTTCTACCTTATATAATATCATAGTATACTATCTTACCAATACGACGCAATGAAAACGTCAGCGATACTTTGCGGAACTTCATCACAAAGCGTAAACAAAGTTATAGTATGCACGGATGTACTATTTGATCATCCAGAGCGGTTCTTGAAACATATTTTGATAAATAACTCTGAGATTTGCAGGTTGTTGCAGTTCTACCTTATATAATGTCATAGTATACTATCTTACCAATACGACGCAATCAAAACCTCAGCGAAACTTTGCAGAACTTCATCACAAATCTTAAACAAAGTTATACTATGCATGGATGTACTATTTGATCATCCAGAGCGGTTCTTGAAACATATTTTGATAAATAACTCTGAGATTTGCAGGTTGTTGCAGTTCTACCTTATATAATATCATAGTATACTATCTTACCAATACGACGCAATCAAAACCTCAGCGAAACTTTGCGGAACTTCATCACAAATCGTAAACAAAGTTATACTATGCACGGATGTACTATTTGATCATCCAGAGCGGTTCTTGAAACATATTTTGATAAATAACTCTGAGATTTGCAGGTAGTTGCAGTTTTACCTTATATAATATCAATGTATACTATCTTATCAATACGACACTATCAAATCCTCAGCTAAATTTTGCGGAACTTCAAACAAAGCGTAAACAAAGTTATACTATGCACGGATGTACTATTTGATCATCCATAGCAGTTCTTGCTACATATTTAGTTAAATAACTCTGAGCTTTGCAGGTAGTTGCAGTTCTACCTTATATAATATCAATGTATACTATCTTATCAATAAGACACTATCAAAACCTCAGCGAAACTTTACGGATCTTCATAACAAAGCGTAAACAAAGTTATAGTATGCACGGATGTACCATCTGATCATCCAGAGCGTTTCTTGAAACTTATTTTGATAAATAACTCTGACGTTTGCAGGTATTTGCAGTTCTAACTTATATAATATCAATGTATACTATCTTATCAATACGACACAATCAAAACCTCACCGAAACTTTGCGGAACTTCATCACAAATCGTAAACAAAGTTATACTATGCACGGATGTACTATTTGATCATCCAAAGCGGTTCTTGAAACATATTTTGATAAATAACTCTGACGTTTGCAGGTATTTGCAGTTCTAACTTATATAATATCAATGTATACTATCTTATCAATACGACTCAATCAAAACCTCAGCGAAACTTTGCGGAACTTCATAACAAAGCGTAAACAAAGTTATACTATGCAGGGATGTACTATTTGATCATCCATAGCAGTTCTTGCTACATATTTAGTTAAATAACTCTGAGCTTTGCAGGTAGTTGCAGTTCTACCTTATATAATATCAATGTATACTATCTTATCAATACGACGCAATGAAAACGTCAGCGATACTTTGCGGAACTTCATCACAAAGCGTAAACAAAGTTATAGTACGCACGGATGTACTATCTGATCATCCAGAGCGTTTCTTGAAACTTATTTTGATAAATAACTCTGACGTTTGCAGGTATTTGCAGTTCTAACTTATATAATATCAATGTATACTATTTTATCAATACGACACTATCAAAACATCAGCGATACTTTGCGGGACTTCATCACAAAGCGTAAACAAAGTTATAGTATGCACGGATGTACTATTTGATCATCCAGAGCGGTTCTTGCTACATATTTAGTTAAATAACTCTGAGCTTTGCAGGTAGTTGCAGTTCTACCTTATATAATATCAATATATACTATCTTATCAATACGACACTATCAAAACCTCAGCGAAACTTTGCGGAACTTCATAACAAAGCGTAAACAAATTTATACTATGCACGGATGTACTATTTGATCATCCTGAGCGGTTCTTGCTACATATTTAGTTAAATAACTCTGAGCTTTGCAGGTATTTGCAGTTCTAACATATATAATATTAATGTATACTATCTTATCAATACGACACAATCAAAACCTCAGCGAAACTTTGCGGAACTTCATCACAAATCGTAAACAAAGTTATACTATGCACGGATGTACTATTTGATCATCCAGAGCGGTTCTTGAAACATATTTTGATAAACAACTCTGAGATTTGCAGGTAGTTGCAGTTGTACCTTATATAATATCAATGTATACTATCTTATCAATACGACGCAATGAAAACGTCAGCGATACTTTGCGGAACTTCATCACAAAGCGTAAACAAAGTTATAGTACGCACGGATGTACTATCTGATCATCCAGAGCGTTTCTTGAAACTTATTTTGATAAATAACTCTGACGTTTGCAGGTATTTGCAGTTCTAACTTATATAATATCAATGTATACTATTTTATCAATACGACACTATCAAAACATCAGCGATACTTTGCGGGACTTCATCACAAAGCGTAAACAAAGTTATAGTATGCACGGATGTACTATTTGATCATCCAGAGCGGTTCTTGCTACATATTTAGTTAAATAACTCTGAGCTTTGCAGGTAGTTGCAGTTCTACCTTATATAATATCAATATATACTATCTTATCAATACGACACTATCAAAACCTCAGCGAAACTTTGCGGAACTTCATAACAAAGCGTAAACAAATTTATACTATGCACGGATGTACTATTTGATCATCCTGAGCGGTTCTTGCTACATATTTAGTTAAATAACTCTGAGCTTTGCAGGTATTTGCAGTTCTAACATATATAATATTAATGTATACTATCTTATCAATACGACACAATCAAAACCTCAGCGAAACTTTGCGGAACTTCATCACAAATCGTAAACAAAGTTATACTATGCACGGATGTACTATTTGATCATCCAGAGCGGTTCTTGAAACATATTTTGATAAACAACTCTGAGATTTGCAGGTAGTTGCAGTTGTACCTTATATAATATCAATGTATACTATTTTATCAATACGACGCAATGAAAACGTCAGCGATACTTTGCGGAACTTCATCACAAAGCGTAAACAAAGTTATAGTATGCACGGATGTACTATTTGATCATCCAGAGCGGTTCTTGAAACATATTTTGATAAATAACTCTGAGATTTGCAGGTAGTTGCAGTTCTACCTTATATAATATCATAGTATACTATCTTACCAATACGACGCAATGAAAACGTCAGCGATACTTTGCGGAACTTCATCACAAATCGTAAACAAAGTTATACTATGCACGGATGTACTATTTGATCATCCATAGCAGTTCTTGCTACATATTTAGTTAAATAACTCTGAGCTTTGCAGGTAGTTGCAGTTCTACCTTATATAATATCAATGTATACTATCTTATCAATACGACACTATCAAAACCTCAGCGAAACTTTACGGATCTTCATAACAAAGCGTAAACAAAGTTATAGTATGCACGGATGTACTATCTGATCATCCAGAGCGGTTCTTGAAACATATTTTGATAAATAACTCTGACGTTTGCAGGTATTTGCAGTTCTAACTTATATAATATCAATGTATACTATCTTATCAATACGACACTATCAAAACCTCAGCGAAACTTTGCGGAACTTCATAACAAAGCGTAAACAAAGTAATAGTATGCACGAAAGTACTATTTGATCATCCTGAGCGGTTCTTGCTACATATTTAGTTAAATAACTCTGAGCTTTGCAGGTTGTTGCAGTTCTACCTTATATAATATCAATATATACTATCTTATCAATACGACACTATCAAAACCTCAGCGAAACTTTGCGGAACTTCATAACAAAGCGTAAACAAATTTATACTATGCACGGATGTACTATTTGATCATCCTGAGCGGTTCTTGCTACATATTTAGTTAAATAACTCTGAGCTTTGCAGGTATTTGCAGTTCTAACATATATAATATTAATGTATACTATCTTATCAATACGACACAATCAAAACCTCAGCGAAACTTTGCGGAACTTCATCACAAATCGTAAACAAAGTTATACTATGCACGGATGTACTATTTGATCATCCAGAGCGGTTCTTGAAACATATTTTGATAAACAACTCTGAGATTTGCAGGTAGTTGCAGTTCTACCTTATATAATATCAATGTATACTATTTTATCAATACGACGCAATGAAAACGTCAGCGATACTTTGCGGAACTTCATCACAAAGCGTAAACAAAGTTATAGTATGCACGGATGTACTATTTGATCATCCAGAGCGGTTCTTGAAACATATTTTGATAAATAACTCTGAGATTTGCAGGTAGTTGCAGTTCTACCTTATATAATATCATAGTATACTATCTTACCAATACGACGCAATGAAAACGTCAGCGATACTTTGCGGAACTTCATCACAAAGCGTAAACAAAGTTATAGTATGCACGGATATACTATTTGATCATCCAGAGCGGTTCTTGAAACATATTTTGATAAATAACTTTGAGATTTGCAGGTTGTTGCAGTTCTACCTTATATAATATCATAGTATACTATCTTACCAATACGACGCAATCAAAACCTCAGCGAAACTTTGCGGAACTTCATCACAAATCGTAAACAAAGTTATACTATGCACGGATGTACTATTTGATCATCCAGAGCGGTTCTTGAAACATATTTTGATAAATAACTCTGAGATTTGCAGGTAGTTGCAGTTTTACCTTATATAATATCAATGTATACTATCTTATCAATACGACACTATCAAATCCTCAGCTAAATTTTGCGGAACTTCAAACAAAGCGTAAACAAAGTTATACTATGCACGGATGTACTATTTGATCATCCATAGCAGTTCTTGCTACATATTTAGTTAAATAACTCTGAGCTTTGCAGGTAGTTGCAGTTCTACCTTATATAATATCAATGTATACTATCTTATCAATAAGACACTATCAAAACCTCAGCGAAACTTTACGGATCTTCATAACAAAGCGTAAACAAAGTTATAGTATGCACGGATGTACCATCTGATCATCCAGAGCGTTTCTTGAAACTTATTTTGATAAATAACTCTGACGTTTGCAGGTATTTGCAGTTCTAACTTATATAATATCAATGTATACTATCTTATCAATACGACACAATCAAAACCTCACCGAAACTTTGCGGAACTTCATCACAAATCGTAAACAAAGTTATACTATGCACGGATGTACTATTTGATCATCCAAAGCGGTTCTTGAAACATATTTTGATAAATAACTCTGACGTTTGCAGGTATTTGCAGTTCTAACTTATATAATATCAATGTATACTATCTTATCAATACGACTCAATCAAAACCTCAGCGAAACTTTGCGGAACTTCATAACAAAGCGTAAACAAAGTTATACTATGCAGGGATGTACTATTTGATCATCCATAGCAGTTCTTGCTACATATTTAGTTAAATAACTCTGAGCTTTGCAGGTAGTTGCAGTTCTACCTTATATAATATCAATGTATACTATCTTATCAATACGACGCAATGAAAACGTCAGCGATACTTTGCGGAACTTCATCACAAAGCGTAAACAAAGTTATAGTACGCACGGATGTACTATCTGATCATCCAGAGCGTTTCTTGAAACTTATTTTGATAAATAACTCTGACGTTTGCAGGTATTTGCAGTTCTAACTTATATAATATCAATGTATACTATCTTATCAATACGACACTATCAAAACATCAGCGATACTTTGCGGGACTTCATCACAAAGCGTAAACAAAGTTATAGTATGCACGGATGTACTATTTGATCATCCAGAGCGGTTCTTGCTACATATTTAGTTAAATAACTCTGAGCTTTGCAGGTAGTTGCAGTTCTACCTTATATAATATCAATATATACTATCTTATCAATACGACACTATCAAAACCTCAGCGAAACTTTGCGGAACTTCATAACAAAGCGTAAACAAATTTATACTATGCACGGATGTACTATTTGATCATCCTGAGCGGTTCTTGCTACATATTTAGTTAAATAACTCTGAGCTTTGCAGGTATTTGCAGTTCTAACATATATAATATTAATGTATACTATCTTATCAATACGACACAATCAAAACCTCAGCGAAACTTTGCGGAACTTCATCACAAATCGTAAACAAAGTTATACTATGCACGGATGTACTATTTGATCATCCAGAGCGGTTCTTGAAACATATTTTGATAAACAACTCTGAGATTTGCAGGTAGTTGCAGTTCTACCTTATATAATATCAATGTATACTATTTTATCAATACGACGCAATGAAAACGTCAGCGATACTTTGCGGAACTTCATCACAAAGCGTAAACAAAGTTATAGTATGCACGGATGTACTATTTGGTCATCCATAGCAGTTCTTGCTACATATTTAGTTAAATAACTCTGAGCTTTGCAGGTAGTTGCAGTTCTACCTTATATAATATCAATGTATACTATCTTATCAATACGACACTATCAAAACCTCAGCGAAACTTTACGGATCTTCATAACAAAGCGTAAACAAAGTTATAGTATGCACGGATGTACTATCTGATCATCCAGAGCGGTTCTTGAAACATATTTTGATAAATAACTCTGACGTTTGCAGGTATTTGCAGTTCTAACTTATATAATATCAATGTATACTATCTTATCAATACGACACTATCAAAACCTCAGCGAAACTTTGCGGAACTTCATAACAAAGCGTAAACAAAGTAATAGTATGCACGAAAGTACTATTTGATCATCCTGAGCGGTTCTTGCTACATATTTAGTTAAATAACTCTGAGCTTTGCAGGTAGTTGCAGTTCTACCTTATATAATATCAATATATACTATCTTATCAATACGACACTATCAAAACCTCAGCGAAACTTTGCGGAACTTCATAACAAAGCGTAAACAAATTTATACTATGCACGGATGTACTATTTGATCATCCTGAGCGGTTCTTGCTACATATTTAGTTAAATAACTCTGAGCTTTGCAGGTATTTGCAGTTCTAACTTATATAATATTAATGTATACTATCTTATCAATACGACACAATCAAAACCTCAGCGAAACTTTGCGGAACTTCATCACAAATCGTAAACAAAGTTATACTATGCACGGATGTACTATTTGATCATCCAGAGCGGTTCTTGAAACATATTTTGATAAACAACTCTGAGATTTGCAGGTAGTTGCAGTTCTACCTTATATAATATCAATGTATACTATTTTATCAATACGACGCAATGAAAACGTCAGCGATACTTTGCGGAACTTCATCACAAAGCGTAAACAAAGTTATAGTATGCACGGATGTACTATTTGATCATCCAGAGCGGTTCTTGAAACATATTTTGATAAATAACTCTGAGATTTGCAGGTAGTTGCAGTTCTACCTTATATAATATCATAGTATACTATCTTACCAATACGACGCAATGAAAACGTCAGCGATACTTTGCGGAACTTCATCACAAAGCGTAAACAAAGTTATAGTATGCACGGATATACTATTTGATCATCCAGAGCGGTTCTTGAAACATATTTTGATAAATAACTCTGAGATTTGCAGGTTGTTGCAGTTCTACCTTATATAATATCATAGTATACTATCTTACCAATACGACGCAATCAAAACCTCAGCGAAACTTTGCGGAACTTCATCACAAATCGTAAACAATGTTATACTATGCACGGATGTACTATTTGATCATCCAGAGCGGTTCTTGAAACATATTTTGATAAATAACTCTGAGATTTGCAGGTAGTTGCAGTTTTACCTTATATAATATCAATGTATACTATCTTATCAATACGACACTATCAAATCCTCAGCTAAATTTTGCGGAACTTCAAACAAAGCGTAAACAAAGTTATACTATGCACGGATGTACTATTTGATCATCCATAGCAGTTCTTGCTACATATTTAGTTAAATAACTCTGAGCTTTGCAGGTAGTTGCAGTTCTACCTTATATAATATCAATGTATACTATCTTATCAATAAGACACTATCAAAACCTCAGCGAAACTTTACGGATCTTCATAACAAAGCGTAAACAAAGTTATAGTATGCACGGATGTACCATCTGATCATCCAGAGCGTTTCTTGAAACTTATTTTGATAAATAACTCTGACGTTTGCAGGTATTTGCAGTTCTAACTTATATAATATCAATGTATACTATCTTATCAATACGACACAATCAAAACCTCACCGAAACTTTGCGGAACTTCATCACAAATCGTAAACAAAGTTATACTATGCACGGATGTACTATTTGATCATCCAAAGCGGTTCTTGAAACATATTTTGATAAATAACTCTGACGTTTGCAGGTATTTGCAGTTCTAACTTATATAATATCAATGTATACTATCTTATCAATACGACTCAATCAAAACCTCAGCGAAACTTTGCGGAACTTCATAACAAAGCGTAAACAAAGTTATACTATGCAGGGATGTACTATTTGATCATCCATAGCAGTTCTTGCTACATATTTAGTTAAATAACTCTGAGCTTTGCAGGTAGTTGCAGTTCTACCTTATATAATATCAATGTATACTATCTTATCAATACGACGCAATGAAAACGTCAGCGATACTTTGCGGAACTTCATCACAAAGCGTAAACAAAGTTATAGTACGCACGGATGTACTATCTGATCATCCAGAGCGTTTCTTGAAACTTATTTTGATAAATAACTCTGACGTTTGCAGGTATTTGCAGTTCTAACTTATATAATATCAATGTATACTATTTTATCAATACGACACTATCAAAACATCAGCGATACTTTGCGGGACTTCATCACAAAGCGTAAACAAAGTTATAGTATGCACGGATGTACTATTTGATCATCCAGAGCGGTTCTTGCTACATATTTAGTTAAATAACTCTGAGCTTTGCAGGTAGTTGCAGTTCTACCTTATATAATATCAATATATACTATCTTATCAATACGACACTATCAAAACCTCAGCGAAACTTTGCGGAACTTCATAACAAAGCGTAAACAAATTTATACTATGCACGGATGTACTATTTGATCATCCTGAGCGGTTCTTGCTACATATTTAGTTAAATAACTCTGAGCTTTGCAGGTATTTGCAGTTCTAACATATATAATATTAATGTATACTATCTTATCAATACGACACAATCAAAACCTCAGCGAAACTTTGCGGAACTTCATCACAAATCGTAAACAAAGTTATACTATGCACGGATGTACTATTTGATCATCCAGAGCGGTTCTTGAAACATATTTTGATAAACAACTCTGAGATTTGCAGGTAGTTGCAGTTGTACCTTATATAATATCAATGTATACTATTTTATCAATACGACGCAATGAAAACGTCAGCGATACTTTGCGGAACTTCATCACAAAGCGTAAACAAAGTTATAGTATGCACGGATGTACTATTTGATCATCCAGAGCGGTTCTTGAAACATATTTTGATAAATAACTCTGAGATTTGCAGGTAGTTGCAGTTCTACCTTATATAATATCATAGTATACTATCTTACCAATACGACGCAATGAAAACGTCAGCGATACTTTGCGGAACTTCATCACAAAGCGTAAACAAAGTTATAGTATGCACGGATATACTATTTGATCATCCAGAGCGGTTCTTGAAACATATTTTGATAAATAACTCTGAGATTTGCAGGTTGTTGCAGTTCTACCTTATATAATATCATAGTATACTATCTTACCAATACGACGCAATCAAAACCTCAGCGAAACTTTGCGGAACTTCATCACAAATCGTAAACAAAGTTATACTATGCACGGATGTACTATTTGATCATCCAGAGCGGTTCTTGAAACATATTTTGATAAATAACTCTGAGATTTGCAGGTAGTTGCAGTTTTACCTTATATAATATCAATGTATACTATCTTATCAATACGACACTATCAAATCCTCAGCTAAATTTTGCGGAACTTCAAACAAAGCGTAAACAAAGTTATACTATGCACGGATGTACTATTTGATCATCCATAGCAGTTCTTGCTACATATTTAGTTAAATAACTCTGAGCTTTGCAGGTAGTTGCAGTTCTACCTTATATAATATCAATGTATACTATCTTATCAATAAGACACTATCAAAACCTCAGCGAAACTTTACGGATCTTCATAACAAAGCGTAAACAAAGTTATAGTATGCACGGATGTACCATCTGATCATCCAGAGCGTTTCTTGAAACTTATTTTGATAAATAACTCTGACGTTTGCAGGTATTTGCAGTTCTAACTTATATAATATCAATGTATACTATCTTATCAATACGACACAATCAAAACCTCACCGAAACTTTGCGGAACTTCATCACAAATCGTAAACAAAGTTATACTATGCACGGATGTACTATTTGATCATCCAAAGCGGTTCTTGAAACATATTTTGATAAATAACTCTGACGTTTGCAGGTATTTGCAGTTCTAACTTATATAATATCAATGTATACTATCTTATCAATACGACTCAATCAAAACCTCAGCGAAACTTTGCGGAACTTCATAACAAAGCGTAAACAAAGTTATACTATGCAGGGATGTACTATTTGATCATCCATAGCAGTTCTTGCTACATATTTAGTTAAATAACTCTGAGCTTTGCAGGTAGTTGCAGTTCTACCTTATATAATATCAATGTATACTATCTTATCAATACAACGCAATGAAAACGTCAGCGATACTTTGCGGAACTTCATCACAAAGCGTAAACAAAGTTATAGTACGCACGGATGTACTATCTGATCATCCAGAGCGTTTCTTGAAACTTATTTTGATAAATAACTCTGACGTTTGCAGGTATTTGCAGTTCTAACTTATATAATATCAATGTATACTATCTTATCAATACGACACTATCAAAACATCAGCGATACTTTGCGGGACTTCATCACAAAGCGTAAACAAAGTTATAGTATGCACGGATGTACTATTTGATCATCCAGAGCGGTTCTTGCTACATATTTAGTTAAATAACTCTGAGCTTTGCAGGTAGTTGCAGTTCTACCTTATATAATATCAATATATACTATCTTATCAATACGACACTATCAAAACCTCAGCGAAACATTGCGGAACTTCATAACAAAGCGTAAACAAATTTATACTATGCACGGATGTACTATTTGATCATCCTGAGCGGTTCTTGCTACATATTTAGTTAAATAACTCTGAGCTTTGCAGGTATTTGCAGTTCTAACTTATATAATATTAATGTATACTATCTTATCAATACGACACAATCAAAACCTCAGCGAAACTTTGCGGAACTTCATCACAAATCGTAAACAAAGTTATACTATGCACGGATGTACTATTTGATCATCCAGAGCGGTTCTTGAAACATATTTTGATAAACAACTCTGAGATTTGCAGGTAGTTGCAGTTCTACCTTATATAATATCAATGTATACTATTTTATCAATACGACGCAATGAAAACGTCAGCGATACTTTGCGGAACTTCATCACAAAGCGTAAACAAAGTTATAGTATGCACGGATGTACTATTTGATCATCCAGAGCGGTTCTTGAAACATATTTTGATAAATAACTCTGAGATTTGCAGGTAGTTGCAGTTCTACCTTATATAATATCATAGTATACTATCTTACCAATACGACGCAATGAAAACGTCAGCGATACTTTGCGGAACTTCATCACAAAGCGTAAACAAAGTTATAGTATGCACGGATATACTATTTGATCATCCAGAGCGGTTCTTGAAACATATTTTGATAAATAACTCTGAGATTTGCAGGTTGTTGCAGTTCTACCTTATATAATATCATAGTATACTATCTTACCAATACGACGCAATCAAAACCTCAGCGAAACTTTGCGGAACTTCATCACAAATCGTAAAAAAAGTTATACTATGCACGGATGTACTATTTGATCATCCAGAGCGGTTCTTGAAACATATTTTGATAAATAACTCTGAGATTTGCAGGTAGTTGCAGTTTTACCTTATATAATATCAATGTATACTATCTTATCAATACGACACTATCAAATCCTCAGCTAAATTTTGCGGAACTTCAAACAAAGCGTAAACAAAGTTATACTATGCACGGATGTACTATTTGATCATCCATAGCAGTTCTTGCTACATATTTAGTTAAATAACTCTGAGCTTTGCAGGTAGTTGCAGTTCTACCTTATATAATATCAATGTATACTATCTTATCAATACGACGCAATGAAAACGTCAGCGATACTTTGCGGAACTTCATCACAAAGCGTAAACAAAGTTATAGTACGCACGGATGTACTATCTGATCATCCAGAGCGTTTCTTGAAACTTATTTTGATAAATAACTCTGACGTTTGCAGGTATTTGCAGTTCTAACTTATATAATATCAATGTATACTATCTTATCAATACGACACTATCAAAACCTCAGCGAAACTTTGCGGATCTTCATAACAAAGCGTAAACAAAGTTATAGTATGCACGGATGTACTATTTGATCATCCAGAGAGGTTCTTGAAACATATTTAGTTAAATAACTCTGAGCTTTGCAGGTAGTTGCAGTTCTACCTTATATAATATCATAGTATACTATCTTACCAATACGACGCAATGAAAACGTCAGCGATACTTTGCGGAACTTCATAACAAAGCGTAAACAAAGTTATAGTACGCACGGATGTACTATCTGATCATCCAGAGCGGTTCTTGAAACATATTTTGATAAATACCTCTGAGACTTGCAGTTAGTTGCAGTTCTACCTTATATAATATCAATGTATACTATCTTATTAATACGACACTATCAAAACCTCAGCGAAATTTTGCGGAACTTCATAAGAAAGCGTAAACAAAGTTATACTATGCACGGATGTACTATTTGATCATCCATAGCAGTTCTTGCTACATATTTAGTTAAATAACTCTGAGCTTTGCAGGTAGTTGCAGTTCTACCGTATATAATATCAATATATACTATCTTATCAATACGACACTATCAAAACCTCAGCGAAACTTTGCGGAACTTCATAACAAAGCGTAAACAAAGTTATAGTACGCACGGATGTACTATCTGATCATCCAGAGCGTTTCTTGAAACTTATTTTGATAAATAACTCTGACGTTTGCAGGTATTTGCAGTTCTAACTTATATAATATCAATGTATACTATCTTATCAATACGACACTATCAAAACATCAGCGATACTTTGCGGGACTTCATCACAAAGCGTAAACAAAGTTATAGTATGCACGGATGTACTATTTGATCATCCAGAGCGGTTCTTGAAACATATTTTGATAAATAACTTTGAGATTTGCAGGTAGTTGCAGTTCTACCTTATATAATATCATAGTATACTATCTTACCAATACGACGCAATGAAAACGTCAGCGATACTTTGCGGAACTTCATCACAAAGCGTAAACAAAGTTATAGTATGCACGGATGTACTATTTGATCATCCAAAGCGGTTCTTGAAACATATTTTGATAAATAACTCTGACGTTTGCAGGTATTTGCAGTTCTAACTTATATAATATCAATGTATACTATCTTATCAATACGACACTATCAAAACCTCAGCGAAACTTTGCGGATCTTCATAACAAAGCGTAAACAAAGTTATAGTATGCACGGATGTACTATTTGATCATCCAGAGAGGTTCTTGAAACATATTTAGTTAAATAACTCTGAGCTTTGCAGGTAGTTGCAGTTCTACCTTATATAATATCATAGTATACTATCTTACCAATACGACGCAATGAAAACGTCAGCGATACTTTGCGGAACTTCATCACAAAGCGTAAACAAAGTTATAGTACGCACGGATGTACTATCTGATCATCCAGAGCGTTTCTTGAAACTTATTTTGATAAATAACTCTGACGTTTGCAGGTATTTGCAGTTCTAACTTATATAATATCAATGTATACTATCTTATCAATACGACACTATCAAAACATCAGCGATACTTTGCGGGACTTCATCACAAAGCGTAAACAAAGTTATAGTATGCACGGATGTACTATTTGATCATCCAGAGCGGTTCTTGAAACATATTTTGATAAATAACTTTGAGATTTGCAGGTAGTTGCAGTTCTACCTTATATAATATCATAGTATACTATCTTACCAATACGACGCAATGAAAACGTCAGCGATAATTTGCGGAACTTCATCACAAAGCGTAAACAAAGTTATAGTATGCACGGATGTACTATTTGATCATCCAGAGCGGTTCTTGAAACATATTTTGATAAATAACTCTGAGATTTGCAGGTAGTTGCAGTTCTACCTTATATAATATCATAGTATACTATCTTACCAATACGACGCAATGAAAACGTCAGCGATACTTTGCGGAACTTCATCACAAAGCGTAAACAAAGTTATAGTATGCACGGATGTACTATTTGATCATCCCGAGCGGTTCTTGCTACATATTTAGTTAAATAACTCTGACGTTTGCAGGTATTTGCAGTTCTAACTTATAAAATATCAATGTATACCATCTTATGAATACGACACAATCAAAACCTCAGCGATACTTTGCGGAATTTCATAACAAAGTGTGAACAAAGTTATAGTATGCACGGATGTACTATTTGATCATCCAGAGCGGTTCTTGAAACATATTTTGATAAATAACTCTGAGATTTGCAGGTAGTTGCAGTTCTACCTTATATAATATCAATGTATACTATCTTATTAATACCACACTATCAAAACCTCAGCGAAATTTTGCAGAACTTCATAACAAAGCGTAAACAAAGTTATACTATGCACGGATGTACTATTTGATCATCCATAGCAGTTCTTGCTACATATTTAGTTAAATAACTCTGAGCTTTGCAGGTAGTTGCAGTTCTACCTTATATAATATCAGTGTATACTATCTTATCAATACGACACTATCAAAACCTCAGCGAAACTTTGCGGAACTTCATAACAAAGCGTAAACAAAGTAATAGTATGCACGGATGTACTATTTGATCATCCTGAGCGGTTCTTGCTACATATTTAGTTAAATAACTCTGAGCTTTGCAGGTATTTGCAGTTCTAACTTATATAATATTAATGTATACTATCTTATCAATACGACACTATCAAAAACTCAGCGAAACTTTACGGATCTTCATAACAAAGCGTAAACAAAGTTATAGTATGCACGGATGTACTATCTGATCATCCTGAGCGGTTCTTGAAACATATTTTGATAAATAACTCTGACGTTTGCAGGTATTTGCAGTTCTAAGTTATATAATATCAATGTATACTATCTTATCAATACGACACTATCAAAACATCAGCGATACTTTGCGGGACTTCATCACAAAGCGTAAACAAAGTTATAGTATGCACGGATGTACTATTTGATCATCCAGAGCGGTTCTTGAAACATATTTTGATAAATAACTTTGAGATTTGCAGGTAGTTGCAGTTCTACCTTATATAATATCATAGTATACTATCTTACCAATACGACGCAATGAAAACGTCAGCGATACTTTGCGGAACTTCATCACAAAGCGTAAACAAAGTTATAGTATGCACGGATGTACTATTTGATCATCCAGAGCGGTTCTTGAAACATATTTTGATAAATAACTCTGAGATTTGCAGGTAGTTGCAGTTCTACCTTATATAATATCATAGTATACTATCTTACCAATACGACGCAATGAAAACGTCAGCGATACTTTGCGGAACTTCATCACAAAGCGTAAACAAAGTTATAGTATGCACGGATGTACTATTTGATCATCCCGAGCGGTTCTTGCTACATATTTAGTTAAATAACTCTGACGTTTGCAGGTATTTGCAGTTCTAACTTATAAAATATCAATGTATACCATCTTATGAATACGACACAATCAAAACCTCAGCGATACTTTGCGGAATTTCATAACAAAGTGTGAACAAAGTTATAGTATGCACGGATGTACTATTTGATCATCCAGAGCGGTTCTTGAAACATATTTTGATAAATAACTCTGAGATTTGCAGGTAGTTGCAGTTCTACCTTATATAATATCAATGTATACTATCTTATTAATACCACACTATCAAAACCTCAGCGAAATTTTGAAGAACTTCATAACAAAGCGTAAACAAAGTTATACTATGCACGGATGTACTATTTGATCATCCATAGCAGTTCTTGCTACATATTTAGTTAAATAACTCTGAGCTTTGCAGGTAGTTGCAGTTCTACCTTATATAATATCAGTGTATACTATCTTATCAATACGACACTATCAAAACCTCAGCGAAACTTTGCGGAACTTCATAACAAAGCGTAAACAAAGTAATAGTATGCACGGATGTACTATTTGATCATCCTGAGCGGTTCTTGCTACATATTTAGTTAAATAACTCTGAGCTTTGCAGGTATTTGCAGTTCTAACTTATATAATATTAATGTATACTATCTTATCAATACGACACTATCAAAAACTCAGCGAAACTTTACGGATCTTCATAACAAAGCGTAAACAAAGTTATAGTATGCACGGATGTACTATCTGATCATCCTGAGCGGTTCTTGAAACATATTTTGATAAATAACTCTGACGTTTGCAGGTATTTGCAGTTCTAAGTTATATAATATCAATGTATACTATCTTATCAATACGACACAATCAAAACCTCAGCGGAACTTTGCGGAACTTCATCACAAATCGTAAACAATGTTATACTATACACGGATGTACTATTTGATCATCCAGAGCGGTTCTTGAAACATATTTTGATAAATAACTCTGAGATTTGCAGGTAGTTGCAGTTCTACCTTATATAATATCAATGTATACTATCTTATCAATACGACGCAATGAAAACGTCAGCGATACTTTGCGGGACTTCATCACAAAGCGTAAACAAAGTTATAGTATGCACGGATGTACTATCTGATCATCCAGAGCGTTTCTTGAAACTTATTTTGATAAATAACTCTGTCGTTTGCAGGTATTTGCAGTTCTAACGTATATAATATCAATGTATACTATCTTATCAATACGACACTATCAAAACATCAGCGAAACTTTGCGGAACTTCATCACAAATCGTAAACAAAGTTATACTATGCACGGATGTACTATTTGATCATCCAGGGCGGTTCTTGAAACTTATTTTGATAAATAACTCTGACGTTTGCAGGTATTTGCAGTTCTAACTTATATAATATCAATGTATACTATCTTATCAATACGACACTATCAAAACATCAGCGAAACTTTGCGAAACTTCATCACAAATTGTAAACAAAGTTATACTATGCACGGATGTACTATTTGATCATCCAGAGCGGTTCTTGAAACATATTTTGATAAATAACTCTGAGCTTTGCAGGTATTTGCAGTTCTAACTTATATAATATTAATGTATACTATCTTATCAATACGACACAATCAAAACCTCAGCGAAACTTTGCGGAACTTCATCACAAATCGTAAACAAAGTTATACTATGCACGGATGTACTATTTGATCATCCAGAGCGGTTCTTGAAACATATTTTGATAAATAACTCTGAGATTTGCAGGTAGTTGCAGTTCTACCTTATATAATATCAATGTATACTATCTTATCAGTACGACGCAATGAAAACGTCAGCGATACTTTGAGGAACTTCATCACAAAGCGTAAACAAAGTTATAGTATGCACGGATGTACTATTTGATCATCCAGAGCGGTTCTTGAAACATATTTTGATAAATAACTCTGAGATTTGCAGGTAGTTGCAGTTCTACCTTATATAATATCATAGTATACTATCTTTCCAATACGACGCAATGAAAACGTCAGCGATACTTTGCGGAACTTCATCACAAAGCGTAAACAAAGTTATAGTATGCACGGATGTACTATTTGATCATCCAGAGCGGTTCTTGAAACATATTTTGATAAATAACTCTGAGATTTGCAGGTAGTTGCAGTTCTACCTTATATAATATCATAGTATATTATCTTACCAATACGACGCAATGAAAACGTCAGCGATACTTTGCGGAACTTCATCACAAAGCGTAAACAAAGTTATAGTATGCACGGATGTACTATTTGATCATCCCGAGCGGTTCTTGCTACATATTTAGTTAAATAACTCTGACGTTTGCAGGTATTTGCAGTTCTAACTTATAAAATATCAATGTATACCATCTTATGAATACGACACAATCAAAACCTCAGCGATACTTTGCGGAACTTCATAACAAAGCGTAAACAAATTTATACTATGCACGGATGTACTATTTGATCATCCTGAGCGGTTCTTGCTACATATTTAGTTTAATAACTCTGAGCTTTGCAGGTATTTGCAGTTCTAACATATATAATATTAATGTATACTATCTTATCAATACGACACAATCAAAACCTCAGCGAAACTTTGCGGAACTTCATCACAAATCGTAAACAAAGTTATACTATGCACGGATGTACTATTTGATCATCCAGAGCGGTTCTTGAAACATATTTTGATAAACAACTCTGAGATTTGCAGGTAGTTGCAGTTCTACCTTATATAATATCAATGTATACTATTTTATCAATACGACGCAATGAAAACGTCAGCGATACTTTGCGGAACTTCATCACAAAGCGTAAACAAAGTTATAGTATGCACGGATGTACTATTTGATCATCCAGAGCGGTTCTTGAAACATATTTTGATAAATAACTCTGAGATTTGCAGGTAGTTGAAGTTCTACCTTATATAATATCAATGTATACTATCTTATCAATACGACGCAATGAAAACGTCAGCGATACTTTGCGGAACTTCATCACAAAGCGTAAACAATGTTATAGTATGCACGGATGTACTATTTGATCATCCAGAGCGGTTCTTGAAACATATTTTGATAAATAACTCTGAGATTTGCAGGTAGTTGCAGTTCTACCTTATATAATATCATAGTATACTATCTTACCAATACGACGCAATGAAAACGTCAGCGATACTTTGCGGAACTTCATCACAAAGCGTAAACAAAGTTATAGTATGCACGGATGTACTATTTGATCATCCCGAGCGGTTCTTGCTACATATTTAGTTAAATAACTCTGACGTTTGCAGGTATTTGCAGTTCTAACTTATAAAATATCAATGTATACCATCTTATGAATATGACACAATCAAAACCTCAGCGATACTTTGCGGAATTTCATAACAAAGTGTGAACAAAGTTATAGTATGCACGGATGTACTATTTGATCATCCAGAGCGGTTCTTGAAACATATTTTGATAAATAACTCTGAGATTTGCAGGTAGTTGCAGTTCTACCTTATATAATATCAATGTATACTATCTTATTAATACCACACTATCAAAACCTCAGCGAAATTTTGCAGAACTTCATAACAAAGCGTAAACAAAGTTATACTATGCACGGATGTACTATTTGATCATCCATAGCAGTTCTTGCTACATATTTAGTTAAATAACTCTGAGCTTTGCAGGTAGTTGCAGTTCTACCTTATATAATATCAGTGTATACTATCTTATCAATACGACACTATCAAAACCTCAGCGAACCTTTGCGGAACTTCATAACAAAGCGTAAACAAAGTTATACTATGCACGGATGTACTATTTGATCATCCAGAGCGGTTCTTGAAACATATTTTGATAAACAACTCTGAGATTTGCAGGTAGTTGCAGTTCTACCTTATATAATATCAATGTATACTATTTTATCAATACGACGCAATGAAAACGTCAGCGATACTTTGCGGAACTTCATCACAAAGCGTAAACAAAGTTATAGTATGCACGGATGTACTATTTGATCATCCAGAGCGGTTCTTGAAACATATTTTGATAAATAACTCTGAGATTTGCAGGTAGTTGAAGTTCTACCTTATATAATATCAATGTATACTATCTTATCAATACGACGCAATGAAAACGTCAGCGATACTTTGCGGAACTTCATCACAAAGCGTAAACAAAGTTATAGTATGCACGGATGTACTATTTGATCATCCAGAGCGGTTCTTGAAACATATTTTGATAAATAACTCTGAGATTTGCAGGTAGTTGCAGTTCTACCTTATTTAATATCATAGTATACTATCTTACCAATACGACGCAATGAAAACGTCAGCGATACTTTGCGGAACTTCATCACAAAGCGTAAACAAAGTTATAGTATGCACGGATGTACTATTTGATCATCCCGAGCGGTTCTTGCTACATATTTAGTTAAATAACTCTGACGTTTGCAGGTATTTGCAGTTCTAACTTATAAAATATCAATGTATACCATCTTATGAATACGACACAATCAAAACCTCAGCGATACTTTGCGGAATTTCATAACAAAGTGTGAACAAAGTTATAGTATGCACGGATGTACTATTTGATCATCCAGAGCGGTTCTTGAAACATATTTTGATAAATAACTCTGAGATTTGCAGGTAGTTGCAGTTCTACCTTATATAATATCAATGTATACTATCTTATTAATACCACACTATCAAAACCTCAGCGAAATTTTGCAGAACTTCATAACAAAGCGTAAACAAATTTATACTATGCACGGATGTACTATTTGATCATCCATAGCAGTTCTTGCTACATATTTAGTTAAATAACTCTGAGCTTTGCAGGTAGTTGCAGTTCTACCTTATATAATATCAGTGTATACTATCTTATCAATACGACACTATCAAAACCTCAGCGAAACTTTGCGGAACTTCATAACAAAGCGTAAACAAAGTAATAGTATGCACGGATGTACTATTTGATCATCCTGAGCGGTTCTTGCTACATATTTAGTTAAATAACTCTGAGCTTTGCAGGTATTTGCAGTTCTACCTTATATAATATCAATATATACTATCTTATCAATACGACACTATCAATACCTCAGCGAAACTTTGCGGAACTTCATAACAAAGCGTAAACAAATTTATACTATGCACGGATGTACTATTTGATCATCTTGAGCGGTTCTTGCTACATATTTAGTTAAATAACTCTGAGCTTTGCAGGTATTTGCAGTTCTAACATATATAATATTAATGTATACTATCTTATCAATACGACACAATCAAAACCTCAGCGAAACTTTGCGGAACTTCATCACAAATCGTAAACAAAGTTATACTATGCACGGATGTACTATCTGATCATCCAGAGCGTTTCTTGAAACATATTTTGATAAACAACTCTGAGATTTGCAGGTAGTTGCAGTTCTACCTTCTATAATATCAATGTATACTATTTTATCAATACGACGCAATGAAAACGTCAGCGATACTTTGCGGAACTTCATCACAAAGCGTAAACAAAGTTATAGTATGCACGGATGTACTATTTGATCATCCAGAGCGGTTCTTGAAACATATTTTGATAAATAACTCTGAGATTTGCAGGTAGTTGCAGTTCTACCTTATATAATATCATAGTATACTATCTTACCAATACGACGCAATGAAAACGTCAGCGATACTTTGCGGAACTTCATCACAAAGCGTAAACAAAGTTATAGTATGCACGGATGTACTATTTGATCATCCCGAGCGGTTCTTGCTACATATTTAGTTAAATAACTCTGACGTTTGCAGGTATTTGCAGTTCTTTCTTATAAAATATCAATGTATACCATCTTATGAATACGACACAATCAAAACCTCAGCGATACTTTGCGGAATTTCATAACAAAGTGTGAACAAAGTTATAGTATGCACGGATGTACTATTTGATCATCCAGAGCGGTTCTTGAAACATATTTTGATAAATAACTCTGAGATTTGCAGGTAGTTGCAGTTCTACCTTATATAATATCAATGTATACTATCTTATTAATACCACACTATCAAAACCTCAGCGAAATTTTGAAGAACTTCATAACAAAGCGTAAACAAAGTTATACTATGCACGGATGTACTATTTGATCATCCATAGCAGTTCTTGCTACATATTTAGTTAAATAACTCTGAGCTTTGCAGGTAGTTGCAGTTCTACCTTATATAATATCAGTGTATACTATCTTATCAATACGACACTATCAAAACCTCAGCGAAACTTTGCGGAACTTCATAACAAAGCGTAAACAAAGTAATAGTATGCACGGATGTACTATTTGATCATCCTGAGCGGTTCTTGCTACATATTTAGTTAAATAACTCTGAGCTTTGCAGGTATTTGCAGTTCTAACTTATATAATATTAATGTATACTATCTTATCAATACGACACTATCAAAAACTCAGCGAAACTTTACGGATCTTCATAACAAAGCGTAAACAAAGTTATAGTATGCACGGATGTACTATTTGATCATCCAGAGCGGTTCTTGAAACATATTTTGATAAATAACTCTGAGATTTGCAGGTAGTTGCAGTTCTACCTTATATAATATCATAGTATACTATCTTACCAATACGACGCAATGAAAACGTCAGCGATACTTTGCGGAACTTCATCACAAAGCGTCAACAAAGTTATACTATGCACGGATGTACTATTTGATCATCCAGAGCGGTTCTTGAAACATATTTTGATAAACAACTCTGAGATTTGCAGGTAGTTGCAGTTCTACCTTCTATAATATCAATGTATACTATTTTATCAATACGACGCAATGAAAACGTCAGCGATACTTTGCGGAACTTCATCACAAAGCGTAAACAAAGTTATAGTATGCACGGATGTACTATTTGATCATCCAGAGCGGTTCTTGAAACATATTTTGATAAATAACTCTGAGATTTGCAGGTAGTTGCAGTTCTACCTTATATAATATCAATGTATACTATCTTATCAATACGACGCAATGAAAACGTCAGCGATACTTTGCGGAACTTCATAACAAAGCGTAAACAAAGTTATAGTATGCACGGATGTACTATTTGATCATCCAGAGCGGTTCTTGAAACATATTTTGATAAATAACTCTGAGATTTGCAGGTAGTTGCAGTTCTACCTTATATAATATCATAGTATACTATCTTACCAATACGACGCAATGAAAACGTCAGCGATACTTTGCGGAACTTCATCACAAAGCGTCAACAAAGTTATACTATGCACGGATGTACTATTTGATCATCCAGAGCGGTTCTTGAAACATATTTTGATAAATAACTCTGAGATTTGCAGGTAGTTGCAGTTTTACCTTATATAATATCAATGTATACTATCTTATCAATACGACACTATCAAATCCTCAGCTAAATTTTGCGGAACTTCAAACAAAGCGTAAACAAAGTTATACTATGCACGGATGTACTATTTGATCATCCATAGCAGTTCTTGCTACATATTTAGTTAAATAACTCTGAGCTTTGCAGGTAGTTGCAGTTCTACCTTATATAATATCAATGTATACTATCTTATCAATACGACACTATCAAAACCTCAGCGAAACTTTGCGGATCTTCATAACAAAGCGTAAACAAAGTTATAGTATGCACGGATGTACTATTTGATCATCCAGAGAGGTTCTTGAAACATATTTTGATAAATAACTCTGAGATTTGCAGGTAGTTGCAGTTCTACCTTATATAATATCATAGTATACTATCTTACCAATACGACGCAATGAAAACGTCAGCGATACTTTGCGGAACTTCATCACAAAGCGTAAACAAAGTTATAGTATGCACGGATGTACTATCTGATCATCCAGAGCGTTTCTTGAAACTTATTTTGATAAATAACTCTGACGTTTGCAGGTATTTGCAGTTCTAACTTATATAATATCAATGTATACTATCTTATCAATACGACACTATCAAAACATCAGCGATACTTTGCGGGACTTCATCACAAAGCGTAAACAAAGTTATAGTATGCACGGATGTACTATTTGATCATCCAGAGCGGTTCTTGAAACATATTTTGATAAATAACTCTGAGATTTGCAGGTAGTTGCAGTTCTACCTTATATAATATCATAGTATACTATCTTACCAATACGACGCAATCAAAACGTCAGCGATACTTTGCGGAACTTCATCACAAAGCGTAAACAAAGTTATAGTATGCACGGATGTACTATTTGATCATCCCGAGCGGTTCTTGCTACATATTTAGTTAAATAACTCTGACGTTTGCAGGTATTTGCAGTTCTAACTTATAAAATATCAATGTATACCATCTTATGAATACGACACAATCAAAACCTCAGCGATACTTTGCGGAATTTCATAACAAAGTGTGAACAAAGTTATAGTATGCACGGATGTACTATTTGATCATCCAGAGCGGTTCTTGAAACATATTTTGATAAATAACTCTGAGATTTGCAGGTAGTTGCAGTTCTACCTTATATAATATCAATGTATACTATCTTATTAATACCACACTATCAAAACCTCAGCGAAATTTTGAAGAACTTCATAACAAAGCGTAAACAAAGTTATACTATGCACGGATGTACTATTTGATCATCCATAGCAGTTCTTGCTACATATTTAGTTAAATAACTCTGAGCTTTGCAGGTAGTTGCAGTTCTACCTTATATAATATTAGTGTATACTATCTTATCAATACGACACTATCAAAACCTCAGCGAAACTTTGCGGAACTTCATAACAAAGCGTAAACAAAGTTATACTATGCACGGATGTACTATTTGATCATCCTGAGCGGTTCTTGCTACATATTTAGTTAAATAACTCTGAGCTTTGCAGGTATTTGCAGTTCTAACTTATATAATATTAATGTATACTATCTTATCAATACGACACTATCAAAAACTCAGCGAAACTTTACGGATCTTCATAACAAAGCGTAAACAAAGTTATAGTATGCACGGATGTACTATTTGATCATCCAGAGCGGTTCTTGAAACATATTTTGATAAATAACTCTGAGATTTGCAGGTAGTTGCAGTTCTACCTTATATAATATCATAGTATACTATCTTACCAATACGACGCAATGAAAACGTCAGCGATACTTTGCGGAACTTCATCACAAAGCGTAAACAAAGTTATAGTATGCACGGATGTACTATTTGATCATCCCGAGCGGTTCTTGCTACATATTTAGTTAAATAACTCTGACGTTTGCAGGTATTTGCAGTTCTAACTTATAAAATATCAATGTATACCATCTTATGAATACGACACAATCAAAACCTCAGCGATACTTTGCGGAATTTCATAACAAAGTGTGAACAAAGTTATAGTATGCACGGATGTACTATTTGATCATCCAGAGCGGTTCTTGGAACATATTTTGATAAATAATTCCGAGGTTTGCAGGTAGTTGCAGTTCTACCTTATATAATATTACAGTATACTATCTTATCAATACGACAATATCGAAACCTCAGCGAAACTTTGCGGAACTTCATAACAAAGCGTAAACAAAGTTATAGTATGCACGGATGTACTATTTGATCATCCTGAGCGGTTCTTGCTACATATTTAGTTAAATAACTCTGAGCTTTGCAGGTATTTGCAGTTCTAACTTATATAATATTAATGTATACTATCTTATCAATACGACACTATCAAAAACTCAGCGAAACTTTACGGATCTTCATAACAAAGCGTAAACAAAGTTATAGTATGCACGGATGTACTATTTGATCATCCAGAGCGGTTCTTGAAACATATTTTGATAAACAACTCTGAGATTTGCAGGTAGTTGCAGTTCTACCTTCTATAATATCAATGTATACTATTTTATCAATACGACGCAATGAAAACGTCAGCGATACTTTGCGGAACTTCATCACAAAGCGTAAACAAAGTTATAGTATGCACGGATGTACTATTTGATCATCCAGAGCGGTTCTTGAAACATATTTTGATAAATAACTCTGAGATTTGCAGGTAGTTGCAGTTCTACCTTATATAATATCAATGTATACTATCTTATCAATACGACGCAATGAAAACGTCAGCGATACTTTGCGGAATTTCATAACAAAGTGTGAACAAAGTTATAGTATGCACGGATGTACTATTTGATCATCCAGAGCGGTTCTTGGAACATATTTTGATAAATAACTCTGAGATTTGCAGGTAGTTGCAGTTCTACCTTATATAATATTAGTGTATACTATCTTATCAATACGACACTATCAAAACCTCAGCGAAACTTTGCGGAACTTCATCACAAATCGTAAACAAAGTTATACTATGCACGGATGTACTATTTGATCATCCAGAGCGGTTCTTGAAACATATTTTGATAAATAACTCTGAGATTTGCAGGTAGTTGCAGTTCTAACTTATATAATATTAATGTATACTATCTTATCAATACGACACTATCAAAAACTCAGCGAAACTTTACGGATCTTCATAACAAAGCGTAAACAAAGTTATAGTATGCACGGATGTACTATTTGATCATCCAGAGCGGTTCTTGAAACATATTTTGATAAATAACTCTGAGATTTGCAGGTAGTTGCAGTTCTACCTTATATAATATCATAGTATACTATCTTACCAATACGACGCAATGAAAACGTCAGCGATACTTTGCGGAACTTCATCACAAAGCGTAAACAAAGTTATAGTATGCACGGATGTACTATTTGATCATCCCGAGCGGTTCTTGCTACATATTTAGTTAAATAACTCTGACGTTTGCAGGTATTTGCAGTTCTAACTTATAAAATATCAATGTATACCATCTTATGAATACGACACAATCAAAACCTCAGCGATACTTTGCGGAATTTCATAACAAAGTGTGAACAAAGTTATAGTATGCACGGATGTACTATTTGATCATCCAGAGCGGTTCTTGGAACATATTTTGATAAATAACTCTGAGATTTGCAGGTAGTTGCAGTTCTACCTTATATAATATTACAGTATACTATCTTATCAATACGACAATATCGAAACCTCAGCGAAACTTTGCGGAACTTCATAACAAAGCGTAAACAAAGTTATAGTATGCACGGATGTACTATTTGATCATCCTGAGCGGTTCTTGCTACATATTTAGTTAAATAACTCTGAGCTTTGCAGGTATTTGCAGTTCTAACTTATATAATATTAATGTATACTATCTTATCAATACGACACTATCAAAAACTCAGCGAAACTTTACGGATCTTCATAACAAAGCGTAAACAAAGTTATAGTATGCACGGATGTACTATTTGATCATCCAGAGCGGTTCTTGAAACATATTTTGATAAACAACTCTGAGATTTGCAGGTAGTTGCAGTTCTACCTTCTATAATATCAATGTATACTATTTTATCAATACGACGCAATGAAAACGTCAGCGATACTTTGCGGAACTTCATCACAAAGCGTAAACAAAGTTATAGTATGCACGGATGTACTATTTGATCATCCAGAGCGGTTCTTGAAACATATTTTGATAAATAACTCTGAGATTTGCAGGTAGTTGCAGTTCTACCTTATATAATATCAATGTATACTATCTTATCAATACGACGCAATGAAAACGTCAGCGATACTTTGCGGAACTTCATCACAAAGCGTAAACAAAGTTATAGTATGCACGGATGTACTATTTGATCATCCAGAGCGGTTCTTGAAACATATTTTGATAAATAACTCTGAGATTTGCAGGTAGTTGCAGTTCTACCTTATATAATATCATAGTATACTATCTTACCAATACGACGCAATGAAAACGTCAGCGATACTTTGCGGAACTTCATCACAAAGCGTAAACAAAGTTATAGTATGCACGGATGTACTATTTGATCATCCAGAGCGGTTCTTGAAACATATTTTGATAAATAACTCTGAGATTTGCAGGTAGTTGCAGTTTTACCTTATATAATATCAATGTATACTATCTTATCAATACGACACTATCAAATCCTCAGCTAAATTTTGCGGAACTTCAAACAAAGCGTAAACAAAGTTATACTATGCACGGATGTACTATTTGATCATCCATAGCAGTTCTTGCTACATATTTAGTTAAATAACTCTGAGCTTTGCAGGTAGTTGCAGTTCTACCTTATATAATATCAATGTATACTATCTTATCAATACGACACTAACAAAACCTCAGCGAAACTTTGCGGATCTTCATAACAAAGCGTAAACAAAGTTATAGTATGCACGGATGTACTATTTGATCATCCAGAGAGGTTCTTGAAACATATTTTGATAAATAACTCTGAGATTTGCAGGTAGTTGCAGTTCTACCTTATATAATATCATAGTATACTATCTTACCAATACGACGCAATGAAAACGTCAGCGATACTTTGCGGAACTTCATCACAAAGCGTAAACAAAGTTATAGTATGCACGGATGTACTATCTGATCATCCAGAGCGTTTCTTGAAACTTATTTTGATAAATAACTCTGACGTTTGCAGGTATTTGCAGTTCTAACTTATATAATATCAATGTATACTATCTTATCAATACGACACTATCAAAACATCAGCGATACTTTGCGGGACTTCATCACAAAGCGTAAACAAAGTTATAGTATGCACGGATGTACTATTTGATCATCCAGAGCGGTTCTTGAAACATATTTTGATAAATAACTCTGAGATTTGCAGGTAGTTGCAGTTCTACCTTATATAATATCATAGTATACTATCTTACCAATACGACGCAATGAAAACGTCAGCGATACTTTGCGGAACTTCATCACAAAGCGTAAACAAAGTTATAGTATGCACGGATGTACTAGTTGATCATCCCGAGCGGTTCTTGCTACATATTTAGTTAAATAACTCTGACGTTTGCAGGTATTTGCAGTTCTAACTTATAAAATATCAATGTATACCATCTTATGAATACGACACAATCAAAACCTCAGCGATACTTTGCGGAATTTCATAACAAAGTGTGAACAAAGTTATAGTATGCACGGATGTACTATTTGATCATCCAGAGCGGTTCTTGAAACATATTTTGATAAATAACTCTGAGATTTGCAGGTAGTTGCAGTTCTACCTTATATAATATCAATGTATACTATCTTATTAATACGACACTATCAAAACCTCAGCGAAATTTTGCAGAACTTCATAACAAAGCGTAAACAAAGTTATACTATGCACGGATGTACTATTTGATCATCCATAGCAGTTCTTGCTACATATTTAGTTAAATAACTCTGAGCTTTGCTGGTAGTTGCAGTTCTACCTTATATAATATCAGTGTATACTATCTTATCAATACGACACTATCAAAACCTCAGCGAAACTTTGCGGAACTTCATAACAAAGCGTAAACAAAGTAATAGTATGCACGGATGTACTATTTGATCATCCTGAGCGGTTCTTGCTACATATTTAGTTAAATAACTCTGAGCTTTGCAGGTATTTGCAGTTCTAACTTATATAATATTAATGTATACTATCTTATCAATACGACACTATCAAAACCTCAGCGAAACTTTACGGATCTTCATAACAAAGCGTAAACAAAGTTATAGTATGCACGGATGTACTATCTGATCATCCAGAGCGGTTCTTGAAACATATTTTGATAAATAACTCTGACGTTTGCAGGTATTTGCAGTTCTAACTTATATAATATCAATGTATACTATCTTATCAATACGACACTATCAAAACCTCAGCGAAACTTTGCGGAACTTCATAACAAAGCGTAAACAAAGTTATACTATGCACGTATGTACTATTTGATCATCCTGAGCGGTTCTTGCTACATATTTAGTTAAATAACTCTGAGCTTTGCAGGTATTTGCAGTTCTAACTTATATAATATTAATGTAAACTATCTTATCAATACGACACTATCAAAAACTCAGCGAAACTTTACGGATCTTCATAACAAAGCGTAAACAAAGTTATAGTATGCACGGATGTACTATCTGATCATCCTGAGCGGTTCTTGAAACATAATTTGATAAATAACTCTGACGTTTGCAGGTATTTGCAGTTCTAAGTTATATAATATCAATGTATACTATCTTATCAATACGACACAATGAAAACGTCAGCGATACTTTGCGGGACTTCATCACAAAGCGTAAACAAAGTTATAGTATGCACGGATGTACTATCTGATCATCCAGAGCGTTTCTTGAAACTTATTTTGATAAATAACTCTGACGTTTGCAGGTATTTGCAGTTCTAACTTATATAATATCAATGTATACTATCTTATCAATACGACACTATCAAAACATCAGCGAAACTTTTCGGAACTTCATCACAAATCGTAAACAAAGTTATACTATGCACGGATGTACTATTTGATCATCCAGAGCGGTTCTTGAAACATATTTTGATAAATAACTCTGAGCTTTGCAGGTATTTGCAGTTCTAACTTATATAATATTAATGTATACTATCTTATCAATACGACACAATCAAAACCTCAGCGAAACTTTGCGGAACTTCATCACAAATCGTAAACAAAGTTATACTATGCACGGATGTACTATTTGATCATCCAGAGCGGTTCTTGAAACATATTTTGATAAATAACTCTGAGATTTGCAGGTAGTTGCAGTTCTACCTTATATAATATCAATGTATACTATCTTATCAATACGACGCAATGAAAACATCAGCGATACTTTGCGGAACTTCATCACAAAGCGTAAACAAAGTTATAGTATGCACGGATGTACTATTTGATCATCCAGAGCGGTTCTTGAAACATATTTTGATAAATAACTCTGAGATTTGCAGGTAGTTGCAGTTCTACCTTATATAATATCATAGTATACTATCTTACCAATACGACGCAATGAAAACGTCAGCGATACTTTGCGGAACTTCATCACAAAGCGTAAACAAAGTTATAGTATGCACGGATGTACTATCTGATCATCCAGAGCGTTTCTTGAAACTTATTTTGATAAATAACTCTGACGTTTGCAGGTATTTGCAGTTCTAACTTATATAATATCAATGTATACTATCTTATCAATACGACACTATCAAAACATCAGCGATACTTTGCGGGACTTCATCACAAAGCGTAAACAAAGTTATAGTATGCACGGATGTACTATTTGATCATCCAGAGCGGTTCTTGAAACATATTTTGATAAATAACTCTGAGATTTGCAGGTAGTTGCAGTTCTACCTTATATAATATCATAGTATACTATCTTACCAATACGACGCAATGAAAACGTCAGCGATACTTTGCGGAACTTCATCACAAAGCGTAAACAAAGTTATAGTATGCACGGATGTACTATTTGATCATCCAGAGCGGTTCTTGAAACATATTTTGATAAATAACTCTGAGATTTGCAGGTAGTTGCAGTTTTACCTTATATAATATCAATGTATACTATCTTATCAATACGACACTATCAAATCCTCAGCTAAATTTTGCGGAACTTCAAACAAAGCGTAAACAAAGTTATACTATGCACGGATGTACTATTTGATCATCCATAGCAGTTCTTGCTACATATTTAGTTAAATAACTCTGAGCTTTGCAGGTAGTTGCAGTTCTACCTTATATAATATCAATGTATACTATCTTATCAATACGACACTATCAAAACCTCAGCGAAACTTTGCGGATCTTCATAACAAAGCGTAAACAAAGTTATAGTATGCACGGATGTACTATTTGATCATCCAGAGAGGTTCTTGAAACATATTTTGATAAATAACTCTGAGATTTGCAGGTAGTTGCAGTTCTACCTTATATAATATCATAGTATACTATCTTACCAATACGACGCAATGAAAACGTCAGCGATACTTTGCGGAACTTCATCACAAAGCGTAAACAAAGTTATAGTATGCACGGATGTACTATCTGATCATCCAGAGCGTTTCTTGAAACTTATTTTGATAAATAACTCTGACGTTTGCAGGTATTTGCAGTTCTAACTTATATAATATCAATGTATACTATCTTATCAATACGACACTATCAAAACATCAGCGATACTTTGCGGGACTTCATCACAAAGCGTAAACAAAGTTATAGTATGCACGGATGTACTATTTGATCATCCAGAGCGGTTCTTGAAACATATTTTGATAAATAACTCTGAGATTTGCAGGTAGTTGCAGTTCTACCTTATATAATATCATAGTATACTATCTTACCAATACGACGCAATGAAAACGTCAGCGATACTTTGCGGAACTTCATCACAAAGCGTAAACAAAGTTATAGTATGCACGGATGTACTAGTTGATCATCCCGAGCGGTTCTTGCTACATATTTAGTTAAATAACTCTGACGTTTGCAGGTATTTGCAGTTCTAACTTATAAAATATCAATGTATACCATCTTATGAATACGACACAATCAAAACCTCAGCGATACTTTGCGGAATTTCATAACAAAGTGTGAACAAAGTTATAGTATGCACGGATGTACTATTTGATCATCCAGAGCGGTTCTTGAAACATATTTTGATAAATAACTCTGAGATTTGCAGGTAGTTGCAGTTCTACCTTATATAATATCAATGTATACTATCTTATTAATACGACACTATCAAAACCTCAGCGAAATTTTGCAGAACTTCATAACAAAGCGTAAACAAAGTTATACTATGCACGGATGTACTATTTGATCATCCATAGCAGTTCTTGCTACATATTTAGTTAAATAACTCTGAGCTTTGCTGGTAGTTGCAGTTCTACCTTATATAATATCAGTGTATACTATCTTATCAATACGACACTATCAAAACCTCAGCGAAACTTTGCGGAACTTCATAACAAAGCGTAAACAAAGTAATAGTATGCACGGATGTACTATTTGATCATCCTGAGCGGTTCTTGCTACATATTTAGTTAAATAACTCTGAGCTTTGCAGGTATTTGCAGTTCTAACTTATATAATATTAATGTATACTATCTTATCAATACGACACTATCAAAACCTCAGCGAAACTTTACGGATCTTCATAACAAAGCGTAAACAAAGTTATAGTATGCACGGATGTACTATCTGATCATCCAGAGCGGTTCTTGAAACATATTTTGATAAATAACTCTGACGTTTGCAGGTATTTGCAGTTCTAACTTATATAATATCAATGTATACTATCTTATCAATACGACACTATCAAAACCTCAGCGAAACTTTGCGGAACTTCATAACAAAGCGTAAACAAAGTTATACTATGCACGTATGTACTATTTGATCATCCTGAGCGGTTCTTGCTACATATTTAGTTAAATAACTCTGAGCTTTGCAGGTATTTGCAGTTCTAACTTATATAATATTAATGTAAACTATCTTATCAATACGACACTATCAAAAACTCAGCGAAACTTTACGGATCTTCATAACAAAGCGTAAACAAAGTTATAGTATGCACGGATGTACTATCTGATCATCCTGAGCGGTTCTTGAAACATATTTTGATAAATAACTCTGACGTTTGCAGGTATTTGCAGTTCTAAGTTATATAATATCAATGTATACTATCTTATCAATACGACACAATGAAAACGTCAGCGAAACTTTGCGGGACTTCATCACAAAGCGTAAACAAAGTTATAGTATGCACGGATGTACTATCTGATCATCCAGAGCGTTTCTTGAAACTTATTTTGATAAATAACTCTGACGTTTGCAGGTATTTGCAGTTCTAACTTATATAATATCAATGTATACTATCTTATCAATACGACACTATCAAAACATCAGCGAAACTTTTCGGAACTTCATCACAAATCGTAAACAAAGTTATACTATGCACGGATGTACTATTTGATCATCCAGAGCGGTTCTTGAAACATATTTTGATAAATAACTCTGAGCTTTGCAGGTATTTGCAGTTCTAACTTATATAATATTAATGTATACTATCTTATCAATACGACACAATCAAAACGTCAGCGAAACTTTGCGGAACTTCATCACAAATCGTAAACAAAGTTATACTATGCACGGATGTACTATTTGATCATCCAGAGCGGTTCTTGAAACATATTTTGATAAATAACTCTGAGATTTGCAGGTAGTTGCAGTTCTACCTTATATAATATCAATGTATACTATCTTATCAATACGACGCAATGAAAACGTCAGCGATACTTTGCGGAACTTCATCACAAAGCGTAAACAAAGTTATAGTATGCACGGATGTACTATTTGATCATCCAGAGCGGTTCGCGAAACATATTTTGATAAATAACTCTGAGATTTGCAGGTAGTTGCAGTTCTACCTTATATAATATCATAGTATACTATCTTACCAATACGACGCAATGAAAACGTCAGCGATACTTTGCGGAACTTCATCACAAAGCGTAAACAAAGTTATAGTATGCACGGATGTACTATTTGATCATCCCGAGCGGTTCTTGCTACATATTTAGTTAAATAACTCTGACGTTTGCAGGTATTTGCAGTTCTAACTTATAAAATATCAATGTATACCATCTTATGAATACGACACAATCAAAACCTCAGCGATACTTTGCGGAATTTCATAACAAAGTGTGAACAAAGTTATAGTATGCACGGATGTACTATTTGATCATCCAGAGCGGTTCTTGAAACATATTTTGATAAATAACTCTGAGATTTGCAGGTAGTTGCAGTTCTACCTTATATAATATCAATGTATACTATCTTATCAATACGACGCAATGAAAACGTCAGTGATACTTTGCGGAACTTCATCACAAAGCGTAAACAAAGTTATAGTATGCACGGATGTACTATTTGATCATCCAGAGCGGTTCTTGAAACATATTTTGATAAATAACTCTGAGATTTGCAGGTAGTTGCAGTTCTACCTTATATAATATCATAGTATACTATCTTACCAATACGACGCAATGAAAACGTCAGCGATACTTTGCGGAACTTCATCACAAAGCGTAAACAAAGTTATAGTATGCACGGATGTACTATTTGATCATCCAGAGCGGTTCTTGAAACATATTTTGATAAACAACTCTGAGATTTGCAGGTAGTTGCAGTTCTACCTTATATAATATCAATGTATACTATTTTATCAATACGACGCAATGAAAACGTCAGCGATACTTTGCGGAACTTCATCACAAAGCGTAAACAAAGTTATAGTATGCACGGATGTACTATTTGATCATCCAGAGCGGTTCTTGAAACATATTTTGATAAATAACTCTGAGATTTGCAGGTAGTTGCAGTTCTACCTTATATAATATCAATGTATACTATCTTATCAATACGACGCAATGAAAACGTCAGCGATACTTTGCGGGACTACATCACAAAGCGTAAACAAAGTTATAGTATGCACGGATGTACTATCTGATCATCCAGAGCGTTTCTTGAAACTTATTTTGATAAATAACTCTGACGTTTGCAGGTATTTGCAGTTCTAACTTATATAATATCAATGTATACTATCTTATCAATACGACACTATCAAAACATCAGCGAAACTTTGCGGAACTTCATCACAAATCGTAAACAAAGTTATACTATGCACGGATGTACTATTTGATCATCCAGAGCGGTTCTTGAAACTTATTTTGATAAATAACTCTGACGTTTGCAGGTATTTGCAGTTCTAACTTATATAATATCAATGTATACTATCTTATCAATACGACACTATCAAAACATCAGCGAAACTTTGCGGAACTTCATCACAAATTGTAAACAAAGTTATACTATGCACGGATGTACTATTTGATCATCCAGAGCGGTTCTTGAAACATATTTTGATAAATAACTCTGAGCTTTGCAGGTATTTGCAGTTCTAACTTATATAATATTAATGTATACTATCTTATCAATACGACACTATCAAAACATCAGCGATACTTTGCGGGACTTCATCACAAAGCGTAAACAAAGTTATAGTATGCACGGATGTACTATTTGATCATCCAGAGCGGTTCTTGAAACATATTTTGATAAATAACTCTGAGATTTGCAGGTAGTTGCAGTTCTACCTTATATAATATCATAGTATACTATCTTACCAATACGACGCAATGAAAACGTCAGCGATACTTTGCGGAACTTCATCACAAAGCGTAAACAAAGTTATAGTATGCACGGATGTACTATTTGATCATCCTGAGCGGTTCTTGCTACATATTTAGTTAAATAACTCTGAGCTTTGCAGGTATTTGCAGTTCTAACTTATATAATATTAATGTATACTATCTTATCAATACGACACAATCAAAACCTCAGCGAAACTTTGCGGAACTTCATCACAAATCGTAAACAAAGTTATACTATGCACGGATGTACTATTTGATCATCCAGAGCGGTTCTTGAAACATATTTTGATAAACAACTCTGAGATTTGCAGGTAGTTGCAGTTCTACCTTATATAATATCAATGTATACTATTTTATCAATACGACGCAATGAAAACGTCAGCGATACTTTGCGGAACTTCATCACAAAGCGTAAACAAAGTTATAGTATGCACGGATGTACTATTTGATCATCCAGAGCGGTTCTTGAAACATATTTTGATAAATAACTCTGAGATTTGCAGGTAGTTGAAGTTCTACCTTATATAATATCAATGTATACTATCTTATCAATACGACGCAATGAAAACGTCAGCGATACTTTGCGGAACTTCATCACAAAGCGTAAACAAAGTTATAGTATGCTCGGATGTACTATTTGATCATCCAGAGCGGTTCTTGAAACATATTTTGATAAATAACTCTGAGATTTGCAGGTAGTTGCAGTTCTACCTTATTTAATATCATAGTATACTATCTTACCAATACGACGCAATGAAAACGTCAGCGATACTTTGCGGAACTTCATCACAAAGCGTAAACAAAGTTATAGTATGCACGGATGTACTATTTGATCATCCCGAGCGGTTCTTGCTACATATTTAGTTAAATAACTCTGACGTTTGCAGGTATTTGCAGTTCTAACTTATAAAATATCAATGTATACCATCTTATGAATACGACACAATCAAAACCTCAGCGATACTTTGCGGAATTTCATAACAAAGTGTGAACAAAGTTATAGTATGCACGGATGTACTATTTGATCATCCAGAGCGGTTCTTGAAACATATTTTGATAAATAACTCTGAGATTTGCAGGTAGTTGCAGTTCTACCTTATATAATATCAATGTATACTATCTTATTAATACCACACTATCAAAACCTCAGCGAAATTTTGCAGAACTTCATAACAAAGCGTAAACAAAGTTATACTATGCACGGATGTACTATTTGATCATCCATAGCAGTTCTTGCTACATATTTAGTTAAATAACTCTGACGTTTGCAGGTATTTGCAGTTCTAACTTATAAAATATCAATGTATACCATCTTATGAATACGACACAATCAAAACCTCAGCGATACTTTGCGGAATTTCATAACAAAGTGTGAACAAAGTTATAGTATGCACGGATGTACTATTTGATCATCCAGAGCGGTTCTTGAAACATATTTTGATAAATAACTCTGAGATTTGCAGGTAGTTGCAGTTCTACCTTATATAATATCAATGTATACTATCTTATTAATACCACACTATCAAAACCTCAGCGAAATTTTGCAGAACTTCATAACAAAGCGTAAACAAAGTTATACTATGCACGGATGTACTATTTGATCATCCATAGCAGTTCTTGCTACATATTTAGTTAAATAACTCTGAGCTTTGCAGGTAGTTGCAGTTCTACCTTATATAATATCAGTGTATACTATCTTATCAATACGACACTATCAAAACCTCAGCGAAACTTTGCGGAACTTCATAACAAAGCGTAAACAAAGTAATAGTATGCACGGATGTACTATTTGATCATCCTGAGCGGTTCTTGCTACATATTTAGTTAAATAACTCTGAGCTTTGCAGGTATTTGCAGTTCTACCTTATATAATATCAATATATACTATCTTATCAATACGACACTATCAATACCTCAGCGAAACTTTGCGGAACTTCATAACAAAGCGTAAACAAATTTATACTATGCACGGATGTACTATTTGATCATCCTGAGCGGTTCTTGCTACATATTTAGTTAAATAACTCTGAGCTTTGCAGGTATTTGCAGTTCTAACATATATAATATTAATGTATACTATCTTATCAATACGACACAATCAAAACCTCAGCGAAACTTTGCGGAACTTCATCACAAATCGTAAACAAAGTTATACTATGCACGGATGTACTATTTGATCATCCAGAGCGGTTCTTGAAACATATTTTGATAAACAACTCTGAGATTTGCAGGTAGTTGCAGTTCTACCTTCTATAATATCAATGTATACTATTTTATCAATACGACGCAATGAAAACGTCAGCGATACTTTGCGGAACTTCATCACAAAGCGTAAACAAAGTTATAGTATGCACGGATGTACTATTTGATCATCCAGAGCGGTTCTTGAAACATATTTTGTTAAATAACTCTGAGATTTGCAGGTAGTTGCAGTTCTACCTTATATAATATCATAGTATACTATCTTACCAATACGACGCAATGAAAACGTCAGCGATACTTTGCGGAACTTCATCACAAAGCGTAAACAAAGTTATAGTATGCACGGATGTACTATTTGATCATCCCGAGCGGTTCTTGCTACATATTTAGTTAAATAACTCTGACGTTTGCAGGTATTTGCAGTTCTAACTTATAAAATATCATAGTATACTATCTTACCAATACGACGCAATGAAAACGTCAGCGATACTTTGCGGAACTTCATCACAAAGCGTAAACAAAGTTATAGTATGCACGGATGTACTATTTGATCATCCCGAGCGGTTCTTGCTACATATTTAGTTAAATAACTCTGACGTTTGCAGGTATTTGCAGTTCTAACTTATAAAATATCAATGTATACCATCTTATGAATACGACACAATCAAAACCTCAGCGATACTTTGCGGAATTTCATAACAAAGTGTGAACAAAGTTATAGTATGCACGGATGTACTATTTGATCATCCAGAGCGGTTCTTGAAACATATTTTGATAAATAACTCTGAGATTTGCAGGTAGTTGCAGTTCTACCTTATATAATATCAGTGTATACTATCTTATCAATACGACACTATCAAAACCTCAGCGAAACTTTGCGGAACTTCATAACAAAGCGTAAACAAAGTAATAGTATGCACGGATGTACTATTTGATCATCCTGAGCGGTTCTTGCTACATATTTAGTTAAATAACTCTGAGCTTTGCAGGTAGTTGCAGTTCTACCTTATATAATATCAATATATACTATCTTATCAATACGACACTATCAATACCTCAGCGAAACTTTGCGGAACTTCATAACAAAGCGTAAACAAAGCCATACTATGCACGGATGTACTATTTGATCATCCTGAGCGGTTCTTACTACATATTTAGTTAAATAACTCTGAGCTTTGCAGGTATTTGCAGTTCTAACATATATAATATTAATGTATACTATCTTATCAATACGACACAATCAAAACCTCAGCGAAACTTTGCGGAACTTCATCACAAATCGTAAACAAAGTTATACTATGCACGGATGTACTATTTGATCATCCAGAGCGGTTCTTGAAACATATTTTGATAAACAACTCTGAGATTTGCAGGTAGTTGCAGTTCTACCTTCTATAATATCAATGTATACTATTTTATCAATACGACGCAATGAAAACGTCAGCGATACTTTGCGGAACTTCATCACAAAGCGTAAACAAAGTTATAGTATGCACGGATGTACTATTTGATCATCCAGAGCGGTTCTTGAAACATATTTTGATAAATAACTCTGAGATTTGCAGGTAGTTGCAGTTCTACCTTATATAATATCAATGTATACTATCTTATCAATACGACGCAATGAAAACGTCAGCGATACTTTGCGGAACTTCATCACAAAGCGTAAACAAAGTTATAGTATGCACGGATGTACTATTTGATCATCCAGAGCGGTTCTTGAAACATATTTTGATAAATAACTCTGAGATTTGCAGGTAGTTGCAGTTCTACCTTATATAATATCATAGTATACTATCTTACCAATACGACGCAATGAAAACGTCAGCGATACTTTGCGGAACTTCATCACAAAGCGTAAACAAAGTTATACTATGCACGGATGTACTATTTGATCATCCAGAGCGGTTCTTGAAACATATTTTGATAAATAACTCTGAGATTTGCAGGTAGTTGCAGTTCTACCTTCTATAATATCAATGTATACTATTTTATCAATACGACGCAATGAAAACGTCAGCGATACTTTGCGGAACTTCATCACAAAGCGTAAACAAAGTTATAGTATGCACGGATGTACTATTTGATCATCCAGAGCGGTTCTTGAAACATATTTTGATAAATAACTCTGAGATTTGCAGGTAGTTGCAGTTCTACCTTATATAATATCAATGTATACTATCTTATCAATACGACGCAATGAAAACGTCAGCGATACTTTGCGGAACTTCATCACAAAGCGTAAACAAAGTTATAGTATGCACGGATGTACTATTTGATCATCCAGAGCGGTTCTTGAAACATATTTTGATAAATAACTCTGAGATTTGCAGGTAGTTGCAGTTCTACCTTATATAATATCATAGTATACTATCTTACCAATACGACGCAATGAAAACGTCAGCGATACTTTGCGGAACTTCATCACAAAGCGTAAACAAAGTTATACTATGCACGGATGTACTATTTGATCATCCAGAGCGGTTCTTGAAACATATTTTGATAAACAACTCTGAGATTTGCAGGTAGTTGCAGTTTTACCTTATATAATATCAATGTATACTATCTTATCAATACGACACTATCAAATCCTCAGCTAAATTTTGCGGAACTTCAAACAAAGCGTAAACAAAGTTATACTATGCACGGATGTACTATTTGATCATCCATAGCAGTTCTTGCTACATATTTAGTTAAATAACTCTGAGCTTTGCAGGTAGTTGCAGTTCTACCTTATATAATATCAATGTATACTATCTTATCAATACGACACTATCAAAACCTCAGCGAAACTTTGCGGATCTTCATAACAAAGCGTAAACAAAGTTATAGTATGCACGGATGTACTATTTGATCATCCAGAGAGGTTCTTGAAACATATTTTGATAAATAACTCTGAGATTTGCAGGTAGTTGCAGTTCTACCTTATATAATATCATAGAATACTATCTTACCAATACGACGCAATGAAAACGTCAGCGATACTTTGCGGAACTTCATCACAAAGCGTAAACAAAGTTATAGTATGCACGGATGTACTATCTGATCATCCAGAGCGTTTCTTGAAACTTATTTTGATAAATAACTCTGACGTTTGCAGGTATTTGCAGTTCTAACTTATATAATATCAATGTATACTATCTTATCAATACGACACTATCAAAACATCAGCGATACTTTGCGGGACTTCATCACAAAGCGTAAACAAAGTTATAGTATGCACGGATGTACTATTTGATCATCCTGAGCGGTTCTTGAAACATATTTTGATAAATAACTCTGAGATTTGCAGGTAGTTGCAGTTCTACCTTATATAATATCATAGTATACTATCTTACCAATACGACGCAATGAAAACGTCAGCGATACTTTGCGGAACTTCATCACAAAGCGTAAACAAAGTTATAGTATGCACGGATGTACTAGTTGATCATCCCGAGCGGTTCTTGCTACATATTTAGTTAAATAACTCTGACGTTTGCAGGTATTTGCAGTTCTAACTTATAAAATATCAATGTATACCATCTTATGAATACGACACAATCAAAACCTCAGCGATACTTTGCGGAATTTCATAACAAAGTGTGAACAAAGTTATAGTATGCACGGATGTACTATTTGATCATCCAGAGCGGTTCTTGAAACATATTTTGATAAATAACTCTGAGATTTGCAGGTAGTTGCAGTTCTACCTTATATAATATCAATGTATACTATCTTATTAATACGACACTATCAAAACCTCAGCGAAATTTTGCAGAACTTCATAACAAAGCGTAAACAAAGTTATACTATGCACGGATGTACTATTTGATCATCCATAGCAGTTCTTGCTACATATTTAGTTAAATAACTCTGAGCTTTGCTGGTAGTTGCAGTTCTACCTTATATAATATCAGTGTATACTATCTTATCAATACGACACTATCAAAACCTCAGCGAAACTTTGCGGAACTTCATAACAAAGCGTAAACAAAGTAATAGTATGCACGGATGTACTATTTGATCATCCTGAGCGGTTCTTGCTACATATTTAGTTAAATAACTCTGAGCTTTGCAGGTATTTGCAGTTCTAACTTATATAATATTAATGTATACTATCTTATCAATACGACACTATCAAAACCTCAGCGAAACTTTACGGATCTTCATAACAAAGCGTAAACAAAGTTATAGTATGCACGGATGTACTATCTGATCATCCAGAGCGGTTCTTGAAACATATTTTGATAAATAACTCTGACGTTTGCAGGTATTTGCAGTTCTAACTTATATAATATCAATGTATACTATCTTATCAATACGACACAATCAAAACCTCAGCGAAACTTTGCGGAACTTCATCACAAATCGTAAACAAAGTTATACTATGCACGGATGTACTATTTGATCATCCAGAGCGGTTCTTGAAACATATTTTGATAAACAACTCTGAGATTTGCAGGTAGTTGCAGTTCTACCTTATATAATATCAATGTATACTATTTTATCAATACGACGCAATGAAAACGTCAGCGATACTTTGCGGAACTTCATCACAAAGCGTAAACAAAGTTATAGTATGCACGGATGTACTATTTGATCATCCAGAGCGGTTCTTGAAACATATTTTGATAAATAACTCTGAGATTTGCAGGTAGTTGAAGTTCTACCTTATATAATATCAATGTATACTATCTTATCAATACGACGCAATGAAAACGTCAGCGATACTTTGCGGAACTTCATCACAAAGCGTAAACAAAGTTATAGTATGCACGGATGTACTATTTGATCATCCTGAGCGGTTCTTGAAACATATTTTGATAAATAACTCTGAGATTTGCAGGTAGTTGCAGTTCTACCTTATTTAATATCATAGTATACTATCTTACCAATACGACGCAATGAAAACGTCAGCGATACTTTGCGGAACTTCATCACAAAGCGTAAACAAAGTTATAGTATGCACGGATGTACTATTTGATCATCCCGAGCGGTTCTTGCTACATATTTAGTTAAATAACTCTGACGTTTGCAGGTATTTGCAGTTCTAACTTATAAAATATCAATGTATACCATCTTATGAATACGACACAATCAAAACCTCAGCGATACTTTGCGGAATTTCATAACAAAGTGTGAACAAAGTTATAGTATGCACGGATGTACTATTTGATCATCCAGAGCGGTTCTTGAAACATATTTTGATAAATAACTCTGAGATTTGCAGGTAGTTGCAGTTCTACCTTATATAATATCAATGTATACTATCTTATTAATACCACACTATCAAAACCTCAGCGAAATTTTGCAGAACTTCATAACAAAGCGTAAACAAAGTTATACTATGCACGGATGTACTATTTGATCATCCATAGCAGTTCTTGCTACATATTTAGTTAAATAACTCTGAGCTTTGCAGGTAGTTGCAGTTCTACCTTATATAATATCAGTGTATACTATCTTATCAATACGACACTATCAAAACCTCAGCGAAACTTTGCGGAACTTCATAACAAAGCGTAAACAAAGTAATAGTATGCACGGATGTACTATTTGATCATCCTGAGCGGTTCTTGCTACATATTTAGTTAAATAACTCTGAGCTTTGCAGGTATTTGCAGTTCTACCTTATATAATATCAATATATACTATCTTATCAATACGTCACTATCAATACCTTGTAACCGATTATTTCGTCTTTAACGCTTCCTAGCGGCCGAGGCTGCCGTAGCACACCTACAGTCTGCCGAATACTCGGGTGTATGTACGTGTGACGGCAAGTACAAGACCTCACCCACCCAGCCAATCCTGAGGATCACACCCGTCGTCACTATCCAGTGGGTTCGGGTGTTTTCCGGTATTGGTGGAGTGCGTTCAGCTGCACGTAACCTGTGACCGATTGGTCGCTCACTATGCGTGATCGGCTATGATCACACTTCTTTAATCAAGGGACGGTTACCACCCTTGGATAGCTCGGTTCGTGTCTGGGAGACGGAGAGGTTCTATCTACTTTTAAATCAATCGGAGAAGATGTAGGAGGTAGAATGATAGTATATTCTATCCTTAATATTTTACAAATATATATATATATATATATATATATATATATATATATGCGTTCGCGTGACGCAATACTATTTTAACTTTATAAACTACACTTTGATCTCCACCCCTTGGTGTGAGTCCGCGTGATATAATATTATTTAAATTCTATAACGCTAATTTCGTTAAACTCTATTATGTTATATATATTTTTAATCACCACCGTGGTGGCACACCCGCTATGTTTTATATTCCTCTACGCCCAGATATTTCGGCTCGGTGTCGCGCTTCGCGTTCGGTACGTTCTACGATTTTGTGGCGGATTTATTTCGACGGGTTTGAACGCGTCACAATTTATTCGAGTGACGGTGGGCCGTCGCAGCACACTTGCACTCGGCTGACTTCTCAGGAAGAGTACACGTGTGGCGTCGCGTACAAAGCGTCTGTCACTTTACCGATCCTGAGGATTGTATCGATCGTCACTTGAAGTGGGTTACGATACCTTCCGGTGTCGGGGAGGTGACTTCAACCGTACTAACCCGTACGCGTATCACGACGCGATACTCGTGATTGCCGGAGGGCCGTCGCAACACACCTGCACTCGGCTGATTCCTCAGGAAGAGTACAAGTATGGCGACGAGTACTAAGCGTCTGTTACTCTTCCGACCCTGAGGATTGCATCAATCGTCACTTTCAGTGGGTTATGATGCCTTCCGGTATCGGGGAGGTAACTTCCACCGCACTAACCCGTATGCGTGTCACGACGCGTTATTCGCGATTCCCGGAGGGCCGTCGCAGCACACTTGCACTCGGCTGATTTCTCAGGAAGAGTACAAGTATGGCAACGCGTACAAAGCGTCCGTTACTCTTCCGACCCTGAGGATTGCATCAATCGTCACTTATAGTGGGTTATGATGCCTTCCGGTATCGGGGAGGTAACTTCTACTGCACTAACCCGTACGGATACCACGACGCGATATTCTCGAAGATGTAATAACACTCAGGATTGACACGTTATCCTCGTCTCGTCACCTCACTTGGATTTATTATAATATTTATCTGCTGTCGTGCGGTTTGCACGACCAGCTCCTCGGTTTGAGGTGTGCGCGAGGCGAGGGCAACGTAGTCGGTTTGACTATATCGTACCCGAGTCGGTTTGACTCTCACCGCCGCGTACCGAATTTTTGGGATCTTCCCGGATCCGCGTGTTCGCCCGATCGCGCCTAGACGTAGAGTGTGTGATCTATCGCTCGCATCGACCTCCTTCGATCGCTATCGAGTGGGGATCGACGCGTGCGCATACTAATTAGTGGGAGATCCTGCGATCCTTTGTTACGACAAGGATAGCAGGACGACGCGGAACGCTGTGGTGGGGCCCCGCGTTACTCAGGCAACGCGTCGCTTGATCGATATGTAATCGATACGGTTACATATGCCCCCCCCACTAAATTCGCGATCGCAGTTGCAGGAACGCAGTCAGGATGCACTGCAGTCGCGATATATAAACAAACAAAGTCCTTAAAAACGAAAAGAAAATATGTTGCTCTGACATTTAACTAAATAATATTTTACTTGAGCAAACGAGCATATTAACGTTCTTTTGCGCGTACCTTATATAAACCTATATATAAACAAACAAAGTCCTTAAAAACGAAAAGAAAATATGTTGCTCTGACATTTAACCAAATAATATTTACTTGAGCAAACGAGCATATTAACGTTCTTTTGCGCATACCTTAATTAAAACGACAAAAAAAAATTTTTATGTATCACAAATAAAGAGAGAAAAAAAAAACATTTACTTTTTGCGCATCCCTTTAAGCTTAATGTAACAACAGAAGGAGAGACGAAAAGAAAAATATACTGCTTTGAAATTTAACAAAACAAAAAAATAATATTGCCTTGAGCAAACGGGCTCTTTTGCGCATATCTTAAAAATTATATTATCTTATATAACTAGGAGTCTTAGTTTAACAACAGAAGAGAGAAAAAAAAAAAAATATATATACTGCTTTGAAATTTAGCAAAAACTAACTTAACTTTTTTTTTTTTTTTTTTTTTTTTTTTTTTTTTTTTATGGCTTATCTTCCCGTGGTGACTCTAGCAGCTCGTGGATGAGCTCTTCCGTGAGCGGAAGGAGGCCGAGTGGGTCCTTGGGGTCCAGGTCGGCTACCTCCACCTCGTAGTCTTCCACCTGGTCCCAGGAGAAATCGAGGTTTTCTTTTGGAGACTCCGGAGGAAGTCCCGGGTTGAGTTCCGCTGCATGCGGCTGGCGATGGATGTCGTCATCCTGTGGGATTACCTCCCACGAGAGGTCTAATTCCTCCACTGGTATTGACGGACCAGCCGTTGCGGATAATTTAATTTGGTAGTTGACCCTGGTAGTCCCAGTTGACGGACCCTTTTTTGGGGTTTGTACCCGTGCGTGGTTTTTTTGTAGCGTAGCCTGCGTGGCCACGCCGCCACGATACCGGGATCCACGACCGATGGTCCAGAGCCGCGGTACTATTGTCGGTATTTTTAATTCTGGGGTTTCGTGATACCGGATATCCATCCCCGTCTGTGTGGGCCTGGATACCATAGCCCATGAGGCGTAGGCCTGCGTGCCCACCTCGCGTTTCTCTATGCTTTCTCTACGATTTTCCATTGCGAACTATCTCTCAATGTTAATTTCCGCACGTACTTATAGGCCATAGGTTTGGGGATTCTTGGAATCCTTCTACGTCGTGGCTTGTGACATGATGCAGAGATCTTCGTCTATCCGTCGTGGGTCACGCTGCCTTGACGGAATTTCATTTACCTGCTGGGTGCTTTGGTTTTTGCACCTTGGCCTTATTCGTACCGTACTAGCTGTGTTTACATTATTTGTTTCCTTGTCTGGCCGATGGTATTGCCGGAGACTCGTTGCGTGGAATGTGCCTCGGATTGTTCCAGTCTGCGGGCGTCGCAGAACGTACGTCGCTGGTCCTTTTTTTTCGGTTATCTCGTATGGTCCTTCGTATAGGTGGAAAAACTTTGCGACCTCTCGCTCGACGGCGTTTGAGATGGGATTCGTTCTGAGTAGGACACTATCACCGGTTTTAAATTGTGCATGTGTCCTACCCTTGTTTGCACGTTCGCACCGTTTATGCGCCTTTTGTGACATATTACGAAACGCTAGTTGCAATTTTTGTTCGGTTGTTTCGTCGCTTAGTTTTTCTCGAATAAACCACTTGGTCCATGGTCGTGTGGGTGGTTTTCCCAGAAGAAGCTCCATCGGCGTGAAACCCGTACTGTCGTGTACCACCTCGTTGCAGCATGTTTCTATTACTTTTACCCATATGGCCCACGATGTATGTGCCTTTGCCGCTAGCGTGCGGAATATTCGCCCAATTTCGCGATTCACTCTCTCGACAGGATTACTTTGAGGATGTCTAACAGATGATAATACGTGTTGGATTCCTTCCTCGTATAATCTCTGTGTCCACTTTCGAGAAGTGAATTGGGTCCCATGGTCCGTTAGCATTTTCTTTGGCTTGCCATACTGCGGGATGTAGCTTTTGAAGATGCGCGTGAGCGTTATTGCTGTCGTCGCGTTTTTAACAGAATAGAGCTTAACGAATTTAGTAAATAGTTCTTCAATTACTAAGATATACTTTACACCCCCCCTTGATGTTGGCAACGGACCATAGTAGTCAATTGAGACAATTTCTAATGGCCTTTTGGGCAAAATTGTTTGCAGATCGAAATGCAAAGCATGCGTAGGAATTTTTACTCGTTGACAAATATCGCACGTAGCTATCAATTTACGCGCATATCGGTGAAGTTTCGGAACATAAAAACTTTCAGCAACGAGTGATACGGTTTTGTCGCTACCGAGATGCGCGTATATTTCATGCACCTCCGTAATTAGTTGGTCACGCAGCTGAGCGGGAATCACGGCCCTGACTTTACCGGTTCGATCCACGTGATATAAAGTATTCTCGTAGATTCTATACCTTTCGATGGTACATTTATCCTGTCGGGAATACCTTTCTATAATCGCGCGGATCCTGTCGTCCCCCTGTTGCCAACTAGACAAACTTTTAAGCGCCTTCGCGAGTTTCGTAGACATGGCTTGCGCCACCGCGGCGAGGATGGGTACTCGAGTTTCGCGGCCTATGTTGTCTTTGTCCGACTCATTATACGACCGGCTCATTACGTCTGCTGGGATATTTTCCCTGCCCGGTCGGTATCGAATTTCGACGCGGTAATCTTGAATCGACAAAATCCACCGCGTGAGACGCTGGTTTATTAGCTTACTGCTCATTAAGAAAGTGATTGCCTTGTGGTCAGTTAACAGTATTATTTTTGCACCATATAAATAGGCTCTAAACTTTCCTAATGCCCAGACTATCGCTAATAATTCCTTTTCGGTGGTGAAATACGTTAATTCCGGTCCTTTCAACGTTCGACTCGCGAATGCTACTGGCCGCAGATTTCCCGTCGCGTCTCGCTGCTCGATCACGGCTCCGACTGCAACGAAGCTTGCATCGGTGGCCAGGTAAAATTCTCTGCTGGCGTCTGCATATTGCAGTACCACTTCTTTACAGAAAATTTGCTTTGCTTTTTCGAACGCTGCCTCTTGTGCCTCGTTCCAAGACCATCGCTTTCCCTTCTTTAATAATGTTAGTAACGGTGTTGTTACATCAGCATGCTGGTCCGTGAACTTGCTGTAATAATTTACGAGTCCGAGAAATCCACGTAGCTGTTTTACGTTTCGTGGTACCGGAAACTCTCGAATTGCTGCGAGTTTTTCCGGATCTTGTTTCAATCCTTCTGCCGACAAGATGTGGCCGAGGAATTTGATTTCTCGTCTCATAAAGTGACATTTATCCAGGTTGACAGTGAGGTTGTGCGTCTCCAGCCGCTCCAACAATGTCGTTAGATGTTGCATGTGCTCTTCGAATGTTCTTGAAAAGCACAGGATATCATCAATGAAGTTCACCACGAAACCCTCCATTCCTTCTAGCACCTGTCGTAGGGCTCTGACCAGACTTGCACTGCTTGTCTTGAGGCCAAACGGTGTTACCACGTATTCATAGCACCTTCCGCGATACATGAAAGCAGTGTACTTCCGTGATGCTTTTGTTAGTGGAATTTGCCAAAAGCTGCTCGTTAGGTCAAGACTCGTGAGAAAATCCACCTTCTTGAAGCGTTGGAAGATTGCATCTGGTGTTTCTGACATTTCGTGGTCGTCAACAAGAGCTTGATTCAGCATTCTGGCGTCCAGACATAGACGGAGTGATCCGTTCTTTTTTAATACGGGAACCACTGGATTGATGTACGGGCTCTTGCTAGGTTGTATGATGTTATTGTCTAGCATTCTTTGTATCTCCGCATCGGCCGCCTCTAGATATTTTAGTGGCGTAGGATATGTCCTGCAAAAATACGGGGTGTCCGCCTTTACGTGCAGGTGGTGTTCATAGCACGTTAGACGTCCTATCTCCTCCCTCCAAACTCGGGGGAAGGACTCGATTACCCGTTGCAGTATCTCCTTTTGCCGGGGAGTTGCTTGAACGGCTTCCAATGATGCTGAATTGTCTTGACGCACGTCAGAACCTTTTATTGTTCTGAGCGCTTCCTTTTCAGCACTTTCTTGATTCATCTTGATGACGACCTCTGTTCTGTCTGTTGATATTATCAGCGTGTCATCTGCAAGGTCGATCGTAGCCTTTGACTTTCGTAACGTGTCTATGCCTATGATCAGATCACAGATTAGTCCGGGAACGATTACTACCGGAGCTTCTAGTGTAACCTCTGGGTGTGTGATGGTTACCCATACTTGTTTTTTCAGTCGGGCTGATTTGCTGCCCGTTGCTCCAATTACGACTGCTCCCGAGACTGGTAGCATGGGGCACTTCTTCAAGTGACCTTGATGTTTCAAGTACCATTCTTCTGACATAGCTGTTATAGTACTGCCTGTATCGATGAGGGCTTTAATGGGAATGCCCTCGATCTTCAAGTAGACCTCTGGACTGTTATTGGTCCCTACGACTGGTCTTGATTCGTGACATTCCTCGTTGGTGAGGTCACGTCGGAGGTCTCCGAAGATCGATCCATCCGTCAAGCAGAGGTCTTCCCTAGATGGTTCCTTGGAGGTAGCTCTCATCTGAGTGGGGAAGTCGCTCAGATGTTCGTCTGAGTTCCTCCTTACTCGTTTTCCGGGATGGATACTTCTTCGTCACCTATCCCAATGCCTTCTTCAGGGTTTTCTTCCTCTATTTGCGCCGCTCGAATGTGAGTCGGGCGAGGATACCATCGTCGATCCTCCTGATTTCGAACCTCGGGACGCCGCTCTTGTTGTGAGTAATTTTCCCTGGGTGGACGTGGGATTTCTGGCGCCCTGCGTTGATATTCGCCCATTTGACGCGGAGGTTCCCTTGAAGGACGTTGGATAGTTTCGTTGGACTGCGGGCGCGGCCCGCTCGACCCGTACGTTTGGCTCCGGGGTGGTGGTCCGTAATTTGGACGTGGTGGCCATTCCTTCTCGCCAGACTGTCTTTCGTTTGTCCGTTGCCGGTTCACCGTTCCGCCATTATCGAATCGTTCTAATAGGGCCAAGAACGAATCGACGGTGGTTATGTTTTGACCCAACACACAGTCGTCCACGGCTTGCGTGAAATGGCGGGCGAGTGACAAAACGATTTCCTCGTCAGCAGGTCGTGGTACGAGGTCACGTGCGCTTCCGATAAGTCTCATGGCGTACGCCACGCGTGTCAGTCCGGGTTCTTGGCGATATACACCAGCATCGAGGTTGTCTCGTACTTTTCTTTGGATGGCGGTGCTCCAAAATCGTTCGAGGAATACTCGGGAGAAATCGTTCCACGTGGTTATTTGTTCGGTGACTATGTCCCACCATTCGCTTGCTACCCCTTTTAGTGCCTGCGTGATGATGAACTTTAACTCATCGTCTGGCACTCGTGCGGCCTCGATGAATTGCCGCATCTCGCGCAGAAACCTCGGAGGTTTTTCCGTAGCCTTTCCCTCGAAAACTGGGAGTTTGGGCTTTACGGCGAATGGTCTTGAGGCGGCCATATGCGATGCCTCTAACCTCGTGGATTCATACGCTTGCCACCGGTTGTTAGGGGCATCCGGCTGGATGGAAACACGCGGACGATTCATCCCTCTTGAGACGTGTTGTTCGATGCGTTGCTCACGAGGGTGAGGTGCCCTTGTATCTTCATGTGAGGCAACGCGGCGCGGCACCTCTGTCAGCGCGAGAACTTCGTCGAAGCCATCGTGCATCTCCTTACGGAGACGTTCCTCGACTTCTGTGGCCAGCAGTGATTCGCGGTCAATTCGTGATTCTATTTCGCGCCTCCAATCTCGCATCTCGCGCTTGTGTGCACTAATCCGGTCGTATAACTCGTCGTTGCTAATCAGGGATTCCCTGATTTCGGCTAACCTCGCATCGAGTTCTTGTTCGCGTTTTTTGTTAGCCTCCATTTCGCGATCTAATCGCGACTCTACTTCGAGTTTCCAATCTGCAATTTGTGCACGGGCTTCCGCGTTTTCAACGTGCATACCCATCCCCGCGGCGAGTTTAACCTCGAGTTGGAGGATTCGTTCGTCCTGTCGCGAAATTTTAGATCGTAGGTCTCGAATTAAATCACGCAACTGCTCAACATTCATCGCGTCAAGGTGGTCGTCAAGTTGGTCTCTAGGCGGAGAAACCACCTTTGTCCCGGAACCTGATTCGATATTACTCAAAACTGGTGTACCCGGATTCTTCCGCGACTTTGCTCGAGTTTCGGTTGACATGTTTAAGTCAATTCCGATTGGCTTAATGTATTCGAACCTCGCCGTCCCTGTTCGGGCGCCAAATATGTAACCGATTATTTCGTCTTTAACGCTTCCTAGCGGCCGAGGCTGCCGTAGCACACCTACAGTCTGCCGAATACTCGGGTGTATGTACGTGTGACGGCAAGTACAAGACCTCACCCACCCAGCCAATCCTGAGGATCACACCCGTCGTCACTATCCAGTGGGTTCGGGTGTTTTCCGGTATTGGTGGAGTGCGTTCAGCTGCACGTAACCTGTGACCGATTGGTCGCTCACTATGCGTGATCGGCTATGATCACACTTCTTTAATCAAGGGACGGTTACCACCCTTGGATAGCTCGGTTCGTGTCTGGGAGACGGAGAGGTTCTATCTACTTTTAAATCAATCGGAGAAGATGTAGGAGGTAGAATGATAGTATATTCTATCCTTAATATTTTACAAATATATATATATATATATATATATATATATATATATATGCGTTCGCGTGACGCAATACTATTTTAACTTTATAAACTACACTTTGATCTCCACCCCTTGGTGTGAGTCCGCGTGATATAATATTATTTAAATTCTATAACGCTAATTTCGTTAAACTCTATTATGTTATATATATTTTTAATCACCACCGTGGTGGCACACCCGCTATGTTTTATATTCCTCTACGCCCAGATATTTCGGCTCGGTGTCGCGCTTCGCGTTCGGTACGTTCTACGATTTTGTGGCGGATTTATTTCGACGGGTTTGAACGCGTCACAATTTATTCGAGTGACGGTGGGCCGTCGCAGCACACTTGCACTCGGCTGACTTCTCAGGAAGAGTACACGTGTGGCGTCGCGTACAAAGCGTCTGTCACTTTACCGATCCTGAGGATTGTATCGATCGTCACTTGAAGTGGGTTACGATACCTTCCGGTGTCGGGGAGGTGACTTCAACCGTACTAACCCGTACGCGTATCACGACGCGATACTCGTGATTGCCGGAGGGCCGTCGCAACACACCTGCACTCGGCTGATTCCTCAGGAAGAGTACAAGTATGGCGACGAGTACTAAGCGTCTGTTACTCTTCCGACCCTGAGGATTGCATCAATCGTCACTTTCAGTGGGTTATGATGCCTTCCGGTATCGGGGAGGTAACTTCCACCGCACTAACCCGTATGCGTGTCACGACGCGTTATTCGCGATTCCCGGAGGGCCGTCGCAGCACACTTGCACTCGGCTGATTTCTCAGGAAGAGTACAAGTATGGCAACGCGTACAAAGCGTCCGTTACTCTTCCGACCCTGAGGATTGCATCAATCGTCACTTATAGTGGGTTATGATGCCTTCCGGTATCGGGGAGGTAACTTCTACTGCACTAACCCCATACGGATACCACGACGCGATATTCTTGAAGATGTAATAACACTCAGGATTGACACGTTATCCTCGTCTCGTCACCTCACTTGGATTTATTATAATATTTATCTGCTGTCGTGCGGTTTGCACGACCAGCTCCTCGGTTTGAGGTGTGCGCGAGGCGAGGGCAACGTAGTCGGTTTGACTATATCGTACCCGAGTCGGTTTGACTCTCACCGCCGCGTACCGAATTTTTGGGATCTTCCCGGATCCGCGTGTTCGCCCGATCGCGCCTAGACGTAGAGTGTGTGATCTATCGCTCGCATCGACCTCCTTCGATCGCTATCGAGTGGGGATCGACGCGTGCGCATACTAATTAGTGGGAGATCCTGCGATCCTTTGTTACGACAAGGATAGCAGGACGACGCGGAACGCTGTGGTGGGGCCCCGCGTTACTCAGGCAACGCGTCGCTTGATCGATATGTAATCGATACGGTTACAACCTCAGCGAAACTTTGCGGAACTTCATAACAAAGCGTAAACAAATTTATACTATGCACGGATGTACTATTTGATCATCCTGAGCGGTTCTTGCTACATATTTAGTTAAATAACTCTGAGCTTTGCAGGTATTTGCAGTTCTAACATATATAATATTAATGTATACTATCTTATCAATACGACACAATCAAAACCTCAGCGAAACTTTACGGATCTTCATAACAAAGCGTAAACAAAGTTATAGTATGCACGGATGTACTATCTGATCATCCAGAGCGGTTCTTGAAACATATTTTGATAAATAACTCTGACGTTTGCAGGTATTTGCAGTTCTAACTTATATAGTATCAATGTATACTATCTTATCAATACGACACAATCAAAACCTCAGCGAAACTTTGCGGAACTTCATCACAAATCGTAAACAAAGTTATACTATGCACGGATGTACTATTTGATCATCCAGAGCGGTTCTTGAAACATATTTTGATAAATAACTCTGAGATTTGCAGGTAGTTGCAGTTCTACCTTATATAATATCATAGTATACTATCTTACCAATACGACGCAATGAAAACGTCAGCGATACTTTGCGGAACTTCATCACAAAGCGTAAACAAAGTTATAGTATGCACGGATGTACTATCTGATCATCCAGAGCGTTTCTTGAAACTTATTTTGATAAATAACTCTGACGTTTGCAGGTATTTGCAGTTCTAACTTATATAATATCAATGTATACTATCTTATCAATACGACACTATCAAAACATCAGCGATACTTTGCGGGACTTCATCACAAAGCGTAAACAAAGTTATAGTATGCACGGATGTACTATTTGATCATCCAGAGCGGTTCTTGAAACATATTTTGATAAATAACTCTGAGATTTGCAGGTAGTTGCAGTTCTACCTTATATAATATCATAGTATACTATCTTACCAATACGACGCAATGAAAACGTCAGCGATACTTTGCGGAACTTCATCACAAAGCGTAAACAAAGTTATAGTATGCACGGATGTACTAGTTGATCATCCCGAGCGGTTCTTGCTACATATTTAGTTAAATAACTCTGACGTTTGCAGGTATTTGCAGTTCTAACTTATAAAATATCAATGTATACCATCTTATGAATACGACACAATCAAAACCTCAGCGATACTTTGCGGAATTTCATAACAAAGTGTGAACAAAGTTATAGTATGCACGGATGTACTATCTGATCATCCAGAGCGGTTCTTGAAACATATTTTGATAAATAACTCTGAGATTTGCAGGTAGTTGCAGTTCTACCTTATATAATATCAATGTATACTATCTTATCAATACGACGCAATGAAAACGTCAGCGATACTTTGCGGAACTTCATCACAAAGCGTAAACAAAGTTATAGTATGCACGGATGTACTATTTGATCATCCAGAGCGGTTCTTGAAACATATTTTGATAAATAACTCTGAGATTTGCAGGTAGTTGCAGTTCTACCTTATATAATATCATAGTATACTATCTTACCAATACGACGCAATGAAAACGTCAGCGATACTTTGCGGAACTTCATCACAAAGCGTAAACAAAGTTATACTATGCACGGATGTACTATTTGATCATCCAGAGCGGTTCTTGAAACATATTTTGATAAACAACTCTGAGATTTGCAGGTAGTTGCAGTTCTACCTTCTATAATATCAATGTATACTATTTTATCAATACGACGCAATGAAAACGTCAGCGATACTTTGCGGAACTTCATCACAAAGCGTAAACAAAGTTATAGTATGCACGGATGTACTATTTGATCATCCAGAGCGGTTCTTGAAACATATTTTGATAAATAACTCTGAGATTTGCAGGTAGTTGCAGTTCTACCTTATATAATATCAATGTATACTATCTTATCAATACGACGCAATGAAAACGTCAGCGATACTTTGCGGAACTTCATCACAAAGCGTAAACAAAGTTATAGTATGCACGGATGTACTATTTGATCATCCAGAGCGGTTCTTGAAACATATTTTGATAAATAACTCTGAGATTTGCAGGTAGTTGCAGTTCTACCTTATATAATATCATAGTATACTATCTTACCAACACGACGCAATGAAAACGTCAGCGATACTTTGCGGAACTTCATCACAAAGCGTAAACAAAGTTATAGTATGCACGGATGTACTATTTGATCATCCAGAGCGGTTCTTGAAACATATTTTGATAAATAACTCTGAGATTTGCAGGTAGTTGCAGTTTTACCTTATATAATATCAATGTATACTATCTTATCAATACGACACTATCAAATCCTCAGCTAAATTTTGCGGAACTTCAAACAAAGCGTAAACAAAGTTATACTATGCACGGATGTACTATTTGATCATCCATAGCAGTTCTTGCTACATATTTAGTTAAATAACTCTGAGCTTTGCAGGTAGTTGCAGTTCTACCTTATATAATATCAATGTATACTATCTTATCAATACGACACTATCAAAACCTCAGCGAAACTTTGCGGATCTTCATAACAAAGCGTAAACAAAGTTATAGTATGCACGGATGTACTATTTGATCATCCAGAGAGGTTCTTGAAACATATTTTGATAAATAACTCTGAGATTTGCAGGTAGTTGCAGTTCTACCCTATATAATATCATAGTATACTATCTTACCAATACGACGCAATGAAAACGTCAGCGATACTTTGCGGAACTTCATCACAAAGCGTAAACAAAGTTATAGTATGCACGGATGTACTATCTGATCATCCAGAGCGTTTCTTGAAACTTATTTTGATAAATAACTCTGACGTTTGCAGGTATTTGCAGTTCTAACTTATATAATATCAATGTATACTATCTTATCAATACGACACTATCAAAACATCAGCGATACTTTGCGGGACTTCATCACAAAGCGTAAACAAAGTTATAGTATGCACGGATGTACTATTTGATCATCCAGAGCGGTTCTTGAAACATATTTTGATAAATAACTCTGAGATTTGCAGGTAGTTGCAGTTCTACCTTATATAATATCATAGTATACTATCTTACCAATACGACGCAATGAAAACGTCAGCGATACTTTGCGGAACTTCATCACAAAGCGTAAACAAAGTTATAGTATGCACGGATGTACTAGTTGATCATCCCGAGCGGTTCTTGCTACATATTTAGTTAAATAACTCTGACGTTTGCAGGTATTTGCAGTTCTAACTTATAAAATATCAATGTATACCATCTTATGAATACGACACAATCAAAACCTCAGCGATACTTTGCGGAATTTCATAACAAAGTGTGAACAAAGTTATAGTATGCACGGATGTACTATTTGATCATCCAGAGCGGTTCTTGAAACATATTTTGATAAATAACTCTGAGATTTGCAGGTAGTTGCAGTTCTACCTTATATAATATCAATGTATACTATCTTATTAATACGACACTATCAAAACCTCAGCGAAATTTTGCAGAACTTCATAACAAAGCGTAAACAAAGTTATACTATGCACGGATGTACTATTTGATCATCCATAGCAGTTCTTGCTACATATTTAGTTAAATAACTCTGAGCTTTGCTGGTAGTTGCAGTTCTACCTTATATAATATCAGTGTATACTATCTTATCAATACGACACTATCAAAACCTCAGCGAAACTTTGCGGAACTTCATAACAAAGCGTAAACAAAGTAATAGTATGCACGGATGTACTATTTGATCATCCTGAGCGGTTCTTGCTACATATTTAGTTAAATAACTCTGAGCTTTGCAGGTATTTGCAGTTCTAACTTATATAATATTAATGTATACTATCTTATCAATACGACACTATCAAAACCTCAGCGAAACTTTACGGATCTTCATAACAAAGCGTAAACAAAGTTATAGTATGCACGGATGTACTATCTGATCATCCAGAGCGGTTCTTGAAACATATTTTGATAAATAACTCTGACGTTTGCAGGTATTTGCAGTTCTAACTTATATAATATCAATGTATACTATCTTATCAATACGACACTATCAAAACCTCAGCGAAACTTTTCGGAACTTCATAACAAAGCGTAAACAAAGTTATACTATGCACGTATGTACTATTTGATCATCCTGAGCGGTTCTTGCTACATATTTAGTTAAATAACTCTGAGCTTTGCAGGTATTTGCAGTTCTAACTTATATAATATTAATGTAAACTATCTTATCAATACGACACTATCAAAAACTCAGCGAAACTTTACGGATCTTCATAACAAAGCGTAAACAAAGTTATAGTATGCACGGATGTACTATCTGATCATCCTGAGCGGTTCTTGAAACATATTTTGATAAATAACTCTGACGTTTGCAGGTATTTGCAGTTCTAAGTTATATAATATCAATGTATACTATCTTATCAATACGACACAATGAAAACGTCAGCGATACTTTGCGGGACTTCATCACAAAGCGTAAACAGAGTTATAGTATGCACGGATGTACTATCTGATCATCCAGAGCGTTTCTTGAAACTTATTTTGATAAATAACTCTGACGTTTGCAGGTATTTGCAGTTATAACTTATATAATATCAATGTATACTATCTTATCAATACGACACTATCAAAACATCAGCGAAACTTTTCGGAACTTCATCACAAATCGTAAACAAAGTTATACTATGCACGGATGTACTATTTGACCATCCAGAGCGGTTCTTGAAACATATTTTGATAAATAACTCTGAGCTTTGCAGGTATTTGCAGTTCTAACTTATATAATATTAATGTATACTATCTTATCAATACGACACAATCAAAACCTCAGCGAAACTTTGCGGAACTTCATCACAAATCGTAAACAAAGTTATACTATGCACGGATGTACTATTTGATCATCCAGAGCGGTTCTTGAAACATATTTTGATAAATAACTCTGAGATTTGCAGGTAGTTGCAGTTCTACCTTATATAATATCAATGTATACTATCTTATCAATACGACGCAATGAAAACGTCAGCGATACTTTGCGGAACTTCATCACAAAGCGTAAACAAAGTTATAGTATGCACGGATGTACTATTTGATCATCCAGAGCGGTTCTTGAAACATATTTTGATAAATAACTCTGAGATTTGCAGTTAGTTGCAGTTCTACCTTATATAATATCATAGTATACTATCTTACCAATACGACGCAATGAAAACGTCAGCGATACTTTGCGGAACTTCATCACAAAGCGTAAACAAAGTTATAGTATGCACGGATGTACTATTTGATCATCCCGAGCGGTTCTTGCTACATATTTAGTTAAATAACTCTGACGTTTGCAGGTATTTGCAGTTCTAACTTATAAAATATCAATGTATACCATCTTATGAATACGACACAATCAAAACCTCAGCGATACTTTGCGGAATTTCATAACAAAGTGTGAACAAAGTTATAGTATGCACGGATGTACTATTTGATCATCCAGAGCGGTTCTTGAAACATATTTTGATAAATAACTCTGAGATTTGCAGGTAGTTGCAGTTCTACCTTATATAATATCATAGTATACTATCTTACCAATACGACGCAATCAAAACGTCAGCGATACTTTGCGGAACTTCATAACGAAGCGTAAACAAAGTTATAGTATGCACGGATGTACTATTTGATCATCCAGAGCGGTTCTTGAAACATATTTTGATAAACAACTCTGAGATTTGCAGGTAGTTGCAGTTCTACCTTATATAATATCAATGTATACTATTTTATCAATACGACGCAATGAAAACGTCAGCGATACTTTGCGGAACTTCATCACAAAGCGTAAACAAAGTTATAGTATGCACGGATGTACTATTTGATCATCCAGAGCGGTTCTTGAAACATATTTTGATAAATAACTCTGAGATTTGCAGGTAGTTGCAGTTCTACCTTATATAATATCAATGTATACTATCTTATCAATACGACGCAATGAAAACGTCAGCGATACTTTGCGGGACTACATCACAAAGCGTAAACAAAGTTATAGTATGCACGGATGTACTATCTGATCATCCAGAGCGTTTCTTGAAACTTATTTTGATAAATAACTCTGACGTTTGCAGGTATTTGCAGTTCTAACTTATATAATATCAATGTATACTATCTTATCAATACGACACTATCAAAACATCAGCGAAACTTTGCGGAACTTCATCACAAATCGTAAACAAAGTTATACTATGCACGGATGTACTATTTGATCATCCAGAGCGGTTATTGAAACTTATTTTGATAAATAACTCTGACGTTTGCAGGTATTTGCAGTTCTAACTTATATAATATCAATGTATACTATCTTATCAATACGACACTATCAAAACATCAGCGAAACTTTGCGGAACTTCATCACAAATTGTAAACAAAGTTATACTATGCACGGATGTACTATTTGATCATCCAGAGCGGTTCTTGAAACATATTTTGATAAATAACTCTGAGCTTTGCAGGTATTTGCAGTTCTAACTTATATAATATTAATGTATACTATCTTATCAATACGACACTATCAAAACATCAGCGAAACTTTTCGGAACTTCATCACAAATCGTAAACAAAGTTATACTATGCACGGATGTACTATCTGATCATCCAGAGCGTTTCTTGAAACATATTTTGATAAACAACTCTGAGATTTGCAGGTAGTTGCAGTTCTACCTTCTATAATATCAATGTATACTATTTTATCAATACGACGCAATGAAAACGTCAGCGATACTTTGCGGAACTTCATCACAAAGCGTAAACAAAGTTATAGTATGCACGGATGTACTATTTGATCATCCTGAGCGGTTCTTGCTACATATTTAGTTAAATAACTCTGAGCTTTGCAGGTATTTGCAGTTCTAACTTATATAATATTAATGTATACTATCTTATCAATACGACACAATCAAAACCTCAGCGAAACTTTGCGGAACTTCATCACAAATCGTAAACAAAGTTATACTATGCACGGATGTACTATTTGATCATCCAGAGCGGTTCTTGAAACATATTTTGATAAACAACTCTGAGATTTGCAGGTAGTTGCAGTTCTACCTTATATAATATCAATGTATACTATTTTATCAATACGACGCAATGAAAACGTCAGCGATACTTTGCGGAACTTCATCACAAAGCGTAAACAAAGTTATAGTATGCACGGATGTACTATTTGATCATCCAGAGCGGTTCTTGAAACATATTTTGATAAATAACTCTGAGATTTGCAGGTAGTTGAAGTTCTACCTTATATAATATCAATGTATACTATCTTATCAATACGACGCAATGAAAACGTCAGCGATACTTTGCGGAACTTCATCACAAAGCGTAAACAAAGTTATAGTATGCACGGATGTACTATTTGATCATCCAGAGCGGTTCTTGAAACATATTTTGATAAATAACTCTGAGATTTGCAGGTAGTTGCAGTTCTACCTTATTTAATATCATAGTATACTATCTTACCAATACGACGCAATGAAAACGTCAGCGATACTTTGCGGAACTTCATCACAAAGCGTAAACAAAGTTATAGTATGCACGGATGTACTATTTGATCATCCCGAGCGGTTCTTGCTACATATTTAGTTAAATAACTCTGACGTTTGCAGGTATTTGCAGTTCTAACTTATAAAATATCAATGTATACCATCTTATGAATACGACACAATCAAAACCTCAGCGATACTTTGCGGAATTTCATAACAAAGTGTGAACAAAGTTATAGTATGCACGGATGTACTATTTGATCATCCAGAGCGGTTCTTGCTACATATTTAGTTAAATAACTCTGAGCTTTGCAGGTATTTGCAGTTCTAACTTATATAATATTAATGTATACTATCTTATCAATACGACACAATCAAAACCTCAGTGAAACTTTGCGGAACTTCATCACAAATCGTAAACAAAGTTATACTATGCACGGATGTACTATTTGATCATCCAGAGCGGTTCTTGAAACATATTTTGATAAACAACTCTGAGATTTGCAGGTAGTTGCAGTTCTACCTTATATAATATCAATGTATACTATTTTATCAATACGACGCAATGAAAACGTCAGCGATACTTTGCGGAACTTCATCACAAAGCGTAAACAAAGTTATAGTATGCACGGATGTACTATTTGATCATCCAGAGCGGTTCTTGAAACATATTTTGATAAATAACTCTGAGATTTGCAGGTAGTTGCAGTTCTACCTTATATAATATCATAGTATACTATCTTACCAATACGACGCAATGAAAACGTCAGCGATACTTTGCGGAACTTCATCACAAAGCGTAAACAAAGTTATAGTATGCACGGATGTACTATTTGATCATCCCGAGCGGTTCTTGCTACATATTTAGTTAAATAACTCTGACGTTTGCAGGTATTTGCAGTTCTAACTTATAAAATATCAATGTATACCATCTTATGAATACGACACAATCAAAACCTCAGCGATACTTTGCGGAATTTCATAACAAAGTGTGAACAAAGTTATAGTATGCACGGATGTACTATTTGATCATCCAGAGCGGTTCTTGAAACATATTTTGATAAATAACTCTGAGATTTGCAGGTAGTTGCAGTTCTACCTTATATAATATCAATGTATACTATCTTATTAATACCACACTATCAAAACCTCAGCGAAATTTTGCAGAACTTCATAACAAAGCGTAAACAAAGTTATACTATGCACGGATGTACAATTTGATCATCCATAGCTGTTCTTGCTACATATTTAGTTAAATAACTCTGAGCTTTGCAGGTAGTTGCAGTTCTACCTTATATAATATCAGTGTATACTATCTTATCAATACGACACTATCAAAACCTCAGCGAAACTTTGCGGAACTTCATAACAAAGCGTAAACAAAGTAATAGTATGCACGGATGTACTATTTGATCATCCTGAGCGGTTCTTGCTACATATTTAGTTAAATAACTCTGAGCTTTGCAGGTAGTTGCAGTTCTACCTTATATAATATCAATATATACTATCTTATCAATACGACACTATCAATACCTCAGCGAAACTTTGCGGAACTTCATAACAAAGCGTAAACAAAGCCATACTATGCACGGATGTACTATTTGATCATCCTGAGCGGTTCTTACTACATATTTAGTTAAATAACTCTGAGCTTTGCAGGTATTTGCAGTTCTAACATATATAATATTAATGTATACTATCTTATCAATACGACACAATCAAAACCTCAGCGAAACTTTGCGGAACTTCATCACAAATCGTAAACAAAGTTATACTATGCACGGATGTACTATTTGATCATCCAGAGCGGTTCTTGAAACATATTTTGATAAACAACTCTGAGATTTGCAGGTAGTTGCAGTTCTACCTTCTATAATATCAATGTATACTATTTTATCAATACGACGCAATGAAAACGTCAGCGATACTTTGCGGAACTTCATCACAAAGCGTAAACAAAGTTATAGTATGCACGGATGTACTATTTGATCATCCAGAGCGGTTCTTGAAACATATTTTGATAAATAACTCTGAGATTTGCAGGTAGTTGCAGTTCTACCTTATATAATATCAATGTATACTATCTTATCAATACGACGCAATGAAAACGTCAGCGATACTTTGCGGAACTTCATCACAAAGCGTAAACAAAGTTATAGTATGCACGGATGTACTATTTGATCATCCAGAGCGGTTCTTGAAACATATTTTGATAAATAACTCTGAGATTTGCAGGTAGTTGCAGTTCTACCTTATATAATATCATAGTATACTATCTTACCAATACGACGCAATCAAAACGTCAGCGATACTTTGCGGAACTTCATCACAAAGCGTAAACAAAGTTATACTATGCACGGATGTACTATTTGATCATCCAGAGCGGTTCTTGAAACATATTTTGATAAACAACTCTGAGATTTGCAGGTAGTTGCAGTTCTACCTTCTATAATATCAATGTATACTATTTTATCAATACGACGCAATGAAAACGTCAGCGATACTTTGCGGAACTTCATCACAAAGCGTAAACAAAGTTATAGTATGCACGGATGTACTATTTGATCATCCAGAGCGGTTCTTGAAACATATTTTGATAAATAACTCTGAGATTTGCAGGTAGTTGCTGTTCTACCTTATATAATATCAATGTATACTATCTTATCAATACGACGCAATGAAAACGTCAGCGATACTTTGCGGAACTTCATCACAAAGCGTAAACAAAGTTATAGTATGCACGGATGTACTATTTGATCATCCAGAGCGGTTCTTGAAACATATTTTGATAAATAACTCTGAGATTTGCAGGTAGTTGCAGTTCTACCTTATATAATATCATAGTATACTATCTTACCAATACGACGCAATCAAAACATCAGCGATACTTTGCGGAACTTCATCACAAAGCGTAAACAAAGTTATAGTATGCACGGATGTACTATTTGATCATCCAGAGCGGTTCTTGAAACATATTTTGATAAATAACTCTGAGATTTGCAGGTAGTTGCAGTTTTACCTTATATAATATCAATGTATACTATCTTATCAATACGACACTATCAAATCCTCAGCTAAATTTTGCGGAACTTCAAACAAAGCGTAAACAAAGTTATACTATGCACGGATGTACTATTTGATCATCCATAGCAGTTCTTGCTACATATTTAGTTAAATAACTCTGAGCTTTGCAGGTAGTTGCAGTTCTACCTTATATAATATCAATGTATACTATCTTATCAATACGACACTATCAAAACCTCAGCGAAACTTTGCGGAACTTCATAACAAAGCGTAAACAAAGTTATAGTATGCACGGATGTACTATTTGATCATCCAGAGAGGTTCTTGAAACATATTTTGATAAATAATTCTGTGATTTGCAGGTAGTTGCAGTTCTACCTTATATAATATCATAGTATACTATCTTACCAATACGACGCAATGAAAACGTCAGCGATACTTTGCGGAACTTCATCACAAAGCGTAAACAAAGTTATAGTATGCACGGATGTACTATCTGATAATCCAGAGCGTTTCTTGAAACTTATTTTGATAAATAACTCTGACGTTTGCAGGTATTTGCAGTTCTAACTTATATAATATCAATGTATACTATCTTATCAATACGACACTATCAAAACATCAGCGATACTTTGCGGGACTTCATCACAAAGCGTAAACAAAGTTATAGTATGCACGGATGTACTATTTGATCATCCAGAGCGGTTCTTGAAACATATTTTGATAAATAACTCTGAGATTTGCAGGTAGTTGCAGTTCTACCTTATATAATATCATAGTATACTATCTTACCAATACGACGCAATCAAAACGTCAGCGATACTTTGCGGAACTTCATCACAAAGCGTAAACAAAGTTATAGTATGCACGGATGTACTAGTTGATCATCCCGAGCGGTTCTTGCTACATATTTAGTTAAATAACTCTGACGTTTGCAGGTATTTGCAGTTCTAACTTATAAAATATCAATGTATACCATCTTATGAATACGACACAATCAAAACCTCAGCGATACTTTGCGGAATTTCATAACAAAGTGTGAACAAAGTTATAGTATGCACGGATGTACTATTTGATCATCCAGAGCGGTTCTTGAAACATATTTTGATAAATAACTCTGAGATTTGCAGGTAGTTGCAGTTCTACCTTATATAATATCAATGTATACTATCTTATTAATACGACACTATCAAAACCTCAGCGAAATTTTGCAGAACTTCATAACAAAGCGTAAACAAAGTTATACTATGCACGGATGTACTATTTGATCATCCATAGCAGTTCTTGCTACTTATTTAGTTAAATAACTCTGAGCTTTGCTGGTAGTTGCAGTTCTACCTTATATAATATCAGTGTATACTATCTTATCAATACGACACTATCAAAACCTCAGCGAAACTTTGCGGAACTTCATAACAAAGCGTAAACAAAGTAATAGTATGCACGGATGTACTATTTGATCATCCTGAGCGGTTCTTGCTACATATTTAGTTAAATAACTCTGAGCTTTGCAGGTATTTGCAGTTCTAACTTATATAATATTAATGTATACTATCTTATCAATACGACACTATCAAAACCTCAGCGAAACTTTACGGATCTTCATAACAAAGCGTAAACAAAGTTATAGTATGCACGGATGTACTATCTGATCATCCAGAGCGGTTCTTGAAACATATTTTGATAAATAACTCTGACGTTTGCAGGTATTTGCAGTTCTAACTTATAAAATATCAATGTATACCATCTTATGAATACGACACAATCAAAACCTCAGCGATACTTTGCGGAATTTCATAACAAAGTGTGAACAAAGTTATAGTATGCACGGATGTACTATTTGATCATCCAGAGCGGTTCTTGAAACATATTTTGATAAATAACTCTGAGATTTGCAGGTAGTTGCAGTTCTACCTTATATAATATCAATGTATACTATCTTATCAATACGACGCAATGAAAACGTCAGCGATACTTTGCGGAACTTCATCACAAAGCGTAAACAAAGTTATAGTATGCACGGATGTACTATTTGATCATCCAGAGCGGTTCTTGAAACATATTTTGATAAATAACTCTGAGATTTGCAGGTAGTTGCAGTTCTACCTTATATAATATCATAGTATACTATCTTACCAATACGACGCAATGAAAACGTCAGCGATACTTTGCGGAACTTCATCACAAAGCGTAAACAAAGTTATAGTATGCACGGATGTACTATTTGATCATCCAGAGCGGTTCTTGAAACATATTTTGATAAATAACTCTGAGCTTTGCAGGTAGTTGCAGTTCTACCTTATATAATATCAATATATACTATCTTATCAATACGACACTATCAATACCTCAGCGAAACTTTGCGGAACTTCATAACAAAGCGTAAACAAATTTATACTATGCACGGATGTACTATTTGATCATCCTGAGCGGTTCTTACTACATATTTAGTTAAATAACTCTGAGCTTTGCAGGTATTTGCAGTTCTAACATATATAATATTAATGTATACTATCTTATCAATACGACACAATCAAAACCTCAGCGAAACTTTGCGGAACTTCATCACAAATCGTAAACAAAGTTATACTATGCACGGATGTACTATTTGATCATCCAGAGCGGTTCTTGAAACATATTTTGATAAACAACTCTGAGATTTGCAGGTAGTTGCAGTTCTACCTTCTATAATATCAATGTATACTATTTTATCAATACGACGCAATGAAAACGTCAGCGATACTTTGCGGAACTTCATCACAAAGCGTAAACAAAGTTATACTATGCACGGATGTACTATTTGATCATCCAGAGCGGTTCTTGAAACATATTTTGATAAACAACTCTGAGATTTGCAGGTAGTTGCAGTTCTACCTTCTATAATATCAATGTATACTATTTTATCAATACGACGCAATGAAAACGTCAGCGATACTTTGCGGAACTTCATCACAAAGCGTAAACAAAGTTATAGTATGCACGGATGTACTATTTGATCATCCAGAGCGGTTCTTGAAACATATTTTGATAAATAACTCTGAGATTTGCAGGTAGTTGCTGTTCTACCTTATATAATATCAATGTATACTATCTTATCAATACGACGCAATGAAAACGTCAGCGATACTTTGCGGAACTTCATCACAAAGCGTAAACAAAGTTATAGTATGCACGGATGTACTATTTGATCATCCAGAGCGGTTCTTGAAACATATTTTGATAAATAACTCTGAGATTTGCAGGTAGTTGCAGTTCTACCTTATATAATATCATAGTATACTATCTTACCAATACGACGCAATGAAAACGTCAGCGATACTTTGCGGAACTTCATCACAAAGCGTAAACAAAGTTATAGTATGCACGGATGTACTATTTGATCATCCAGAGCGGTTCTTGAAACATATTTTGATAAATAACTCTGAGATTTGCAGGTAGTTGCAGTTTTACCTTATATAATATCAATGTATACTATCTTATCAATACGACACTATCAAATCCTCAGCTAAATTTTGCGGAACTTCAAACAAAGCGTAAACAAAGTTATACTATGCACGGATGTACTATTTGATCATCCATAGCAGTTCTTGCTACATATTTAGTTAAATAACTCTGAGCTTTGCAGGTAGTTGCAGTTCTACCTTATATAATATCAATGTATACTATCTTATCAATACGACACTATCAAAACCTCAGCGAAACTTTGCGGATCTTCATAACAAAGCGTAAACAAAGTTATAGTATGCACGGATGTACTATTTGATCATCCAGAGAGGTTCTTGAAACATATTTTGATAAATAACTCTGAGATTTGCAGGTAGTTGCAGTTCTACCTTATATAATATCATAGTATACTATCTTACCAATACGACGCAATGAAAACGTCAGCGATACTTTGCGGAACTTCATCACAAAGCGTAAACAAAGTTATAGTATGCACGGATGTACTATCTGATAATCCAGAGCGTTTCTTGAAACTTATTTTGATAAATAACTCTGACGTTTGCAGGTATTTGCAGTTCTAACTTATATAATATCAATGTATACTATCTTATCAATACGACACTATCAAAACATCAGCGATACTTTGCGGGACTTCATCACAAAGCGTAAACAAAGTTATAGTATGCACGGATGTACTATTTGATCATCCAGAGCGGTTCTTGAAACATATTTTGATAAATAACTCTGAGATTTGCAGGTAGTTGCAGTTCTACCTTATATAATATCATAGTATACTATCTTACCAATACGACGCAATGAAAACGTCAGCGATACTTTGCGGAACTTCATCACAAAGCGTAAACAAAGTTATAGTATGCACGGATGTACTAGTTGATCATCCCGAGCGGTTCTTGCTACATATTTAGTTAAATAACTCTGACGTTTGCAGGTATTTGCAGTTCTAACTTATAAAATATCAATGTATACCATCTTATGAATACGACACAATCAAAACCTCAGCGATACTTTGCGGAATTTCATAACAAAGTGTGAACAAAGTTATAGTATGCACGGATGTACTATTTGATCATCCAGAGCGGTTCTTGAAACATATTTTGATAAATAACTCTGAGATTTGCAGGTAGTTGCAGTTCTACCTTATATAATATCAATGTATACTATCTTATTAATACGACACTATCAAAACCTCAGCGAAATTTTGCAGAACTTCATAACAAAGCGTAAACAAAGTTATACTATGCACGGATGTACTATTTGATCATCCATAGCAGTTCTTGCTACATATTTAGTTAAATAACTCTGAGCTTTGCTGGTAGTTGCAGTTCTACCTTATATAATATCAGTGTATACTATCTTATCAATACGACACTATCAAAACCTCAGCGAAACTTTGCGGAACTTCATAACAAAGCGTAAACAAAGTAATAGTATGCACGGATGTACTATTTGATCATCCTGAGCGGTTCTTGCTACATATTTAGTTAAATAACTCTGAGCTTTGCAGGTATTTGCAGTTCTAACTTATATAATATTAATGTATACTATCTTATCAATACGACACTATCAAAACCTCAGCGAAACTTTACGGATCTTCATAACAAAGCGTAAACAAAGTTATAGTATGCACGGATGTACTATCTGATCATCCAGAGCGGTTCTTGAAACATATTTTGATAAATAACTCTGACGTTTGCAGGTATTTGCAGTTCTAACTTATAAAATATCAATGTATACCATCTTATGAATACGACACAATCAAAACCTCAGCGATACTTTGCGGAATTTCATAACAAAGTGTGAACAAAGTTATAGTATGCACGGATGTACTATTTGATCATCCAGAGCGGTTCTTGAAACATATTTTGATAAATAACTCTGAGATTTGCAGGTAGTTGCAGTTCTACCTTATATAATATCAATGTATACTATCTTATCAATACGACGCAATGAAAACGTCAGCGATACTTTGCGGAACTTCATCACAAAGCGTAAACAAAGTTATAGTATGCACGGATGTACTATTTGATCATCCAGAGCGGTTCTTGAAACATATTTTGATAAATAACTCTGAGATTTGCAGGTAGTTGCAGTTCTACCTTATATAATATCATAGTATACTATCTTACCAATACGACGCAATCAAAACGTCAGCGATACTTTGCGGAACTTCATCACAAAGCGTAAACAAAGTTATAGTATGCACGGATGTACTATTTGATCATCCAGAGCGGTTCTTGAAACATATTTTGATAAATAACTCTGAGATTTGCAGGTAGTTGCAGTTCTACCTTATATAATATCATAGTATACTATCTTACCAATACGACGCAATGAAAACGTCAGCGATACTTTGCGGAACTTCATCACAAAGCGTCAACAAAGTTATAGTATGCACGGATGTACTATTTGATCATCCCGAGCGGTTCTTGCTACATATTTAGTTAAATAACTCTGACGTTTGCAGGTAGTTGCAGTTTTACCTTATATAATATCAATGTATACTATCTTATCAATACGACGCAATGAAAACGTCAGCGATACTTTGCGGAACTTCATCACAAAGCGTAAACAAAGTTATAGTATGCACGGATGTACTATTTGATCATCCCGAGCGGTTCTTGCTACATATTTAGTTAAATAACTCTGACGTTTGCAGGTATTTGCAGTTCTAACTTATAAAATATCAATGTATACCATCTTATGAATACGACACAATCAAAACCTCAGCGATACTTTGCGGAATTTCATAACAAAGTGTGAACAAAGTTGTAGTATGCACGGATGTACTATTTGATCATCCAGAGCGGTTCTTGAAACATATTTTGATAAATAACTCTGAGATTTGCAGGTAGTTGCAGTTCTACCTTATATAATATCAATGTATACTATCTTATCAATACGACGCAATGAAAACGTCAGCGATACTTTGCGGAACTTCATCACAAAGCGTAAACAAAGTTATAGTATGCACGGATGTACTATTTGATCATCCAGAGCGGTTCTTGAAACATATTTTGATAAATAACTCTGAGATTTGCAGGTAGTTGCAGTTCTACCTTATATAATATCATAGTATACTATCTTACCAATACGACGCAATGAAAACGTCATCGATACTTTGCGGAACTTCATCACAAAGCGTAAACAAAGTTATAGTATGCACGGATGTACTATTTGATCATCCAGAGCGGTTCTTGAAACATATTTTGATAAATAACTCTGAGATTTGCAGGTAGTTGCAGTTCTACCTTATATAATATCATAGTATACTATCTTACCAATACGACGCAATCAAAACGTCAGCGATACTTTGCGGAACTTCATCACAAAGCGTCAACAAAGTTATAGTATGCACGGATGTACTATTTGATCATCCCGAGCGGTTCTTGCTACATATTTAGTTAAATAACTCTGACGTTTGCAGGTAGTTGCAGTTTTACCTTATATAATATCAATGTATACTATCTTATCAATACGACGCAATGAAAACGTCAGCGATACTTTGCGGAACTTCATCACAAAGCGTAAACAAAGTTATAGTATGCACGGATGTACTATTTGATCATCCAGAGCGGTTCTTGAAACATATTTTGATAAATAACTCTGAGATTTGCAGGTAGTTGCAGTTCTACCTTATATAATATCATAGTATACTATCTTACCAATACGACGCAATGAAAACGTCAGCGATACTTTGCGGAACTTCATCACAAAGCGTAAACAAAGTTATACTATGCACGGATGTACTATTTGATCATCCAGAGCGGTTCTTGAAACATATTTTGATAAACAACTCTGAGATTTGCAGGTAGTTGCAGTTCTACCTTCTATAATATCAATGTATACTATTTTATCAATACGACGCAATGAAAACGTCAGCGATACTTTGCGGAACTTCATCACAAAGCGTAAACAAAGTTATAGTATGCACGGATGTACTATTTGATCATCCAGAGCGGTTCTTGAAACATATTTTGATAAATAACTCTGAGATTTGCAGGTAGTTGCAGTTCTACCTTATATAATATCATAGTATACTATCTTACCAATACGACGCAATGAAAACGTCAGCGATACTTTGCGGAACTTCATCACAAAGCGTAAACAAAGTTATAGTATGCACGGATGTACTATCTGATCATCCTGAGCGGTTCTTGCTACATATTTAGTTAAATAACTCTGAGCTTTGCAGGTATTTGCAGTTCTAACTTATATAATATTAATGTATACTATCTTATCAATACGACACTATCAAAACCTCAGCGAAACTTTACGGATCTTCATAACAAAGCGTAAACAAAGTTATAGTATGCACGGATGTACTATCTGATCATCCAGAGCGGTTCTTGACACATATTTTGATAAATAACTCTGACGTTTGCAGGTATTTGCAGTTCTACCTTATATAATATCAATGTATACTATCTTATCAATACGACGCAATGAAAACGTCAGCGATACTTTGCGGAACTTCATCACAAAGCGTAAACAAAGTTATAGTATGCACGGATGTACTATTTGATCATCCAGAGCGGTTCTTGAAACATATTTTGATAAATAACTCTGAGATTTGCAGGTAGTTGCAGTTCTACCTTATATAATATCATAGTATACTATCTTACCAATACGACGCAATGAAAACGTCAGCGATACTTTGCGGAACTTCATCACAAAGCGTAAACAAAGTTATACTATGCACGGATGTACTATTTGATCATCCAGAGCGGTTCTTGAAACATATTTTGATAAACAACTCTGAGATTTGCAGGTAGTTGCAGTTCTACCTTCTATAATATCAATGTATACTATTTTATCAATACGACGCAATGAAAACGTCAGCGATACTTTGCGGAACTTCATCACAAAGCGTAAACAAAGTTATAGTATGCACGGATGTACTATTTGATCATCCAGAGCGGTTCTTGAAACATATTTTGATAAATAACTCTGAGATTTGCAGGTAGTTGCAGTTCTACCTTATATAATATCATAGTATACTATCTTACCAATACGACGCAATGAAAACGTCAGCGATACTTTGCGGAACTTCATCACAAAGCGTAAACAAAGTTATAGTATGCACGGATGTACTATCTGATCATCCTGAGCGGTTCTTGCTACATATTTAGTTAAATAACTCTGAGCTTTGCAGGTATTTGCAGTTCTAACTTATATAATATTAATGTATACTATCTTATCAATACGACACTATCAAAACCTCAGCGAAACTTTACGGATCTTCATAACAAAGCGTAAACAAAGTTATAGTATGCACGGATGTACTATCTGATCATCCAGAGCGGTTCTTGAAACATATTTTGATAAATAACTCTGACGTTTGCAGGTATTTGCAGTTCTAACTTATATAATATCAATGTATACTATCTTATCAATACGACACTATCAAAACCTCAGCGAAACTTTGCGGAACTTCATTACAAAGCGTAAACAAAGTTATACTATGCACGTATGTACTATTTGATCATCCTGAGCGGTTCTTGCTACATATTTAGTTAAATAACTCTGAGCTTTGCAGGTATTTGCAGTTCTAACTTATATAATATTAATGTAAACTATCTTATCACTATCAAAACCTCAGCGAAACTTTGCGGAACTTCATTACAAAGCGTAAACAAAGTTATACTATGCACGGATGTACTATCTGATCATCCTGAGCGGTTCTTGAAACATATTTTGATAAATAACTCTGACGTTTGCAGGTATTTGCAGTTCTAAGTTATATAATATCAATGTATACTATCTTATCAATACGACACAATGAAAACGTCAGCGATACTTTGCGGGACTTCATCACAAAGCGTAAACAAAGTTATAGTATGCACGGATGTACTATTTGATCATCCCGAGCGTTTCTTGAAACTTATTTTGATAAATAACTCTGACGTTTGCAGGTATTTGCAGTTCTAACTTATATAATATCAATGTATACTATCTTATCAATACGACACTATCAAAACATCAGCGAAACTTTTCGGAACTTCATCACAAATCGTAAACAAAGTTATACTATGCACGGATGTACTATTTGATCATCCAGAGCGGTTCTTGAAACATATTTTGATAAATAACTCTGAGCTTTGCAGGTATTTGCAGTTCTAACTTATATAATATTAATGTATACTATCTTATCAATACGACACAATCAAAACCTCAGCGAAACTTTGCGGAACTTCATCACAAATCGTAAACAAAGTTATACTATGCACGGATGTACTATTTGATCATCCAGAGCGGTTCTTGAAACATATTTTGATAAATAACTCTGAGATTTGCAGGTAGTTGCAGTTCTACCTTATATAATATCATAGTATACTATCTTACCAATACGACGCAATGAAAACGTCAGCGATACTTTGCGGAACTTCATCACAAAGCGTAAACAAAGTTATAGTATGCACGGATGTACTATTTGATCATCCCGAGCGGTTCTTGCTACATATTTAGTTAAATAACTCTGAGCTTTGCAGGTATTTGCAGTTCTAACTTATATAATATTAATGTATACTATCTTATCAATACGACACAATCAAAACCTCAGCGAAACTTTACGGATCTTCATAACAAAGCGTAAACAAAGTTATAGTATGCACGGATGTACTATCTGATCATCCAGAGCGGTTCTTGAAACATATTTTGATAAATAACTCTGACGTTTGCAGGTATTTGCAGTTCTAACTTATATAATATCAATGTATACTATCTTATCAATACGACACTATCAAAACCTCAGCGATACTTTGCGGGACTTCATCACAAAGCGTAAACAAAGTTATAGTATGCACGGATGTACTATCTGATCATCCAGAGCGTTTCTTGAAACTTATTTTGATAAATAACTCTGACGTTTGCAGGTATTAGCAGTTCTAACTTATATAATATCAATGTATACTATCTTATCAATACGACACTATCAAAACATCAGCGAAACTTTTCGGAACTTCATCACAAATCGTAAACAAAGTTATACTATGCACGGATGTACTATTTGATCATCCAGAGCGGTTCTTGAAACATATTTTGATAAATAACTCTGAGCTTTGCAGGTATTTGCAGTTCTAACTTATATAATATTAATGTATACTATCTTATCAATACGACACAATCAAAACCTCAGCGAAACTTTGCGGAACTTCATCACAAATCGTAAACAAAGTTATAGTATGCACGGATGTACTATTTGATCATCCAGAGCGGTTCTTGAAACATATTTTGATAAATAACTCTGAGATTTGCAGGTAGTTGCAGTTCTACCTTATATAATATCATAGTATACTATCTTACCAATACGACGCAATGAAAACGTCAGCGATACTTTGCGGAACTTCATCACAAAGCGTAAACAAAGTTATAGTATGCACGGATGTACTATTTGATCATCCCGAGCGGTTCTTGCTACATATTTAGTTAAATAACTCTGACGTTTGCAGGTATTTGCAGTTCTAACTTATAAAATATCAATGTATACCATCTTATGAATACGACACAATCAAAACCTCAGCGATACTTTGCGGAATTTCATAACAAAGTGTGAACAAAGTTATAGTATGCACGGATGTACTATCTGATCATCCAGAGCGTTTCTTGAAACTTATTTTGATAAATAACTCTGACGTTTGCAGGTATTTGCAGTTCTAACTTATATAATATCAATGTATACTATCTTATCAATACGACACTATCAAAACATCAGCGAAACTTTTCGGAACTTCATCACAAATCGTAAACAAAGTTATACTATGCACGGATGTACTATTTGATCATCCAGAGCGGTTCTTGAAACATATTTTGATAAATAACTCTGAGATTTGCAGGTAGTTGCAGTTCTACCTTATATAATATCATAGTATACTATCTTACCAATACGACGCAATGAAAACGTCAGCGATACTTTGCGGAACTTCATCACAAAGCGTCAACAAAGTTATAGTATGCACGGATGTACTATTTGATCATCCCGAGCGGTTCTTGCTACATATTTAGTTAAATAACTCTGACGTTTGCAGGTAGTTGCAGTTTTACCTTATATAATATCAATGTATACTATCTTATCAATACGACGCAATGAAAACGTCAGCGATACTTTGCGGAACTTCATCACAAAGCGTAAACAAAGTTATAGTATGCACGGATGTACTATTTGATCATCCAGAGCGGTTCTTGAAACATATTTTGATAAATAACTCTGAGATTTGCAGGTAGTTGCAGTTCTACCTTATATAATATCAATGTATACTATCTTATTAATACGACACTATCAAAACCTCAGCGAAATTTTGCAGAACTTCATAACAAAGCGTAAACAAAGTTATACTATGCACGGATGTACTATTTGATCATCCAGAGCGGTTCTTGAAACATATTTTGATAAACAACTCTGAGATTTGCAGGTAGTTGCAGTTCTACCTTCTATAATATCAATGTATACTATTTTATCAATACGACGCAATGAAAACGTCAGCGATACTTTGCGGAACTTCATCACAAAGCGTAAACAAAGTTATAGTATGCACGGATGTACTATTTGATCATCCAGAGCGGTTCTTGAAACATATTTTGATAAATAACTCTGAGATTTGCAGGTAGTTGCAGTTCTACCTTATATAATATCATAGTATACTATCTTACCAATACGACGCAATGAAAACGTCAGCGATACTTTGCGGAACTTCATCACAAAGCGTCAACAAAGTTATAGTATGCACGGATGTACTATTTGATCATCCCGAGCGGTTCTTGCTACATATTTAGTTAAATAACTCTGACGTTTGCAGGTAGTTGCAGTTTTACCTTATATAATATCAATGTATACTATCTTATCAATACGACGCAATGAAAACGTCAGCGATACTTTGCGGAACTTCATCACAAAGCGTAAACAAAGTTATAGTATGCACGGATGTACTATTTGATCATCCAGAGCGGTTCTTGAAACATATTTTGATAAATAACTCTGAGATTTGCAGGTAGTTGCAGTTCTACCTTATATAATATCATAGTATACTATCTTACCAATACGACGCAATGAAAACGTCAGCGATACTTTGCGGAACTTCATCACAAAGCGTAAACAAAGTTATACTATGCACGGATGTACTATTTGATCATCCAGAGCGGTTCTTGAAACATATTTTGATAAACAACTCTGAGATTTGCAGGTAGTTGCAGTTCTACCTTCTATAATATCAATGTATACTATTTTATCAATACGACGCAATGAAAACGTCAGCGATACTTTGCGGAACTTCATCACAAAGCGTAAACAAAGTTATAGTATGCACGGATGTACTATTTGATCATCCAGAGCGGTTCTTGAAACATATTTTGATAAATAACTCTGAGATTTGCAGGTAGTTGCAGTTCTACCTTATATAATATCATAGTATACTATCTTACCAATACGACGCAATGAAAACGTCAGCGATACTTTGCGGAACTTCATCACAAAGCGTAAACAAAGTTATACTATGCACGGATGTACTATTTGATCATCCAGAGCGGTTCTTGAAACATATTTTGATAAACAACTCTGAGATTTGCAGGTAGTTGCAGTTCTACCTTCTATAATATCAATGTATACTATTTTATCAATACGACGCAATGAAAACGTCAGCGATACTTTGCGGAACTTCATCACAAAGCGTAAACAAAGTTATAGTATGCACGGATGTACTATTTGATCATCCAGAGCGGTTCTTGAAACATATTTTGATAAATAACTCTGAGATTTGCAGGTAGTTGCTGTTCTACCTTATATAATATCAATGTATACTATCTTATCAATACGACGCAATGAAAACGTCAGCGATACTTTGCGGAACTTCATCACAAAGCGTAAACAAAGTTATAGTATGCACGGATGTACTATTTGATCATCCAGAGCGGTTCTTGAAACATATTTTGATAAATAACTCTGAGATTTGCAGGTAGTTGCAGTTCTACCTTATATAATATCATAGTATACTATCTTACCAATACGACGCAATGAAAACGTCAGCGATACTTTGCGGAACTTCATCACAAAGCGTAAACAAAGTTATAGTATGCACGGATGTACTATTTGATCATCCAGAGCGGTTCTTGAAACATATTTTGATAAATAACTCTGAGATTTGCAGGTAGTTGCAGTTTTACCTTATATAATATCAATGTATACTATCTTATCAATACGACACTATCAAATCCTCAGCTAAATTTTGCGGAACTTCAAACAAAGCGTAAACAAAGTTATACTATGCACGGATGTACTATTTGATCATCCATAGCAGTTCTTGCTACATATTTAGTTAAATAACTCTGAGCTTTGCAGGTAGTTGCAGTTCTACCTTATATAATATCAATGTATACTATCTTATCAATACGACACTATCAAAACCTCAGCGAAACTTTGCGGATCTTCATAACAAAGCGTAAACAAAGTTATAGTGTGCACGGATGTACTATTTGATCATCCAGAGAGGTTCTTGAAACATATTTTGATAAATAACTCTGAGATTTGCAGGTAGTTGCAGTTCTACCTTATATAATATCATAGTATACTATCTTACCAATACGACGCAATGAAAACGTCAGCGATACTTTGCGGAACTTCATCACAAAGCGTAAACAAAGTTATAGTATGCACGGATGTACTATCTGATAATCCAGAGCGTTTCTTGAAACTTATTTTGATAAATAACTCTGACGTTTGCAGGTATTTGCAGTTCTAACTTATATAATATCAATGTATACTATCTTATCAATACGACACTATCAAAACATCAGCGATACTTTGCGGGACTTCATCACAAAGCGTAAACAAAGTTATAGTATGCACGGATGTACTATTTGATCATCCAGAGCGGTTCTTGAAACATATTTTGATAAATAACTCTGAGATTTGCAGGTAGTTGCAGTTCTACCTTATATAATATCATAGTATACTATCTTACCAATACGACGCAATGAAAACGTCAGCGATACTTTGCGGAACTTCATCACAAAGCGTAAACAAAGTTATAGTATGCACGGATGTACTAGTTGATCATCCCGAGCGGTTCTTGCTACATATTTAGTTAAATAACTCTGACGTTTGCAGGTATTTGCAGTTCTAACTTATAAAATATCAATGTATACCATCTTATGAATACGACACAATCAAAACCTCAGCGATACTTTGCGGAATTTCATAACAAAGTGTGAACAAAGTTATAGTATGCACGGATGTACTATTTGATCATCCAGAGCGGTTCTTGAAACATATTTTGATAAATAACTCTGAGATTTGCAGGTAGTTGCAGTTCTACCTTATATAATATCAATGTATACTATCTTATTAATACGACACTATCAAAACCTCAGCGAAATTTTGCAGAACTTCATAACAAAGCGTAAACAAAGTTATACTATGCACGGATGTACTATTTGATCATCCATAGCAGTTCTTGCTACATATTTAGTTAAATAACTCTGAGCTTTGCTGGTAGTTGCAGTTCTACCTTATATAATATCAGTGTATACTATCTTATCAATACGACACTATCAAAACCTCAGCGAAACTTTGCGGAACTTCATAACAAAGCGTAAACAAAGTAATAGTATGCACGGATGTACTATTTGATCATCCTGAGCGGTTCTTGCTACATATTTAGTTAAATAACTCTGAGCTTTGCAGGTATTTGCAGTTCTAACTTATATAATATTAATGTATACTATCTTATCAATACGACACTATCAAAACCTCAGCGAAACTTTACGGATCTTCATAACAAAGCGTAAACAAAGTTATAGTATGCACGGATGTACTATCTGATCATCCAGAGCGGTTCTTGAAACATATTTTGATAAATAACTCTGACGTTTGCAGGTATTTGCAGTTCTAACTTATAAAATATCAATGTATACCATCTTATGAATACGACACAATCAAAACCTCAGCGATACTTTGCGGAACTTCATAACAAAGTGTGAACAAAGTTATAGTATGCACGGATGTACTATTTGATCATCCAGAGCGGTTCTTGAAACATATTTTGATAAATAACTCTGAGATTTGCAGGTAGTTGCAGTTCTACCTTATATAATATCATAGTATACTATCTTACCAATACGACGCAATGAAAACGTCAGCGATACTTTGCGGAACTTCATCACAAAGCGTCAACAAAGTTATAGTATGCACGGATGTACTATTTGATCATCCCGAGCGGTTCTTGCTACATATTTAGTTAAATAACTCTGACGTTTGCAGGTAGTTGCAGTTTTACCTTATATAATATCAATGTATACTATCTTATCAATACGACGCAATGAAAACGTCAGCGATACTTTGCGGAACTTCATCACAAAGCGTAAACAAAGTTATAGTATGCACGGATGTACTATTTGATCATCCAGAGCGGTTCTTGAAACATATTTTGATAAATAACTCTGAGATTTGCAGGTAGTTGCAGTTCTACCTTATATAATATCATAGTATACTATCTTACCAATACGACGCAATGAAAACGTCAGCGATACTTTGCGGAACTTCATCACAAAGCGTAAACAAAGTTATACTATGCACGGATGTACTATTTGATCATCCAGAGCGGTTCTTGAAACATATTTTGATAAACAACTCTGAGATTTGCAGGTAGTTGCAGTTCTACCTTCTATAATATCAATGTATACTATTTTATCAATACGACGCAATGAAAACGTCAGCGATACTTTGCGGAACTTCATCACAAAGCGTAAACAAAGTTATAGTATGCACGGATGTACTATTTGATCATCCAGAGCGGTTCTTGAAACATATTTTGATAAATAACTCTGAGATTTGCAGGTAGTTGCAGTTCTACCTTATATAATATCATAGTATACTATCTTACCAATACGACGCAATGAAAACGTCAGCGATACTTTGCGGAACTTCATCACAAAGCGTAAACAAAGTTATAGTATGCACGGATGTACTATCTGATCATCCTGAGCGGTTCTTGCTACATATTTAGTTAAATAACTCTGAGCTTTGCAGGTATTTGCAGTTCTAACTTATATAATATTAATGTATACTATCTTATCAATACGACACTATCAAAACCTCAGCGAAACTTTACGGATCTTCATAACAAAGCGTAAACAAAGTTATAGTATGCACGGATGTACTATCTGATCATCCAGAGCGGTTCTTGAAACATATTTTGATAAATAACTCTGACGTTTGCAGGTATTTGCAGTTCTACCTTATATAATATCAATGTATACTATCTTATCAATACGACGCAATGAAAACGTCAGCGATACTTTGCGGAACTTCATCACAAAGCGTAAACAAAGTTATAGTATGCACGGATGTACTATTTGATCATCCAGAGCGGTTCTTGAAACATATTTTGATAAATAACTCTGAGATTTGCAGGTAGTTGCAGTTCTACCTTATATAATATCATAGTATACTATCTTACCAATACGACGCAATGAAAACGTCAGCGATACTTTGCGGAACTTCATCACAAAGCGTAAACAAAGTTATACTATGCACGGATGTACTATTTGATCATCCAGAGCGGTTCTTGAAACATATTTTGATAAACAACTCTGAGATTTGCAGGTAGTTGCAGTTCTACCTTCTATAATATCAATGTATACTATTTTATCAATACGACGCAATGAAAACGTCAGCGATACTTTTCGGAACTTCATAACGAAGCGTAAACAAAGTTATAGTATGCACGGATGTACTATTTGATCATCCAGAGCGGTTCTGGAAACATATTTTGATAAATAACTCTGAGATTTGCAGGTACTTGCAGTTCTACCTTATATAATATCATAGTATACTATCTTACCAATACGACGCAATGAAAACGTCAGCGATACTTTGCGGAACTTCATCACAAAGCGTAAACAAAGTTATAGTATGCACGGATGTACTATCTGATCATCCTGAGCGGTTCTTGCTACATATTTAGTTAAATAACTCTGAGCTTTGCAGGTATTTGCAGTTCTAACTTATATAATATTAATGTATACTATCTTATCAATACGACACTATCAAAACCTCAGCGAAACTTTACGGATCTTCATAACAAAGCGTAAACAAAGTTATAGTATGCACGGATGTACTATCTGATCATCCAGAGCGGTTCTTGAAACATATTTTGATAAATAACTCTGACGTTTGCAGGTATTTGCAGTTCTAACTTATATAATATCAATGTATACTATCTTATCAATACGACACTATCAAAACCTCAGCGAAACTTTGCGGAACTTCATTACAAAGCGTAAACAAAGTTATACTATGCACGTATGTACTATTTGATCATCCTGAGCGGTTCTTGCTACATATTTAGTTAAATAACTCTGAGCTTTGCAGGTATTTGCAGTTCTAACTTATATAATATTAATGTAAACTATCTTATCAATACGACACTATCAAAAACTCAGCGAAACTTTACGGATCTTCATAACAAAGCGTAAACAAAGTTATAGTATGCACGGATGTACTATCTGATCATCCTGAGCGGTTCTTGAAACATATTTTGATAAATAACTCTGACGTTTGCAGGTATTTGCAGTTCTAAGTTATATAATATCAATGTATACTATCTTATCAATACGACACAATGAAAACGTCAGCGATACTTTGCGGGACTTCATCACAAAGCGTAAACAAAGTTATAGTATGCACGGATGTACTATCTGATCATCCAGAGCGTTTCTTGAAACTTATTTTGATAAATAACTCTGACGTTTGCAGGTATTTGCAGTTCTAACTTATATAATATCAATGTATACTATCTTATCAATACGACACTATCAAAACATCAGCGAAACTTTTCGGAACTTCATCACAAATCGTAAACAAAGTTATACTATGCACGGATGTACTATTTGATCATCCAGAGCGGTTCTTGAAACATATTTTGATAAATAACTCTGAGCTTTGCAGGTATTTGCAGTTCTAACTTATATAATATTAATGTATACTATCTTATCAATACGACACAATCAAAACCTCAGCGAAACTTTGCGGAACTTCATCACAAATCGTAAACAAAGTTATACTATGCACGGATGTACTATTTGATCATCCAGAGCGGTTCTTGAAACATATTTTGATAAATAACTCTGAGATTTGCAGGTAGTTGCAGTTCTACCTTATATAATATCATAGTATACTATCTTACCAATACGACGCAATGAAAACGTCAGCGATACTTTGCGGAACTTCATCACAAAGCGTAAACAAAGTTATAGTATGCACGGATGTACTATTTGATCATCCCGAGCGGTTCTTGCTACATATTTAGTTAAATAACTCTGAGCTTTGCAGGTATTTGCAGTTCTAACTTATATAATATCAATGTATACTATCTTATCAATACGACACTATCAAAACCTCAGCGAAACTTTACGGATCTTCATAACAAAGCGTAAACAAAGTTATAGTATGCACGGATGTACTATCTGATCATCCAGAGCGGTTCTTGAAACATATTTTGATAAATAACTCTGACGTTTGCAGGTATTTGCAGTTCTAACTTATATAATATCAATGTATACTATCTTATCAATACGACACTATCAAAACCTCAGCGATACTTTGCGGGACTTCATCACAAAGCGTAAACAAAGTTATAGTATGCACGGATGTACTATCTGATCATCCAGAGCGTTTCTTGAAACTTATTTTGATAAATAACTCTGAGATTTGCAGGTAGTTGCAGTTCTACCTTATATAATATCATAGTATACTATCTTACCAATACGACGCAATGAAAACGTCAGCGATACTTTGCGGAACTTCATCACAAAGCGTAAACAAAGTTATAGTATGCACGGATGTACTATCTGATCATCCTGAGCGGTTCTTGCTACATATTTAGTTAAATAACTCTGAGCTTTGCAGGTATTTGCAGTTCTAACTTATATAATATTAATGTATACTATCTTATCAATACGACACAATCAAAACCTCAGCGAAACTTTGCGGAACTTCATCACAAATCGTAAACAAAGTTATAGTATGCACGGATGTACTATTTGATCATCCAGAGCGGTTCTTGAAACATATTTTGATAAATAACTCTGAGATTTGCAGGTAGTTGCAGTTCTACCTTATATAATATCATAGTATACTATCTTACCAATACGACGCAATGAAAACGTCAGCGATACTTTGCGGAACTTCATCACAAAGCGTAAACAAAGTTATAGTATGCACGGATGTACTATTTGATCATCCCGAGCGGTTCTTGCTACATATTTAGTTAAATAACTCTGACGTTTGCAGGTATTTGCAGTTCTAACTTATAAAATATCAATGTATACCATCTTATGAATACGACACAATCAAAACCTCAGCGATACTTTGCGGAATTTCATAACAAAGTGTGAACAAAGTTATAGTATGCACGGATGTACTATCTGATCATCCAGAGCGTTTCTTGAAACTTATTTTGATAAATAACTCTGACGTTTGCAGGTATTTGCAGTTCTAACTTATATAATATCAATGTATACTATCTTATCAATACGACACTATCAAAACATCAGCGAAACTTTTCGGAACTTCATCACAAATCGTAAACAAAGTTATACTATGCACGGATGTACTATTTGATCATCCAGAGCGGTTCTTGAAACATATTTTGATAAATAACTCTGAGATTTGCAGGTAGTTGCAGTTCTACCTTATATAATATCATAGTATACTATCTTACCAATACGACGCAATGAAAACGTCAGCGATACTTTGCGGAACTTCATCACAAAGCGTCAACAAAGTTATAGTATGCACGGATGTACTATTTGATCATCCCGAGCGGTTCTTGCTACATATTTAGTTAAATAACTCTGACGTTTGCAGGTAGTTGCAGTTTTACCTTATATAATATCAATGTATACTATCTTATCAATACGACGCAATGAAAACGTCAGCGATACTTTGCGGAACTTCATCACAAAGCGTAAACAAAGTTATAGTATGCACGGATGTACTATTTGATCATCCAGAGCGGTTCTTGAAACATATTTTGATAAATAACTCTGAGATTTGCAGGTAGTTGCAGTTCTACCTTATATAATATCATAGTATACTATCTTACCAATACGACGCAATGAAAACGTCAGCGATACTTTGCGGAACTTCATCACAAAGCGTAAACAAAGTTATACTATGCACGGATGTACTATTTGATCATCCAGAGCGGTTCTTGAAACATATTTTGATAAACAACTCTGAGATTTGCAGGTAGTTGCAGTTCTACCTTCTATAATATCAATGTATACTATTTTATCAATACGACGCAATGAAAACGTCAGCGATACTTTGCGGAACTTCATCACAAAGCGTAAACAAAGTTATAGTATGCACGGATGTACTATTTGATCATCCAGAGCGGTTCTTGAAACATATTTTGATAAATAACTCTGAGATTTGCAGGTAGTTGCAGTTCTACCTTATATAATATCATAGTATACTATCTTACCAATACGACGCAATCAAAACGTCAGCGATACTTTGCGGAACTTCATCACAAAGCGTAAACAAAGTTATACTATGCACGGATGTACTATTTGATCATCCAGAGCGGTTCTTGAAACATATTTTGATAAACAACTCTGAGATTTGCAGGTAGTTGCAGTTCTACCTTCTATAATATCAATGTATACTATTTTATCAATACGACGCAATGAAAACGTCAGCGATACTTTGCGGAACTTCATCACAAAGCGTAAACAAAGTTATAGTATGCACGGATGTACTATTTGATCATCCAGAGCGGTTCTTGAAACATATTTTGATAAATAACTCTGAGATTTGCAGGTAGTTGCAGTTCTACCTTATATAATATCATAGTATACTATCTTACCAATACGACGCAATGAAAACATCAGCGATACTTTGCGGAACTTCATCACAAAGCGTAAACAAAGTTATACTATGCACGGATGTACTATTTGATCATCCAGAGCGGTTCTTGAAACATATTTTGATAAACAACTCTGAGATTTGCAGGTAGTTGCAGTTCTACCTTCTATAATATCAATGTATACTATTTTATCAATACGACGCAATGAAAACGTCAGCGATACTTTGCGGAACTTCATCACAAAGCGTAAACAAAGTTATAGTATGCACGGATGTACTATTTGATCATCCAGAGCGGTTCTTGAAACATATTTTGATAAATAACTCTGAGATTTGCAGGTAGTTGCAGTTCTACCTTATATAATATCATAGTATACTATCTTACCAATACGACGCAATGAAAACGTCAGCGATACTTTGCGGAACTTCATCACAAAGCGTCAACAAAGTTATAGTATGCACGGATGTACTATTTGATCATCCCGAGCGGTTCTTGCTACATATTTAGTTAAATAACTCTGACGTTTGCAGGTAGTTGCAGTTTTACCTTATATAATATCAATGTATACTATCTTATCAATACGACGCAATGAAAACGTCAGCGATACTTTGCGGAACTTCATCACAAAGCGTAAACAAAGTTATACTATCAACGGATGTACTATTTGATCATCCTGAGCGGTTCTAGAAACATATTTTGATAAATAACTCTGAGATTTGCAGGTAGTTGCAGTTCTACCTTATATAATATCATAGTATACTATCTTACCAATACGACGCAATGAAAACGTCAGCGATACTTTGCGGAACTTCATCACAAAGCGTAAACAAAGTTATACTATGCACGGATGTACTATTTGATCATCCAGAGCGGTTCTTGAAACATATTTTGATAAATAACTCTGAGATTTGCAGGTAGTTGCAGTTCTACCTTATATAATATCATAGTATACTATCTTACCAATACGACGCAATGAAAACGTCAGCGATACTTTGCGGAACTTCATCACAAAGCGTAAACAAAGTTATAGTATGCACGGATGTACTATCTGATCATCCTGAGCGGTTCTTGCTACATATTTAGTTAAATAACTCTGAGCTTTGCAGGTATTTGCAGTTCTAACTTATATAATATTAATGTATACTATCTTATCAATACGACACAATCAAAACCTCAGCGAAACTTTACGGATCTTCATAACAAAGCGTAAACAAAGTTATAGTATGCACGGATGTACTATCTGATCATCCAGAGCGGTTCTTGAAACATATTTTGATAAATAACTCTGACGTTTGCAGGTATTTGCAGTTCTAACTTATATAATATCAATGTATACTATCTTATCAATACGACACTATCAAAACCTCAGCGAAACTTTGCGGAACTTCATAACAAAGCGTAAACAAAGTTATAGTATGCACGGATGTACTATCTGATCATCCTGAGCGGTTCTTGAAACATATTTTGATAAATAACTCTGACGTTTGCAGGTATTTGCAGTTCTAAGTTATATAATATCAATGTATACTATCTTATCAATACGACACAATGAAAACGTCAGCGATACTTTGCGGGACTTCATCACAAAGCGTAAACAAAGTTATAGTATGCACGGATGTACTATCTGATCATCCAGAGCGTTTCTTGAAACTTATTTTGATAAATAACTCTGACGTTTGCAGGTATTTGCAGTTCTAACTTATATAATATCAATGTATACTATCTTATCAATACGACACTATCAAAACATCAGCGAAACTTTTCGGAACTTCATCACAAATCGTAAACAAAGTTATACTATGCACGGATGTACTATTTGATCATCCAGAGCGGTTCTTGAAACATATTTTGATAAATAACTCTGAGCTTTGCAGGTATTTGCAGTTCTAACTTATATAATATTAATGTATACTATCTTATCAATACGACACAATCAAAACCTCAGCGAAACTTTGCGGAACTTCATCACAAAGCGTAAACAAAGTTATAGTATGCACGGATGTACTATTTGATCATCCCGAGCGGTTCTTGCTACATATTTAGTTAAATAACTCTGACGTTTGCAGGTATTTGCAGTTCTAACTTATAAAATATCAATGTATACCATCTTATGAATACGACACAATCAAAACCTCAGCGATACTTTGCGGAATTTCATAACAAAGTGTGAACAAAGTTATAGTATGCACGGATGTACTATTTGATCATCCAGAGCGGTTCTTGAAACATATTTTGATAAATAACTCTGAGATTTGCAGGTAGTTGCAGTTCTACCTTATATAATATCAATGTATACTATCTTATCAATACGACGCAATGAAAACGTCAGCGATACTTTGCGGAACTTCATCACAAAGCGTAAACAAAGTTATAGTATGCACGGATGTACTATTTGATCATCCAGAGCGGTTCTTGAAACATATTTTGATAAATAACTCTGAGATTTGCAGGTAGTTGCAGTTCTACCTTATATAATATCATAGTATACTATCTTACCAATACGACGCAATGAAAACGTCAGCGATACTTTGCGGAACTTCATCACAAAGCGTCAACAAAGTTATAGTATGCACGGATGTACTATTTGATCATCCCGAGCGGTTCTTGCTACATATTTAGTTAAATAACTCTGACGTTTGCAGGTAGTTGCAGTTTTACCTTATATAATATCAATGTATACTATCTTATCAATACGACGCAATGAAAACGTCAGCGATACTTTGCGGAACTTCATCACAAAGCGTAAACAAAGTTATAGTATGCACGGATGTACTATTTGATCATCCAGAGCGGTTCTTGAAACATATTTTGATAAATAACTCTGAGATTTGCAGGTAGTTGCAGTTCTACCTTATATAATATCATAGTATACTATCTTACCAATACGACGCAATGAAAACGTCAGCGATACTTTGCGGAACTTCATCACAAAGCGTAAACAAAGTTATACTATGCACGGATGTACTATTTGATCATCCAGAGCGGTTCTTGAAACATATTTTGATAAACAACTCTGAGATTTGCAGGTAGTTGCAGTTCTACCTTCTATAATATCAATGTATACTATTTTATCAATACGACGCAATGAAAACGTCAGCGATACTTTGCGGAACTTCATCACAAAGCGTAAACAAAGTTATAGTATGCACGGATGTACTATTTGATCATCCAGAGCGGTTCTTGAAACATATTTTGATAAATAACTCTGAGATTTGCAGGTAGTTGCAGTTCTACCTTATATAATATCATAGTATACTATCTTACCAATACGACGCAATGAAAACGTCAGCGATACTTTGCGGAACTTCATCACAAAGCGTAAACAAAGTTATACTATGCACGGATGTACTATTTGATCATCCAGAGCGGTTCTTGAAACATATTTTGATAAACAACTCTGAGATTTGCAGGTAGTTGCAGTTCTACCTTCTATAATATCAATGTATACTATTTTATCAATACGACGCAATGAAAACGTCAGCGATACTTTGCGGAACTTCATCACAAAGCGTAAACAAAGTTATAGTATGCACGGATGTACTATTTGATCATCCAGAGCGGTTCTTGAAACATATTTTGATAAATAACTCTGAGATTTGCAGGTAGTTGCAGTTCTACCTTATATAATATCATAGTATACTATCTTACCAATACGACGCAATGAAAACGTCAGCGATACTTTGCGGAACTTCATCACAAAGCGTCAACAAAGTTATAGTATGCACGGATGTACTATTTGATCATCCCGAGCGGTTCTTGCTACATATTTAGTTAAATAACTCTGACGTTTGCAGGTAGTTGCAGTTTTACCTTATATAATATCAATGTATACTATCTTATCAATACGACGCAATGAAAACGTCAGCGATACTTTGCGGAACTTCATCACAAAGCGTAAACAAAGTTATAGTATGCACGGATGTACTATTTGATCATCCAGAGCGGTTCTTGAAACATATTTTGATAAATAACTCTGAGATTTGCAGGTAGTTGCAGTTCTACCTTATATAATATCATAGTATACTATCTTACCAATACGACGCAATGAAAACGTCAGCGATACTTTGCGGAACTTCATCACAAAGCGTAAACAAAGTTATACTATGCACGGATGTACTATTTGATCATCCAGAGCGGTTCTTGAAACATATTTTGATAAACAACTCTGAGATTTGCAGGTAGTTGCAGTTCTACCTTCTATAATATCAATGTATACTATTTTATCAATACGACGCAATGAAAACGTCAGCGATACTTTGCGGAACTTCATCACAAAGCGTAAACAAAGTTATAGTATGCACGGATGTACTATTTGATCATCCAGAGCGGTTCTTGAAACATATTTTGATAAATAACTCTGAGATTTGCAGGTAGTTGCAGTTCTACCTTATATAATATCATAGTATACTATCTTACCAATACGACGCAATGAAAACGTCAGCGATACTTTGCGGAACTTCATCACAAAGCGTAAACAAAGTTATAGTATGCACGGATGTACTATCTGATCATCCTGAGCGGTTCTTGCTACATATTTAGTTAAATAACTCTGAGCTTTGCAGGTATTTGCAGTTCTAACTTATATAATATTAATGTATACTATCTTATCAATACGACACTATCAAAACCTCAGCGAAACTTTACGGATCTTCATAACAAAGCGTAAACAAAGTTATAGTATGCACGGATGTACTATCTGATCATCCAGAGCGGTTCTTGAAACATATTTTGATAAATAACTCTGACGTTTGCAGGTATTTGCAGTTCTAACTTATATAATATCAATGTATACTATCTTATCAATACGACACTATCAAAACCTCAGCGAAACTTTGCGGAACTTCATAACAAAGCGTAAACAAAGTTATAGTATGCACGGATGTACTATCTGATCATCCTGAGCGGTTCTTGAAACATATTTTGATAAATAACTCTGACGTTTGCAGGTATTTGCAGTTCTAAGTTATATAATATCAATGTATACTATCTTATCAATACGACACAATGAAAACGTCAGCGATACTTTGCGGGACTTCATCACAAAGCGTAAACAAAGTTATAGTATGCACGGATGTACTATCTGATCATCCAGAGCGTTTCTTGAAACTTATTTTGATAAATAACTCTGACGTTTGCAGGTATTTGCAGTTCTAACTTATATAATATCAATGTATACTATCTTATCAATACGACACTATCAAAACATCAGCGAAACTTTTCGGAACTTCATCACAAATCGTAAACAAAGTTATACTATGCACGGATGTACTATTTGATCATCCAGAGCGGTTCTTGAAACATATTTTGATAAATAACTCTGAGCTTTGCAGGTATTTGCAGTTCTAACTTATATAATATTAATGTATACTATCTTATCAATACGACACAATCAAAACCTCAGCGAAACTTTGCGGAACTTCATCACAAATCGTAAACAAAGTTATACTATGCACGGATGTACTATTTGATCATCCAGAGCGGTTCTTGAAACATATTTTGATAAATAACTCTGAGATTTGCAGGTAGTTGCAGTTCTACCTTATATAATATCAATGTATACTATCTTATCAATACGACGCAATGAAAACGTCAGCGATACTTTGCGGAACTTCATCACAAAGCGTAAACAAAGTTATAGTATGCACGGATGTACTATTTGATCATCCAGAGCGGTTCTTGAAACATATTTTGATAAATAACTCTGAGATTTGCAGGTAGTTGCAGTTCTACCTTATATAATATCATAGTATACTATGTTACCAATACGACGCAATGAAAACGTCAGCGATACTTTGCGGAACTTCATCACAAAGCGTAAACAAAGTTATAGTATGCACGGATGTACTATTTGATCATCCCGAGCGGTTCTTGCTACATATTTAGTTAAATAACTCTGACGTTTGCAGGTATTTGCAGTTCTAACTTATAAAATATCAATGTATACCATCTTATGAATACGACACAATCAAAACCTCAGCGATACTTTGCGGAATTTCATAACAAAGTGTGAACAAAGTTATAGTATGCACGGATGTACTATTTGATCATCCAGAGCGGTTCTTGAAACATATTTTGATAAATAACTCTGAGATTTGCAGGTAGTTGCAGTTCTACCTTATATAATATCAATGTATACTATCTTATCAATACGACGCAATGAAAACGTCAGCGATACTTTGCGGAACTTCATCACAAAGCGTAAACAAAGTTATAGTATGCACGGATGTACTATTTGATCATCCAGAGCGGTTCTTGAAACATATTTTGATAAATAACTCTGAGATTTGCAGGTAGTTGCAGTTCTACCTTATATAATATCATAGTATACTATCTTACCAATACGACGCAATCAAAACGTCAGCGATACTTTGCGGAACTTCATCACAAAGCGTAAACAAAGTTATAGTATGCACGGATGTACTATTTGATCATCCAGAGCGGTTCTTGAAACATATTTTGATAAATAACTCTGAGATTTGCAGGTAGTTGCAGTTCTACCTTATATAATATCATAGTATACTATCTTACCAATACGACGCAATGAAAACGTCAGCGATACTTTGCGGAACTTCATCACAAAGCGTCAACAAAGTTATAGTATGCACGGATGTACTATTTGATCATCCCGAGCGGTTCTTGCTACATATTTAGTTAAATAACTCTGACGTTTGCAGGTAGTCGCAGTTTTACCTTATATAATATCAATGTATACTATCTTATCAATACGACGCAATGAAAACGTCAGCGATACTTTGCGGAACTTCATCACAAAGCGTAAACAAAGTTATAGTATGCACGGATGTACTATTTGATCATCCAGAGCGGTTCTTGAAACATATTTTGATAAATAACTCTGAGATTTGCAGGTAGTTGCAGTTCTACCTTATATAATATCATAGTATACTATCTTACCAATACGACGCAATCAAAACATCAGCGATACTTTGCGGAACTTCATAACAAAGCGTAAACAAAGTTATACTATGCACGGATGTACTATTTGATCATCCAGAGCGGTTCTTGAAACATATTTTGATAAACAACTCTGAGATTTGCAGGTAGTTGCAGTTCTACCTTCTATAATATCAATGTATACTATTTTATCAATACGACGCAATGAAAACGTCAGCGATACTTTGCGGAACTTCATCACAAAGCGTAAACAAAGTTATAGTATGCACGGATGTACTATTTGATCATCCAGAGCGGTTCTTGAAACATATTTTGATAAATAACTCTGAGATTTGCAGGTAGTTGCAGTTCTACCTTATATAATATCATAGTATACTATCTTACCAATACGACGCAATGAAAACGTCAGCGATACTTTGCGGAACTTCATAACGAAGCGTAAACAAAGTTATAGTATGCACGGATGTACTATTTGATCATCCAGAGCGGTTCTGGAAACATATTTTGATAAATAACTCTGAGATTTGCAGGTAGTTGCAGTTCTACCTTATATAATATCATAGTATACTATCTTACCAATACGACGCAATGAAAACGTCAGCGATACTTTGCGGAACTTCATCACAAAGCGTAAACAAAGTTATACTATGCACGGATGTACTATTTGATCATCCATAGCAGTTCTTGCTACATATTTAGTTAAATAACTCTGAGCTTTGCAGGTAGTTGCAGTTCTACCTTATATAATATCAATGTATACTATCTTATCAATACGACACTATCAAAACCTCAGCGAAACTTTGCGGATCTTCATAACAAAGCGTAAACAAAGTTATAGTATGCACGGATGTACTATTTGATCATCCAGAGAGGTTCTTGAAACATATTTTGATAAATAATTCTGTGATTTGCAGGTAGTTGCAGTTCTACCTTATATAATATCATAGTATACTATCTTACCAATACGACGCAATCAAAACGTCAGCGATACTTTGCGGAACTTCATCACAAAGCGTAAACAAAGTTATAGTATGCACGGATGTACTATTTGATCATCCAGAGCGGTTCTTGAAACATATTTTGATAAATAACTCTGAGATTTGCAGGTAGTTGCAGTTCTACCTTATATAATATCATAGTATACTATCTTACCAATACGACGCAATGAAAACGTCAGCGATACTTTGCGGAACTTCATCACAAAGCGTAAACAAAGTTATAGTATGCACGGATGTACTATTTGATCATCCCGAGCGGTTCTTGCTACATATTTAGTTAAATAACTCTGACGTTTGCAGGTATTTGCAGTTCTAACTTATAAAATATCAATGTATACCATCTTATGAATACGACACTATCAAAACGTCAGCGATACTTTGCGGAACTTCATAACAAAGTGTGAACAAAGTTATAGTATGCACGGATGTACTATTTGATCATCCTGAGCGGTTCTTGAAACATATTTTGATAAATAACTCTGAGATTTGCAGGTAGTTGCAGTTCTACCTTATATAATATCAATGTATACTATCTTATTAATACCACACTATCAAAACCTCAGCGAAATTTTGCAGAACTTCATAACAAAGCGTAAACAAAGTTATACTATGCACGGATGTACTATTTGATCATCCATAGCAGTTCTTGCTACATATTTAGTTAAATAACTCTGAGCTTTGCAGGTAGTTGCAGTTCTACCTTATATAATATCAGTGTATACTATCTTATCAATACGACACTATCAAAACCTCAGCGAAACTTTGCGGAACTTCATAACAAAGCGTAAACAAAGTAATAGTATGCACGGATGTACTATTTGATCATCCTGAGCGGTTCTTGCTACATATTTAGTTAAATAACTCTGAGCTTTGCAGGTATTTGCAGTTCTAACTTATATAATATTAATGTATACTATCTTATCAATACGACACTATCAAAAACTCAGCGAAACTTTACGGATCTTCATAACAAAGCGTAAACAAAGTTATAGTATGCACGGATGTACTATCTGATCATCCTGAGCGGTTCTTGAAACATATTTTGATAAATAACTCTGACGTTTGCAGGTATTTGCAGTTCTAAGTTATATAATATCAATGTATTCTATCTTATCAATACGACACAATCAAAACCTCAGCGAAACTTTGCGGAACTTCATCACAAATCGTAAACAAAGTTATACTATGCACGGATGTACTATTTGATCATCCAGAGCGGTTCTTGAAACATATTTTGATAAATAACTCTGAGATTTGCAGGTAGTTGCAGTTCTACCTTATATAATATCAATGTATACTATCTTATTAATACGACACTATCAAAACCTCAGCGAAATTTTGCAGAACTTCATAACAAAGCGTAAACAAAGTTATACTATGCACGGATGTACTATTTGATCATCCATAGCAGTTCTTGCTACATATTTAGTTAAATAACTCTGAGCTTTGCTGGTAGTTGCAGTTCTACCTTATATAATATCAGTGTATACTATCTTATCAATACGACACTATCAAAACCTCAGCGAAACTTTGCGGAACTTCATAACAAAGCGTAAACAAAGTAATAGTATGCACGGATGTACTATTTGATCATCCTGAGCGGTTCTTGCTACATATTTAGTTAAATAACTCTGAGCCTTGCAGGTAGTTGCAGTTCTACCTTATATAATATCAATATATACTATCTTATCAATACGACACTATCAATACCTCAGCGAAACTTTGCGGAACTTCATAACAAAGCGTAAACAAAGTTATACTATGCACGGATGTACTATTTGATCATCCAGAGCGGTTCTTGAAACATATTTTGATAAATAACTCTGAGATTTGCAGGTAGTTGCAGTTTTACCTTATATAATATCAATGTATACTATCTTATCAATACGACACTATCAAATCCTCAGCAAAATTTTGCGGAACTTCAAACAAAGCGTAGACAAAGTTATACTATGCACGGATGTACTATTTGATCATCCATAGCAGTTCTTGCTACATATTTAGTTAAATAACTCTGAGCTTTGCAGGTAGTTGCAGTTCTACCTTATATAATATCAATGTATACTATCTTATCAATACGACACTATCAAAACCTCAGCGAAACTTTACGGATCTTCATAACAAAGCGTAAACAAAGTTATAGTATGCACGGATGTACTATCTGATCATCCAGAGCGGTTCTTGAAACATATTTTGATAAATAACTCTGACGTTTGCAGGTATTTGCAGTTCTAACTTATATAATATCAATGTATACTATCTTATCAATACGACACTATCAAAACCTCAGCGAAACTTTGCGGATCTTCATAACAAAGCGTAAACAAAGTTATAGTATGCACGGATGTACTATTTGATCATCCAGAGAGGTTCTTGAAACATATTTTGATAAATAACTCTGAGATTTGCAGGTAGTTGCAGTACTACCTTATATAATATCATAGTATACTATCTTACCAATACGACGCAATGAAAACGTCAGCGATACTTTGCGGAACTTCATCACAAAGCGTAAACAAAGTTATAGTATGCACGGATGTACTATCTGATCATCCAGAGCGTTTCTTGAAACTTATTTTGATAAATAACTCTGACGTTTGCAGGTATTTGCAGTTCTAACTTATATAATATCAATGTATACTATCTTATCAATACGACACTATCAAAACATCAGCGATACTTTGCGGGACTTCATCACAAAGCGTAAACAAAGTTATAGTATGCACGGATGTACTATTTGATCATCCAGAGCGGTTCTGGAAACATATTTTGATAAATAACTCTGAGATTTGCAGGTAGTTGCAGTTCTACCTTATATAATATCATAGTATACTATCTTACCAATACGACGCAATGAAAACGTCAGCGATACTTTGCGGAACTTCATCACAAAGCGTAAACAAAGTTATAGTATGCACGGATGTACTAGTTGATCATCCCGAGCGGTTCTTGCTACATATTTAGTTAAATAACTCTGACGTTTGCAGGTATTTGCAGTTCTAACTTATAAAATATCAATGTATACCATCTTATGAATACGACACAATCAAAACCTCAGCGATACTTTGCGGAATTTCATAACAAAGTGTGAACAAAGTTATAGTATGCACGGATGTACTATTTGATCATCCAGAGCGGTTCTTGAAACATATTTTGATAAATAACTCTGAGATTTGCAGGTAGTTGCAGTTCTACCTTATATAATATCAATGTATACTATCTTATTAATACGACACTATCAAAACCTCAGCGAAATTTTGCAGAACTTCATAACAAAGCGTAAACAAAGTTATACTATGCACGGATGTACTATTTGATCATCCATAGCAGTTCTTGCTACATATTTAGTTAAATAACTCTGAGCTTTGCTGGTAGTTGCAGTTCTACCTTATATAATATCAGTGTATACTATCTTATCAATACGACACTATCAAAACCTCAGCGAAACTTTGCGGAACTTCATAACAAAGCGTAAACAAAGTAATAGTATGCACGGATGTACTATTTGATCATCCTGAGCGGTTCTTGCTACATATTTAGTTAAATAACTCTGAGCTTTGCAGGTATTTGCAGTTCTAACTTATATAATATTAATGTATACTATCTTATCAATACGACACTATCAAAACCTCAGCGAAACTTTACGGATCTTCATAACAAAACGTAAACAAAGTTATAGTATGCACGGATGTACTATCTGATCATCCAGAGCGGTTCTTGAAACATATTTTGATAAATAACTCTGACGTTTGCAGGTATTTGCAGTTCTAACTTATATAATATCAATGTATACTATCTTATCAATACGACACTATCAAAACCTCAGCGAAACTTTGCGGAACTTCATAACAAAGCGTAAACAAAGTTATACTATGCACGTATGTACTATTTGATCATCCTGAGCGGTTCTTGCTACATATTTAGTTAAATAACTCTGAGCTTTGCAGGTATTTGCAGTTCTAACTTATATAATATTAATGTAAACTATCTTATCAATACGACACTATCAAAAACTCAGCGAAACTTTACGGATCTTCATAACAAAGCGTAAACAAAGTTATAGTATGCACGGATGTACTATCTGATCATCCTGAGCGGTTCTTGAAACATATTTTGATAAATAACTCTGACGTTTGCAGGTATTTGCAGTTCTAAGTTATATAATATCAATGTATACTATCTTATCAATACGACACAATGAAAACGTCAGCGATACTTTGCGGGACTTCATCACAAAGCGTAAACAAAGTTATAGTATGCACGGATGTACTATCTGATCATCCAGTGCGTTTCTTGAAACTTATTTTGATAAATAACTCTGACGTTTGCAGGTATTTGCAGTTCTAACTTATATAATATCAATGTATACTATCTTATCAATACGACACTATCAAAACATCAGCGAAACTTTGCGGAACTTCATCACAAATCGTAAACAAAGTTATACTATGCACGGATGTACTATTTGATCATCCAGAGCGGTTCTTGAAACATATTTTGATAAATAACTCTGAGCTTTGCAGGTATTTGCAGTTCTAACTTATATAATATTAATGTATACTATCTTATCAATACGACACAATCAAAACCTCAGCGAAACTTTGCGGAACTTCATCACAAATCGTAAACAAAGTTATACTATGCACGGATGTACTATTTGATCATCCAGAGCGGTTCTTGAAACATATTTTGATAAATAACTCTGAGATTTGCAGGTAGTTGCTGTTCTACCTTATATAATATCAATGTATACTATCTTATCAATACGACGCAATGAAAACGTCAGCGATACTTTGCGGAACTTCATCACAAAGCGTAAACAAAGTTATAGTATGCACGGATGTACTATTTGATCATCCAGAGCGGTTCTTGAAACATATTTTGATAAATAACTCTGAGATTTGCAGGTAGTTGCAGTTCTACCTTATATAATATCATAGTATACTATCTTACCAATACGACGCAATGAAAACGTCAGCGATACTTTGCGGAACTTCATCACAAAGCGTAAACAAAGTTATAGTATGCACGGATGTACTATTTGATCATCCCGAGCGGTTCTTGCTACATATTTAGTTAAATAACTCTGACGTTTGCAGGTATTTGCAGTTCTAACTTATAAAATATCAATGTATACCATCTTATGAATACGACACAATCAAAACCTCAGCGATACTTTGCGGAATTTCATAACAAAGTGTGAACAAAGTTATAGTATGCACGGATGTACTATTTGATCATCCAGAGCGGTTCTTGAAACATATTTTGATAAATAACTCTGAGATTTGCAGGTAGTTGCAGTTCTACCTTATATAATATCAATGTATACTATCTTATCAATACGACGCAATGAAAACGTCAGCGATACTTTGCGGAACTTCATCACAAAGCGTAAACAAAGTTATAGTATGCACGGATGTACTATTTGATCATCCAGAGCGGTTCTTGAAACATATTTTGATAAATAACTCTGAGATTTGCAGGTAGTTGCAGTTCTACCTTATATAATATCATAGTATACTATCTTACCAATACGACGCAATGAAAACGTCAGCGATACTTTGCGGAACTTCATCACAAAGCGTAAACAAAGTTATAGTATGCACGGATGTACTATTTGATCATCCAGAGCGGTTCTTGAAACATATTTTGATAAATAACTCTGAGATTTGCAGGCAGTTGCAGTTCTACCTTATATAATATCATAGTATACTATCTTACCAATACGACGCAATGAAAACGTCAGCGATACATTGCGGAACTTCATCACAAAGCGTCAACAAAGTTATAGTATGCACGGATGTACTATTTGATCATCCCGAGCGGTTCTTGCTACATATTTAGTTAAATAACTCTGACGTTTGCAGGTATTTGCAATTCTAACTTATAAAATATCAATGTATACCATCTTATGAATACGACACAATCAAAACCTCAGCGATACTTTGCGGAATTTCATAACAAAGTGTGAACAAAGTTATAGTATGCACGGATGTACTATTTGATCATCTAGAGCGGTTCTTGAAAGATATTTTGATAAATAACTCTGAGATTTGCAGGTAGTTGCTGTTCTACCTTATATAATATCAATGTATACTATCTTATTAATACCACACTATCAAAACCTCAGCGAAATTTTGCAGAACTTCATAACAAAGCGTAAACAAAGTTATACTATGCACGGATGTACTATTTGATCATCCAGAGCGGTTCTTGAAACATATTTTGATAAATAACTCTGAGATTTGCAGGTAGTTGCATTTCTACCTTATATAATATCATAGTATACTATCTTACCAATACGACGCAATGAAAACGTCAGCGATACTTTGCGGAACTTCATCACAAAGCGTAAACAAAGTTATAGTATGCACGGATGTACTATTTGATCATCCTGAGCGGTTCTTGCTACATATTTAGTTAAATAACTCTGACGTTTGCAGGTATTTGCAGTTCTAACTTATAAAATATCAATGTATACCATCTTATGAATACGACACAATCAAAACCTCAGCGAAACTTTGCGGAACTTCATAACAAAGCGTAAACAAAGTAATAGTATGCACGGATGTACTATTTGATCATCCTGAGCGGTTCTTGCTACATATTTAGTTAAATAACTCTGAGCTTTGCAGGTATTTGCAGTTCTAACATATATAATATTAATGTATACTATCTTATCAATACGACACAATCAAAACCTCAGTGAAACTTTGCGGAACTTCATCACAAATCGTAAACAAAGTTATACTATGCACGGATGTACTATTTGATCATCCAGAGCGGTTCTTGAAACATATTTTGATAAACAACTCTGAGATTTGCAGGTAGTTGCAGTTCTACCTTATATAATATCAATGTATACTATTTTATCAATACGACGCAATGAAAACGTCAGCGATACTTTGCGGAACTTCATCACAAAGCGTAAACAAAGTTATAGTATGCACGGATGTACTATTTGATCATCCAGAGCGGTTCTTGAAACATATTTTGATAAATAACTCTGAGATTTGCAGGTACTTGCAGTTCTACCTTATATAATATCATAGTATACTATCTTACCAATACGACGCAATCAAAACGTCAGCGATACTTTGCGGAACTTCATCACAAAGCGTAAACAAAGTTATAGTATGCACGGATGTACTATTTGATCATCCCGAGCGGTTCTTGCTACATATTTAGTTAAATAACTCTGACGTTTGCAGGTATTTGCAGTTCTAACTTATAAAATATCAATGTATACCATCTTATGAATACGACACAATCAAAACCTCAGCGATACTTTGCGGAATTTCATAACAAAGTGTGAACAAAGTTATAGTATGCACGGATGTACTATTTGATCATCCAGAGCGGTTCTTGAAACATATTTTGATAAATAACTCTGAGATTTGCAGGTAGTTGCAGTTCTACCTTATATAATATCAATGTATACTATCTTATTAATACCACACTATCAAAACCTCAGCGAAATTTTGCAGAACTTCATAACAAAGCGTAAACAAAGTTATACTATGCACGGATGTACAATTTGATCATCCATAGCTGTTCTTGCTACATATTTAGTTAAATAACTCTGAGCTTTGCAGGTAGTTGCAGTTCTACCTTATATAATATCAGTGTATACTATCTTATCAATACGACACTATCAAAACCTCAGCGAAACTTTGCGGAACTTCATAACAAAGCGTAAACAAAGTAATAGTATGCACGGATGTACTATTTGATCATCCTGAGCGGTTCTTGCTACATATTTAGTTAAATAACTCTGAGCTTTGCAGGTAGTTGCAGTTCTACCTTATATAATATCAATATATACTATCTTATCAATACGACACTATCAATACCTCAGCGAAACTTTGCGGAACTTCATAACAAAGCGTAAACAAAGCCATACTATGCACGGATGTACTATTTGATCATCCTGAGCGATTCTTACTACATATTTAGTTAAATAACTCTGAGCTTTGCAGGTATTTGCAGTTCTAACATATATAATATTAATGTATACTATCTTATCAATACGACACAATCAAAACCTCAGCGAAACTTTGCGGAACTTCATCACAAATCGTAAACAAAGTTATACTATGCACGGATGTACTATTTGATCATCCAGAGCGGTTCTTGAAACATATTTTGATAAACAACTCTGAGATTTGCAGGTAGTTGCAGTTCTACCTTCTATAATATCAATGTATACTATTTTATCAATACGACGCAATGAAAACGTCAGCGATACTTTGCGGAACTTCATCACAAAGCGTAAACAAAGTTATAGTATGCACGGATGTACTATTTGATCATCCAGAGCGGTTCTTGAAACATATTTTGATAAATAACTCTGAGATTTGCAGGTAGTTGCAGTTCTACCTTATATAATATCAATGTATACTATCTTATCAATACGACGCAATGAAAACGTCAGCGATACTTTGCGGAACTTCATCACAAAGCGTAAACAAAGTTATAGTATGCACGGATGTACTATTTGATCATCCAGAGCGGTTCTTGAAACATATTTTGATAAATAACTCTGAGATTTGCAGGTAGTTGCAGTTCTACCTTATATAATATCATAGTATACTATCTTACCAATACGACGCAATGAAAACGTCAGCGATACTTTGCGGAACTTCATCACAAAGCGTAAACAAAGTTATACTATGCACGGATGTACTATTTGATCATCCAGAGCGGTTCTTGAAACATATTTTGATAAACAACTCTGAGATTTGCAGGTAGTTGCAGTTCTACCTTCTATAATATCAATGTATACTATTTTATCAATACGACGCAATGAAAACGTCAGCGATACTTTGCGGAACTTCATCACAAAGCGTAAACAAAGTTATACTATGCACGGATGTACTATTTGATCATCCAGAGCGGTTCTTGAAACATATTTTGATAAATAACTCTGAGATTTGCAGGTAGTTGCTGTTCTACCTTATATAATATCAATGTATACTATCTTATCAATACGACGCAATGAAAACGTCAGCGATACTTTGCGGAACTTCATCACAAAGCGTAAACAAAGTTATAGTATGCACGGATGTACTATTTGATCATCCAGAGCGGTTCTTGAAACATATTTTGATAAATAACTCTGAGATTTGCAGGTAGTTGCAGTTCTACCTTATATAATATCATAGTATACTATCTTACCAATACGACGCAATGAAAACGTCAGCGATACTTTGCGGAACTTCATCACAAAGCGTAAACAAAGTTATAGTATGCACGGATGTACTATTTGATCATCCAGAGCGGTTCTTGAAACATATTTTGATAAATAACTCTGAGATTTGCAGGTAGTTGCAGTTTTACCTTATATAATATCAATGTATACTATCTTATCAATACGACACTATCAAATCCTCAGCTAAATTTTGCGGAACTTCAAACAAAGCGTAAACAAAGTTATACTATGCACGGATGTACTATTTGATCATCCATAGCAGTTCTTGCTACATATTTAGTTAAATAACTCTGAGCTTTGCAGGTAGTTGCAGTTCTACCTTATATAATATCAATGTATACTATCTTATCAATACGACACTATCAAAACCTCAGCGAAACTTTGCGGATCTTCATAACAAAGCGTAAACAAAGTTATAGTATGCACGGATGTACTATTTGATCATCCAGAGAGGTTCTTGAAACATATTTTGATAAATAATTCTGTGATTTGCAGGTAGTTGCAGTTCTACCTTATATAATATCATAGTATACTATCTTACCAATACGACGCAATCAAAACGTCAGCGATACTTTGCGGAACTTCATCACAAAGCGTAAACAAAGTTATAGTATGCACGGATGTACTATCTGATAATCCAGAGCGTTTCTTGAAACTTATTTTGATAAATAACTCTGACGTTTGCAGGTATTTGCAGTTCTAACTTATATAATATCAATGTATACTATCTTATCAATACGACACTATCAAAACATCAGCGATACTTTGCGGGACTTCATCACAAAGCGTAAACAAAGTTATAGTATGCACGGATGTACTATTTGATCATCCAGAGCGGTTCTTGAAACATATTTTGATAAATAACTCTGAGATTTGCAGGTAGTTGCAGTTCTACCTTATATAATATCATAGTATACTATCTTACCAATACGACGCAATGAAAACGTCAGCGATACTTTGCGGAACTTCATCACAAAGCGTAAACAAAGTTATAGTATGCACGGATGTACTAGTTGATCATCCCGAGCGGTTCTTGCTACATATTTAGTTAAATAACTCTGACGTTTGCAGGTATTTGCAGTTCTAACTTATAAAATATCAATGTATACCATCTTATGAATACGACACAATCAAAACCTCAGCGATACTTTGCGGAATTTCATAACAAAGTGTGAACAAAGTTATAGTATGCACGGATGTACTATTTGATCATCCAGAGCGGTTCTTGAAACATATTTTGATAAATAACTCTGAGATTTGCAGGTAGTTGCAGTTCTACCTTATATAATATCAATGTATACTATCTTATTAATACGACACTATCAAAACCTCAGCGAAATTTTGCAGAACTTCATAACAAAGCGTAAACAAAGTTATACTATGCACGGATGTACTATTTGATCATCCATAGCAGTTCTTGCTACATATTTAGTTAAATAACTCTGAGCTTTGCTGGTAGTTGCAGTTCTACCTTATATAATATCAGTGTATACTATCTTATCAATACGACACTATCAAAACCTCAGCGAAACTTTGCGGAACTTCATAACAAAGCGTAAACAAAGTAATAGTATGCACGGATGTACTATTTGATCATCCTGAGCGGTTCTTGCTACATATTTAGTTAAATAACTCTGAGCTTTGCAGGTATTTGCAGTTCTAACTTATATAATATTAATGTATACTATCTTATCAATACGACACTATCAAAACCTCAGCGAAACTTTACGGATCTTCATAACAAAGCGTAAACAAAGTTATAGTATGCACGGATGTACTATCTGATCATCCAGAGCGGTTCTTGAAACATATTTTGATAAATAACTCTGACGTTTGCAGGTATTTGCAGTTCTAACTTATAAAATATCAATGTATACCATCTTATGAATACGACACAATCAAAACCTCAGCGATACTTTGCGGAATTTCATAACAAAGTGTGAACAAAGTTATAGTATGCACGGATGTACTATTTGATCATCCAGAGCGGTTCTTGAAACATATTTTGATAAATAACTCTGAGATTTGCAGGTAGTTGCAGTTCTACCTTATATAATATCAATGTATACTATCTTATCAATACGACGCAATGAAAACGTCAGCGATACTTTGCGGAACTTCATCACAAAGCGTAAACAAAGTTATAGTATGCACGGATGTACTATTTGATCATCCAGAGCGGTTCTTGAAACATATTTTGATAAATAACTCTGAGATTTGCAGGTAGTTGCAGTTCTACCTTATATAATATCATAGTATACTATCTTACCAATACGACGCAATGAAAACGTCAGCGATACTTTGCGGAACTTCATCACAAAGCGTAAACAAAGTTATAGTATGCACGGATGTACTATTTGATCATCCAGAGCGGTTCTTGAAACATATTTTGATAAATAACTCTGAGATTTGCAGGTAGTTGCAGTTCTACCTTATATAATATCATAGTATACTATCTTACCAATACGACGCAATGAAAACGTCAGCGATACTTTGCGGAACTTCATCACAAAGCGTCAACAAAGTTATAGTATGCACGGATGTACTATTTGATCATCCCGAGCGGTTCTTGCTACATATTTAGTTAAATAACTCTGACGTTTGCAGGTATTTGCAGTTCTAACTTATAAAATATCAATGTATACCATCTTATGAATACGACACAATCAAAACCTCAGCGATACTTTGCGGAATTTCATAACAAAGTGTGAACAAAGTTGTAGTATGCACGGATGTACTATTTGATCATCCAGAGCGGTTCTTGAAACATATTTTGATAAATAACTCTGAGATTTGCAGGTAGTTGCAGTTCTACCTTATATAATATCAATGTATACTATCTTATCAATACGACGCAATGAAAACGTCAGCGATACTTTGCGGAACTTCATCACAAAGCGTAAACAAAGTTATAGTATGCACGGATGTACTATTTGATCATCCAGAGCGGTTCTTGAAACATATTTTGATAAATAACTCTGAGATTTGCAGGTAGTTGCAGTTCTACCTTATATAATATCATAGTATACTATCTTACCAATACGACGCAATGAAAACGTCATCGATACTTTGCGGAACTTCATCACAAAGCGTAAACAAAGTTATAGTATGCACGGATGTACTATTTGATCATCCAGAGCGGTTCTTGAAACATATTTTGATAAATAACTCTGAGATTTGCAGGTAGTTGCAGTTCTACCTTATATAATATCATAGTATACTATCTTACCAATACGACGCAATGAAAACGTCAGCGATACTTTGCGGAACTTCATCACAAAGCGTCAACAAAGTTATAGTATGCACGGATGTACTATTTGATCATCCCGAGCGGTTCTTGCTACATATTTAGTTAAATAACTCTGACGTTTGCAGGTAGTTGCAGTTTTACCTTATATAATATCAATGTATACTATCTTATCAATACGACGCAATGAAAACGTCAGCGATACTTTGCGGAACTTCATCACAAAGCGTAAACAAAGTTATAGTATGCACGGATGTACTATTTGATCATCCAGAGCGGTTCTTGAAACATACTTTGATAAATAACTCTGAGATTTGCAGGTAGTTGCAGTTCTACCTTATATAATATCATAGTATACTATCTTACCAATACGACGCAATGAAAACGTCAGCGATACTTTGCGGAACTTCATCACAAAGCGTAAACAAAGTTATACTATGCACGGATGTACTATTTGATCATCCAGAGCGGTTCTTGAAACATATTTTGATAAACAACTCTGAGATTTGCAGGTAGTTGCAGTTCTACCTTCTATAATATCAATGTATACTATTTTATCAATACGACGCAATGAAAACGTCAGCGATACTTTGCGGAACTTCATCACAAAGCGTAAACAAAGTTATAGTATGCACGGATGTACTATTTGATCATCCAGAGCGGTTCTTGAAACATATTTTGATAAATAACTCTGAGATTTGCAGGTAGTTGCAGTTCTACCTTATATAATATCATAGTATACTATCTTACCAATACGACGCAATGAAAACGTCAGCGATACTTTGCGGAACTTCATCACAAAGCGTAAACAAAGTTATAGTATGCACGGATGTACTATCTGATCATCCTGAGCGGTTCTTGCTACATATTTAGTTAAATAACTCTGAGCTTTGCAGGTATTTGCAGTTCTAACTTATATAATATTAATGTATACTATCTTATCAATACGACACTATCAAAACCTCAGCGAAACTTTACGGATCTTCATAACAAAGCGTAAACAAAGTTATAGTATGCACGGATGTACTATCTGATCATCCAGAGCGGTTCTTGAAACATATTTTGATAAATAACTCTGACGTTTGCAGGTATTTGCAGTTCTACCTTATATAATATCAATGTATACTATCTTATCAATACGACGCAATGAAAACGTCAGCGATACTTTGCGGAACTTCATCACAAAGCGTAAACAAAGTTATAGTATGCACGGATGTACTATTTGATCATCCAGAGCGGTTCTTGAAACATATTTTGATAAATAACTCTGAGATTTGCAGGTAGTTGCAGTTCTACCTTATATAATATCATAGTATACTATCTTACAAATACGACGCAATGAAAACGTCAGCGATACTTTGCGGAACTTCATCACAAAGCGTAAACAAAGTTATACTATGCACGGATGTACTATTTGATCATCCAGAGCGGTTCTTGAAACATATTTTGATAAACAACTCTGAGATTTGCAGGTAGTTGCAGTTCTACCTTCTATAATATCAATGTATACTATTTTATCAATACGACGCAATGAAAACGTCAGCGATACTTTGCGGAACTTCATCACAAAGCGTAATCAAAGTTATAGTATGCACGGATGTACTATTTGATCATCCAGAGCGGTTCTTGAAACATATTTTGATTAATAACTCTGAGATTTGCAGGTAGTTGCAGTTCTACCTTATATAATATCATAGTATACTATCTTACCAATACGACGCAATGAAAACGTCAGCGATACTTTGCGGAACTTCATCACAAAGCGTAAACAAAGTTATAGTATGCACGGATGTACTATCTGATCATCCTGAGCGGTTCTTGCTACATATTTAGTTAAATAACTCTGACCTTTGCAGGTATTTGCAGTTCTAACTTATATAATATTAATGTATACTATCTTATCAATACGACACTATCAAAACCTCAGCGAAACTTTACGGATCTTCATAACAAAGCGTAAACAAAGTTATAGTATGCACGGATGTACTATCTGATCATCCAGAGCGGTTCTTGAAACATATTTTGATAAATAACTCTGACGTTTGCAGGTATTTGCAGTTCTAACTTATATAATATCAATGTATACTATCTTATCAATACGACACTATCAAAACCTCAGCGAAACTTTGCGGAACTTCATTACAAAGCGTAAACAAAGTTATACTATGCACGTATGTACTATTTGATCATCCTGAGCGGTTCTTGCTACATATTTAGTTAAATAACTCTGAGCTTTGCAGGTATTTGCAGTTCTAACTTATATAATATTAATGTAAACTATCTTATCAATACGACACTATCAAAAACTCAGCGAAACTTTACGGATCTTCATAACAAAGCGTAAACAAAGTTATAGTATGCACGGATGTACTATCTGATCATCCTGAGCGGTTCTTGAAACATATTTTGATAAATAACTCTGACGTTTGCAGGTATTTGCAGTTCTAAGTTATATAATATCAATGTATACTATCTTATCAATACGACACAATGAAAACGTCAGCGATACTTTGCGGGACTTCATCACAAAGCGTAAACAAAGTTATAGTATGCACGGATGTACTATCTGATCATCCAGAGCGTTTCTTGAAACTTATTTTGATAAATAACTCTGACGTTTGCAGGTATTTGCAGTTCTAACTTATATAATATCAATGTATACTATCTTATCAATACGACACTATCAAAACATCAGCGAAACTTTTCGGAACTTCATCACAAATCGTAAACAAAGTTATACTATGCACGGATGTACTATTTGATCATCCAGAGCGGTTCTTGAAACATATTTTGATAAATAACTCTGAGATTTGCAGGTATTTGCAGTTCTAACTTATATAATATTAATGTATACTATCTTATCAATACGACACAATCAAAACCTCAGCGAAACTTTGCGGAACTTCATCACAAATCGTAAACAAAGTTATACTATGCACGGATGTACTATTTGATCATCCAGAGCGGTTCTTGAAACATATTTTGATAAATAACTCTGAGATTTGCAGGTAGTTGCAGTTCTACCTTATATAATATCAATGTATACTATCTTATCAATACGACGCAATGAAAACGTCAGCGATACTTTGCGGAACTTCATCACAAAGCGTAAACAAAGTTATAGTATGCACGGATGTACTATTTGATCATCCAGAGCGGTTCTTGAAACATATTTTGATAAATAACTCTGAGATTTGCAGGTAGTTGCAGTTCTACCTTATTTAATATCATAGTATACTATCTTACCAATACGACGCAATGAAAACGTCAGCGATACTTTGCGGAACTTCATCACAAAGCGTAAACAAAGTTATAGTATGCACGGATGTACTATTTGATCATCCCGAGCGGTTCTTGCTACATATTTAGTTAAATAACTCTGAGCTTTGCAGGTATTTGCAGTTCTAACTTATATAATATTAATGTATACTATCTTATCAATACGACACTATCAAAACCTCAGCGAAACTTTACGGATCTTCATAACAAAGCGTAAACAAAGTTATAGTATGCACGGATGTACTATCTGATCATCCAGAGCGGTTCTTGAAACATATTTTGATAAATAACTCTGACGTTTGCAGGTATTTGCAGTTCTAACTTATATAATATCAATGTATACTATCTTATCAATACGACACTATCAAAACCTCAGCGATACTTTGCGGGACTTCATCACAAAGCGTAAACAAAGTTATAGTATGCACGGATGTACTATCTGATCATCCAGAGCGTTTCTTGAAACTTATTTTGATAAATAACTCTGACGTTTGCAGGTATTTGCAGTTCTAACTTATATAATATCAATGTATACTATCTTATCAATACGACACTATCAAAACATCAGCGAAACTTTTCGGAACTTCATCACAAATCGTAAACAAAGTTATACTATGCACGGATGTACTATTTGATCATCCAGAGCGGTTCTTGAAACATATTTTGATAAATAACTCTGAGCTTTGCAGGTATTTGCAGTTCTAACTTATATAATATTAATGTATACTATCTTATCAATACGACACAATCAAAACCTCAGCGAAACTTTGCGGAACTTCATCACAAATCGTAAACAAAGTTATAGTATGCACGGATGTACTATTTGATCATCCAGAGCGGTTCTTGAAACATATTTTGATAAATAACTCTGAGATTTGCAGGTAGTTGCAGTTCTACCTTATATAATATCATAGTATACTATCTTACCAATACGACGCAATCAAAACGTCAGCGATACTTTGCGGAACTTCATCACAAAGCGTAAACAAAGTTATAGTATGCACGGATGTACTATTTGATCATCCCGAGCGGTTCTTGCTACATATTTAGTTAAATAACTCTGACGTTTGCAGGTATTTGCAGTTCTAACTTATAAAATATCAATGTATACCATCTTATGAATACGACACAATCAAAACCTCAGCGATACTTTGCGGAATTTCATAACAAAGTGTGAACAAAGTTATAGTATGCACGGATGTACTATCTGATCATCCAGAGCGTTTCTTGAAACTTATTTTGATAAATAACTCTGACGTTTGCAGGTATTTGCAGTTCTAACTTATATAATATCAATGTATACTATCTTATCAATACGACACTATCAAAACATCAGCGAAACTTTTCGGAACTTCATCACAAATCGTAAACAAAGTTATACTATCAACGGATGTACTATTTGATCATCCAGAGCGGTTCTTGAAACATATTTTGATAAATAACTCTGAGATTTGCAGGTAGTTGCAGTTCTACCTTATATAATATCATAGTATACTATCTTACCAATACGACGCAATGAAAACGTCAGCGATACTTTGCGGAACTTCATCACAAAGCGTCAACAAAGTTATAGTATGCACGGATGTACTATTTGATCATCCCGAGCGGTTCTTGCTACATATTTAGTTAAATAACTCTGACGTTTGCAGGTAGTTGCAGTTTTACCTTATATAATATCAATGTATACTATCTTACCAATACGACGCAATGAAAACGTCAGCGATACTTTGCGGAACTTCATCACAAAGCGTAAACAAAGTTATACTATGCACGGATGTACTATTTGATCATCCAGAGCGGTTCTTGAAACATATTTTGATAAACAACTCTGAGATTTGCAGGTAGTTGCAGTTCTACCTTCTATAATATCAATGTATACTATTTTATCAATACGACGCAATGAAAACGTCAGCGATACTTTGCGGAACTTCATCACAAAGCGTAAACAAAGTTATAGTATGCACGGATGTACTATTTGATCATCCAGAGCGGTTCTTGAAACATATTTTGATAAATAACTCTGAGATTTGCAGGTAGTTGCAGTTCTACCTTATATAATATCATAGTATACTATCTTACCAATACGACGCAATGAAAACGTCAGCGATACTTTGCGGAACTTCATCACAAAGCGTAAACAAAGTTATACTATGCACGGATGTACTATTTGATCATCCAGAGCGGTTCTTGAAACATATTTTGATAAACAACTCTGAGATTTGCAGGTAGTTGCAGTTCTACCTTCTATAATATCAATGTATACTATTTTATCAATACGACGCAATGAAAACGTCAGCGATACTTTGCGGAACTTCATCACAAAGCGTAAACAAAGTTATAGTATGCACGGATGTACTATTTGATCATCCAGAGCGGTTCTTGAAACATATTTTGATAAATAACTCTGAGATTTGCAGGTAGTTGCAGTTCTACCTTATATAATATCATAGTATACTATCTTACCAATACGACGCAATGAAAACGTCAGCGATACTTTGCGGAACTTCATCACAAAGCGTCAACAAAGTTATAGTATGCACGGATGTACTATTTGATCATCCCGAGCGGTTCTTGCTACATATTTAGTTAAATAACTCTGACGTTTGCAGGTAGTTGCTGTTCTACCTTATATAATATCAATGTATACTATCTTATCAATACGACGCAATGAAAACGTCAGCGATACTTTGCGGAACTTCATCACAAAGCGTAAACAAAGTTATAGTATGCACGGATGTACTATTTGATCATCCAGAGCGGTTCTTGAAACATATTTTGATAAATAACTCTGAGATTTGCAGGTAGTTGCAGTTCTACCTTATATAATATCATAGTATACTATCTTACCAATACGACGCAATGAAAACGTCAGCGATACTTTGCGGAACTTCATCACAAAGCGTAAACAAAGTTATACTATGCACGGATGTACTATTTGATCATCCAGAGCGGTTCTTGAAACATATTTTGATAAACAACTCTGAGATTTGCAGGTAGTTGCAGTTCTACCTTCTATAATATCAATGTATACTATTTTATCAATACGACGCAATGAAAACGTCAGCGATACTTTGCGGAACTTCATCACAAAGCGTAAACAAAGTTATAGTATGCACGGATGTACTATTTGATCATCCAGAGCGGTTCTTGAAACATATTTTGATAAATAACTCTGAGATTTGCAGGTAGTTGCAGTTCTACCTTATATAATATCATAGTATACTATCTTACCAATACGACGCAATGAAAACGTCAGCGATACTTTGCGGAACTTCATCACAAAGCGTAAACAAAGTTATAGTATGCACGGATGTACTATCTGATCATCCTGAGCGGTTCTTGCTACATATTTAGTTAAATAACTCTGAGCTTTGCAGGTATTTGCAGTTCTAACTTATATAATATTAATGTATACTATCTTATCAATACGACACTATCAAAACCTCAGCGAAGCTTTACGGATCTTCATAACAAAGCGTAAACAAAGTTATAGTATGCACGGATGTACTATCTGATCATCCAGAGCGGTTCTTGAAACATATTTTGATAAATAACTCTGACGTTTGCAGGTATTTGCAGTTCTAACTTATATAATATCAATGTATACTATCTTATCAATACGACACTATCAAAACCTCAGCGAAACTTTGCGGAACTTCATAACAAAGCGTAAACAAAGTTATAGTATGCACGGATGTACTATCTGATCATCCTGAGCGGTTCTTGAAACATATTTTGATAAATAACTCTGACGTTTGCAGGTATTTGCAGTTCTAAGTTATATAATATCAATGTATACTATCTTATCAATACGACACAATGAAAACGTCAGCGATACTTTGCGGGACTTCATCACAAAGCGTAAACAAAGTTATAGTATGCACGGATGTACTATCTGATCATCCAGAGCGTTTCTTGAAACTTATTTTGATAAATAACTCTGACGTTTGCAGGTATTTGCAGTTCTAACTTATATAATATCAATGTATACTATCTTATCAATACGACACTATCAAAACATCAGCGAAACTTTTCGGAACTTCATCACAAATCGTAAACAAAGTTATACTATGCACGGATGTACTATTTGATCATCCAGAGCGGTTCTTGAAACATATTTTGATAAATAACTCTGAGCTTTGCAGGTATTTGCAGTTCTAACTTATATAATATTAATGTATACTATCTTATCAATACGACACAATCAAAACCTCAGCGAAACTTTGCGGAACTTCATCACAAATCGTAAACAAAGTTATACTATGCACGGATGTACTATTTGATCATCCAGAGCGGTTCTTGAAACATATTTTGATAAATAACTCTGAGATTTGCAGGTAGTTGCAGTTCTACCTTATATAATATCAATGTATACTATCTTATCAATACGACGCAATGAAAACGTCAGCGATACTTTGCGGAACTTCATCACAAAGCGTAAACAAAGTTATAGTATGCACGGATGTACTATTTGATCATCCAGAGCGGTTCTTGAAACATATTTTGATAAATAACTCTGAGATTTGCAGGTAGTTGCAGTTCTACCTTATATAATATCATAGTATACTATCTTACCAATACGACGCAATGAAAACGTCAGCGATACTTTGCGGAACTTCATCACAAAGCGTAAACAAAGTTATAGTATGCACGGATGTACTATTTGATCATCCAGAGCGGTTCTTGAAACATATTTTGATAAATAACTCTGAGATTTGCAGGTAGTTGCAGTTCTACCTTATATAATATCATAGTATACTATCTTACCAATACGACGCAATGAAAACGTCAGCGATACTTTGCGGAACTTCATCACAAAGCGTCAACAAAGTTATAGTATGCACGGATGTACTATTTGATCATCCCGAGCGGTTCTTGCTACATATTTAGTTAAATAACTCTGACGTTTGCAGGTAGTTGCAGTTTTACCTTATATAATATCAATGTATACTATCTTATCAATACGACGCAATGAAAACGTCAGCGATACTTTGCGGAACTTCATCACAAAGCGTAAACAAAGTTATAGTATGCACGGATGTACTATTTGATCATCCAGAGCGGTTCTTGAAACATATTTTGATAAATAACTCTGAGATTTGCAGGTAGTTGCAGTTCTACCTTATATAATATCATAGTATACTATCTTACCAATACGACGCAATGAAAACGTCAGCGATACTTTGCGGAACTTCATCACAAAGCGTAAACAAAGTTATACTATGCACGGATGTACTATTTGATCATCCAGAGCGGTTCTTGAAACATATTTTGATAAACAACTCTGAGATTTGCAGGTAGTTGCAGTTCTACCTTCTATAATATCAATGTATACTATTTTATCAATACGACGCAATGAAAACGTCAGCGATACTTTGCGGAACTTCATCACAAAGCGTAAACAAAGTTATAGTATGCACGGATGTACTATTTGATCATCCAGAGCGGTTCTTGAAACATATTTTGATAAATAACTCTGAGATTTGCAGGTAGTTGCAGTTCTACCTTATATAATATCATAGTATACTATCTTACCAATACGACGCAATGAAAACGTCAGCGATACTTTGCGGAACTTCATCACAAAGCGTAAACAAAGTTATAGTATGCACGGATGTACTATTTGATCATCCAGAGCGGTTCTTGAAACATATTTTGATAAATAACTCTGAGATTTGCAGGTAGTTGCAGTTCTACCTTATATAATATCATAGTATACTATCTTACCAATACGACGCAATGAAAACGTCAGCGATACTTTGCGGAACTTCATCACAAAGCGTAAACAAAGTTATACTATGCACGGATGTACTATTTGATCATCCATAGCAGTTCTTGCTACATATTTAGTTAAATAACTCTGAGCTTTGCAGGTAGTTGCAGTTCTACCTTATATAATATCAATGTATACTATCTTATCAATACGACACTATCAAAACCTCAGCGAAACTTTGCGGATCTTCATAACAAAGCGTAAACAAAGTTATAGTATGCACGGATGTACTATTTGATCATCCAGAGAGGTTCTTGAAACATATTTTGATAAATAACTCTGAGATTTGCAGGTAGTTGCAGTTCTACCTTATATAATATCATAGTATACTATCTTACCAATACGACGCAATGAAAACGTCAGCGATACTTTGCGGAACTTCATCACAAAGCGTAAACAAAGTTATAGTATGCACGGATGTACTATTTGATCATCCAGAGCGGTTCTTGAAACATATTTTGATAAATAACTCTGAGATTTGCAGGTAGTTGCAGTTCTACCTTATATAATATCATAGTATACTATCTTACCAATACGACGCAATGAAAACGTCAGCGATACTTTGCGGAACTTCATCACAAAGCGTAAACAAAGTTATAGTATGCACGGATGTACTATTTGATCATCCCGAGCGGTTCTTGCTACATATTTAGTTAAATAACTCTGACGTTTGCAGGTATTTGCAGTTCTAACTTATAAAATATCAATGTATACCATCTTATCAATACGACACAATGAAAACGTCAGCGATACTTTGCGGGACTTCATCACAAAGCGTAAACAAAGTTATAGTATGCACGGATGTACTATCTGATCATCCAGAGCGTTTCTTGAAACTTATTTTGATAAATAACTCTGACGTTTGCAGGTATTTGCAGTTCTAACTTATATAATATCAATGTATACTATCTTATCAATACGACACTATCAAAACATCAGCGAAACTTTTCGGAACTTCATCACAAATCGTAAACAAAGTTATACTATGCACGGATGTACTATTTGATCATCCAGAGCGGTTCTTGAAACATATTTTGATAAATAACTCTGACGTTTGCAGGTATTTGCAGTTCTAAGTTATATAATATCAATGTATACTATCTTATCAATACGACACAATGAAAACGTCAGCGATACTTTGCGGGACTTCATCACAAAGCGTAAACAAAGTTATAGTATGCACGGATGTACTATCTGATCATCCAGAGCGTTTCTTGAAACTTATTTTGATAAATAACTCTGACGTTTGCAGGTATTTGCAGTTCTAACTTATATAATATCAATGTATACTATCTTATCAATACGACACTATCAAAACATCAGCGAAACTTTTCGGAACTTCATCACAAATCGTAAACAAAGTTATACTATGCACGGATGTACTATTTGATCATCCAGAGCGGTTCTTGAAACATATTTTGATAAATAACTCTGAGCTTTGCAGGTATTTGCAGTTCTAACTTATATAATATTAATGTATACTATCTTATCAATACGACACAATCAAAACCTCAGCGAAACTTTGCGGAACTTCATCACAAATCGTAAACAAAGTTATACTATGCACGGATGTACTATTTGATCATCCAGAGCGGTTCTTGAAACATATTTTGATAAATAACTCTGAGATTTGCAGGTAGTTGCAGTTCTACCTTATATAATATCAATGTATACTATCTTATCAATACGACGCAATGAAAACGTCAGCGATACTTTGCGGAACTTCATCACAAAGCGTAAACAAAGTTATAGTATGCACGGATGTACTATTTGATCATCCAGAGCGGTTCTTGAAACATATTTTGATAAATAACTCTGAGATTTGCAGGTAGTTGCAGTTCTACCTTATATAATATCATAGTATACTATCTTACCAATACGACGCAATGAAAACGTCAGCGATACTTTGCGGAACTTCATCACAAAGCGTAAACAAAGTTATAGTATGCACGGATGTACTATTTGATCATCCAGAGCGGTTCTTGAAACATATTTTGATAAATAACTCTGAGATTTGCAGGTAGTTGCAGTTCTACCTTATATAATATCATAGTATACTATCTTACCAATACGACGCAATGAAAACGTCAGCGATACTTTGCGGAACTTCATCACAAAGCGTCAACAAAGTTATAGTATGCACGGATGTACTATTTGATCATCCAGAGCGGTTCTTGCTACATATTTAGTTAAATAACTCTGACGTTTGCAGGTAGTTGCAGTTTTACCTTATATAATATCAATGTATACTATCTTATCAATACGACGCAATGAAAACGTCAGCGATACTTTGCGGAACTTCATCACAAAGCGTAAACAAAGTTATAGTATGCACGGATGTACTATTTGATCATCCAGAGCGGTTCTTGAAACATATTTTGATAAATAACTCTGAGATTTGCAGGTAGTTGCAGTTCTACCTTATATAATATCATAGTATACTATCTTACCAATACGACGCAATGAAAACGTCAGCGATACTTTGCGGAACTTCATCACAAAGCGTAAACAAAGTTATACTATGCACGGATGTACTATTTGATCATCCAGAGCGGTTCTTGAAACATATTTTGATAAACAACTCTGAGATTTGCAGGTAGTTGCAGTTCTACCTTCTATAATATCAATGTATACTATTTTATCAATACGACGCAATGAAAACGTCAGCGATACTTTGCGGAACTTCATCACAAAGCGTAAACAAAGTTATAGTATGCACAGATGTACTATTTGATCATCCAGAGCGGTTCTTGAAACATATTTTGATAAATAACTCTGAGATTTGCAGGTAGTTGCAGTTCTACCTTATATAATATCATAGTATACTATCTTACCAATACGACGCAATGAAAACGTCAGCGATACTTTGCGGAACTTCATCACAAAGCGTAAACAAAGTTATAGTATGCACGGATGTACTATTTGATCATCCAGAGCGGTTCTTGAAACATATTTTGATAAATAACTCTGAGATTTGCAGGTAGTTGCAGTTCTACCTTATATAATATCATAGTATACTATCTTACCAATACGACGCAATGAAAACATCAGCGATACTTTGCGGGACTTCATCACAAAGCGTAAACAAAGTTATACTATGCACGGATGTACTATTTGATCATCCATAGCAGTTCTTGCTACATATTTAGTTAAATAACTCTGAGCTTTGCAGGTAGTTGCAGTTCTACCTTATATAATATCAATGTATACTATCTTATCAATACGACACTATCAAAACCTCAGCGAAACTTTGCGGATCTTCATAACAAAGCGTAAACAAAGTTATAGTATTCGCGGATGTACTATTTGATCATCCAGAGAGGTTCTTGAAACATATTTTGATAAATAACTCTGTGATTTGCAGGTAGTTGCAGTTCTACCTTATATAATATCATAGTATACTATCTTACCAATACGACGCAATCAAAACGTCAGCGATACTTTGCGGAACTTCATCACAAAGCGTAAACAAAGTTATAGTATGCACGGATGTACTATTTGATCATCCAGAGCGGTTCTTGAAACATATTTTGATAAATAACTCTGAGATTTGCAGGTAGTTGCAGTTCTACCTTATATAATATCATAGTATACTATCTTACCAATACGACGCAATGAAAACGTCAGCGATACTTTGCGGAACTTCATCACAAAGCGTAAACAAAGTTATAGTATGCACGGATGTACTATTTGATCATCCCGAGCGGTTCTTGCTACATATTTAGTTAAATAACTCTGACGTTTGCAGGTATTTGCAGTTCTAACTTATAAAATATCAATGTATACCATCTTATGAATACGACACAATCAAAACCTCAGCGATACTTTGCGGAATTTCATAACAAAGTGTGAACAAAGTCATAGTATGCACGGATGTACTATTTGATCATCCTGAGCGGTTCTTGAAACATATTTTGATAAATAACTCTGAGATTTGCAGGTAGTTGCAGTTCTACCTTATATAATATCAATGTATACTATCTTATTAATACCACACTATCAAAACCTCAGCGAAATTTTGCAGAACTTCATAACAAAGCGTAAACAAAGTTATACTATGCACGGATGTACTATTTGATCATCCATAGCAGTTCTTGCTACATATTTAGTTAAATAACTCTGAGCTTTGCAGGTAGTTGCAGTTCTACCTTATATAATATCAGTGTATACTATCTTATCAATACGACACTATCAAAACCTCAGCGAAACTTTGCGGAACTTCATAACAAAGCGTAAACAAAGTAATAGTATGCACGGATGTACTATTTGATCATCCTGAGCGGTTCTTGCTACATATTTAGTTAAATAACTCTGAGCTTTGCAGGTATTTGCAGTTCTAACTTATATAATATTAATGTATACTATCTTATCAATACGACACTATCAAAAACTCAGCGAAACTTTACGGATCTTCATAACAAAGCGTAAACAAAGTTATAGTATGCACGGATGTACTATCTGATCATCCTGAGCGGTTCTTGAAACATATTTTGATAAATAACTCTGACGTTTGCAGGTATTTGCAGTTCTAAGTTATATAATATCAATGTATTCTATCTTATCAATACGACACAATCAAAACCTCAGCGAAACTTTGCGGAACTTCATCACAAATCGTAAACAAAGTTATACTATGCACGGATGTACTATTTGATCATCCAGAGCGGTTCTTGAAACATATTTTGATAAATAACTCTGAGATTTGCAGGTAGTTGCAGTTCTACCTTATATAATATCAATGTATACTATCTTATTAATACGACACTATCAAAACCTCAGCGAAATTTTGCAGAACTTCATAACAAAGCGTAAACAAAGTTATAGTATGCACGGATGTACTATCTGATCATCCAGAGCGGTTCTTGAAACATATTTTGATAAATAACTCTGACGTTTGCAGGTATTTGCAGTTCTAACTTATATAATATCAATGTATACTATCTTATCAATACGACACTATCAAAACCTCAGCGATACTTTGCGGGACTTCATAACAAAGCGTAAACAAAGTAATAGTATGCACGGATGTACTATTTGATCATCCTGAGCGGTTCTTGCTACATACTTAGTTAAATAACTGTGAGCCTTGCAGGTAGTTGCAGTTCTACCTTATATAATATCAATATATACTATCTTATCAATACGACACTATCAATACCTCAGCGAAACTTTGCGGAACTTCATAACAAAGCGTAAACAAATTTATACTATGCACGGATGTACTATTTGATCATCCTGAGCGGTTCTTGCTACATATTTAGTTAAATAACTCTGAGCTTTGCAGGTATTTGCAGTTCTAACATATATAATATTAATGTATACTATCTTATCAATACGACACAATCAAAACCTCAGCGAAACTTTGCGGAACTTCATCACAAATCGTAAACAAAGTTATACTATGCACGGATGTACTATTTGATCATCCAGAGCGGTTCTTGAAACATATTTTGATAAATAACTCTGAGATTTGCAGGTAGTTGCAGTTCTACCTTATATAATATCAATGTATACTATCTTATCAATACGACGCAATGAAAACGTCAGCGATACTTTGCGGAACTTCATCACAAAGCGTAAACAAAGTTATAGTATGCACGGATGTACTATTTGATCATCCAGAGCGGTTCTTGAAACATATTTTGATAAATAACTCTGAGATTTGCAGGTAGTTGCAGTTCTACCTTATATAATATCATAGTATACTATCTTACCAATACGACGCAATGAAAACGTCAGCGATACTTTGCGGAACTTCATCACAAAGCGTAAACAAAGTTATAGTATGCACGGATATACTATTTGATCATCCAGAGCGGTTCTTGAAACATATTTTGATAAATAACTCTGAGATTTGCAGGTTGTTGCAGTTCTACCTTATATAATATCATAGTATACTATCTTACCAATACGACGCAATCAAAACCTCAGCGAAACTTTGCGGAACTTCATCACAAATCGTAAACAAAGTTATACTATGCACGGATGTACTATTTGATCATCCAGAGCGGTTCTTGAAACATATTTTGATAAATAACTCTGAGATTTGCAGGTAGTTGCAGTTTTACCTTATATAATATCAATGTATACTATCTTATCAATACGACACTATCAAATCCTCAGCAAAATTTTGCGGAACTTCAAACAAAGCGTAAACAAAGTTATACTATGCACGGATGTACTATTTGATCATCCATAGCAGTTCTTGCTACATATTTAGTTAAATAACTCTGAGCTTTGCAGGTAGTTGCAGTTCTACCTTATATAATATCAATGTATACTATCTTATCAATACGACACTATCAAAACCTCAGCGAAACTTTACGGATCTTCATAACAAAGCGTAAACAAAGTTATAGTATGCACGGATGTACTATCTGATCATCCAGAGCGGTTCTTGAAACATATTTTGATAAATAACTCTGACGTTTGCAGGTATTTGCAGTTCTAACTTATATAATATCAATGTATACTATCTTATCAATACGACACTATCAAAACCTCAGCGAAACTTTGCGGATCTTCATAACAAAGCGTAAACAAAGTTATAGTATGCACGGATGTACTATTTGATCATCCAGAGAGGTTCTTGAAACATATTTTGATAAATAACTCTGAGATTTGCAGGTAGTTGCAGTACTACCTTATATAATATCATAGTATACTATCTTACCAATACGACGCAATGAAAACGTCAGCGATACTTTGCGGAACTTCATCACAAAGCGTAAACAAAGTTATAGTATGCACGGATGTACTATCTGATCATCCAGAGCGTTTCTTGAAACTTATTTTGATAAATAACTCTGACGTTTGCAGGTATTTGCAGTTCTAACTTATATAATATCAATGTATACTATCTTATCAATACGACACTATCAAAACATCAGCGATACTTTGCGGGACTTCATCACAAAGCGTAAACAAAGTTATAGTATGCACGGATGTACTAGTTGATCATCCCGAGCGGTTCTTGCTACATATTTAGTTAAATAACTCTGACGTTTGCAGGTATTTGCAGTTCTAACTTATAAAATATCAATGTATACCATCTTATGAATACGACACAATCAAAACCTCAGCGATACTTTGCGGAATTTCATAACAAAGTGTGAACAAAGTTATAGTATGCACGGATGTACTATTTGATCATCCAGAGCGGTTCTTGAAACATATTTTGATAAATAACTCTGAGATTTGCAGGTAGTTGCAGTTCTACCTTATATAATATCAATGTATACTATCTTATTAATACGACACTATCAAAACCTCAGCGAAATTTTGCAGAACTTCATAACAAAGCGTAAACAAAGTTATACTATGCACGGATGTACTATTTGATCATCCATAGCAGTTCTTGCTACATATTTAGTTAAATAACTCTGAGCTTTGCTGGTAGTTGCAGTTCTACCTTATATAATATCAGTGTATACTATCTTATCAATACGACACTATCAAAACCTCAGCGAAACTTTGCGGAACTTCATAACAAAGCGTAAACAAAGTAATAGTATGCACGGATGTACTATTTGATCATCCTGAGCGGTTCTTGCTACATATTTAGTTAAATAACTCTGAGCTTTGCAGGTATTTGCAGTTCTAACTTATATAATATTAATGTATACTATCTTATCAATACGACACTATCAAAACCTCAGCGAAACTTTACGGATCTTCATAACAAAACGTAAACAAAGTTATAGTATGCACGGATGTACTATCTGATCATCCAGAGCGGTTCTTGAAACATATTTTGATAAATAACTCTGACGTTTGCAGGTATTTGCAGTTCTAACTTATATAATATCAATGTATACTATCTTATCAATACGACACTATCAAAACCTCAGCGAAACTTTGCGGAACTTCATAACAAAGCGTAAACAAAGTTATACTATGCACGTATGTACTATTTGATCATCCTGAGCGGTTCTTGCTACATATTTAGTTAAATAACTCTGAGCTTTGCAGGTATTTGCAGTTCTAACTTATATAATATTAATGTAAACTATCTTATCAATACGACACTATCAAAAACTCAGCGAAACTTTACGGATCTTCATAACAAAGCGTAAACAAAGTTATAGTATGCACGGATGTACTATCTGATCATCCTGAGCGGTTCTTGAAACATATTTTGATAAATAACTCTGACGTTTGCAGGTATTTGCAGTTCTAAGTTATATAATATCAATGTATACTATCTTATCAATACGACACAATGAAAACGTCAGCGATACTTTGCGGGACTTCATCACAAAGCGTAAACAAAGTTATAGTATGCACGGATGTACTATCTGATCATCCAGTGCGTTTCTTGAAACTTATTTTGATAAATAACTCTGACGTTTGCAGGTATTTGCAGTTCTAACTTATATAATATCAATGTATACTATCTTATCAATACGACGCAATGAAAACGTCAGCGATACTTTGCGGAACTTCATCACAAAGCGTAAACAAAGTTATAGTATGCACGGATGTACTATTTGATCATCCAGAGCGGTTCTTGAAACATATTTTGATAAATAACTCTGAGATTTGCAGGTAGTTGCAGTTCTACCTTATATAATATCATAGTATACTATCTTACCAATACGACGCAATGAAAACGTCAGCGATACTTTGCGGAACTTCATCACAAAGCGTAAACAAAGTTATAGTATGCACGGATGTACTATTTGATCATCCCGAGCGGTTCTTGCTACATATTTAGTTAAATAACTCTGACGTTTGCAGGTATTTGCAGTTCTAACTTATAAAATATCAATGTATACCATCTTATGAATACGACACAATCAAAACCTCAGCGATACTTTGCGGAATTTCATAACAAAGTGTGAACAAAGTTATAGTATGCACGGATGTACTATTTGATCATCCAGAGCGGTTCTTGAAACATATTTTGATAAATAACTCTGAGATTTGCAGGTAGTTGCAGTTCTACCTTATTTAATATCAATGTATACTATCTTATCAATACGACGCAATGAAAACGTCAGCGATACTTTGCGGAACTTCATCACAAAGCGTAAACAAAGTTATAGTATGCACGGATGTACTATTTGATCATCCAGAGCGGTTCTTGAAACATATTTTGATAAATAACTCTGAGATTTGCAGGTAGTTGCAGTTCTACCTTATATAATATCATAGTATACTATCTTACCAATACGACGCAATGAAAACGTCAGCGATACTTTGCGGAACTTCATCACAAAGCGTAAACAAAGTTATAGTATGCACGGATGTACTATTTGATCATCCAGAGCGGTTCTTGAAACATATTTTGATAAATAACTCTGAGATTTGCAGGCAGTTGCAGTTCTACCTTATATAATATCATAGTATACTATCTTACCAATACGACGCAATGAAAACGTCAGCGATACTTTGCGGAACTTCATCACAAAGCGTCAACAAAGTTATAGTATGCACGGATGTACTATTTGATCATCCCGAGCGGTTCTTGCTACATATTTAGTTAAATAACTCTGACGTTTGCAGGTATTTGCAATTCTAACTTATAAAATATCAATGTATACCATCTTATGAATACGACACAATCAAAACCTCAGCGATACTTTGCGGAATTTCATAACAAAGTGTGAACAAAGTTATAGTATGCACGGATGTACTATTTGATCATCTAGAGCGGTTCTTGAAAGATATTTTGATAAATAACTCTGAGATTTGCAGGTAGTTGCAGTTCTACCTTATATAATATCAATGTATACTATCTTATTAATACCACACTATCAAAACCTCAGCGAAACTTTGCAGAACTTCATAACAAAGCGGAAACAAAGTTATACTATCAACGGATGTACTATTTGATCATCCTGAGCGGTTCTTGAAACATATTTTGATAAATAACTCTGAGATTTGCAGGTAGTTGCAGTTCTACCTTATATAATATCATAGTATACTATCTTACCAATACGACGCAATCAAAACGTCAGCGATACTTTGCGGAACTTCATCACAAAGCGTAAACAAAGTTATAGTATGCACGGATGTACTATTTGATCATCCCGAGCGGTTCTTGCTACATATTTAGTTAAATAACTCTGACGTTTGCAGGTATTTGCAGTTCTAACTTATAAAATATCAATGTATACCATCTTATGAATACGACACAATCAAAACCTCAGCGAAACTTTGCGGAACTTCATAACAAAGCGTAAACAAAGTAATAGTATGCACGGATGTACTATTTGATCATCCTGAGCGGTTCTTGCTACATATTTAGTTAAATAACTCTGAGCTTTGCAGGTATTTGCAGTTCTAACTTATATAATATTAATGTATACTATCTTATCAATACGACACTATCAAAACCTCAGCGAAACTTTACGGATCTTCATAACAAAGCGTAAACAAAGTTATAGTATGCACGGATGTACTATCTGATCATCCAGAGCGGATCTTGAAACATATTTTGATAAATAACTCTGACGTTTGCAGGTATTTGCAGTTCTAAGTTATATAATATCAATGTATACTATCTTATCAATACGACACAATGAAAACGTCAGCGATACTTTGCGGGACTTCATCACAAAGCGTAAACAAAGTTATAGTATGCACGGATGTACTATCTGATCATCCAGAGCGTTTCTTGAAACTTATTTTGATAAATAACTCTGACGTTTGCAGGTATTTGCAGTTCTAACTTATATAATATCAATGTATACTATCTTATCAATACGACACTATCAAAACATCAGCGAAACTTTGCGGAACTTCATCACAAATCGTAAACAAAGTTATACTATGCACGGATGTACTATTTGATCATCCAGAGCGGTTCTTGAAACATATTTTGATAAATAACTCTGAGCTTTGCAGGTTGTTGCAGTTCTACCTTATATAATATCATAGTATACTATCTTACCAATACGACGCAATCAAAACCTCAGCGAAACTTTGCGGAACTTCATCACAAATCGTAAACAAAGTTATACTATGCACGGATGTACTATTTGATCATCCAGAGCGGTTCTTGAAACATATTTTGATAAATAACTCTGACGTTTGCAGGTATTTGCAGTTCTAAGTTATATAATATCAATGTATACTATCTTATCAATACGACACAATGAAAACGTCAGCGATACTTTGCGGGACTTCATCACAAAGCGTAAACAAAGTTATAGTATGCACGGATGTACTATCTGATCATCCAGAGCGTTTCTTGAAACTTATTTTGATAAATAACTCTGACGTTTGCAGGTATTTGCAGTTCTAACTTATATAATATCAATGTATACTATCTTACCAATACGACGCAATGAAAACGTCAGCGATACTTTGCGGAACTTCATCACAAAGCGTAAACAAAGTTATAGTATGCACGGATATACTATTTGATCATCCAGAGCGGTTCTTGAAACATATTTTGATAAATAACTCTGAGATTTGCAGGTTGTTGCAGTTCTACCTTATATAATATCATAGTATACTATCTTACCAATACGACGCAATCAAAACCTCAGCGAAACTTTGCGGAACTTCATCACAAATCGTAAACAAAGTTATACTATGCACGGATGTACTATTTGATCATCCAGAGCGGTTCTTGAAACATATTTTGATAAATAACTCTGAGATTTGCAGGTAGTTGCAGTTTTACCTTATATAATATCAATGTATACTATCTTATCAATACGACACTATCAAATCCTCAGCTAAATTTTGCGGAACTTCAAACAAAGCGTAAACAAAGTTATACTATGCACGGATGTACTATTTGATCATCCAGAGCGGTTCTTGAAACATATTTTGATAAATAACTCTGAGATTTGCAGGTAGTTGCAGTTCTACCTTATATAATATCATAGTATACTATCTTACCAATACGACGCAATGAAAACGTCAGCGATACTTTGCGGAACTTCATCACAAAGCGTAAACAAAGTTATAGTATGCACGGATGTACTATTTGATCATCCCGAGCGGTTCTTGCTACATATTTAGTTAAATAACTCTGACGTTTGCAGGTATTTGCAGTTCTAACTTATAAAATATCAATGTATACCATCTTATGAATACGACACAATCAAAACCTCAGCGATACTTTGCGGAACTTCATAACAAAGTGTGAACAAAGTTATAGTATGCACGGATGTACTATTTGATCATCCAGAGCGGTTCTTGAAACATATTTTGATAAATAACTCTGAGATTTGCAGGTAGTTGCAGTTCTACCTTATATAATATCAATGTATACTATCTTATCAATACGACGCAATGAAAACGTCAGCGATACTTTGCGGAACTTCATAACAAAGCGTAAACAAAGTTATAGTATGCACGGATGTACTATTTGATCATCCAGAGCAGTTCTTGAAACATATTTTGATAAATAACTCTGAGATTTGCAGGTAGTTGCAGTTCTACCTTATATAATATCATAGTATACTATCTTACCAATACGACGCAATGAAAACGTCAGCGATACTTTGCGGAACTTCATCACAAAGCGTAAACAAAGTTATAGTATGCACGGATGTACTATTTGATCATCCAGAGCGGTTCTTGAAACATATTTTGATAAATAACTCTGAGATTTGCAGGTAGTTGCAGTTCTACCTTATATAATATCATAGTATACTATCTTACCAATACGACGCAATCAAAACGTCAGCGATACTTTGCGGAACTTCATCACAAAGCGTCAACAAAGTTATAGTATGCACGGATGTACTATTTGATCATCCCGAGCGGTTCTTGCTACATATTTAGTTAAATAACTCTGACGTTTGCAGGTATTTGCAATTCTAACTTATAAAATATCAATGTATACCATCTTATGAATACGACACAATCAAAACCTCAGCGATACTTTGCGGAATTTCATAACAAAGTGTGAACAAAGTTATAGTATGCACGGATGTACTATTTGATCATCTAGAGCGGTTCTTGAAAGATATTTTGATAAATAACTCTGAGATTTGCAGGTAGTTGCAGTTCTACCTTATATAATATCAATGTATACTATCTTATTAATACCACACTATCAAAACCTCAGCGAAATTTTGCAGAACTTCATAACAAAGCGGAAACAAAGTTATACTATCAACGGATGTACTATTTGATCATCCAGAGCGGTTCTAGAAACATATTTTGATAAATAACTCTGAGATTTGCAGGTAGTTGCAGTTCTACCTTATATAATATCATAGTATACTATCTTACCAATACGACGCAATGAAAACGTCAGCGATACTTTGCGGAACTTCATCACAAAGCGTAAACAAAGTTATAGTATGCACGGATGTACTATTTGATCATCCCGAGCGGTTCTTGCTACATATTTAGTTAAATAACTCTGACGTTTGCAGGTATTTGCAGTTCTAACTTATAAAATATCAATGTATACCATCTTATGAATACGACACAATCAAAACCTCAGCGAAACTTTGCGGAACTTCATAACAAAGCGTAAACAAAGTAATAGTATGCACGGATGTACTATTTGATCATCCTGAGCGGTTCTTGCTACATATTTAGTTAAATAACTCTGAGCTTTGCAGGTATTTGCAGTTCTAACTTATATAATATTAATGTATACTATCTTATCAATACGACACTATCAAAACCTCAGCGAAACTTTACGGATCTTCATAACAAAGCGTAAACAAAGTTATAGTATGCACGGATGTACTATCTGATCATCCAGAGCGTTTCTTGAAACATATTTTGATAAATAACTCTGACGTTTGCAGGTATTTGCAGTTCTAAGTTATATAATATCAATGTATACTATCTTATCAATACGACACAATGAAAACGTCAGCGATACTTTGCGGGACTTCATCACAAAGCGTAAACAAAGTTATAGTATGCACGGATGTACTATCTGATCATCCAGAGCGTTTCTTGAAACTTATTTTGATAAATAACTCTGACGTTTGCAGGTATTTGCAGTTCTAACTTATATAATATCAATGTATACTATCTTATCAATACGACACTATCAAAACATCAGCGAAACTTTGCGGAACTTCATCACAAATCGTAAACAAAGTTATACTATGCACGGATGTACTATTTGATCATCCAGAGCGGTTCTTGAAACATATTTTGATAAATAACTCTGAGCTTTGCAGGTTGTTGCAGTTCTACCTTATATAATATCATAGTATACTATCTTACCAATACGACGCAATCAAAACCTCAGCGAAACTTTGCGGAACTTCATCACAAATCGTAAACAAAGTTATACTATGCACGGATGTACTATTTGATCATCCAGAGCGGTTCTTGAAACATATTTTGATAAATAACTCTGACGTTTGCAGGTATTTGCAGTTCTAAGTTATATAATATCAATGTATACTATCTTATCAATACGACACAATGAAAACGTCAGCGATACTTTGCGGGACTTCATCACAAAGCGTAAACACAGTTATAGTATGCACGGATGTACTATCTGATCATCCAGAGCGTTTCTTGAAACTTATTTTGATAAATAACTCTGACGTTTGCAGGTATTTGCAGTTCTAACTTATATAATATCAATGTATACTATCTTATCAATACGACGCAATGAAAACGTCAGCGATACTTTGCGGAACTTCATCACAAAGCGTAAACAAAGTTATAGTATGCACGGATATACTATTTGATCATCCAGAGCGGTTCTTGAAACATATTTTGATAAATAACTCTGAGATTTGCAGGTTGTTGCAGTTCTACCTTATATAATATCATAGTATACTATCTTACCAATACGACGCAATCAAAACCTCAGCGAAACTTTGCGGAACTTCATCACAAATCGTAAACAAAGTTATACTATGCACGGATGTACTATTTGATCATCCAGAGCGGTTCTTGAAACATATTTTGATAAATAACTCTGAGATTTGCAGGTAGTTGCAGTTTTACCTTATATAATATCAATGTATACTATCTTATCAATACGACACTATCAAATCCTCAGCTAAATTTTGCGGAACTTCAAACAAAGCGTAAACAAAGTTATACTATGCACGGATGTACTATTTGATCATCCATAGCAGTTCTTGCTACATATTTAGTTAAATAACTCTGAGCTTTGCAGGTAGTTGCAGTTCTACCTTATATAATATCAATGTATACTATCTTATCAATACGACACTATCAAAACCTCAGCGAAACTTTACGGATCTTCATCACAAAGCGTAAACAAAGTTATAGTATGCACGGATGTACTATCTGATCATCCAGAGCGGTTCTTGAAACATATTTTGATAAATAACTCTGACGTTTGCAGGTATTTGCAGTTCTAACTTATATAATATCAATGTATACTATCTTATCAATACGACACTATCAAAACCTCAGCGAAACTTTGCGGATCTTCATAACAAAGCGTAAACAAAGTTATAGTATGCACGGATGTACTATTTGATCATCCAGAGAGGTTCTTGAAACATATTTTGATAAATAACTCTGAGATTTGCAGGTAGTTGCAGTTCTACCTTATATAATATCATAGTATACTATCTTACCAATACGACGCAATGAAAACGTCAGCGATACTTTGCGGAACTTCATCACAAAGCGTAAACAAAGTTATAGTATGCACGGATGTACTATCTGATCATCCAGAGCGTTTCTTGAAACTTATTTTGATAAATAACTCTGACGTTTGCAGGTATTTGCAGTTCTAACTTATATAATATCAATGTATACTATCTTATCAATACGACACTATCAAAACATCAGCGATACTTTGCGGGACTTCATCACAAAGCGTAAACAAAGTTATAGTATGCACGGATGTACTATCTGATCATCCAGAGCGTTTCTTGAAACTTATTTTGATAAATAACTCTGACGTTTGCAGGTATTTGCAGTTCTAACTTATATAATATCAATGTATACTATCTTATCAATACGACACTATCAAAACATCAGCGAAACTTTGCGGAACTTCATCACAAATCGTAAACAAAGTTATACTATGCACGGATGTACTATTTGATCATCCAGAGCGGTTCTTGAAACATATTTTGATAAATAACTCTGAGCTTTGCAGGTTGTTGCAGTTCTACCTTATATAATATCATAGTATACTATCTTACCAATACGACGCAATCAAAACCTCAGCGAAACTTTGCGGAACTTCATCACAAATCGTAAACAAAGTTATACTATGCACGGATGTACTATTTGATCATCCAGAGCGGTTCTTGAAACATATTTTGATAAATAACTCTGACGTTTGCAGGTATTTGCAGTTCTAAGTTATATAATATCAATGTATACTATCTTATCAATACGACACAATGAAAACGTCAGCGATACTTTGCGGGACTTCATCACAAAGCGTAAACAAAGTTATAGTATGCACGGATGTACTATCTGATCATCCAGAGCGTTTCTTGAAACTTATTTTGATAAATAACTCTGACGTTTGCAGGTATTTGCAGTTCTAACTTATATAATATCAATGTATACTATCTTATCAATACGACACTATCAAAACATCAGCGAAACTTTGCGGAACTTCATCACAAATCGTAAACAAAGTTATACTATGCACGGATGTACTATTTGATCATCCAGAGCGGTTCTTGAAACATATTTTGATAAATAACTCTGAGCTTTGCAGGTTGTTGCAGTTCTACCTTATATAATATCATAGTATACTATCTTACCAATACGACGCAATCAAAACCTCAGCGAAACTTTGCGGAACTTCATCACAAATCGTAAACAAAGTTATACTATGCACGGATGTACTATTTGATCATCCAGAGCGGTTCTTGAAACATATTTTGATAAATAACTCTGAGATTTGCAGGTAGTTGCAGTTTTACCTTATATAATATCAATGTATACTATCTTATCAATACGACACTATCAAATCCTCAGCTAAATTTTGCGGAACTTCAAACAAAGCGTAAACAAAGTTATACTATGCACGGATGTACTATTTGATCATCCAGAGCGGTTCTTGAAACATATTTTGATAAATAACTCTGAGATTTGCAGGTAGTTGCAGTTCTACCTTATATAATATCATAGTATACTATCTTACCAATACGACGCAATGAAAACGTCAGCGATACTTTGCGGAACTTCATCACAAAGCGTAAACAAAGTTATAGTATGCACGGATGTACTATTTGATCATCCCGAGCGGTTCTTGCTACATATTTAGTTAAATAACTCTGACGTTTGCAGGTATTTGCAGTTCTAACTTATAAAATATCAATGTATACCATCTTATGAATACGACACAATCAAAACCTCAGCGATACTTTGCGGAATTTCATAACAAAGTGTGAACAAAGTTATAGTATGCACGGATGTACTATTTGATCATCCAGAGCGGTTCTTGAAACATATTTTGATAAATAACTCTGAGATTTGCAGGTAGTTGCAGTTCTACCTTATATAATATCAATGTATACTATCTTATCAATACGACGCAATGAAAACGTCAGCGATACTTTGCGGAACTTCATCACAAAGCGTAAACAAAGTTATAGTATGCACGGATGTACTATTTGATCATCCAGAGCGGTTCTTGAAACATATTTTGATAAATAACTCTGAGATTTGCAGGTAGTTGCAGTTCTACCTTATATAATATCATAGTATACTATCTTACCAATACGACGCAATCAAAACATCAGCGATACTTTGCGGAACTTCATAACAAAGCGTAAACAAAGTTATAGTATGCACGGATGTACTATTTGATCATCCAGAGCGGTTCTTGAAACATATTTTGATAAATAACTCTGAGATTTGCAGGTAGTTGCAGTTCTACCTTATATAATATCATAGTATACTATCTTACCAATACGACGCAATGAAAACGTCAGCGATACTTTGCGGAACTTCATCACAAAGCGTCAACAAAGTTATAGTATGCACGGATGTACTATTTGATCATCCCGAGCGGTTCTTGCTACATATTTAGTTAAATAACTCTGACGTTTGCAGGTATTTGCAATTCTAACTTATAAAATATCAATGTATACCATCTTATGAATACGACACAATCAAAACCTCAGCGATACTTTGCGGAATTTCATAACAAAGTGTGAACAAAGTTATAGTATGCACGGATGTACTATTTGATCATCTAGAGCGGTTCTTGAAAGATATTTTGATAAATAACTCTGAGATTTGCAGGTAGTTGCAGTTCTACCTTATATAATATCAATGTATACTATCTTATTAATACCACACTATCAAAACCTCAGCGAAATTTTGCAGAACTCCATAACAAAGCGTAAACAAAGTTATACTATGCACGGATGTACTATTTGATCATCCAGAGCGGTTCTTGAAACATATTTTGATAAATAACTCTGAGATTTGCAGGTAGTTGCAGTTCTACCTTATATAATATCATAGTATACTATCTTACCAATACGACGCAATGAAAACGTCAGCGATACTTTGCGGAACTTCATCACAAAGCGTAAACAAAGTTATAGTATGCACGGATGTACTATTTGATCATCCCGAGCGGTTCTTGCTACATATTTAGTTAAATAACTCTGACGTTTGCAGGTATTTGCAGTTCTAACTTATAAAATATCAATGTATACCATCTTATGAATACGACACAATCAAAACCTCAGCGAAACTTTGCGGAACTTCATAACAAAGCGTAAACAAAGTAATAGTATGCACGGATGTACTATTTGATCATCCTGAGCGGTTCTTGCTACATATTTAGTTAAATAACTCTGAGCTTTGCAGGTATTTGCAGTTCTAACTTATATAATATTAATGTATACTATCTTATCAATACGACACTATCAAAACCTCAGCGAAACTTTACGGATCTTCATAACAAAGCGTAAACAAAGTTATAGTATGCACGGATGTACTATCTGATCATCCAGAGCGGTTCTTGAAACATATTTTGATAAATAACTCTGACGTTTGCAGGTATTTGCAGTTCTAAGTTATATAATATCAATGTATACTATCTTATCAATACGACACAATGAAAACGTCAGCGATACTTTGCGGGACTTCATCACAAAGCGTAAACAAAGTTATAGTATGCACGGATGTACTATCTGATCATCCAGAGCGTTTCTTGAAACTTATTTTGATAAATAACTCTGACGTTTGCAGGTATTTGCAGTTCTAACTTATATAATATCAATGTATACTATCTTATCAATACGACACTATCAAAACATCAGCGAAACTTTGCGGAACTTCATCACAAATCGTAAACAAAGTTATACTATGCACGGATGTACTATTTGATCATCCAGAGCGGTTCTTGAAACATATTTTGATAAATAACTCTGAGCTTTGCAGGTTGTTGCAGTTCTACCTTATATAATATCATAGTATACTATCTTACCAATACGACGCAATCAAAACCTCAGCGAAACTTTGCGGAACTTCATCACAAATCGTAAACAAAGTTATACTATGCACGGATGTACTATTTGATCATCCAGAGCGGTTCTTGAAACATATTTTGATAAATAACTCTGAGATTTGCAGGTAGTTGCAGTTTTACCTTATATAATATCAATGTATACTATCTTATCAATACGACACTATCAAATCCTCAGCTAAATTTTGCGGAACTTCAAACAAAGCGTAAACAAAGTTATACTATGCACGGATGTACTATTTGATCATCCATAGCAGTTCTTGCTACATATTTAGTTAAATAACTCTGAGCTTTGCAGGTAGTTGCAGTTCTACCTTATATAATATCAATGTATACTATCTTATCAATACGACACTATCAAAACCTCAGCGAAACTTTACGGATCTTCATAACAAAGCGTAAACAAAGTTATAGTATGCACGGATGTACTATCTGATCATCCAGAGCGGTTCTTGAAACATATTTTGATAAATAACTCTGACGTTTGCAGGTATTTGCAGTTCTAACTTATATAATATCAATGTATACTATCTTATCAATACGACACTATCAAAACCTCAGCGAAACTTTGCGGATCTTCATAACAAAGCGTAAACAAAGTTATAGTATGCACGGATGTACTATTTGATCATCCAGAGAGGTTCTTGAAACATATTTTGATAAATAACTCTGAGATTTGCAGGTAGTTGCAGTTCTACCTTATATAATATCATAGTATACTATCTTACCAATACGACGCAATGAAAACGTCAGCGATACTTTGCGGAACTTCATCACAAAGCGTAAACAAAGTTATAGTATGCACGGATGTACTATCTGATCATCCAGAGCGTTTCTTGAAACTTATTTTGATAAATAACTCTGACGTTTGCAGGTATTTGCAGTTCTAACTTATATAATATCAATGTATACTATCTTATCAATACGACACTATCAAAACATCAGCGAAACTTTGCGGAACTTCATAACAAAGCGTAAACAAAGTTATAGTATGCACGGATGTACTATTTGATCATCCAGAGCTTTTCTTGAAACATATTTTGATAAATAACTCTGAGATTTGCAGGTAGTTGCAGTTCTACCTTATATAATATCACAGTATACTATCTTACCAATACGACGCAATCAAAACATCAGCGATACTTTGCGGAACTTCATAACAAAGCGTAAACAAAGTTATACTATGCACGGATGTACTATTTGATCATCCATAGCAGTTCTTGCTACATATTTAGTTAAATAACTCTGAGCTTTGCTGGTAGTTGCAGTTCTACCTTATATAATATCAGTGTATACTATCTTATCAATACGACACTATCAAAACCTCAGCGAAACTTTGCGGAACTTCATAACAAAGCGTAAACAAAGTAATAGTATGCACGGATGTACTATTTGATCATCCTGAGCGGTTCTTGCTACATATTTAGTTAAATAACTCTGAGCTTTGCACGTATTTGCAGTTCTAACTTATATAATATTAATGTATACTATCTTATCAATACGACACTATCAAAACCTCAGCGAAACTTTACGGATCTTCATAACAAAGCGTAAACAAAGTTATAGTATGCACGGATGTACTATCTGATCATCCAGAGCGGTTCTTGAAACATATTTTGATAAATAACTCTGACGTTTGCAGGTATTTGCAGTTCTAACTTATATAATATCAATGTATACTATCTTATCAATACGACACTATCAAAACCTCAGCGAAACTTTGCGGAACTTCATAACAAAGCGTAAACAAAGTTATACTATGCACGTATGTACTATTTGATCATCCTGAGCGGTTCTTGCTACATATTTAGTTAAATAACTCTGAGCTTTGCAGGTATTTGCAGTTCTAACTTATATAACATTAATGTAAACTATCTTATCAATACGACACTATCAAAAACTCAGCGAAACTTTACGGATCTTCATAACAAAGCGTAAACAAAGTTATAGTATGCACGGATGTACTATCTGATCATCCTGAGCGGTTCTTGAAACATATTTTGATAAATAACTCTGACGTTTGCAGGTATTTGCAGTTCTAAGTTATATAATATCAATGTATACTATCTTATCAATACGACACAATGAAAACGTCAGCGATACTTTGCGGGACTTCATCACAAAGCGTAAACAAAGTTATAGTATGCACGGATGTACTATCTGAACATCCAGAGCGTTTCTTGAAACTTATTTTGATAAATAACTCTGACGTTTGCAGGTATTTGCAGTTCTAACTTATATAATATCAATGTATACTATCTTATCAATACGACACTATCAAAACATCAGCGAAACTTTGCGGAACTTCATCACAAATCGTAAACAAAGTTATACTATGCACGGATGTACTATTTGATCATCCAGAGCGGTTCTTGAAACATATTTTGATAAATAACTCTGAGCTTTGCAGGTATTTGCAGTTCTAACTTATATAATATTAATGTATACTATCTTATCAATACGACACAATCAAAACCTCAGCGAAACTTTGCGGAACTTCATCACAAATCGTAAACAAAGTTATACTATGCACGGATGTACTATTTGATCATCCAGAGCGGTTCTTGAAACATATTTTGATAAATAACTCTGAGATTTGCAGGTAGTTGCAGTTCTACCTTATATAATATCAATGTATACTATCTTATCAATACGACGCAATGAAAACGTTAGCGATACTTTGCGGAACTTCATCACAAAGCGTAAACAAAGTTATAGTATGCACGGATGTACTATTTGATCATCCAGAGCGGTTCTTGAAACATATTTTGATAAATAACTCTGAGATTTGCAGGTAGTTGCAGTTCTACCTTATATAATATCATAGTATACTATCTTACCAATACGACGCAATGAAAACGTCAGCGATACTTTGCGGAACTTCATCACAAAGCGTAAACAAAGTTATAGTATGCACGGATGTACTATTTGATCATCCAGAGCGGTTCTTGAAACATATTTTGATAAATAACTCTGAGATTTGCAGGTAGTTGCAGTTCTACCTTATATAATATCATAGTATACTATCTTACCAATACGACGCAATGAAAACGTCAGCGATACTTTGCGGAACTTCATCACAAAGCGTAAACAAAGTTATAGTATGCACGGATGTACTATTTGATCATCCAGAGCGGTTCTTGAAACATATTTTGATAAATAACTCTGAGATTTGCAGGTAGTTGCAGTTCTACCTTATATAATATCATAGTATACTATCTTACCAATACGACGCAATGAAAACGTCAGCGATACTTTGCGGAACTTCATCACAAAGCGTCAACAAAGTTATAGTATGCACGGATGTACTATTTGATCATCCCGAGCGGTTCTTGCTACATATTTAGTTAAATAACTCTGACGTTTGCAGGTATTTGCAATTCTAACTTATAAAATATCAATGTATACCATCTTATGAATACGACACAATCAAAACCTCAGCGATACTTTGCGGAATTTCATAACAAAGTGTGAACAAAGTTATAGTATGCACGGATGTACTATTTGATCATCTAGAGCGGTTCTTGAAACATATTTTGATAAATAACTCTGAGATTTGCAGGTAGTTGCAGTTCTACCTTATATAATATCAATGTATACTATCTTATTAATACCACACTATCAAAACCTCAGCGAAATTTTGCAGAACTTCATAACAAAGCGTAAACAAAGTTATACTATCAACGGATGTACTATTTGATCATCCAGAGCGGTTCTTGAAACATATTTTGATAAATAACTCTGAGATTTGCAGGTAGTTGCAGTTCTACCTTATATAATATCATAGTATACTATCTTACCAATACGACGCAATGAAAACGTCAGCGATACTTTGCGGAACTTCATCACAAAGCGTAAACAAAGTTATAGTATGCACGGATGTACTATTTGATCATCCCGAGCGGTTCTTGCTACATATTTAGTTAAATAACTCTGACGTTTGCAGGTATTTGCAGTTCTAACTTATAAAATATCAATGTATACCATCTTATGAATACGACACAATCAAAACCTCCGCGAAACTTTGCGGAACTTCATAACAAAGCGTAAACAAAGTTATAGTATGCACGGATGTACTATTTGATCATCCTGAGCGGTTCTTGCTACATATTTAGTTAAATAACTCTGAGCTTTGCAGGTATTTGCAGTTCTAACTTATATAATATTAATGTATACTATCTTATCAATACGACACTATCAAAACCTCATCGAAACTTTACGGATCTTCATAACAAAGCGTAAACAAAGTTATAGTATGCACGGATGTACTATCTGATCATCCAGAGCGGTTCTTGAAACATATTTTGATAAATAACTCTGACGTTTGCAGGTATTTGCAGTTCTAAGTTATATAATATCAATGTATACTATCTTATCAATACGACACAATGAAAACGTCAGCGATACTTTGCGGGACTTCATCACAAAGCGTAAACAAAGTTATAGTATGCACGGATGTACTATCTGATCATCCAGAGCGTTTCTTGAAACTTATTTTGATAAATAACTCTGACGTTTGCAGGTATTTGCAGTTCTAACTTATATAATATCAATGTATACTATCTTATCAATACGACACTATCAAAACATCAGCGAAATTTTGCAGAACTTCATAACAAAGCGTAAACAAAGTTATACTATGCACGGATGTACTATTTGATCATCCAGAGCGGTTCTTGAAACATATTTTGATAAATAACTCTGAGATTTGCAGGTAGTTGCAGTTCTACCTTATATAATATCATAGTATACTATCTTACCAATACGACGCAATGAAAACGTCAGCGATACTTTGCGGAACTTCATCACAAAGCGTAAACAAAGTTATAGTATGCACGGATGTACTATTTGATCATCCCGAGCGGTTCTTGCTACATATTTAGTTAAATAACTCTGACGTTTGCAGGTATTTGCAGTTCTAACTTATAAAATATCAATGTATACCATCTTATGAATACGACACAATCAAAACCTCCGCGAAACTTTGCGGAACTTCATAACAAAGCGTAAACAAAGTAATAGTATGCACGGATGTACTATTTGATCATCCTGAGCGGTTCTTGCTACATATTTAGTTAAATAACTCTGAGCTTTGCAGGTATTTGCAGTTCTAACTTATATAATATTAATGTATACTATCTTATCAATACGACACTATCAAAACCTCATCGAAACTTTACGGATCTTCATAACAAAGCGTAAACAAAGTTATAGTATGCACGGATGTACTATCTGATCATCCAGAGCGGTTCTTGAAACATATTTTGATAAATAACTCTGACGTTTGCAGGTATTTGCAGTTCTAAGTTATATAATATCAATGTATACTATCTTATCAATACGACACAATGAAAACGTCAGCGATACTTTGCGGGACTTCATCACAAAGCGTAAACAAAGTTATAGTATGCACGGATGTACTATCTGATCATCCAGAGCGTTTCTTGAAACTTATTTTGATAAATAACTCTGACGTTTGCAGGTATTTGCAGTTCTAACTTATATAATATCAATGTATACTATCTTATCAATACGACACTATCAAAACATCAGCGAAACTTTGCGGAACTTCATCACAAATCGTAAACAAAGTTATACTATGCACGGAAGTACTATTTGATCATCCAGAGCGGTTCTTGAAACATATTTTGATAAATAACTCTGAGCTTTGCAGGTATTTGCAGTTCTAACTTATATAATATTAATGTATACTATCTTATCAATACGACACACTCAAAACCTCAGCGAAACTTTGCGGAACTTCATCACAAATCGTAAACAAAGTTATACTATGCACGGATGTACTATTTGATCATCCAGAGCGGTTCTTGAAACATATTTTGATAAATAACTCTGAGATTTGCAGGTAGTTGCAGTTCTACCTTATATAATATCAATGTATACTATCTTATCAATACGACGCAATGAAAACGTCAGCGATACTTTGCGGAACTTCATCACAAAGCGTAAACAAAGTTATAGTATGCACGGATGTACTATTTGATCATCCAGAGCGGTTCTTGAAACATATTTTGATAAATAACTCTGAGATTTGCAGGTAGTTGCAGTTCTACCTTATATAATATCATAGTATACTATCTTACCAATACGACGCAATGAAAACGTCAGCGATACTTTGCGGAACTTCATCACAAAGCGTAAACAAAGTTATAGTATGCACGGATATACTATTTGATCATCCAGAGCGTTTCTTGAAACATATTTTGATAAATAACTCTGACGTTTGCAGGTATTTGCAGTTCTAACTTATATGATATCAATGTATACTATCTTATCAATACGACACTATCAAAACGTCAGCGATACTTTGCGGAACTTCATCACAAAGCGTAAACAAAGTTATAGTATGCACGGATGTACTATTTGATCATCCAGAGCGGTTCTTGAAACATATTTTGATAAATAACTCTGAGATTTGCAGGTAGTTGCAGTTCTACCTTATATAACATCATAGTATACTATCTTACCAATACGACGCAATGAAAACGTCAGCGATACTTTGCGGAACTTCATCACAAAGCGTAAACAAAGTTATAGTATGCACGGATGTACTATTTGATCATCAAGAGCGGTTCTTGCTACATATTTAGTTAAATAACTCTGACGTTTGCAGGTATTTGCAATTCTAACTTATAAAATATCAATGTATACCATCTTATGAATACGACACAATCAAAACCTCAGCGATACTTTGCGGAATTTAATAACAAAGTGTGAACAAAGTTATAGTATGCACGGATGTACTATTTGATCATCTAGAGCGGTTCTTGAAACATATTTTGATAAATAACTCTGAGATTTGCAGGTAGTTGCAGTTCTACCTTATATAATATCAATGTATACTATCTTATTAATACCACACTATCAAAACCTCAGCGAAATTTTGCAGAACTTCATAACAAAGCGTAAACAAAGTTATACTATGCACGGATGTACTATTTTATCATCCATAGCAGTTCTTGCTACATATTTAGTTAAATAACTCTGAGCTTTGCAGGTAGTTGCAGTTCTACCTTATATAATATCAATGTATACTATCTTATCAATACGACACTATCAAAACCTCAGCGAAACTTTACGGATCTTCATAACAAAGCGTAAACAAAGTTATAGTATGCACGGATGTACTATCTGATCATCCAGAGCGGTTCTTGAAACATATTTTGATAAATAACTCTGACGTTTGCAGGTATTTGCAGTTCTAACTTATATAATATCAATGTATACTATCTTATCAATACGACACTATCAAAACCTCAGCGAAACTTTGCGGATCTTCATAACAAAGCGTAAACAAAGTTATAGTATGCACGGATGTACTATTTGATCATCCAGAGAGGTTCTTGAAACATATTTTGATAAATAACTCTGAGATTTGCATGTAGTTGCAGTTCTACCTTATATAATATCATAGTATACTATCTTACCAATACGACGCAATGAAAACGTCAGCGATACTTTGCGGAACTTCATCACAAAGCGTAAACAAAGTTATAGTATGCACGGATGTACTATCTGATCATCCAGAGCGTTTCTTGAAACTTATTTTGATAAATAACTCTGACGTTTGCAGGTATTTGCAGTTCTAACTTATATAATATCAATGTATACTATCTTATCAATACGACACTATCAAAACATCAGCGATACTTTGCGGAACTTCATAACAAAGCGTAAACAAAGTTATAGTATGCACGGATGTACTATTTGATCATCCAGAGCTTTTCTTGAAACATATTTTGATAAATAACTCTGAGATTTGCAGGTAGTTGCAGTTCTACCTTATATAATATCACAGTATACTATCTTACCAATACGACGCAATCAAAACGTCAGCGATACTTTGCGGAACTTCATAACAAAGCGTAAACAAAGTTATACTATGCACGGATGTACTATTTGATCATCCTGAGCAGTTCTTGCTACATATTTAGTTAAATAACTCTGAGCTTTGCTGGTAGTTGCAGTTCTACCTTATATAATATCAGTGTATACTATCTTATCAATACGACACTATCAAAACCTCAGCGAAACTTTGCGGAACTTCATAACAAAGCGTAAACAAAGTAATAGTATGCACGGATGTACTATTTGATCATCCTGAGCGGTTCTTGCTACATATTTAGTTAAATAACTCTGAGCTTTGCAGGTATTTGCAGTTCTAACTTATATAATATTAATGTATACTATCTTATCAATACGACACTATCAAAACCTCAGCGAAACTTTACGGATCTTCATAACAAAGCGTAAACAAAGTTATAGTATGCACGGATGTACTATCTGATCATCCAGAGCGGTTCTTGAAACATATTTTGATAAATAACTCTGACGTTTGCAGGTATTTGCAGTTCTAACTTATATAATATCAATGTATACTATCTTATCAATACGACACTATCAAAACCTCAGCGAAACTTTGCGGAACTTCATAACAAAGCGTAAACAAAGTTATACTATGCACGTATGTACTATTTGATCATCCTGAGCGGTTCTTGCTACATATTTAGTTAAATAACTCTGAGCTTTGCAGGTATTTGCAGTTCTAACTTATATAACATTAATGTAAACTATCTTATCAATACGACACTATCAAAAACTCAGCGAAACTTTACGGATCTTCATAACAAAGCGTAAACAAAGTTATAGTATGCACGGATGTACTATCTGATCATCCTGAGCGGTTCTTGAAACATATTTTGATAAATAACTCTGACGTTTGCAGGTATTTGCAGTTCTAAGTTATATAATATCAATGTATACTATCTTATCAATACGACACAATGAAAACGTCAGCGATACTTCGCGGGACTTCATCACAAAGCGTAAACAAAGTTATAGTATGCACGGATGTACTATCTGAACATCCAGAGCGTTTCTTGAAACTTATTTTGATAAATAACTCTGACGTTTGCAGGTATTTGCAGTTCTAACTTATATAATATCAATGTATACTATCTTATCAATACGACACTATCAAAACATCAGCGAAACTTTGCGGAACTTCATCACAAATCGTAAACAAAGTTATACTATGCACGGATGTACTATTTGATCATCCAGAGCGGTTCTTGAAACATATTTTGATAAATAACTCTGAGCTTTGCAGGTATTTGCAGTTCTAACTTATATAATATTAATGTATACTATCTTATCAATACGACACAATCAAAACCTCAGCGAAACTTTGCGGAACTTCATCACAAATCGTAAACAAAGTTATACTATGCACGGATGTACTATTTGATCATCCAGAGCGGTTCTTGAAACATATTTTGATAAATAACTCTGAGATTTGCAGGTAGTTGCAGTTCTACCTTATATAATATCAATGTATACTATCTTATCAATACGACGCAATGAAAACGTCAGCGATACTTTGCGGAACTTCATCACAAAGCGTAAACAAAGTTATAGTATGCACGGATGTACTATTTGATCATCCAGAGCGGTTCTTGAAACATATTTTGATAAATAACTCTGAGATTTGCAGGTAGTTGCAGTTCTACCTTATATAATATCATAGTATACTATCTTACCAATACGACGCAATGAAAACGTCAGCGATACTTTGCGGAACTTCATCACAAAGCGTAAACAAAGTTATAGTATGCACGGATGTACTATTTGATCATCCAGAGCGGTTCTTGAAACATATTTTGATAAATAACTCTGAGATTTGCAGGTAGTTGCAGTTCTACCTTATATAATATCATAGTATACTATCTTACCAATACGACGCAATGAAAACGTCAGCGATACTTTGCGGAACTTCATCACAAAGCGTAAACAAAGTTATAGTATGCACGGATGTACTATTTGATCATCCAGAGCGGTTCTTGAAACATATTTTGATAAATAACTCTGAGATTTGCAGGTAGTTGCAGTTCTACCTTATATAATATCATAGTATACTATCTTACCAATACGACGCAATGAAAACGTCAGCGATACTTTGCGGAACTTCATCACAAAGCGTCAACAAAGTTATAGTATGCACGGATGTACTATTTGATCATCCCGAGCGGTTCTTGCTACATATTTAGTTAAATAACTCTGACGTTTGCAGGTATTTGCAATTCTAACTTATAAAATATCAATGTATACCATCTTATGAATACGACACAATCAAAACCTCAGCGATACTTTGCGGAATTTCATAACAAAGTGTGAACAAAGTTATAGTATGCACGGATGTACTATTTGATCATCTAGAGCGGTTCTTGAAACATATTTTGATAAATAACTCTGAGATTTGCAGGTAGTTGCAGTTCTACCTTATATAATATCAATGTATACTATCTTATTAATACCACACTATCAAAACCTCAGCGAAATTTTGCAGAACTTCATAACAAAGCGTAAACAAAGTTATACTATGAACGGATGTACTATTTGATCATCCAGAGCGGTTCTTGAAACATATTTTGATAAATAACTCTGAGATTTGCAGGTAGTTGCAGTTCTACCTTATATAATATCATAGTATACTATCTTACCAATACGACGCAATGAAAACGTCAGCGATACTTTGCGGAACTTCATCACAAAGCGTAAACAAAGTTATAGTATGCACGGATGTACTATTTGATCATCCCGAGCGGTTCTTGCTACATATTTAGTTAAATAACTCTGACGTTTGCAGGTATTTGCAGTTCTAACTTATAAAATATCAATGTATACCATCTTATGAATACGACACAATCAAAACCTCCGCGAAACTTTGCGGAACTTCATAACAAAGCGTAAACAAAGTAATAGTATGCACGGATGTACTATTTGATCATCCTGAGCGGTTCTTGCTACATATTTAGTTAAATAACTCTGAGCTTTGCAGGTATTTGCAGTTCTAACTTATATAATATCATAGTATACTATCTTACCAATACGACGCAATGAAAACGTCAGCGATACTTTGCGGAACTTCATCACAAAGCGTAAACAAAGTTATAGTATGCACGGATGTACTATTTGATCATCCCGAGCGGTTCTTGCTACATATTTAGTTAAATAACTCTGACGTTTGCAGGTATTTGCAGTTCTAACTTATAAAATATCAATGTATACCATCTTATGAATACGACACAATCAAAACCTACGCGAAACTTTGCGGAACTTCATAACAAAGCGTAAACAAAGTAATAGTATGCACGGATGTACTATTTGATCATCCTGAGCGGTTCTTGCTACATATTTAGTTAAATAACTCTGAGCTTTGCAGGTATTTGCAGTTCTAACTTATATAATATTAATGTATACTATCTTATCAATACGACACTATCAAAACCTCATCGAAACTTTACGGATCTTCATAACAAAGCGTAAACAAAGTTATAGTATGCACGGATGTACTATTTGATCATCCAGAGAGGTTCTTGAAACATATTTTGATAAATAACTCTGAGATTTGCAGGTAGTTGCAGTTCTACCTTATATAATATCATAGTATACTATCTTACCAATACGACGCAATGAAAACGTCAGCGATACTTTGCGGAACTTCATCACAAAGCGTAAACAAAGTTATAGTATGCACGGATGTACTATCTGATCATCCAGAGCGTTTCTTGAAACTTATTTTGATAAATAACTCTGACGTTTGCAGGTATTTGCAGTTCTAACTTATATAATATCAATGTATACTATCTTATCAATACGACACTATCAAAACATCAGCGATACTTTGCGGAACTTCATAACAAAGCGTAAACAAAGTTATAGTATGCACGGATGTACTATTTGATCATCCAGAGCTTTTCTTGAAACATATTTTGATAAATAACTCTGAGATTTGCAGGTAGTTGCAGTTCTACCTTATATAATATCACAGTATACTATCTTACCAATACGACGCAATCAAAACATCAGCGATACTTTGCGGAACTTCATAACAAAGCGTAAACAAAGTTATACTATGCACGGATGTACTATTTGATCATCCATAGCAGTTCTTGCTACATATTTAGTTAAATAACTCTGAGCTTTGCTGGTAGTTGCAGTTCTACCTTATATAATATCAGTGTATACTATCTTATCAATACGACACTATCAAAACCTCAGCGAAACTTTGCGGAACTTCATAACAAAGCGTAAACAAAGTTATAGTATGCACGGATGTACTATTTGATCATCCAGAGCGGTTCTTGCTACATATTTAGTTAAATAACTCTGAGCTTTGCAGGTATTTGCAGTTCTAACTTATATAATATTAATGTATACTATCTTATCAATACGACACTATCAAAACCTCAGCGAAACTTTACGGATCTTCATAACAAAGCGTAAACAAAGTTATAGTATGCACGGATGTACTATCTGATCATCCAGAGCGGTTCTTGAAACATATTTTGATAAATAACTCTGACGTTTGCAGGTATTTGCAGTTCTAACTTATATAATATCAATGTATACTATCTTATCAATACGACACTATCAAAACCTCAGCGAAACTTTGCGGAACTTCATAACAAAGCGTAAACAAAGTTATACTATGCACGTATGTACTATTTGATCATCCTGAGCGGTTCTTGCTACATATTTAGTTAAATAACTCTGAGCTTTGCAGGTATTTGCAGTTCTAACTTATATAACATTAATGTAAACTATCTTATCAATACGACACTATCAAAAACTCAGCGAAACTTTACGGATCTTCATAACAAAGCGTAAACAAAGTTATAGTATGCACGGATGTACTATCTGATCATCCTGAGCGGTTCTTGAAACATATTTTGATAAATAACTCTGACGTTTGCAGGTATTTGCAGTTCTAAGTTATATAATATCAATGTATACTATCTTATCAATACGACACAATGAAAACGTCAGCGATACTTCGCGGGACTTCATCACAAAGCGTAAACAAAGTTATAGTATGCACGGATGTACTATCTGAACATCCAGAGCGTTTCTTGAAACTTATTTTGATAAATAACTCTGACGTTTGCAGGTATTTGCAGTTCTAACTTATATAATATCAATGTATACTATCTTATCAATACGACACTATCAAAACATCAGCGAAACTTTGCGGAACTTCATCACAAATCGTAAACAAAGTTATACTATGCACGGATGTACTATTTGATCATCCAGAGCGGTTCTTGAAACATATTTTGATAAATAACTCTGAGCTTTGCAGGTATTTGCAGTTCTAACTTATATAATATTAATGTATACTATCTTATCAATACGACACAATCAAAACCTCAGCGAAACTTTGCGGAACTTCATCACAAATCGTAAACAAAGTTATACTATGCACGGATGTACTATTTGATCATCCAGAGCGGTTCTTGAAACATATTTTGATAAATAACTCTGAGATTTGCAGGTAGTTGCAGTTCTACCTTATATAATATCAATGTATACTATCTTATCAATACGACGCAATGAAAACGTCAGCGATACTTTGCGGAACTTCATCACAAAGCGTAAACAAAGTTATAGTATGCACGGATGTACTATTTGATCATCCAGAGCGGTTCTTGAAACATATTTTGATAAATAACTCTGAGATTTGCAGGTAGTTGCAGTTCTACCTTATATAATATCATAGTATACTATCTTACCAATACGACGCAATGAAAACGTCAGCGATACTTTGCGGAACTTCATCACAAAGCGTAAACAAAGTTATAGTATGCACGGATGTACTATTTGATCATCCAGAGCGGTTCTTGAAACATATTTTGATAAATAACTCTGAGATTTGCAGGTAGTTGCAGTTCTACCTTATATAATATCATAGTATACTATCTTACCAATACGACGCAATGAAAACGTCAGCGATACTTTGCGGAACTTCATCACAAAGCGTAAACAAAGTTATAGTATGCACGGATGTACTATTTGATCATCCAGAGCGGTTCTTGAAACATATTTTGATAAATAACTCTGAGATTTGCAGGTAGTTGCAGTTCTACCTTATATAATATCATAGTATACTATCTTACCAATACGACGCAATGAAAACGTCAGCGATACTTTGCGGAACTTCATCACAAAGCGTCAACAAAGTTATAGTATGCACGGATGTACTATTTGATCATCCCGAGCGGTTCTTGCTACATATTTAGTTAAATAACTCTGACGTTTGCAGGTATTTGCAATTCTAACTTATAAAATATCAATGTATACCATCTTATGAATACGACACAATCAAAACCTCAGCGATACTTTGCGGAATTTCATAACAAAGTGTGAACAAAGTTATAGTATGCACGGATGTACTATTTGATCATCTAGAGCGGTTCTTGAAACATATTTTGATAAATAACTCTGAGATTTGCAGGTAGTTGCAGTTCTACCTTATATAATATCAATGTATACTATCTTATTAATACCACACTATCAAAACCTCAGCGAAATTTTGCAGAACTTCATAACAAAGCGTAAACAAAGTTATACTATCAACGGATGTACTATTTGATCATCCAGAGCGGTTCTTGAAACATATTTTGATAAATAACTCTGAGATTTGCAGGTAGTTGCAGTTCTACCTTATATAATATCATAGTATACTATCTTACCAATACGACGCAATGAAAACGTCAGCGATACTTTGCGGAACTTCATCACAAAGCGTAAACAAAGTTATAGTATGCACGGATGTACTATTTGATCATCCCGAGCGGTTCTTGCTACATATTTAGTTAAATAACTCTGACGTTTGCAGGTATTTGCAGTTCTAACTTATAAAATATCAATGTATACCATCTTATGAATACGACACAATCAAAACCTCCGCGAAACTTTGCGGAACTTCATAACAAAGCGTAAACAAAGTAATAGTATGCACGGATGTACTATTTGATCATCCTGAGCGGTTCTTGCTACATATTTAGTTAAATAACTCTGAGCTTTGCAGGTATTTGCAGTTCTAACTTATATAATATTAATGTATACTATCTTATCAATACGACACTATCAAAACCTCATCGAAACTTTACGGATCTTCATAACAAAGCGTAAACAAAGTTATAGTATGCACGGATGTACTATCTGATCATCCAGAGCGGTTCTTGAAACATATTTTGATAAATAACTCTGACGTTTGCAGGTATTTGCAGTTCTAAGTTATATAATATCAATGTATACTATCTTATCAATACGACACAATGAAAACGTCAGCGATACTTTGCGGGACTTCATCACAAAGCGTAAACAAAGTTATAGTATGCACGGATGTACTATCTGATCATCCAGAGCGTTTCTTGAAACTTATTTTGATAAATAACTCTGACGTTTGCAGGTATTTGCAGTTCTAACTTATATAATATCAATGTATACTATCTTATCAATACGACACTATCAAAACATCAGCGAAACTTTGCGGAACTTCATCACAAATCGTAAACAAAGTTATACTATGCACGGATGTACTATTTGATCATCCAGAGCGGTTCTTGAAACATATTTTGATAAATAACTCTGAGCTTTGCAGGTATTTGCAGTTCTAACTTATATAATATTAATGTATACTATCTTATCAATACGACACAATCAAAACCTCAGCGAAACTTTGCGGAACTTCATCACAAATCGTAAACAAAGTTATACTATGCACGGATGTACTATTTGATCATCCAGAGCGGTTCTTGAAACATATTTTGATAAATAACTCTGAGATTTGCAGGTAGTTGCAGTTCTACCTTATATAATATCAATGTATACTATCTTATCAATACGACGCAATGAAAACGTCAGCGATACTTTGCGGAACTTCATCACAAAGCGTAAACAAAGTTATAGTATGCACGGATGTACTATTTGATCATCCAGAGCGGTTCTTGAAACATATTTTGATAAATAACTCTGAGATTTGCAGGTAGTTGCAGTTCTACCTTATATAATATCATAGTATACTATCTTACCAATACGACGCAATGAAAACGTCAGCGATACTTTGCGGAACTTCATCACAAAGCGTAAACAAAGTTATAGTATGCACGGATATACTATTTGATCATCCAGAGCGTTTCTTGAAACTTATTTTGATAAATAACTCTGACGTTTGCAGGTATTTGCAGTTCTAACTTATATAATATCAATGTATACTATCTTATCAATACGACACAATGAAAACGTCAGCGATACTTTGCGGGACTTCATCACAAAGCGTAAACAAAGTTATAGTATGCACGGATGTACTATCTGATCATCCAGAGCGTTTCTTGAAACTTATTTTGATAAATAACTCTGACGTTTGCAGGTATTTGCAGTTCTAACTTATATAATATCAATGTATACTATCTTATCAATACGACACTATCAAAACATCAGCGAAACTTTGCGGAACTTCATCACAAATCGTAAACAAAGTTATACTATGCACGGATGTACTATTTGATCATCCAGAGCGGTTCTTGAAACATATTTTGATAAATAACTCTGAGATTTGCAGGTAGTTGCAGTTCTACCTTATATAATATCAATGTATACTATCTTATCAATACGACGCAATGAAAACGTCAGCGATACTTTGCGGAACTTCATCACAAAGCGTAAACAAAGTTATAGTATGCACGGATGTACTATTTGATCATCCAGAGCGGTTCTTGAAACATATTTTGATAAATAACTCTGAGATTTGCAGGTAGTTGCAGTTCTACCTTATATAATATCATAGTATACTATCTTACCAATACGACGCAATGAAAACGTCAGCGATACTTTGCGGAACTTCATCACAAATCGTAAACAAAGTTATAGTATGCACGGATGTACTATTTGATCATCCAGAGCGGTTCTTGAAACATATTTTGATAAATAACTCTGAGATTTGCAGGTAGTTGCAGTTCTACCTTATATAATATCATAGTATACTATCTTACCAATACGACGCAATGAAAACGTCAGCGATACTTTGCGGAACTTCATCACAAAGCGTAAACAAAGTTATAGTATGCACGGATGTACTATTTGATCATCCAGAGCGGTTCTTGAAACATATTTTGATAAATAACTCTGAGATTTGCAGGTAGTTGCAGTTCTACCTTATATAATATCATAGTATACTATCTTACCAATACGACGCAATGAAAACGTCAGCGATACTTTGCGGAACTTCATCACAAAGCGTCAACAAAGTTATAGTATGCACGGATGTACTATTTGATCATCCCGAGCGGTTCTTGCTACATATTTAGTTAAATAACTCTGACGTTTGCAGGTATTTGCAATTCTAACTTATAAAATATCAATGTATACCATCTTATGAATACGACACAATCAAAACCTCAGCGATACTTTGCGGAATTTCATAACAAAGTGTGAACAAAGTTATAGTATGCACGGATGTACTATTTGATCATCTAGAGCGGTTCTTGAAACATATTTTGATAAATAACTCTGAGATTTGCAGGTAGTTGCAGTTCTACCTTATATAATATCAATGTATACTATCTTATTAATACCACACTATCAAAACCTCAGCGAAATTTTGCAGAACTTCATAACAAAGCGTAAACAAAGTTATACTATGCACGGATGTACTATTTGATCATCCAGAGCGGTTCTTGAAACATATTTTGATAAATAACTCTGAGATTTGCAGGTAGTTGCAGTTCTACCTTATATAATATCATAGTATACTATCTTACCAATACGACGCAATGAAAACGTCAGCGATACTTTGCGGAACTTCATCACAAAGCGTAAACAAAGTTATAGTATGCACGGATGTACTATTTGATCATCCCGAGCGGTTCTTGCTACATATTTAGTTAAATAACTCTGACGTTTGCAGGTAGTTGCAGTTCTACCTTATATAATATCATAGTATACTATCTTACCAATACGACGCAATGAAAACGTCAGCGATACTTTGCGGAACTTCATCACAAAGCGTCAACAAAGTTATAGTATGCACGGATGTACTATTTGATCATCCCGAGCGGTTCTTGCTACATATTTAGTTAAATAACTCTGACGTTTGCAGGTATTTGCAATTCTAACTTATAAAATATCAATGTATACCATCTTATGAATACGACACAATCAAAACCTCAGCGATACTTTGCGGAATTTCATAACAAAGTGTGAACAAAGTTATAGTATGCACGGATGTACTATTTGATCATCTAGAGCGGTTCTTGAAACATATTTTGATAAATAACTCTGAGATTTGCAGGTAGTTGCAGTTCTACCTTATATAATATCAATGTATACTATCTTATTAATACCACACTATCAAAACCTCAGCGAAATTTTGCAGAACTTCATAACAAAGCGTAAACAAAGTTATACTATGCACGGATGTACTATTTGATCATCCAGAGCGGTTCTTGAAACATATTTTGATAAATAACTCTGAGATTTGCAGGTAGTTGCAGTTCTACCTTATATAATATCATAGTATACTATCTTACCAATACGACGCAATGAAAACGTCAGCGATACTTTGCGGAACTTCATCACAAAGCGTAAACAAAGTTATAGTATGCACGGATGTACTATTTGATCATCCCGAGCGGTTCTTGCTACATATTTAGTTAAATAACTCTGACGTTTGCAGGTATTTGCAGTTCTAACTTATAAAATATCAATGTATACCATCTTATGAATACGACACAATCAAAACCTCCGCGAAACTTTGCGGAACTTCATAACAAAGCGTAAACAAAGTAATAGTATGCACGGATGTACTATTTGATCATCCTGAGCGGTTCTTGCTACATATTTAGTTAAATAACTCTGAGCTTTGCAGGTATTTGCAGTTCTACCTTATATAATATTAATGTATACTATCTTATCAATACGACACTATCAAAACCTCATCGAAACTTTACGGATCTTCATAACAAAGCGTAAACAAAGTTATAGTATGCACGGATGTACTATCTGATCATCCAGAGCGGTTCTTGAAACATATTTTGATAAATAACTCTGACGTTTGCAGGTATTTGCAGTTCTAAGTTATATAATATCAATGTATACTATCTTATCAATACGACACAATGAAAACGTCAGCGATACTTTGCGGGACTTCATCACAAAGCGTAAACAAAGTTATAGTATGCACGGATGTACTATCTGATCATCCAGAGCGTTTCTTGAAACTTATTTTGATAAATAACTCTGACGTTTGCAGGTATTTGCAGTTCTAACTTATATAATATCAATGTATACTATCTTATCAATACGACACTATCAAAACATCAGCGAAACTTTGCGGAACTTCATCACAAATCGTAAACAAAGTTATACTATGCACGGATGTACTATTTGATCATCCAGAGCGGTTCTTGAAACATATTTTGATAAATAACTCTGAGCTTTGCAGGTATTTGCAGTTCTAACTTATATAATATTAATGTATACTATCTTATCAATACGACACAATCAAAACCTCAGCGAAACTTTGCGGAACTTCATCACAAATCGTGAACAAAGTTATACTATGCACGGATGTACTATTTGATCATCCAGAGCGGTTCTTGAAACATATTTTGATAAATAACTCTGAGATTTGCAGGTAGTTGCAGTTCTACCTTATATAATATCAATGTATACTATCTTATCAATACGACGCAATGAAAACGTCAGCGATACTTTGCGGAACTTCATCACAAAGCGTAAACAAAGTTATAGTATGCACGGATGTACTATTTGATCATCCAGAGCGGTTCTTGAAACATATTTTGATAAATAACTCTGAGATTTGCAGGTAGTTGCAGTTCTACCTTATATAATATCATAGTATACTATCTTACCAATACGACGCAATCAATACATCAGCCAAACTTTGCGGAACTTCATCACAAAGCGTAAACAAAGTTATAGTATGCACGGATATACTATTTGATCATCCAGAGCGTTTCTTGAAACTTATTTTGATAAATAACTCTGACGTTTGCAGGTATTTGCAGTTCTAACTTATATGATATCAATGTATACTATCTTATCAATACGACACTATCAAAACGTCAGCGATACTTTGCGGAACTTCATCACAAAGCGTAAACAAAGTTATAGTATGCACGGATGTACTATTTGATCATCCAGAGCGGTTCTTGAAACATATTTTGATAAATAACTCTGAGATTTGCAGGTAGTTGCAGTTCTACCTTTTATAACATCATAGTATACTATCTTACCAATACGACGCAATCAAAACGTCAGCGATACTTTGCGGAACTTCATCACAAAGCGTAAACAAAGTTATAGTATGCACGGATGTACTATTTGATCATCAAGAGCGGTTCTTGCTACATATTTAGTTAAATAACTCTGACGTTTGCAGGTATTTGCAATTCTAACTTATAAAATATCAATGTATACCATCTTATGAATACGACACAATCAAAACCTCAGCGATACTTTGCGGAATTTAATAACAAAGTGTGAACAAAGTTATAGTATGCACGGATGTACTATTTGATCATCTAGAGCGGTTCTTGAAACATATTTTGATAAATAACTCTGAGATTTGCAGGTAGTTGCAGTTCTACCTTATATAATATCAATGTATACTATCTTATTAATACCACACTATCAAAACCTCAGCGAAATTTTGCAGAACTTCATAACAAAGCGTAAACAAAGTTATACTATGCACGGATGTACTATTTGATCATCCATAGCAGTTCTTGCTACATATTTAGTTAAATAACTCTGAGCTTTGCAGGTAGTTGCAGTTCTACCTTATATAATATCAGTGTATACTATCTTATCAATACGACACTATCAAAACCTCAGCGAAACTTTGCGGAACTTCATAACAAAGCGTAAACAAAGTAATAGTATGCACGGATGTACTATTTGATCATCCTGAGCGGTTCTTGCTACATATTTAGTTAAATAACTCTGAGCTTTGCAGGTATTTGCAGTTCTAACTTATATAATATTAATGTATACTATCTTATCAATACGACACAATGAAAACGTCAGCGATACTTTGCGGGACTTCATCACAAAGCGTAAACAAAGTTATAGTATGCACGGATGTACTATCTGAACATCCAGAGCGTTTCTTGAAACTTATTTTGATAAATAACTCTGACGTTTGCAGGTATTTGCAATTCTAACTTATAAAATATCAATGTATACCATCTTATGAATACGACACAATCAAAACCTCAGCGATACTTTGCGGAATTTAATAACAAAGTGTGAACAAAGTTATAGTATGCACGGATGTACTATTTGATCATCTAGAGCGGTTCTTGAAACATATTTTGATAAATAACTCTGAGATTTGCAGGTAGTTGCAGTTCTACCTTATATAATATCAATGTATACTATCTTATTAATACCACACTATCAAAACCTCAGCGAAATTTTGCAGAACTTCATAACAAAGCGTAAACAAAGTTATACTATGCACGGATGTACTATTTGATCATCCATAGCAGTTCTTGCTACATATTTAGTTAAATAACTCTGAGCTTTGCAGGTAGTTGCAGTTCTACCTTATATAATATCAGTGTATACTATCTTATCAATACGACACTATCAAAACCTCAGCGAAACTTTGCGGAACTTCATAACAAAGCGTAAACAAAGTAATAGTATGCACGGATGTACTATTTGATCATCCTGAGCGGTTCTTGCTACATATTTAGTTAAATAACTCTGAGCTTTGCAGGTATTTGCAGTTCTAACTTATATAATATTAATGTATACTATCTTATCAATACGACACTATCAAAACCTCAGCGAAACTTTACGGATCTTCATAACAAAGCGTAAACAAAGTTATAGTATGCACGGATGTACTATCTGATCATCCAGAGCGGTTCTTGAAACATATTTTGATAAATAACTCTGACGTTTGCAGGTATTTGCAGTTCTAACTTATATAATATCAATGTATACTATCTTATCAATACGACACAATGAAAACGTCAGCGATACTTTGCGGGACTTCATCACAAAGCGTAAACAAAGTTATAGTATGCACGGATGTACTATCTGAACATCCAGAGCGTTTCTTGAAACTTATTTTGATAAATAACTCTGACGTTTGCAGGTATTTGCAGTTCTAACTTATATAATATCAATGTATACTATCTTATCAATACGACACTATCAAAACATCAGCGAAACTTTGCGGAACTTCATCACAAATCGTAAACAAAGTTATACTATGCACGGATGTACTATTTGATCATCCAGAGCGGTTCTTGAAACATATTTTGATAAATAACTCTGAGCTTTGCAGGTATTTGCAGTTCTAACTTATATAATATTAATGTATACTATCTTATCAATACGACACAATCAAAACCTCAGCGAAACTTTGCGGAACTTCATCACAAATCGTAAACAAAGTTATACTATGCACGGATGTACTATTTGATCATCCAGAGCGGTTCTTGAAACATATTTTGATAAATAACTCTGAGATTTGCAGGTAGTTGCAGTTCTACCGTATATAATATCAATGTATACTATCTTATCAATACGACGCAATGAAAACGTCAGCGATACTTTGCGGAACTTCATCACAAAGCGTAAACAAAGTTATAGTATGCACGGATGTACTATTTGATCATCCAGAGCGGTTCTTGAAACATATTTTGATAAATAACTCTGAGATTTGCAGGTAGTTGCAGTTCTACCTTATATAATATCATAGTATACTATCTTACCAATACGACGCAATGAAAACGTCAGCGATACTTTGCGGAACTTCATCACAAAGCGTAAACAAAGTTATAGTATGCACGGATGTACTATTTGATCATCTAGAGCGGTTCTTGAAACATATTTTGATAAATAACTCTGAGATTTGCAGGTAGTTGCAGTTCTACCTTATATAATATCAATGTATACTATCTTATTAATACCACACTATCAAAACCTCAGCGAAATTTTGCAGAACTTCATAACAAAGCGTAAACAAAGTTATACTATGCACGGATGTACTATTTGATCATCCATAGCAGTTCTTGCTACATATTTAGTTAAATAACTCTGAGCATTGCAGGTAGTTGCAGTTCTACCTTATATAATATCAGTGTATACTATCTTATCAATACGACACTATCAAAACCTCAGCGAAACTTTGCGGAACTTCATAACAAAGCGTAAACAAAGTAATAGTATGCACGGATGTACTATTTGATCATCCAGAGCGTTTCTTGAAACTTATTTTGATAAATAACTCTGACGTTTGCAGGTATTTGCAATTCTAACTTATAAAATATCAATGTATACCATCTTATGAATACGACACAATCAAAACCTCAGCGATACTTTGCGGAATTTAATAACAAAGTGTGAACAAAGTTATAGTATGCACGGATGTACTATTTGATCATCTAGAGCGGTTCTTGAAACATATTTTGATAAATAACTCTGAGATTTGCAGGTAGTTGCAGTTCTACCTTATATAATATCAATGTATACTATCTTATTAATACCACACTATCAAAACCTCAGCGAAATTTTGCAGAACTTCATAACAAAGCGTAAACAAAGTTATACTATGCACGGATGTACTATTTGATCATCCAGAGCGGTTCTTGAAACATATTTTGATAAATAACTCTGAGATTTGCAGGTAGTTGCAGTTCTACCTTATATAATATCAGTGTATACTATCTTATCAATACGACACTATCAAAACCTCAGCGAAACTTTGCGGAACTTCATAACAAAGCGTAAACAAAGTAATAGTATGCACGGATGTACTATTTGATCATCCTGAGCGGTTCTTGCTACATATTTAGTTAAATAACTCTGAGCTTTGCAGGTATTTGCAGTTCTAACTTATATAATATTAATGTATACTATCTTATCAATACGACACTATCAAAACCTCAGCGAAACTTTACGGATCTTCATAACAAAGCGTAAACAAAGTTATAGTATGCACGGATGTACTATCTGATCATCCAGAGCGGTTCTTGAAACATATTTTGATAAATAACTCTGACGTTTGCAGGTATTTGCAGTTCTAACTTATATAATATCAATGTATACTATCTTATCAATACGACACAATGAAAACGTCAGCGATACTTTGCGGGACTTCATCACAAAGCGTAAACAAAGTTATAGTATGCACGGATGTACTATCTGAACATCCAGAGCGTTTCTTGAAACTTATTTTGATAAATAACTCTGACGTTTGCAGGTATTTGCAGTTCTAACTTATATAATATCAATGTATACTATCTTATCAATACGACACTATCAAAACATCAGCGAAACTTTGCGGAACTTCATCACAAATCGTAAACAAAGTTATACTATGCACGGATGTACTATTTGATCATCCAGAGCGGTTCTTGAAACATATTTTGATAAATAACTCTGAGCTTTGCAGGTATTTGCAGTTCTAACTTATATAATATTAATGTATACTATCTTATCAATACGACACAATCAAAACCTCAGCGAAACTTTGCGGAACTTCATCACAAATCGTAAACAAAGTTATACTATGCACGGATGTACTATTTGATCATCCAGAGCGGTTCTTGAAACATATTTTGATAAATAACTCTGAGATTTGCAGGTAGTTGCAGTTCTACCTTATATAATATCAATGTATACTATCTTATCAATACGACGCAATGAAAACGTCAGCGATACTTTGCGGAACTTCATCACAAAGCGTAAACAAAGTTATAGTATGCACGGATGTACTATTTGATCATTCAGAGCGGTTCTTGAAACATATTTTGATAAATAACTCTGAGATTTGCAGGTAGTTGCAGTTCTACCTTATATAATATCATAGTATACTATCTTACCAATACGACGCAATGAAAACGTCAGCGATACTTTGCGGAACTTCATCACAAAGCGTCAACAAAGTTATAGTATGCACGGATGTACTATTTGATCATCCCGAGCGGTTCTTGCTACATATTTAGTTAAATAACTCTGACGTTTGCAGGTATTTGCAATTCTAACTTATAAAATATCAATGTATACCATCTTATGAATACGACACAATCAAAACCTCAGCGATACTTTGCGGAATTTCATAACAAAGTGTGAACAAAGTTATAGTATGCACGGATGTACTATTTGATCATCTAGAGCGGTTCTTGAAACATATTTTGATAAATAACTCTGAGATTTGCAGGTAGTTGCAGTTCTACCTTATATAATATCAATGTATACTATCTTATTAATACCACACTATCAAAACCTCAGCGAAATTTTGCAGAACTTCATAACAAAGCGTAAACAAAGTTATACTATGAACGGATGTACTATTTGATCATCCAGAGCGGTTCTTGAAACATATTTTGATAAATAACTCTGAGATTTGCAGGTAGTTGCAGTTCTACCTTATATAATATCATAGTATACTATCTTACCAATACGACGCAATGAAAACGTCAGCGATACTTTGCGGAACTTCATCACAAAGCGTAAACAAAGTTATAGTATGCACGGATGTACTATTTGATCATCCCGAGCGGTTCTTGCTACATATTTAGTTAAATAACTCTGACGTTTGCAGGTATTTGCAGTTCTAACTTATAAAACATCAATGTATACCATCTTATGAATACGACACAATCAAAACCTCAGCGAAACTTTGCGGAACTTCATAACAAAGCGTAAACAAAGTAATAGTATGCACGGATGTACTATTTGATCATCCTGAGCGGTTCTTGCTACATATTTAGTTAAATAACTCTGAGCTTTGCAGGTATTTGCAGTTCTAACTTATATAATATTAATGTATACTATCTTATCAATACGACACTATCAAAACCTCAGCGAAACTTTACGGATCTTCATAACAAAGCGTAAACAAAGTTATAGTATGCACGGATGTACTATCTGATCATCCAGAGCGGTTCTTGAAACATATTTTGATAAATAACTCTGACGTTTGCAGGTATTTGCAGTTCTAACTTATATAATATCAATGTATACTATCTTATCAATACGACACAATGAAAACGTCAGCGATACTTTGCGGGACTTCATCACAAAGCGTAAACAAAGTTATAGTATGCACGGATGTACTATCTGAACATCCAGAGCGTTTCTTGAAACTTATTTTGATAAATAACTCTGACGTTTGCAGGTATTTGCAGTTCTAACTTATATAATATCAATGTATACTATCTTATCAATACGACACTATCAAAACATCAGCGAAACTTTGCGGAACTTCATCACAAATCGTAAACAAAGTTATACTATGCACGGATGTACTATTTGATCATCCAGAGCGGTTCTTGAAACATATTTTGATAAATAACTCTGAGCTTTGCAGGTATTTGCAGTTCTAACTTATATAATATTAATGTATACTATCTTATCAATACGACACAATCAAAACCTCAGCGAAACTTTGCGGAACTTCATCACAAATCGTAAACAAAGTTATACTATGCACGGATGTACTATTTGATCATCCAGAGCGGTTCTTGAAACATATTTTGATAAATAACTCTGAGATTTGCAGGTAGTTGCAGTTCTACCTTATATAATATCAATGTATACTATCTTATCAATACGACGCAATGAAAACGTCAGCGATACTTTGCGGAACTTCATCACAAAGCGTAAACAAAGTTATAGTATGCACGGATGTACTATTTGATCATCCAGAGCGGTTCTTGAAACATATTTTGATAAATAACTCTGACGTTTGCAGGTTTTTGCAGTTCTAACTTATATAATATCAATGTATACTATCTTATCAATACGACACTATCAAAACATCAGCGAAACTTTGCGGAACTTCATCACAAATCGTAAACAAAGTTATACTATGCACGGATGTACTATTTGATCATCCAGAGCGGTTCTTGAAACATATTTTGATAAATAACTCTGAGCTTTGCAGGTATTTGCAATTCTAACTTATAAAATATCAATGTATACCATCTTATGAATACGACACAATCAAAACCTCAGCGATACTTTGCGGAATTTCATAACAAAGTGTGAACAAAGTTATAGTATGCACGGATGTACTATTTGATCATCTAGAGCGGTTCTTGAAACATATTTTGATAAATAACTCTGAGATTTGCAGGTAGTTGCAGTTCTACCTTATATAATATCAATGTATACTATCTTATTAATACCACACTATCAAAACCTCAGCGAAATTTTGCAGAACTTCATAACAAAGCGTAAACAAAGTTATACTATGCACGGATGTACTATTTGATCATCCAGAGCGGTTCTTGAAACATATTTTGATAAATAACTCTGAGATTTGCAGGTAGTTGCAGTTCTACCTTATATAATATCATAGTATACTATCTTACCAATACGACGCAATGAAAACGTCAGCGATACTTTGCGGAACTTCATCACAAAGCGTAAACAAAGTTATAGTATGCACGGATGTACTATTTGATCATCCCGAGCGGTTCTTGCTACATATTTAGTTAAATAACTCTGACGTTTGCAGGTATTTGCAGTTCTAACTTATAAAACATCAATGTATACCATCTTATGAATACGACACAATCAAAACCTCAGCGAAACTTTGCGGAACTTCATAACAAAGCGTAAACAAAGTAATAGTATGCACGGATGTACTATTTGATCATCCTGAGCGGTTCTTGCTACATATTTAGTTAAATAACTCTGAGCTTTGCAGGTATTTGCAGTTCTAACTTATATAATATCAATGTATACTATCTTATCAATACGACACAATGAAAACGTCAGCGATACTTTGCGGGACTTCATCACAAAGCGTAAACAAAGTTATAGTATGCACGGATGTACTATCTGAACATCCAGAGCGTTTCTTGAAACTTATTTTGATAAATAACTCTGACGTTTGCAGGTATTTGCAGTTCTAACTTATATAATATCAATGTATACTATCTTATCAATACGACACTATCAAAACATCAGCGAAACTTTGCGGAACTTCATCACAAATCGTAAACAAAGTTATACTATGCACGGATGTACTATTTGATCATCCAGAGCGGTTCTTGAAACATATTTTGATAAATAACTCTGAGCTTTGCAGGTATTTGCAGTTCTAACTTATATAATATTAATGTATACTATCTTATCAATACCACACAATCAAAACCTCAGCGAAACTTTGCGGAACTTCATCACAAATCGTAAACAAAGTTATACTATGCACGGATGTACTATTTGATCATCCAGAGCGGTTCTTGAAACATATTTTGATAAATAACTCTGAGATTTGCAGGTAGTTGCAGTTCTACCTTATATAATATCAATGTATACTATCTTATCAATACGACGCAATGAAAACGTCAGCGATACTTTGCGGAACTTCATCACAAAGCGTAAACAAAGTTATAGTATGCACGGATGTACTATTTGATCATCCAGAGCGGTTCTTGAAACATATTTTGATAAATAACTCTGAGATTTGCAGGTAGTTGCAGTTCTACCTTATATAATATCATAGTATACTATCTTACCAATACGACGCAATGAAAACGTCAGCGATACTTTGCGGAACTTCATCACAAAGCGTAAACAAAGTTATAGTATGCACGGATGTACTATTTGATCATCCAGAGCGGTTCTTGAAACATATTTTGATAAATAACTCTGAGATTTGCAGGTAGTTGCAGTTCTACCTTATATAATATCATAGTATACTATCTTACCAATACGACGCAATGAAAACGTCAGCGATACTTTGCGGAACTTCATCACAAAGCGTAAACAAAGTTATAGTATGCACGGATGTACTATTTGATCATCCCGAGCGGTTCTTGCTACATATTTAGTTAAATAACTCTGACGTTTGCAGGTATTTGCAATTCTAACTTATAAAATATCAATGTATACCATCTTATGAATACGACACAATCAAAACCTCAGCGATACTTTGCGGAATTTCATAACAAAGTGTGAACAAAGTTATAGTATGCACGGATGTACTATTTGATCATCTAGAGCGGTTCTTGAAACATATTTTGATAAATAACTCTGAGATTTGCAGGTAGTTGCAGTTCTACCTTATATAATATCAATGTATACTATCTTATTAATACCACACTATCAAAACCTCAGCGAAATTTTGCAGAACTTCATAACAAAGCGTAAACAAAGTTATACTATGCACGGATGTACTATTTGATCATCCATAGCAGTTCTTGCTACATATTTAGTTAAATAACTCTGAGCTTTGCAGGTAGTTGCAGTTCTACCTTATATAATATCAGTGTATACTATCTTAGCAATACGACGCAATGAAAACGTCAGCGATACTTTGCGGAACTTCATCACAAAGCGTAAACAAAGTTATAGTATGCACGGATATACTATTTGATCATCCAGAGCGGTTCTTGAAATATATTTTGATAAATAACTCTGAGATTTGGAGGTTGTTGCAGTTCTACCTTATATAATATCATAGTATACTATCTTACCAATACGACGCAATGAAAACGTCAGCGATACTTTGCGGAACTTCATCACAAAGCGTAAACAAAGTTATAGTATGCACGGATGTACTATTTGATCATCCAGAGCGGTTCTTGAAACATATTTTGATAAATAACTCTGAGATTTGCAGGTAGTTGCAGTTCTACCTTATATAATATCATAGTATACTATCTTACCAATACGACGCATTGAAAACGTCAGCGATACTTTGCGGAACTTCATCACAAAGCGTAAACAAAGTTATAGTATGCACGGATGTACTATTTGATCATCAAGAGCGGTTCTTGCTACATATTTAGTTAAATAACTCTGACGTTTGCAGGTATTTGCAGTTCTAAGTTATATAATATCAATGTATACTATCTTATCAATACGACACAATGAAAACGTCAGCGATACTTTGCGGGACTTCATCACAAAGCGTAAACAAAGTTATAGTATGCACGGATGTACTATCTGATCATCCAGAGCGTTTCTTGAAACTTATTTAGTTAAATAACTCTGAGCTTTGCAGGTATTTGCAGTTCTAACTTATATAATATTAATGTATACTATCTTATCAATACGACACTATCAAAACCTCAGCGAAACTTTACGGATCTTCATAACAAAGCGTAAACAAAGTTATAGTATGCACGGATGTACTATCTGATCATCCAGAGCGGTTCTTGAAACATATTTTGATAAATAACCCTGACGTTTGCAGGTATTTGCAGTTCTAAGTTATATAATATCAATGTATACTATCTTATCAATACGACACAATGAAAACGTCAGCGATACTTTGCGGGACTTCATCACAAAGCGTAAACAAAGTTATAGTATGCACGGATGTACTATCTGATCATCCAGAGCGTTTCTTGAAACTTATTTTGATAAATAACTCTGAGATTTGCAGGTAGTTGCAGTTCTACCTTATGTAATATCATAGTATACTATCTTACCAATACGACGCAATGAAAACGTCAGCGATACTTTGCGGAACTTCATCACAAAGCGTAAACAAAGTTATAGTATGCACGGATATACTATTTGATCATCCAGAGCGTTTCTTGAAACTTATTTTGATAAATAACTCTGACGTTTGCAGGTATTTGCAGTTCTAACTTATATGATATCAATGTATACTATCTTATCAATACGACACTATCAAAACGTCAGCGATACTTTGCGGAACTTCATCACAAAGCGTAAACAAAGTTATAGTATGCACGGATGTACTATTTGATCATCCAGAGCGGTTCTTGAAACATATTTTGATAAATAACTCTGAGATTTGCAGGTAGTTGCAGTTCTACCTTATATAATATCAATGTATACTATCTTATCAATACGACGCAATGAAAACGTCAGCGATACTTTGCGGAACTTCATCACAAAGCGTAAACAAAGTTATAGTATGCACGGATGTACTATTTGATCATCCAGAGCGGTTCTTGAAACATATTTTGATAAATAACTCTGAGATTTGCAGGTAGTTGCAGTTCTACCTTATATAATATCATAGTATACTATCTTACCAATACGACGCAATGAAAACGTCAGCGATACTTTGCGGAACTTCATCACAAAGCGTAAACAAAGTTATAGTATGCACGGATATACTATTTGATCATCCAGAGCGTTTCTTGAAACTTATTTTGATAAATAACTCTGACGTTTGCAGGTATTTGCAGTTCTAACTTATATGATATCAATGTATACTATCTTATCAATACGACACTATCAAAACGTCAGCGATACTTTGCGGAACTTCATCACAAAGCGTAAACAAAGTTATAGTATGCACGGATGTACTATTTGATCATCCAGAGCGGTTCTTGAAACATATTTTGATAAATAACTCTGAGATTTGCAGGTAGTTGCAGTTCTACCTTATATAATATCAATGTATACTATCTTATCAATACGACGCAATGAAAACGTCAGCGATACTTTGCGGAACTTCATCACAAAGCGTAAACAAAGTTATAGTATGCACGGATGTACTATTTGATCATCCAGAGCGGTTCTTGAAACATATTTTGATAAATAACTCTGAGATTTGCAGGTAGTTGCAGTTCTACCTTATATAATATCATAGTATACTATCTTACCAATACGACGCAATGAAAACGTCAGCGATACTTTGCGGAACTTCATCACAAAGCGTAAACAAAGTTATAGTATGCAAGGATGTACTATCTGATCATCCAGAGCGTTTCTTGAAACTTATTTTGATAAATAACTCTGACGTTTGCAGGTATTTGCAGTTCTAACTTATATAATATCAATGTATACTATCTTATCAATACGACACTATCAAAACATCAGCGATACTTTGCGGGACTTCATCACAAAGCGTAAACAAAGTTATAGTATGCACGGATGTACTATTTGATCACCCAGAGCGGTTCTTGAAACATATTTTGATAAATAACTCTGAGATTTGCAGGTAGTTGCAGTTCTACCTTATATAATATCATAGTATACTATCTTACCAATACGACGCAATGAAAACGTCAGCGATACTTTGCGGAACTTCATCACAAAGCGTAAACAAAGTTATAGTATGCACGGATGTACTATTTGATCATCCCGAGCGGTACTTGCTACATATTTAGTTAAATAACTCTGACGTTTGCAGGTATTTGCAGTTCTAACTTATAAAATATCAATGTATACCATCTTATGAATACGACACAATCAAAACCTCAGCGATACTTTGCGGAATTTCATAACAAAGTGTGAACAAAGTTATAGTATGCACGGATGTACTATTTGATCATCCAGAGCGGTTCTTGAAACATATTTTGATAAATAACTCTGAGATTTGCAGGTAGTTGCAGTTCTACCTTATATAATATCAATGTATACTATCTTATTAATACGACACTATCAAAACCTCAGCGAAATTTTGCAGAACTTCATAACAAAGCGTAAACAAAGTTATACTATGCACGGATGTACTATTTGATCATCCAGAGCAGTTCTTGCTACATATTTAGTTAAATAACTCTGAGCTTTGCAGGTAGTTGCAGTTCTACCTTATATAATATCAATGTATACTATCTTATCAATACGACACTATCAAAACCTCAGCGAAACTTTGCGGAACTTCATAACAAAGCGTAAACAAAGTAATAGTATGCACGGATGTACTATTTGATCATCCTGAGCGGTTCTTGCTACATATTTAGTTAAATAACTCTGAGCTTTGCAGGTATTTGCAGTTCTAACTTATATAATATTAATGTATACTATCTTATCAATACGACACTATCAAAACCTCAGCGAAACTTTACGGATCTTCATAACAAAGCGTAAACAAAGTAATAGTATGCACGGATGTACTATTTGATCATCCTGAGCGTTTCTTGCTACATATTTAGTTAAATAACTCTGAGCTTTGCAGGTATTTGCAGTTCTAACTTATATAATATTAATGTATACTATCTTATCAATACGACACTATCAAAACCTCAGCGAAACTTTACGGATCTTCATAACAAAGCGTAAACAAAGTTATAGTATGCACGGATGTACTATCTGATCATCCAGAGCGGTTCTTGAAACATATTTTGATAAATAACTCTGACGTTTGCAGGTATTTGCAGTTCTAAGTTATATAATATCAATGTATACTATCTTATCAATACGACACAATGAAAACGTCAGCGATACTTTGCGGGACTTCATCACAAAGCGTAAACAAAGTTATAGTATGCACGGATGTACTATCTGATCATCCAGAGCGTTTCTTGAAACTTATTTTGATAAATAACTCTGACGTTTGCAGGTTTTTGCAGTTCTAACTTATATAATATCAATGTATACTATCTTATCAATACGACACTATCAAAACCTCAGCGAAACTTTGCGGAACTTCATCACAAATCGTAAACAAAGTTATACTATGCACGGATGTACTATTTGATCATCCAGAGCGGTTCTTGAAACATATTTTGATAAATAACTCTGAGCTTTGCAGGTATTTGCAGTTCTAACTTATATAATATTAATGTATACTATCTTATCAATACGACACAATCAAAACCTCAGCGAAACTTTGCGGAACTTCATCACAAATCGTAAACAAAGTTATACTATGCACGGATGTACTATTTGATCATCCAGAGCGGTTCTTGAAACATATTTTGATAAATAACTCTGAGATTTGCAGGTAGTTGCAGTTCTACCTTATATAATATCAATGTATACTATCTTATCAATACGACGCAATGAAAACGTCAGCGATACTTTGCGGAACTTCATCACAAAGCGTAAACAAAGTTATAGTATGCACGGATGTACTATTTGATCATCCAGAGCGGTTCTTGAAACATATTTTGATAAATAACTCTGAGATTTGCAGGTAGTTGCAGTTCTACCTTATATAATATCATAGTATACTATCTTACCAATACGACGCAATGAAAACGTCAGCGATACTTTGCGGAACTTCATCACAAAGCGTAAACAAAGTTATAGTATGCACGGATATACTATTTGATCATCCAGAGCGTTTCTTGAAACTTATTTTGATAAATAACTCTGACGTTTGCAGGTATTTGCAGTTCTAACTTATATGATATCAATGTATACTATCTTATCAATACGACACTATCAAAACGTCAGCGATACTTTGCGGAACTTCATCACAAAGCGTAAACAAAGTTATAGTATGCACGGATGTACTATTTGATCATCCAGAGCGGTTCTTGAAACATATTTTGATAAATAACTCTGAGATTTGCAGGTAGTTGCAGTTCTACCTTATATAATATCATAGTATACTATCTTACCAATACGACGCAATGAAAACGTCAGCGATACTTTGCGGAACTTCATCACAAAGCGTAAACAAAGTTATAGTATGCACGGATGTACTATTTGATCATCAAGAGCGGTTCTTGCTACATATTTAGTTAAATAACTCTGACGTTTGCAGGTATTTGCAATTCTAACTTATAAAATATCAATCTATACCATCTTATGAATACGACACAATCAAAACCTCAGCGATACTTTGCGGAATTTCATAACAAAGTGTGAACAAAGTTATAGTATGCACGGATGTACTATTTCATCATCTAGAGCGGTTCTTGAAACATATTTTGATAAATAACTCTGAGATTTGCAGGTAGTTGCAGTTCTACCTTATATAATATCAATGTATACTATCTTATTAATACCACACTATCAAAACCTCAGCGAAATTTTGCAGAACTTCATAACAAAGCGTAAACAAAGTTATAGTATGCACGGATATACTATTTGATCATCCAGAGCGGTTCTTGAAACATATTTTGATAAATAACTCTGAGATTTGCAGGTTGTTGCAGTTCTACCTTATATAATATCATAGTATACTATCTTATCAATACGACAATATCAAAACCTCAGCGAAACTTTGCGGAACTTCATAACAAAGCGTAAACAAAGTTATAGTATGCACGGATGTACTATTTGATCATCCAGAGAGGTTCTTGAAACATATTTTGATAAATAACTCTGAGATTTGCAGGTAGTTGCAGTTCTACCTTATATAATATCATAGTATACTATCTTACCAATACGACGCAATGAAAACGTCAGCGATACTTTGCGGAACTTCATCACCAAGCGTAAACAAAGTTATAGTATGCACGGATGTACTATCTGATCATCCAGAGCGTTTCTTGAAACTTATTTTGATAAATAACTCTGACGTTTGCAGGTATTTGCAGTTCTAACTTATATAATATCAATGTATACTATCTTATCAATACGACACTATCAAAACATCAGCGATACTTTGCGGGACTTCATCACAAAGCGTAAACAAAGTTATAGTATGCACGGATGTACTATTTGATCACCCAGAGCGGTTCTTGAAACATATTTTGATAAATAACTCTGAGATTTGCAGGTAGTTGCAGTTCTACCTTATATAATATCATAGTATACTATCTTACCAATACGACGCAATGAAAACGTCAGCGATACTTTGCGGAACTTCATCACAAAGCGTAAACAAAGTTATAGTATGCACGGATGTACTATTTGATCATCCCGAGCGGTTCTTGCTACATATTTAGTTAAATAACTCTGACGTTTGCAGGTATTTGCAGTTCTAACTTATAAAATATCAATGTATACCATCTTATGAATACGACACAATCAAAACCTCAGCGATACTTTGCGGAATTTCATAACAAAGTGTGAACAAAGTTATAGTATGCACGGATGTACTATTTGATCATCCAGAGCGGTTCTTGAAACATATTTTGATAAATAACTCTGAGATTTGCAGGTAGTTGCAGTTCTACCTTATATAATATCAATGTATACTATCTTATTAATACGACACTATCAAAACCTCAGCGAAATTTTGCAGAACTTCATAACAAAGCGTAAACAAAGTTATACTATGCACGGATGTACTATTTGATCATCCATAGCAGTTCTTGCTACATATTTAGTTAAATAACTCTGAGCTTTGCAGGTAGTTGCAGTTCTACCTTATATAATATCAGTGTATACTATCTTATCAATACGACACTATCAAAACCTCAGCGAAACTTTGCGGAACTTCATAACAAAGCGTAAACAAAGTAATAGTATGCACGGATGTACTATTTGATCATCCTGAGCGGTTCTTGCTACATATTTAGTTAAATAACTCTGAGCTTTGCAGGTATTTGCAGTTCTAACTTATATAATATTAATGTATACTATCTTATCAATACGACACTATCAAAACCTCAGCGAAACTTTACGGATCTTCATAACAAAGCGTAAACAAAGTAATAGTATGCACGGATGTACTATTTGATCATCCTGAGCGTTTCTTGCTACATATTTAGTTAAATAACTCTGAGCTTTGCAGGTATTTGCAGTTCTAACTTATATAATATTAATGTATACTATCTTATCAATACGACACTATCAAAACCTCAGCGAAACTTTACGGATCTTCATAACAAAGCGTAAACAAAGTTATAGTATGCACGGATGTACTATCTGATCATCCAGAGCGGTTCTTGAAACATATTTTGATAAATAACTCTGACGTTTGCAGGTATTTGCAGTTCTAAGTTATATAATATCAATGTATACTATCTTATCAATACGACACAATGAAAACGTCAGCGATACTTTGCGGGACTTCATCACAAATCGTAAACAAAGTTATACTATGCACGGATGTACTATTTGATCATCCAGAGCGGTTCTTGAAACATATTTTGATAAATAACTCTGAGCTTTGCAGGTATTTGCAGTTCTAACTTATATAATATTAATGTATACTATCTTATCAATACGACACAATCAAAACCTCAGCGAAACTTTGCGGAACTTCATCACAAATCGTAAACAAAGTTATACTATGCACAGATGTACTATTTGATCATCCAGAGCGGTTCTTGAAACATATTTTGATAAATAACTCTGAGATTTGCAGGTAGTTGCAGTTCTACCTTATGTAATATCATAGTATACTATCTTACCAATACGACGCAATGAAAACGTCAGCGATACTTTGCGGAACTTCATCACAAAGCGTAAACAAAGTTATAGTATGCACGGATATACTATTTGATCATCCAGAGCGTTTCTTGAAACTTATTTTGATAAATAACTCTGACGTTTGCAGGTATTTGCAGTTCTAACTTATATGATATCAATGTATACTATCTTATCAATACGACACTATCAAAACGTCAGCGATACTTTGCGGAACTTCATCACAAAGCGTAAACAAAGTTATAGTATGCACGGATGTACTATTTGATCATCCAGAGCGGTTCTTGAAACATATTTTGATAAATAACTCTGAGATTTGCAGGTAGTTGCAGTTCTACCTTATATAATATCATAGTATACTATCTTACCAATACGACGCAATGAAAACGTCAGCGATACTTTGCGGAACTTCATCACAAAGCGTAAACAAAGTTATAGTATGCACGGGTGTACTATTTGATCATCAAGAGCGGTTCTTGCTACATATTTAGTTAAATAACTCTGACGTTTGCAGGTATTTGCAATTCTAACTTATAAAATATCAATGTATACCATCTTATGAATACGACACAATCAAAACCTCAGCGATACTTTGCGGAATTTCATAACAAAGTGTGAACAAAGTTATAGTATGCACGGATGTACTATTTGATCATCTAGAGCGGTTCTTGAAACATATTTTGATAAATAACTCTGAGATTTGCAGGTAGTTGCAGTTCTACCTTATATAATATCAATGTATACTATCTTATTAATACCACACTATCAAAACCTCAGCGAAATTTTGCAGAACTTCATAACAAAGCGTAAACAAAGTTATACTATGCACGGATGTACTATTTGATCATCCATAGCAGTTCTTGCTACATATTTAGTTAAATAACTCTGAGCTTTGCAGGTAGTTGCAGTTCTACCTTATATAATATCAGTGTATACTATCTTACCAATACGACGCAATGAAAACATCAGCGAAACTTTGCGGAACTTCATCACAAATCGTAAACAAAGTTATACTATGCACGGATGTACTATTTGATCATCCAGAGCGGTTCTTGAAACATATTTTGATAAATAACTCTGAGCTTTGCAGGTATTTGCAGTTCTAACTTATATAATATTAATGTATACTATCTTATCAATACGACACAATCAAAACCTCAGCGAAACTTTGCGGAACTTCATCACAAATCGTAAACAAAGTTATACTATGCACAGATGTACTATTTGATCATCCAGAGCGGTTCTTGAAACATATTTTGATAAATAACTCTGAGATTTGCAGGTAGTTGCAGTTCTACCTTATATGATATCAATGTATACTATCTTATCAATACGACACTATCAAAACGTCAGCGATACTTTGCGGAACTTCATCACAAAGCGTAAACAAAGTTATAGTATGCACGGATGTACTATTTGATCATCCAGAGCGGTTCTTGAAACATATTTTGATAAATAACTCTGAGATTTGCAGGTAGTTGCAGTTCTACCTTATGTAATATCATAGTATACTATCTTACCAATACGACGCAATGAAAACGTCAGCGATACTTTGCGGAACTTCATCACAAAGCGTAAACAAAGTTATAGTATGCACGGATATACTATTTGATCATCCAGAGCGTTTCTTGAAACTTATTTTGATAAATAACTCTGACGTTTGCAGGTATTTGCAGTTCTAACTTATATGATATCAATGTATACTATCTTATCAATACGACACTATCAAAACGTCAGCGATACTTTGCGGAACTTCATCACAAAGCGTAAACAAAGTTATAGTATGCACGGATGTACTATTTGATCATCCAGAGCGGTTCTTGAAACATATTTTGATAAATAACTCTGAGATTTGCAGGTAGTTGCAGTTCTACCTTATATAATATCATAGTATACTATCTTACCAATACGACGCAATGAAAACGTCAGCGATACTTTGCGGAACTTCATCACAAAGCGTAAACAAAGTTATAGTATGCACGGATGTACTATTTGATCATCAAGAGCGGTTCTTGCTACATATTTAGTTAAATAACTCTGACGTTTGCAGGTATTTGCAATTCTAACTTATAAAATATCAATGTATACCATCTTATGAATACGACACAATCAAAACCTCAGCGATACTTTGCGGAATTTCATAACAAAGTGTGAACAAAGTTATAGTATGCACGGATGTACTATTTGATCATCTAGAGCGGTTCTTGAAACATATTTTGATAAATAACTCTGAGATTTGCAGGTAGTTGCAGTTCTACCTTATATAATATCAATGTATACTATCTTATTAATACCACACTATCAAAACCTCAGCGAAATTTTGCAGAACTTCATAACAAAGCGTAAACAAAGTTATACTATGCACGGATGTACTATTTGATCATCCATAGCAGTTCTTGCTACATATTTAGTTAAATAACTCTGAGCTTTGCAGGTAGTTGCAGTTCTACCTTATATAATATCAGTGTATACTATCTTACCAATACGACGCAATGAAAACGTCAGCGATACTTTGCGGAACTTCATCACAAAGCGTAAACAAAGTTATAGTATGCACGGATGTACTATCTGATCATCCAGAGCGTTTCTTGAAACTTATTTTGATAAATAACTCTGACGTTTGCAGGTATTTGCAGTTCTAACTTATATAATATCAATGTATACTATCTTATCAATACGACACTATCAAAACATCAGCGATACTTTGCGGGACTTCATCACAAAGCGTAAACAAAGTTATAGTATGCACGGATGTACTATTTGATCACCCAGAGCGGTTCTTGAAACATATTTTGATAAATAACTCTGAGATTTGCAGGTAGTTGCAGTTCTACCTTATATAATATCATAGTATACTATCTTACCAATACGACGCAATGAAAACGTCAGCGATACTTTGCGGAACTTCATCACAAAGCGTAAACAAAGTTATAGTATGCACGGATGTACTATTTGATCATCCCGAGCGGTTCTTGCTACATATTTAGTTAAATAACTCTGACGTTTGCAGGTATTTGCAGTTCTAACTTATAAAACATCAATGTATACCATCTTATGAATACGACACAATCAAAACCTCAGCGATACTTTGCGGAATTTCATAACAAAGTGTGAACAAAGTTATAGTATGCACGGATGTACTATTTGATCATCCAGAGCGGTTCTTGAAACATATTTTGATAAATAACTCTGAGATTTGCAGGTAGTTGCAGTTCTACCTTATATAATATCAATGTATACTATCTTATTAATACGACACTATCAAAACCTCAGCGAAATTTTGCAGAACTTCATAACAAAGCGTAAACAAAGTTATACTATGCACGGATGTACTATTTGATCATCCATAGCAGTTCTTGCTACATATTTAGTTAAATAACTCTGAGCTTTGCAGGTAGTTGCAGTTCTACCTTATATAATATCAGTGTATACTATCTTATCAATACGACACTATCAAAACCTCAGCGAAACTTTGCGGAACTTCATAACAAAGCGTAAACAAAGTAATAGTATGCACGGATGTACTATTTGATCATCCTGAGCGGTTCTTGCTACATATTTAGTTAAATAACTCTGACGTTTGCAGGTATTTGCAGTTCTAACTTATAAAATATCAATGTATACCATCTTATGAATACGACACAATCAAAACCTCAGCGATACTTTGCGGAATTTCATAACAAAGTGTGAACAAAGTTATAGTATGCACGGATGTACTATTTGATCATCCAGAGCGGTTCTTGAAACATATTTTGATAAATAACTCTGACGTTTGCAGGTATTTGCAGTTCTAACTTATATAATATCAATGTATACTATCTTATCAATACGACACTATCAAAACCTCAGCGAAACTTTGCGGATCTTCATAACAAAGCGTAAACAAAGTTATAGTATGCACGGATGTACTATTTGATCATCCAGAGAGGTTCTTGAAACATATTTTGATAAATAACTCTGAGATTTGCAGGTAGTTGCAGTTCTACCTTATATAATATCATAGTATACTATCTTACCAATACGACGCAATGAAAACGTCAGCGATACTTTGCGGAACTTCATCTCAAAGCGTAAACAAAGTTATAGTATGCACGGATGTACTATCTGATCATCCAGAGCGTTTCTTGAAACTTATTTTGATAAATAACTCTGACGTTTGCAGGTATTTGCAGTTCTAACTTATATAATATCAATGTATACTATCTTATCAATACGACATTATCAAAACATCAGCGATACTTTGCGGGACTTCATCACAAAGCGTAAACAAAGTTATAGTATGCACGGATGTACTATTTGATCACCCAGAGCGGTTCTTGAAACATATTTTGATAAATAACTCTGAGATTTGCAGGTAGTTGCAGTTCTACCTTATATAATATCATAGTATACTATCTTACCAATACGACGCAATGAAAACGTCAGCGATACTTTGCGGAACTTCATCACAAAGCGTAAACAAAGTTATAGTATGCACGGATGTACTATTTGATCATCCCGAGCGGTACTTGCTACATATTTAGTTAAATAACTCTGACGTTTGCAGGTATTTGCAGTTCTAACTTATAAAATATCAATGTATACCATCTTATGAATACGACACAATCAAAACCTCAGCGATACTTTGCGGAATTTCATAACAAAGTGTGAACAAAGTTATAGTATGCACGGATGTACTATTTGATCATCCAGAGCGGTTCTTGAAACATATTTTGATAAATAACTCTGAGATTTGCAGGTAGTTGCAGTTCTACCTTATATAATATCAATGTATACTATCTTATTAATACGACACTATCAAAACCTCAGCGAAATTTTGCAGAACTTCATAACAAAGCGTAAACAAAGTAATAGTATGCACGGATGTACTATTTGATCATCCAGAGCGGTTCTTGAAACATATTTTGATAAATAACTCTGAGATTTGCAGGTAGTTGCAGTTCTACCTTATATAATATCAATGTATACTATCTTATCAATACGACGCAATGAAAACGTCAGCGATACTTTGCGGGACTTCATCACAAGGCGTAAACAAAGTTATAGTATGCACGGATGTACTATCTGATCATCCAGAGCGTTTCTTGAAACTTATTTAGATAAATAACTCTGACGTTTGCAGGTATTTGCAGTTCTAACTTATATAATATCAATGTATACTATCTTATCAATACGACACTATCAAAACATCAGCGAAACTTTGAGGAACTTCATCACAAATCGTAAACAAAGTTATACTATGCACGGATGTACTATTTGATCATCCAGAGCGGTTCTTGAAACATATTTTGATAAATAACTCTGAGCATTGCAGGTATTTGCAGTTCTAACTTATATAATATTAATGTATACTATCTTATCAATACGACACAATCAAAACCTCAGCGAAACTTTGCGGAACTTCATCACAAATCGTAAACAAAGTTATACTATGCACGGATGTACTATTTGATCATCCAGAGCGGTTCTTGAAACATATTTTGATAAATAACTCTGAGATTTGCAGGTAGTTGCAGTTCTACCTTATATAATATCAATGTATACTATCTTATCAATACGACACTATCAAAACATCAGCGATACTTTGCGGAACTTCATCACAAAGCGTAAACAAAGTTATAGTATGCACGGATGTACTATTTGATCATCCAGAGCGGTTCTTGAAACATATTTTGATAAATAACTCTGAGATTTGCAGGTAGTTGCAGTTCTACCTTATATAATATCATAGTATACTATCTTACCAATACGACGCAATGAAAACGTCAGCGATACTTTGCGGAACTTCATCACAAAGCGTAAACAAAGTTATAGTATGCACGGATGTACTATCTGATCATCCAGAGCGTTTCTTGAAACTTATTTTGATAAATAACTCTGACGTTTGCAGGTATTTGCAGTTCTAACTTATATAATATCAATGTATACTATCTTATCAATACGACACTATCAAAACATCAGCGATACTTTGCGGGACTTCATCACAAAGCGTAAACAAAGTTATAGTATGCACGGATGTACTATTTGATCACCCAGAGCGGTTCTTGAAACATATTTTGATAAATAACTCTGAGATTTGCAGGTAGTTGCAGTTCTACCTTATATAATATCATAGTATACTATCTTACCAATACGACGCAATGAAAACGTCAGCGATACTTTGCGGAACTTCATCACAAAGCGTAAACAAAGTTATAGTATGCACGGATGTACTATTTGATCATCCCGAGCGGTTCTTGCTACATATTTAGTTAAATAACTCTGACGTTTGCAGGTATTTGCAGTTCTAACTTATAAAATATCAATGTATACCATCTTATGAATACGACACAATCAAAACCTCAGCGATACTTTGCGGAATTTCATAACAAAGTGTGAACAAAGTTATAGTATGCACGGATGTACTATTTGATCATCCAGAGCGGTTCTTGAAACATATTTTGATAAATAACTCTGAGATTTGCAGGTAGTTGCAGTTCTACCTTATATAATATCAATGTATACTATCTTATTAATACGACACTATCAAAACCTCAGCGAAATTTTGCAGAACTTCATAACAAAGCGTAAACAAAGTTATACTATGCACGGATGTACTATTTGATCATCCATAGCAGTTCTTGCTACATATTTAGTTAAATAACTCTGAGCTTTGCAGGTAGTTGCAGTTCTACCTTATATAATATCAGTGTATACTATCTTATCAATACGACACTATCAAAACCTCAGCGAAACTTTGCGGAACTTCATAACAAAGCGTAAACAAAGTAATAGTATGCACGGATGTACTATTTGATCATCCTGAGCGGTTCTTGCTACATATTTAGTTAAATAACTCTGAGCTTTGCAGGTATTTGCAGTTCTAACTTATATAATATTAATGTATACTATCTTATCAATACGACACTATCAAAACCTCAGCGAAACTTTACGGATCTTCATAACAAAGCGTAAACAAAGTAATAGTATGCACGGATGTACTATTTGATCATCCTGAGCGTTTCTTGCTACATATTTAGTTAAATAACTCTGAGCTTTGCAGGTATTTGCAGTTCTAACTTATATAATATTAATGTATACTATCTTATCAATACGACACTATCAAAACCTCAGCGAAACTTTACGGATCTTCATAACAAAGCGTAAACAAAGTTATAGTATGCACGGATGTACTATCTGATCATCCAGAGCGGTTCTTGAAACATATTTTGATAAATAACTCTGACGTTTGCAGGTATTTGCAGTTCTAAGTTATATAATATCAATGTATACTATCTTATCAATACGACACAATGAAAACGTCAGCGAAACTTTGCGGAACTTCATCACAAATCGTAAACAAAGTTATACTATGCACGGATGTACTATTTGATCATCCAGAGCGGTTCTTGAAACATATTTTGATAAATAACTCTGAGCTTTGCAGGTATTTGCAGTTCTAACTTATATAATATTAATGTATACTATCTTATCAATACGACACAATCAAAACCTCAGCGAAACTTTGCGGAACTTCATCACAAATCGTAAACAAAGTTATACTATGCACAGATGTACTATTTGATCATCCAGAGCGGTTCTTGAAACATATTTTGATAAATAACTCTGAGATTTGCAGGTAGTTGCAGTTCTACCTTATATGATATCAATGTATACTATCTTATCAATACGACACTATCAAAACGTCAGCGATACTTTGCGGAACTTCATCACAAAGCGTAAACAAAGTTATAGTATGCACGGATGTACTATTTGATCATCCAGAGCGGTTCTTGAAACATATTTTGATAAATAACTCTGAGATTTGCAGGTAGTTGCAGTTCTACCTTATATAATATCATAGTATACTATCTTACCAATACGACGCAATGAAAACGTCAGCGATACTTTGCGGAACTTCATCACAAAGCGTAAACAAAGTTATAGTATGCACGGATATACTATTTGATCATCCAGAGCGTTTCTTGAAACTTATTTTGATAAATAACTCTGACGTTTGCAGGTATTTGCAGTTCTAACTTATATGATATCAATGTATACTATCTTATCAATACGACACTATCAAAACGTCAGCGATACTTTGCGGAACTTCATCACAAAGCGTAAACAAAGTTATAGTATGCACGGATGTACTATTTGATCATCCAGAGCGGTTCTTGAAACATATTTTGATAAATAACTCTGAGATTTGCAGGTAGTTGCAGTTCTACCTTATATAATATCATAGTATACTATCTTACCAATACGACGCAATGAAAACGTCAGCGATACTTTGCGGAACTTCATCACAAAGCGTAAACAAAGTTATAGTATGCACGGATGTACTATTTGATCATCAAGAGCGGTTCTTGCTACATATTTAGTTAAATAACTCTGACGTTTGCAGGTATTTGCAATTCTAACTTATAAAATATCAATGTATACCATCTTATGAATACGACACAATCAAAACCTCAGCGATACTTTGCGGAATTTCATAACAAAGTGTGAACAAAGTTATAGTATGCACGGATGTACTATTTGATCATCTAGAGCGGTTCTTGAAACATATTTTGATAAATAACTCTGAGATTTGCAGGTAGTTGCAGTTCTACCTTATATAATATCAATGTATACTATCTTATTAATACCACACTATCAAAACCTCAGCGAAATTTTGCAGAACTTCATAACAAAGCGTAAACAAAGTTATACTATGCACGGATGTACTATTTGATCATCCATAGCAGTTCTTGCTACATATTTAGTTAAATAACTCTGAGCTTTGCAGGTAGTTGCAGTTCTACCTTGTATAATATCAGTGTATACTATCTTACCAATACGACGCAATGAAAACGTCAGCGATACTTTGCGGAACTTCATCACAAAGCGTAAACAAAGTTATAGTATGCACGGATGTACTATCTGATCATCCAGAGCGTTTCTTGAAACTTATTTTGATAAATAACTCTGACGTTTGCAGGTATTTGCAGTTCTAACTTATATAATATCAATGTATACTATCTTATCAATACGACACTATCAAAACATCAGCGATACTTTGCGGGACTTCATCACAAAGCGTAAACAAAGTTATAGTATGCACGGATGTACTATTTGATCACCCAGAGCGGTTCTTGAAACATATTTTGATAAATAACTCTGAGATTTGCAGGTAGTTGCAGTTCTACCTTATATAATATCATAGTATACTATCTTACCAATACGACGCAATGAAAACGTCAGCGATACTTTGCGGAACTTCATCACAAAGCGTAAACAAAGTTATAGTATGCACGGATGTACTATTTGATCATCCCGAGCGGTTCTTGCTACATATTTAGTTAAATAACTCTGACGTTTGCAGGTATTTGCAGTTCTAACTTATAAAACATCAATGTATACCATCTTATGAATACGACACAATCAAAACCTCAGCGATACTTTGCGGAATTTCATAACAAAGTGTGAACAAAGTTATAGTATGCACGGATGTACTATTTGATCATCCAGAGCGGTTCTTGAAACATATTTTGATAAATAACTCTGAGATTTGCAGGTAGTTGCAGTTCTACCTTATATAATATCAATGTATACTATCTTATTAATACGACACTATCAAAACCTCAGCGAAATTTTGCAGAACTTCATAACAAAGCGTAAACAAAGTTATACTATGCACGGATGTACTATTTGATCATCCATAGCAGTTCTTGCTACATATTTAGTTAAATAACTCTGAGCTTTGCAGGTAGTTGCAGTTCTACCTTATATAATATCAGTGTATACTATCTTATCAATACGACACTATCAAAACCTCAGCGAAACTTTGCGGAACTTCATAACAAAGCGTAAACAAAGTAATAGTATGCACGGATGTACTATTTGATCATCCTGAGCGGTTCTTGCTACATATTTAGTTAAATAACTCTGACGTTTGCAGGTATTTGCAGTTCTAACTTATAAAATATCAATGTATACCATCTTATGAATACGACACAATCAAAACCTCAGCGATACTTTGCGGAATTTCATAACAAAGTGTGAACAAAGTTATAGTATGCACGGATGTACTATTTGATCATCCAGAGCGGTTCTTGAAACATATTTTGATAAATAACTCTGACGTTTGCAGGTATTTGCAGTTCTAACTTATATAATATCAATGTATACTATCTTATCAATACGACACTATCAAAACCTCAGCGAAACTTTGCGGATCTTCATAACAAAGCGTAAACAAAGTTATAGTATGCACGGATGTACTATTTGATCATCCAGAGAGGTTCTTGAAACATATTTTGATAAATAACTCTGAGATTTGCAGGTAGTTGCAGTTCTAACTTATATAATATCATAGTATACTATCTTACCAATACGACGCAATGAAAACGTCAGCGATACTTTGCGGAACTTCATCACAAAGCGTAAACAAAGTTATAGTATGCACGGATGTACTATCTGATCATCCAGAGCGTTTCTTGAAACTTATTTTGATAAATAACTCTGACGTTTGCAGGTATTTGCAGTTCTAACTTATATAATATCAATGTATACTATCTTATCAATACGACATTATCAAAACATCAGCGATACTTTGCGGGACTTCATCACAAAGCGTAAACAAAGTTATAGTATGCACGGATGTACTATTTGATCACCCAGAGCGGTTCTTGAAACATATTTTGATAAATAACTCTGAGATTTGCAGGTAGTTGCAGTTCTACCTTATATAATATCATAGTATACTATCTTACCAATACGACGCAATGAAAACGTCAGCGATACTTTGCGGAACTTCATCACAAAGCGTAAACAAAGTTATAGTATGCACGGATGTACTATTTGATCATCCCGAGCGGTACTTGCTACATATTTAGTTAAATAACTCTGACGTTTGCAGGTATTTGCAGTTCTAACTTATAAAATATCAATGTATACCATCTTATGAATACGACACAATCAAAACCTCAGCGATACTTTGCGGAATTTCATAACAAAGTGTGAACAAAGTTATAGTATGCACGGATGTACTATTTGATCATCCAGAGCGGTTCTTGAAACATATTTTGATAAATAACTCTGAGATTTGCAGGTAGTTGCAGTTCTACCTTATATAATATCAATGTATACTATCTTATTAATACGACACTATCAAAACCTCAGCGAAATTTTGCAGAACTTCATAACAAAGCGTAAACAAAGTTATACTATGCACGGATGTACTATTTGATCATCCATAGCAGTTCTTGCTACATATTTAGTTAAATAACTCTGAGCTTTGCAGGTAGTTGCAGTTCTACCTTATATAATATCAGTGTATACTATCTTATCAATACGACACTATCAAAACCTCAGCGAAACTTTGCGGAACTTCATAACAAAGCGTAAACAAAGTAATAGTATGCACGGATGTACTATTTGATCATCCAGAGCGGTTCTTGAAACATATTTTGATAAATAACTCTGAGATTTGCAGGTAGTTGCAGTTCTACCTTATATAATATCAATGTATACTATCTTATCAATACGACGCAATGAAAACGTCAGCGATACTTTGCGGGACTTCATCACAAGGCGTAAACAAAGTTATAGTATGCACGGATGTACTATCTGATCATCCAGAGCGTTTCTTGAAACTTATTTAGATAAATAACTCTGACGTTTGCAGGTATTTGCAGTTCTAACTTATATAATATCAATGTATACTATCTTATCAATACGACACTATCAAAACATCAGCGAAACTTTGAGGAACTTCATCACAAATCGTAAACAAAGTTATACTATGCACGGATGTACTATTTGATCATCCAGAGCGGTTCTTGAAACATATTTTGATAAATAACTCTGAGCATTGCAGGTATTTGCAGTTCTAACTTATATAATATTAATGTATACTATCTTATCAATACGACACAATCAAAACCTCAGCGAAACTTTGCGGAACTTCATCACAAATCGTAAACAAAGTTATACTATGCACGGATGTACTATTTGATCATCCAGAGCGGTTCTTGAAACATATTTTGATAAATAACTCTGAGATTTGCAGGTAGTTGCAGTTCTACCTTATATAATATCAATGTATACTATCTTATCAATACGACGCAATGAAAACGTCAGCGATACTTTGCGGAACTTCATCACAAAGCGTAAACAAAGTTATAGTATGCACGGATGTACTATTTGATCATCCAGAGCGGTTCTTGAAACATATTTTGATAAATAACTCTGAGATTTGCAGGTAGTTGCAGTTCTACCTTATATAATATCATAGTATACTATCTTACCAATACGACGCAATGAAAACGTCAGCGATACTTTGCGGAACTTCATCACAAAGCGTAAACAAAGTTATAGTATGCACGGATGTACTATTTGATCATCCAGAGCGGTTCTTGAAACATATTTTGATAAATAACTCTGAGATTTGCAGGTAGTTGCAGTTCTACCTTATATAATATCATAGTATACTATCTTACCAATACGACGCAATGAAAACGTCAGCGATACTTTGCGGAACTTCATCACAAAGCGTAAACAAAGTTATAGTATGCACGGATATACTATTTGATCATCCAGAGCGTTTCTTGAAACATATTTTGATAAATAACTCTGACGTTTGCAGGTATTTGCAGTTCTAACTTATATGATATCAATGTATACTATCTTATCAATACGACACTATCAAAACGTCAGCGATACTTTGCGGAACTTCATCACAAAGCGTAAACAAAGTTATAGTATGCACGGATGTACTATTTGATCATCCAGAGCGGTTCTTGAAACATATTTTGATAAATAACTCTGAGATTTGCAGGTAGTTGCAGTTCTACCTTATATAATATCATAGTATACTATCTTACCAATACGACGCAATGAAAACGTCAGCGAAACTTTGCGGAACTTCATCACAAATCGTAAACAAAGTTATACTATGCACGGATGTACTATTTGATCATCCAGAGCGGTTCTTGAAACATATTTTGATAAATAACTCTGAGATTTGCAGGTAGTTGCAGTTCTACCTTATAAAATATCAATGTATACCATCTTATGAATACGACACAATCAAAACCTCAGCGATACTTTGCGGAATTTCATAACAAAGTGTGAACAAAGTTATAGTATGCACGGATGTACTATTTGATCATCTAGAGCGGTTCTTGAAACATATTTTGATAAATAACTCTGAGATTTGCAGGTAGTTGCAGTTCTACCTTATATAATATCAATGTATACTATCTTAGCAATACGACGCAATGGAAACGTCAGCGATACTTTGCGGAACTTCATCACAAAGCGTAAACAAAGTTATAGTATGCACGGATATACTATTTGATCATCCAGAGCGGTTCTTGAAACATATTTTGATAAATAACTCTGAGATTTGCAGGTTGTTGCAGTTCTACCTTATATAATATCATAGTATACTATCTTACCAATACGACGCAATGAAAACGTCAGCGATACTTTGCGGAACTTCATCACAAAGCGTAAACAAAGTTATAGTATGCACGGATGTACTATTTGATCATCAAGAGCGGTTCTTGCTACATATTTAGTTAAATAACTCTGACGTTTGCAGGTATTTGCAATTCTAACTTATAAAATATCAATGTATACCATCTTATGAATACGACACAATCAAAACCTCAGCGATACTTTGCGGAATTTCATAACAAAGTGTGAACAAAGTTATAGTATGCACGGATGTACTATTTGATCATCTAGAGCGGTTCTTGAAACATATTTTGATAAATAACTCTGAGATTTGCAGGTAGTTGCAGTTCTACCTTATATAATATCAATGTATACTATCTTATTAATACCACACTATCAAAACCTCAGCGAAATTTTGCAGAACTTCATCACAAAGCGTAAACAAAGTAATAGTATGCACGGATGTACTATTTGATCATCCTGAGCGGTTCTTGCTACATATTTAGTTAAATAACTCTGAGCTTTGCAGGTATTTGCAGTTCTAACTTATATAATATTAATGTATACTATCTTATCAATACGACACTATCAAAACCTCAGCGAAACTTTACGGATCTTCATAACAAAGCGTAAACAAAGTAATAGTATGCACGGATGTACTATTTGATCATCCTGAGCGGTTCTTGCTACATATTTAGTTAAATAACTCTGAGCTTTGCAGGTATTTGCAGTTCTAACTTATATAATATTAATGTATACTATCTTATCAATACGACACTATCAAAACCTCAGCGAAACTTTACGGATCTTCATAACAAAGCGTAAACAAAGTTATAGTATGCACGGATGTACTATCTGATCATCCAGAGCGGTTCTTGAAACATATTTTGATAAATAACTCTGACGTTTGCAGGTATTTGCAGTTTTAAGTTATATAATATCAATGTATACTATCTTATCAATACGACACAATGAAAACGTCAGCGATACTTTGCGGGACTTCATCACAAAGCGTAAACAAAGTTATAGTATGCACGGATGTACTATCTGATCATCCAGAGCGTTTCTTGAAACTTATTTTGATAAATAACTCTGACGTTTGCAGGTTTTTGCAGTTCTAACTTATATAATATCAATGTATACTATCTTATCAATACGACACTATCAAAACATCAGCGAAACTTTGCGGAACTTCATCACAAATCGTAAACAAAGTTATACTATGCACGGATGTACTATTTGATCATCCAGAGCGGTTCTTGAAACATATTTTGATAAATAACTCTGAGCTTTGCAGGTATTTGCAGTTCTAAGTTATATAATATTAATGTATACTATCTTATCAATACGACACAATCAAAACCTCAGCGAAACTTTGCGGAACTTCATCACAAATCGTAAACAAAGTTATACTATGCACGGATGTACTATTTGATCATCCAGAGCGGTTCTTGAAACATATTTTGATAAATAACTCTGAGATTTGCAGGTAGTTGCAGTTCTACCTTATATAATATCAATGTATACTATCTTATCAATACGACGCAATGAAAACGTCAGCGATACTTTGCGGAACTTCATCACAAAGCGTAAACAAAGTTATAGTATGCACGGATGTACTATTTGATCATCCAGAGCGGTTCTTGAAACATATTTTGATAAATAACTCTGAGATTTGCAGGTAGTTGCAGTTCTACCTTATATAATATCATAGTATACTATCTTACCAATACGACGCAATGAAAACGTCAGCGATACTTTGCGGAACTTCATCACAAAGCGTAAACAAAGTTATAGTATGCACGGATATACTATTTGATCATCCAGAGCGTTTCTTGAAACTTATTTTGATAAATAACTCTGACGTTTGCAGGTATTTGCAGTTCTAACTTATATGATATCAATGTATACTATCTTATCAATACGACACTATCAAAACGTCAGCGATACTTTGCGGAACTTCATCACAAAGCGTAAACAAAGTTATAGTATGCACGGATGTACTATTTGATCATCCAGAGCGGTTCTTGAAACATATTTTGATAAATAACTCTGAGATTTGCAGGTAGTTGCAGTTCTACCTTATATAATATCAATGTATACTATCTTATTAATACCACACTATCAAAACCTCAGCGAAATTTTGCAGAACTTCATAACAAAGCGTAAACAAAGTTATACTATGCACGGATGTACTATTTGATCATCCATAGCAGTTCTTGCTACATATTTAGTTAAATAACTCTGAGCTTTGCAGGTAGTTGCAGTTCTACCTTATATAATATCAGTGTATACTATCTTAGCAATACGACGCAATGAAAACGTCAGCGATACTTTGCGGAACTTCATCACAAAGCGTAAACAAAGTTATAGTATGCACGGATATACTATTTGATCATCCAGAGCGGTTCTTGAAACATATTTTGATAAATAACTCTGAGATTTGCAGGTTGTTGCAGTTCTACCTTATATAATATCATAGTATACTATCTTACCAATACGACGCAATGAAAACGTCAGCGATACTTTGCGGAACTTCATCACAAAGCGTAAACAAAGTTATAGTATGCACGGATGTACTATTTGATCATCCAGAGCGGTTCTTGAAACATATTTTGATAAATAATTCTGAGATTTGCAGGTAGTTGCAGTTCTACCTTATATAATATCATAGTATACTATCTTACCAATACGACGCATTGAAAACGTCAGCGATACTTTGCGGAACTTCATCACAAAGCGTAAACAAAGTTATAGTATGCACGGATGTACTATTTGATCATCAAGAGCGGTTCTTGCTACATATTTAGTTAAATAACTCTGACGTTTGCAGGTATTTGCAATTCTAACTTATAAAATATCAATGTATACCATCTTATGAATACGACACAATCAAAACCTCAGCGATACTTTGCGGAATTTCATAACAAAGTGTGAACAAAGTTATAGTATGCACGGATGTACTATTTGATCATCTAGAGCGGTTCTTGAAACATATTTTGATAAATAACTCTGAGATTTGCAGGTAGTTGCAGTTCTACCTTATATAATATCAATGTATACTATCTTATTAATACCACACTATCAAAACCTCAGCGAAATTTTGCAGAACTTCATCACAAAGCGTAAACAAAGTAATAGTATGCACGGATGTACTATTTGATCATCCTGAGCGGTTCTTGCTACATATTTAGTTAAATAACTCTGAGCTTTGCAGGTATTTGCAGTTCTAACTTATATAATATTAATGTATACTATCTTATCAATACGACACTATCAAAACATCAGCGAAACTTTGCGGAACTTCATCACAAATCGTAAACAAAGTTATACTATGCACGGATGTACTATTTGATCATCCAGAGCGGTTCTTGAAACATATTTTGATAAATAACTCTGACGTTTGCAGGTATTTGCAGTTTTAAGTTATATAATATCAATGTATACTATCTTATCAATACGACACAATGAAAACGTCAGCGATACTTTGCGGGACTTCATCACAAAGCGTAAACAAAGTTATAGTATGCACGGATGTACTATCTGATCATCCAGAGCGTTTCTTGAAACTTATTTTGATAAATAACTCTGACGTTTGCAGGTTTTTGCAGTTCTAACTTATATAATATCAATGTATACTATCTTATCAATACGACACTATCAAAACATCAGCGAAACTTTGCGGAACTTCATCACAAATCGTAAACAAAGTTATACTATGCACGGATGTACTATTTGATCATCCAGAGCGGTTCTTGAAACATATTTTGATAAATAACTCTGAGCTTTGCAGGTATTTGCAGTTCTAACTTATATAATATTAATGTATACTATCTTATCAATACGACACAATCAAAACCTCAGCGAAACTTTGCGGAACTTCATCACAAATCGTAAACAAAGTTATACTATGCACGGATGTACTATTTGATCATCCAGAGCGGTTCTTGAAACATATTTTGATAAATAACTCTGAGATTTGCAGGTAGTTGCAGTTCTACCTTATATAATATCAATGTATACTATCTTATCAATACGACGCAATGAAAACGTCAGCGATACTTTGCGGAACTTCATCACAAAGCGTAAACAAAGTTATAGTATGCACGGATGTACTATTTGATCATCCAGAGCGGTTCTTGAAACATATTTTGATAAATAACTCTGAGATTTGCAGGTAGTTGCAGTTCTACCTTATATAATATCATAGTATACTATCTTACCAATACGACGCAATGAAAACGTCAGCGATACTTTGCGGAACTTCATCACAAAGCGTAAACAAAGTTATAGTATGCACGGATATACTATTTGATCATCCAGAGCGTTTCTTGAAACTTATTTTGATAAATAACTCTGACGTTTGCAGGTATTTGCAGTTCTAACTTATATGATATCAATGTATACTATCTTATCAATACGACACTATCAAAACGTCAGCGATACTTTGCGGAACTTCATCACAAAGCGTAAACAAAGTTATAGTATGCACGGATGTACTATTTGATCATCCAGAGCGGTTCTTGAAACATATTTTGATAAATAACTCTGAGATTTGCAGGTAGTTGCAGTTCTACCTTATATAATATCATAGTATACTATCTTACCAATACGACGCAATGAAAACGTCAGCGATACTTTGCGGAACTTCATCACAAAGCGTAAACAAAGTTATAGTATGCACGGATGTACTATTTGATCATCAAGAGCGGTTCTTGCTACATATTTAGTTAAATAACTCTGACGTTTGCAGGTATTTGCAATTCTAACTTATAAAATATCAATGTATACCATCTTATGAATACGACACAATCAAAACCTCAGCGATACTTTGCGGAATTTCATAACAAAGTGTGAACAAAGTTATAGTATGCACGGATGTACTATTTGATCATCTAGAGCGGTTCTTGAAACATATTTTGATAAATAACTCTGAGATTTGCAGGTAGTTGCAGTTCTACCTTATATAATATCAATGTATACTATCTTATTAATACCACACTATCAAAACCTCAGCGAAATTTTGCAGAACTTCATAACAAAGCGTAAACAAAGTTATAGTATGCACGGATGTACTATTTGATCACCCAGAGCGGTTCTTGAAACATATTTTGATAAATAACTCTGAGATTTGCAGGTTGTTGCAGTTCTACCTTATATAATATCATAGTATACTATCTTACCAATACGACGCAATGAAAACGTCAGCGATACTTTGCGGAACTTCATCACAAAGCGTAAACAAAGTTATAGTATGCACGGATGTACTATTTGATCATCCCGAGCGGTTCTTGCTACATATTTAGTTAAATAACTCTGACGTTTGCAGGTATTTGCAGTTCTAACTTATAAAATATCAATGTATACCATCTTATGAATACGACACAATCAAAACCTCAGCGATACTTTGCGGAATTTCATAACAAAGTGTGAACAAAGTTATAGTATGCACGGATGTACTATTTGATCACCCAGAGCGGTTCTTGAAACATATTTTGATAAATAACTCTGAGATTTGCAGGTTGTTGCAGTTCTACCTTATATAATATCATAGTATACTATCTTACCAATACGACGCAATGAAAACGTCAGCGATACTTTGCGGAACTTCATCACAAAGCGTAAACAAAGTTATAGTATGCACGGATGTACTATCTGATCATCCAGAGCGTTTCTTGAAACTTATTTTGATAAATAACTCTGACGTTTGCAGGTTTTTGCAGTTCTAACTTATATAATATCAATGTATACTATCTTATCAATACGACACTATCAAAACATCAGCGAAACTTTGCGGAACTTCATCACAAATCGTAAACAAAGTTATACTATGCACGGATGTACTATTTGATCATCCAGAGCGGTTCTTGAAACATATTTTGATAAATAACTCTGAGCTTTGCAGGTATTTGCAGTTCTAACTTATATAATATTAATGTATACTATCTTATCAATACGACACAATCAAAACCTCAGCGAAACTTTGCGGAACTTCATCACAAATCGTAAACAAAGTTATACTATGCACGGATGTACTATTTGATCATCCAGAGCGGTTCTTGAAACATATTTTGATAAATAACTCTGAGATTTGCAGGTAGTTGCAGTTCTACCTTATATAATATCAATGTATACTATCTTATCAATACGACGCAATGAAAACGTCAGCGATACTTTGCGGAACTTCATCACAAAGCGTAAACAAAGTTATAGTATGCACGGATGTACTATTTGATCATCCAGAGCGGTTCTTGAAACATATTTTGATAAATAACTCTGAGATTTGCAGGTAGTTGCAGTTCTACCTTATATAATATCATAGTATACTATCTTACCAATACGACGCAATGAAAACGTCAGCGATACTTTGCGGAACTTCATCACAAAGCGTAAACAAAGTTATAGTATGCACGGATATACTATTTGATCATCCAGAGCGTTTCTTGAAACTTATTTTGATAAATAACTCTGACGTTTGCAGGTATTTGCAGTTCTAACTTATATGATATCAATGTATACTATCTTATCAATACGACACTATCAAAACGTCAGCGATACTTTGCGGAACTTCATCACAAAGCGTAAACAAAGTTATAGTATGCACGGATGTACTATTTGATCATCCAGAGCGGTTCTTGAAACATATTTTGATAAATAATTCTGTGATTTGCAGGTATTTGCAGTTCTACCTTATATAATATCATAGTATACTATCTTACCAATACGACGCAATGAAAACGTCAGCGATACTTTGCGGAACTTCATCACAAAGCGTAAACAAAGTTATAGTATGCACGGATGTACTATTTGATCATCAAGAGCGGTTCTTGCTACATATTTAGTTAAATAACTCTGACGTTTGCAGGTATTTGCAATTCTAACTTATAAAATATCAATGTATACCATCTTATGAATACGACACAATCAAAACCTCAGCGATACTTTGCGGAATTTCATAACAAAGTGTGAACAAAGTTATAGTATGCACGGATGTACTATTTGATCATCTAGAGCGGTTCTTGAAACATATTTTGATAAATAACTCTGAGATTTGCAGGTAGTTGCAGTTCTACCTTATATAATATCAATGTATACTATCTTATTAATACCACACTATCAAAACCTCAGCGAAATTTTGCAGAACTTCATAACAAAGCGTAAACAAAGTTATAGTATGCACGGATGTACTATTTGATCACCCAGAGCGGTTCTTGAAACATATTTTGATAAATAACTCTGAGATTTGCAGGTTGTTGCAGTTCTACCTTATATAATATCATAGTATACTATCTTACCAATACGACGCAATGAAAACGTCAGCGATACTTTGCGGAACTTCATCACAAAGCGTAAACAAAGTTATAGTATGCACGGATGTACTATTTGATCATCCCGAGCGGTTCTTGCTACATATTTAGTTAAATAACTCTGACGTTTGCAGGTATTTGCAGTTCTAACTTATAAAATATCAATGTATACCATCTTATGAATACGACACAATCAAAACCTCAGCGATACTTTGCGGAATTTCATAACAAAGTGTGAACAAAGTTATAGTATGCACGGATGTACTATTTGATCATCCAGAGCGGTTCTTGAAACATATTTTGATAAATAACTCTGAGATTTGCAGGTAGTTGCAGTTCTACCTTATATAATATTAATGTATACTATCTTATCAATACGACACTATCAAAACCTCAGCGAAACTTTACGGATCTTCATAACAAAGCGTAAACAAAGTAATAGTATGCACGGATGTACTATTTGATCATCCTGAGCGTTTCTTGCTACATATTTAGTTAAATAACTCTGAGCTTTGCAGGTATTTGCAGTTCTAACTTATATAATATTAATGTATACTATCTTATCAATACGACACTATCAAAACCTCAGCGAAACTTTACGGATCTTCATAACAAAGCGTAAACAAAGTTATAGTATGCACGGATGTACTATCTGATCATCCAGAGCGGTTCTTGAAACATATTTTGATAGATAACTCTGACGTTTGCAGGTATTTGCAGTTCTAAGTTATATAATATCAATGTATACTATCTTATCAATACGACACAATGAAAACGTCAGCGATACTTTGCGCGACTTCATCACAAAGCGTAAACAAAGTTATAGTATGCACGGATGTACTATCTGATCATCCAGAGCGTTTCTTGAAACTTATTTTGATAAATAACTCTGACGTTTGCAGGTTTTTGCAGTTCTAACTTATATAATATCAATGTATACTATCTTATCAATACGACACTATCAAAACATCAGCGAAACTTTGCGGAACTTCATCACAAATCGTAAACAAAGTTATACTATGCACGGATGTACTATTTGATCATCCAGAGCGGTTCTTGAAACATATTTTGATAAATAACTCTGAGCTTTGCAGGTATTTGCAGTTCTAACTTATATAATATTAATGTATACTATCTTATCAATACGACACAATCAAAACCTCAGCGAAACTTTGCGGAACTTCATCACAAAGCGTAAACAAAGTTATAGTATGCACGGATATACTATTTGATCATCCAGAGCGTTTCTTGAAACTTATTTTGATAAATAACTCTGACGTTTGCAGGTATTTGCAGTTCTAACTTATATGATATCAATGTATACTATCTTATCAATACGACACTATCAAAACGTCAGCGATACTTTGCGGAACTTCATCACAAAGCGTAAACAAAGTTATAGTATGCACGGATGTACTATTTGATCATCCAGAGCGGTTCTTGAAACATATTTTGATAAATAACTCTGAGATTTGCAGGTAGTTGCAGTTCTACCTTATATAATATCATAGTATACTATCTTACCAATACGACGCAATGAAAACGTCAGCGATACTTTGCGGAACTTCATCACAAAGCGTAGACAAAGTTATAGTATGCACGGATGTACTATTTGATCATCAAGAGCGGTTCTTGCTACATATTTAGTTAAATAACTCTGACGTTTGCAGGTATTTGCAATTCTAACTTATAAAATATCAATGTATACCATCTTATGAATACGACACAATCAAAACCTCAGCGATACTTTGCGGAATTTCATAACAAAGTGTGAACAAAGTTATAGTATGCACGGATGTACTATTTGATCATCTAGAGCGGTTCTTGAAACATATTTTGATAAATAACTCTGAGATTTGCAGGTAGTTGCAGTTCTACCTTATATAATATCAATGTATACTATCTTATTAATACCACACTATCAAAACCTCAGCGAAATTTTGCAGAACTTCATAACAAAGCGTAAACAAAGTTATAGTATGCACGGATATACTATTTGATCATCCAGAGCGGTTCTTGAAACATATTTTGATAAATAACTCTGAGATTTGCAGGTTGTTGCAGTTCTACCTTATATAATATCATAGTATACTATCTTATCAATACGACAATATCAAAACCTCAGCGAAACTTTGCGGAACTTCATAACAAAGCGTAAACAAAGTTATAGTATGCACGGATGTACTATTTGATCATCCAGAGCGGTTCTTGAAACATATTTTGATAAATAACTCTGTGATTTGCAGGTAGTTGCAGTTCTACCTTATATAATATCATAGTATACTATCTTACCAATACGACGCAATGAAAACGTCAGCGATACTTTGCGGAACTTCATCACAAAGCGTAAACAAAGTTATAGTATGCACGGATGTACTATCTGATCATCCAGAGCGTTTCTTGAAACTTATTTTGATAAATAACTCTGACGTTTGCAGGTATTTGCAGTTCTAACTTATATAATATCAATGTATACTATCTTATCAATACGACACTATCAAAACATCAGCGATACTTTGCGGGACTTCATCACAAAGCGTAAACAAAGTTATAGTATGCACGGATGTACTATTTGATCACCCAGAGCGGTTCTTGAAACATATTTTGATAAATAACTCTGAGATTTGCAGGTAGTTGCAGTTCTACCTTATATAATATCATAGTATACTATCTTACCAATACGACGCAATGAAAACGTCAGCGATACTTTGCGGAACTTCATCACAAAGCGTAAACAAAGTTATAGTATGCACGGATGTACTATTTGATCATCCCGAGCGGTTCTTGCTACATATTTAGTTAAATAACTCTGACGTTTGCAGGTATTTGCAGTTCTAACTTATAAAATATCAATGTATACCATCTTATGAATACGACACAATCAAAACCTCAGCGATACTTTGCGGAATTTCATAACAAAGTGTGAACAAAGTTATAGTATGCACGGATGTACTATTTGATCATCCAGAGCGGTTCTTGAAACATATTTTGATAAATAACTCTGAGATTTGCAGGTAGTTGCAGTTCTACCTTATATAATATCAATGTATACTATCTTATTAATACGACACTATCAAAACCTCAGCGAAATTTTGCAGAACTTCATAACAAAGCGTAAACAAAGTTATACTATGCACGGATGTACTATTTGATCATCCATAGCAGTTCTTGCTACATATTTAGTTAAATAACTCTGAGCTTTGCAGGTATTTGCAGTTCTAACTTATATAATATTAATGTATACTATCTTATCAATACGACACTATCAAAACCTCAGCGAAACTTTACGGATCTTCATAACAAAGCGTAAACAAAGTAATAGTATGCACGGATGTACTATTTGATCATCCTGAGCGTTTCTTGCTACATATTTAGTTAAATAACTCTGAGCTTTGCAGGTATTTGCAGTTCTAACTTGTATAATATTAATGTATACTATCTTATCAATACGACACTATCAAAACCTCAGCGAAACTTTACGGATCTTCATAACAAAGCGTAAACAAAGTTATAGTATGCACGGATGTACTATCTGATCATCCAGAGCGGTTCTTGAAACATATTTTGATAAATAACTCTGACGTTTGCAGGTATTTGCAGTTCTAAGTTATATAATATCAATGTATACTATCTTATCAATACGACACAATGAAAACGTCAGCGATACTTTGCGGGACTTCATCACAAAGCGTAAACAAAGTTATAGTATGCACGGATGTACTATCTGATCATCCAGAGCGTTTCTTGAAACTTATTTTGATAAATAACTCTGACGTTTGCAGGTTTTTGCAGTTCTAACTTATATAATATCAATGTATACTATCTTATCAATACGACACTATCAAAACATCAGCGAAACTTTGCGGAACTTCATCACAAATCGTAAACAAAGTTATACTATGCACGGATGTACTATTTGATCATCCAGAGCGGTTCTTGAAACATATTTTGATAAATAACTCTGAGCTTTGCAGGTATTTGCAGTTCTAACTTATATAATATCATAGTATACTATCTTACCAATACGACGCAATGAAAACGTCAGCGATACTTTGCGGAACTTCATCACAAAGCGTAAACAAAGTTATAGTATGCACGGATGTACTATTTGATCATCCAGAGCGGTTCTTGAAACATATTTTGATAAATAACTCTGAGATTTGCAGGTAGTTGCAGTTCTACCTTATATAATATCATAGTATACTATCTTACCAATACGACGCATTGAAAACGTCAGCGATACTTTGCGGAACTTCATCACAAAGCGTAAACAAAGTTATAGTATGCACGGATGTACTATTTGATCATCCAGAGCGGTTCTTGAAACATATTTTGATAAATAACTCTGAGATTTGCAGGTAGTTGCAGTTCTACCTTATATAATATCAGTGTATACTATCTTAGCAATACGACGCAATGAAAACGTCAGCGATACTTTGCGGAACTTCATCACAAAGCGTAAACAAAGTTATAGTATGCACGGATATACTATTTGATCATCCAGAGCGGTTCTTGAAACATATTTTGATAAATAACTCTGAGATTTGCAGGTTGTTGCAGTTCTACCTTATATAATATCATAGTATACTATCTTACCAATACGACGCAATGAAAACGTCAGCGATACTTTGCGGAACTTCATCACAAAGCGTAAACAAAGTTATAGTATGCACGGATGTACTATTTGATCATCCAGAGCGGTTCTTGAAACATATTTTGATAAATAACTCTGAGATTTGCAGGTATTTGCAGTTCTACCTTATATAATATCATAGTATACTATCTTACCAATACGACGCATTGAAAACGTCAGCGATACTTTGCGGAACTTCATCACAAAGCGTAAACAAAGTTATAGTATGCACGGATGTACTATTTGATCATCAAGAGCGGTTCTTGCTACATATTTAGTTAAATAACTCTGACGTTTGCAGGTATTTGCAATTCTAACTTATAAAATATCAATGTATACCATCTTATGAATACGACACAATCAAAACCTCAGCGATACTTTGCGGAATTTCATAACAAAGTGTGAACAAAGTTATAGTATGCACGGATGTACTATTTGATCATCTAGAGCGGTTCTTGAAACATATTTTGATAAATAACTCTGAGATTTGCAGGTAGTTGCAGTTCTACCTTATATAATATCAATGTATACTATCTTATTAATACCACACTATCAAAACCTCAGCGAAATTTTGCAGAACTTCATCACAAAGCGTAAACAAAGTAATAGTATGCACGGATGTACTATTTGATCATCCTGAGCGGTTCTTGCTACATATTTAGTTAAATAACTCTGAGCTTTGCAGGTATTTGCAGTTCTAACTTATATAATATTAATGTATACTATCTTATCAATACGACACTATCAAAACCTCAGCGAAACTTTACGGATCTTCATAACAAAGCGTAAACAAAGTAATAGTATGCACGGATGTACTATTTGATCATCCTGAGCGGTTCTTGCTACATATTTAGTTAAATAACTCTGAGCTTTGCAGGTATTTGCAGTTCTAACTTATATAATATTAATGTATACTATCTTATCAATACGACACTATCAAAACCTCAGCGAAACTTTACGGATCTTCATAACAAAGCGTAAACAAAGTAATAGTATGCACGGATGTACTATTTGATCATCCTGAGCGGTTCTTGCTACATATTTAGTTAAATAACTCTGAGCTTTGCAGGTATTTGCAGTTCTAACTTATATAATATTAATGTATACTATCTTATCAATACGACACTATCAAAACCTCAGCGAAACTTTACGGATCTTCATAACAAAGCGTAAACAAAGTTATAGTATGCACGGATGTACTATCTGATCATCCAGAGCGGTTCTTGAAACATATTTTGATAAATAACTCTGACGTTTGCAGGTATTTGCAGTTTTAAGTTATATAATATCAATGTATACTATCTTATCAATACGACACAATGAAAACGTCAGCGATACTTTGCGGGACTTCATCACAAAGCGTAAACAAAGTTATAGTATGCACGGATGTACTATCTGATCATCCAGAGCGTTTCTTGAAACTTATTTTGATAAATAACTCTGACGTTTGCAGGTTTTTGCAGTTCTAACTTATATAATATCAATGTATACTATCTTATCAATACGACACTATCAAAACATCAGCGAAACTTTGCGGAACTTCATCACAAATCGTAAACAAAGTTATACTATGCACGGATGTACTATTTGATCATCCAGAGCGGTTCTTGAAACATATTTTGATAAATAACTCTGAGCTTTGCAGGTATTTGCAGTTCTAACTTATATAATATTAATGTATACTATCTTATCAATACGACACAATCAAAACCTCAGCGAAACTTTGCGGAACTTCATCACAAATCGTAAACAAAGTTATACTATGCACGGATGTACTATTTGATCATCCAGAGCGGTTCTTGAAACATATTTTGATAAATAACTCTGAGATTTGCAGGTAGTTGCAGTTCTACCTTATATAATATCAATGTATACTATCTTATCAATACGACGCAATGAAAACGTCAGCGATACTTTGCGGAACTTCATCACAAAGCGTAAACAAAGTTATAGTATGCACGGATGTACTATTTGATCATCCAGAGCGGTTCTTGAAACATATTTTGATAAATAACTCTGAGATTTGCAGGTAGTTGCAGTTCTACCTTATATAATATCATAGTATACTATCTTACCAATACGACGCAATGAAAACGTCAGCGATACTTTGCGGAACTTCATCACAAAGCGTAAACAAAGTTATAGTATGCACGGATATACTATTTGATCATCCAGAGCGTTTCTTGAAACTTATTTTGATAAATAACTCTGACGTTTGCAGGTATTTGCAGTTCTAACTTATATGATATCAATGTATACTATCTTATCAATACGACACTATCAAAACGTCAGCGATACTTTGCGGAACTTCATCACAAAGCGTAAACAAAGTTATAGTATGCACGGATGTACTATTTGATCATCCAGAGCGGTTCTTGAAACATATTTTGATAAATAACTCTGAGATTTGCAGGTAGTTGCAGTTCTACCTTATATAATATCATAGTATACTATCTTACCAATACGACGCAATGAAAACGTCAGCGATACTTTGCGGAACTTCATCACAAAGCGTAAACAAAGTTATAGTATGCACGGATGTACTATTTGATCATCAAGAGCGGTTCTTGCTACATATTTAGTTAAATAACTCTGACGTTTGCAGGTATTTGCAATTCTAACTTATAAAATATCAATGTATACCATCTTATGAATACGACACAATCAAAACCTCAGCGATACTTTGCGGAATTTCATAACAAAGTGTGAACAAAGTTATAGTATGCACGGATGTACTATTTGATCATCTAGAGCGGTTCTTGAAACATATTTTGATAAATAACTCTGAGATTTGCAGGTAGTTGCAGTTCTACCTTATATAATATCAATGTATACTATCTTATTAATACCACACTATCAAAACCTCAGCGAAATTTTGCAGAACTTCATAACAAAGCGTAAACAAAGTTATAGTATGCACGGATGTACTATTTGATCATCCAGAGCGGTTCTTGAAACATATTTTGATAAATAACTCTGAGATTTGCAGGTAGTTGCAGTTCTACCTTATATAATATCAATGTATACTATCTTATTAATACGACACTATCAAAACCTCAGCGAAATTTTGCAGAACTTCATAACAAAGCGTAAACAAAGTTATACTATGCACGGATGTACTATTTGATCATCCATAGCAGTTCTTGCTACATATTTAGTTAAATAACTCTGAGCTTTGCAGGTAGTTGCAGTTCTACCTTATATAATATCAGTGTATACTATCTTATCAATACGACACTATCAAAACCTCAGCGAAACTTTGCGGAACTTCATAACAAAGCGTAAACAAAGTAATAGTATGCACGGATGTACTATTTGATCATCCTGAGCGGTTCTTGCTACATATTTAGTTAAATAACTCTGAGCTTTGCAGGTATTTGCAGTTCTAACTTATATAATATTAATGTATACTATCTTATCAATACGACACTATCAAAACCTCAGCGAAACTTTACGGATCTTCATAACAAAGCGTAAACAAAGTAATAGTATGCACGGATGTACTATTTGATCATCCTGAGCGTTTCTTGCTACATATTTAGTTAAATAACTCTGAGCTTTGCAGGTATTTGCAGTTCTAACTTATATAATATTAATGTATACTATCTTATCAATACGACACTATCAAAACCTCAGCGAAACTTTACGGATCTTCATAACAAAGCGTAAACAAAGTTATAGTATGCACGGATGTACTATCTGATCATCCAGAGCGGTTCTTGAAACATATTTTGATAAATAACTCTGACGTTTGCAGGTATTTGCAGTTCTAAGTTATATAATATCAATGTATACTATCTTATCAATACGACACAATGAAAACGTCAGCGATACTTTGCGCGACTTCATCACAAAGCGTAAACAAAGTTATAGTATGCACGGATGTACTATCTGATCATCCAGAGCGTTTCTTGAAACTTATTTTGATAAATAACTCTGACGTTTGCAGGTTTTTGCAGTTCTAACTTATATAATATCAATGTATACTATCTTATCAATACGACACTATCAAAACATCAGCGAAACTTTGCGGAACTTCATCACAAATCGTAAACAAAGTTATACTATGCACGGATGTACTATTTGATCATCCAGAGCGGTTCTTGAAACATATTTTGATAAATAACTCTGAGCTTTGCAGGTATTTGCAGTTCTAACTTATATAATATTAATGTATACTATCTTATCAATACGACACAATCAAAACCTCAGCGAAACTTTGCGGAACTTCATCACAAAGCGTAAACAAAGTTATAGTATGCACGGATATACTATTTGATCATCCAGAGCGTTTCTTGAAACTTATTTTGATAAATAACTCTGACGTTTGCAGGTATTTGCAGTTCTAACTTATATGATATCAATGTATACTATCTTATCAATACGACACTATCAAAACGTCAGCGATACTTTGCGGAACTTCATCACAAAGCGTAAACAAAGTTATAGTATGCACGGATGTACTATTTGATCATCCAGAGCGGTTCTTGAAACATATTTTGATAAATAACTCTGAGATTTGCAGGTAGTTGCAGTTCTACCTTATATAATATCATAGTATACTATCTTACCAATACGACGCAATGAAAACGTCAGCGATACTTTGCGGAACTTCATCACAAAGCGTAAACAAAGTTATAGTATGCACGGATGTACTATTTGATCATCAAGAGCGGTTCTTGCTACATATTTAGTTAAATAACTCTGACGTTTGCAGGTATTTGCAATTCTAACTTATAAAATATCAATGTATACCATCTTATGAATACGACACAATCAAAACCTCAGCGATACTTTGCGGAATTTCATAACAAAGTGTGAACAAAGTTATAGTATGCACGGATGTACTATTTGATCATCTAGAGCGGTTCTTGAAACATATTTTGATAAATAACTCTGAGATTTGCAGGTAGTTGCAGTTCTACCTTATATAATATCAATGTATACTGTTCAGTGTAGAACTGCTACACTTCGGAACGATCCCGCACGCTCCGTGGTTTCGCTTCACGTGGTCGAATAAAACACTTTTTTAGAGCACGGTGTCTTTATTGATTAATTTATCGAGTTTGACTCGCGATACGTCAGTCTGTACAGTTCTGGGGTTACACTCTTTTGGCGTGATTGGAAGTAATCGCGAGAGACCGTTATACTGAATTTCGCACGATTCTCGCTTGTATACAATGATAGCTAAACGTTCAGGCGAACTGCCTCGCGGCCCGCGGCCGCGCTCCATATATTCGCGCTCTCTCCCTAGATTCGCGATCGGCAGATTTTTCGCCGCGATCGTCGGATCTTCGTCGTCGCCGTCGCGGCCCTATTACCTTATATGGTCATTGGCGATTCCCATGCCCATATAAGGCTCGACGGTTTCCCGCCAAATCTAACGGATCGATGAAACGGACGGATCGCTCGCTCTTATAGTTATTTGTATTTCGTATAATCGTGTGTTTGTAGACGTTACAGGCGGGACTTGTTCTTCGCCTAACGTGGTTCGTATACGTGTGCACACTGCAGGTGGAACGTGATCTTCACCTTATCGTTTATATTGAGCTTTATACTAATTAGGTGGAACGTGATCTTCACCTTATGATTATTCGCATGAACGTATGTATGTTGTAGGCGGAACGCGGTCTTCGCCTTGTTTGTTATAATTTATCGTGTCGCGACGCGACATACTCCCCCCGTTGAGAGGGTACGATCAACTATTGCGCTTTTAGTCGTGATTCAGACGTGTACAATGTCTATATGGAGTCGGTTGTATATGTGATGCATAAGTCGATAATTTGTTAACGATTGCGGTTTACGAAACGCTCGTGAAGAGTTCATTCGGAAGGTAACGGACACATGATTTGTGTGGTCCGTTTGAATTCCCCGTTTGCTGTTTTTACCGTGGCTGCTCGCGCTATTCCGTCCTCACCAGGATGTAGGGCTGTGATCCTGCCTAGCGCCCACTGCGAACAGGGTTGATTTTTGTCCTTGAGCAGCACGACGGTACCGACCTCGATGTTTGGGCTGTCCTTAGCCCATTTCTGCCGTTTTTGTAGCTCGTTCAAATACTCTTTGTTCCAGCGTGTCCAGAAGTCTTGGCGAACCTTCGTAATGTGCTGCCAAGCGGATAGGCGATGTGCTGGAACTTGTACCAAGTTATCCTCGGGAAGGGTGGTTAATGATTTCCCGATTAAAAAATGCGCTGGCGTAAGTGCGTTCAAATCGTTCGGGTCGGAGGATAGTGGTGTTATGGGTCGGGAATTCAGAATGCCCTCGATCTCTATACAGAGCGTATTGAACTCTTCGAAAGTAAAAAGTGAATCGCCGACAACCCGCCGAAGGTGATGTTTGAACAGTTTCACCATTGACTCCCACAAACCGCCGAAATGGGGGGCCGCTGGTGGATTGAAATGCCACGTGATCCGATGGTCACTGGCAAATCTTTGAACGCGTTCTCGGTGCGTGTCTGATTGGAGCAACGCGTATAATTCTTTTAATTGATTACTCGCGCCTACAAAATTTGTGCCGTTATCGGAGAATATATGAGCCGGTACACCCCGTCGCGACGCGAACCGTCGCAACGCTGCGAGGAACCCCTCGGTTGACAGGTCACTAACGACTTCTAGATGTACCGCCTTCACGGCCATACACACAAACACGCACACGTATGCTTTGATTCGCGTTCTGTTTCGGTGCTTGCGTTCCTTTATGAAAAAGGGCCCGCAGAAATCTATGCCGATGTTTTCGAAAGGGGTCGCCTCGCGTACTCGAACCGCCGGTAAATTGCCCATTCTATATTCGGTACTAATCGCGTTGAAACGGAAACACCGTGTGCACGAACGTATTACCTGACGTACTTGGTTCCGTCCGTCAAGCAACCAAAATCTTTGTCGGAGTATATGTAAGGTGGTTTGTATGCCCGTGTGATGGCATTTCTCGTGCGTTTCCCGGATGATTAGGTCAGTTAGCCGATGTCGACTCGGTAGCAAGATCGGATGTTTTTGGTCATAGGGCAGATCTGATTTTTGTAGGCGCCCACCGACCCGTAGCACAGTGTCGTCGTCCAGAAAAGGATTGAGGCTCGCGATTCGGCTTTTCGACGTCGTATTTTTGGCCTTTAGGCACTTAATTTCGTTTCCGAATTGCGATGCCTGCACATTGCGGATAATTCGAGTCTCGGCGACCTGAATTTCTCGGGCACTCAGCGAACCGCCGCGCGGGCCCCGTGGCCGGAACCGTAAACAATATGCGATTACCCTACGTAATCTGGTGTATGATGAGTAACGCGTGAATAAATCGTTCGTGTTCGTGTTCGCGACGAGACAAGTGACCGCCTTGAGTTCGGGAATCTCGATATTTTGCAGCACGTCGTCAGGCCATTCGTCCGGGTTTTTCATCAGCCACGACGGACCGACGGACCATGCGCGATTCTGAAGAAACGCGTGTGGTAATTGGCCTCGGGATAATGCGTCTGCCGGATTGTACTCCGAGCGGACGTGTCGCCAGGTATGATCACCGGTGATCGATTGAATTTCCGCGACTCGCGTGGCCGCATACATTTTTAGTCGATGCGGTGCCGTTCGAATCCAATGTAAAACCACGGTCGAGTCGGACCAAAACACCACCTTGTCAGGTGAGATATTAAGCGCGTCGCTCGCCTCGCGGAATAATCGAGTCAACAATAACGAGAGGCCATCTTTTGCGCACAGACGATTGCGCACGACGGCATTGCACACGGTTCTTTTGGACACGGTATTATTGGACACACGGTTCTTTTGGACACAGTAACATTGGACACAGTGGGTTTTCGCTCACGCAAGGATTGCCCACATGGTCAATTGCGCACAAATAGAATTGGGCACATTCACAGAATTTTAAAATCGCTGTATCTCCTAAACCGTGCGTCCTAGACAAAAAATAACGAAATTTTTAAAAGACTTAACAGAAAGCATATCACCCCGGCACTACCCCTTAGGCCTATTCAAAATTCAAAAATAAAAAAAAATTTTGAAAAAATTCAAAAAGTGAAAAGTAAAAATTTTGGGAGGCTTTCCCAGGGGCATACCACCCTTACCTAACCCCGCAGTTCTACTCAAAAGTCGATTCACCCCCTTCTACCCCAAGTGATTCCCTAATCCTAACCCTAACCCTAACCCTAACCCAAACCCTTTTTTCCGTGAGGAAATGTGTTATAACGCACATAACCCGAAATTAATAACGACTTGGCCGCATTTCCATCACTGTCCAAAATTACTGTGCGCAATTATATTTGTTCTCGATTCGCCATTCTGTGCACAATCTATCATGAGTCAAATTTTACATGTGCGTAACTCAGCGTGTGCGTCTTAAGAATGTGGGCAATCCTTGCGTGAGCGAAAACCCACTGTGTCCAATGTTACTGTGTCCAAAAGAACCGTGTGTCCAATAATACCGTGTCCAAAAGAACCGTGTGCAATGCCGTCGTGCGCAATCGTCTGTGCGCAAAAGAGCCATCCCCACAATAACGCGCCGCATAATTCTAATCGTGGAATGGTCACCGTCTTGAGCGGCGCCACTCGCGATTTAGCGCACAATAAATGACATCGCACAATGCCGTCCTTCCCGGTCGACCGCACGTACAAACAGGCACCGTATCCAATAGTGCTCGCGTCGCAAAACCCGTGTATTTCGATATTTTGCGGTTGCTCCGTCAAAACTCTTCGGTGGAATGCGACTGCTCGGAGTAACTCTAATTGCTGTGTAAACTGTGTCCATTCCGAATGAATAGACTGCGGAACAGATTCGTCCCACGCGACTCCCGACCGCCACACGTCCTGCATAATCCTTTTCGCGTGTAACACTACCGGACCCAACAAACCCAAAGGATCGAAGATCCTCGCTATCTCGGATAGGATCGATCGCTTCGTCGCCTTGCTTCCGACGGTGTCTGTACAAGTAGTGTAACAAATCTCGTCTGTGTTTGTTTTCCACGAAATGCCTAATGTTTTCAGTGACCGGTCAATATTCACTACGAAGTTCGCGTGCAGTTCATTATCCGGGAGATCGTCTAAGATGTCCCGATTATTCGATGCCCATTGTCGGATCGACAAACCGCCGCGACTCAGGGCGCCCGTCACTTCCCTCCGTATTGCGCGAGCTTCGTCGATGGTGTCAGCACCGGACAGAAGGTCGTCAACGTAAAGGTGTGTTTTTAGTATTTTCGCGGCTCTCGCGTACGACTCTCGTTCGTCGTCAGCTACTTGATGCACGGTCCGGATCGCAAGGAACGGTGACGATGAAACGCCGAAAGTGAGTGTATTTAATTGATACGTTTCAATTTTATCATTCCGGCGCCATAATATTCTTTGGTACGGTCGATCGTCTTCGTGCAAGAGTACTTGACGATACATCTTTTCGATGTCTGCCGTTAGCACATATTTGTACGTGCGGAAGCGAAGTAGATGCGCGAACAACTTCGGTTGTATGGTGGGTCCGACCAGAAGAATGTCGTTCAGGGACGCGCCGGACGTTGTTTTCGCAGACGCATCGAATACCACGCGAACCTTGGTGGTGCTACTGGCTTCTTTGACTACCGCGTGATGCGGCATATAAAATCCCTCGTCACCAGGAGCCTCCACCAAAGACATATGGCCTAAAGCTAAGTACTCGTCGAGAACGCGCTGATACTCGTCTCGCAATACTTTGTTCGCGTTTAACTTGCGCTCGAGGGATAGCAGTCGTTTGACCGCGCCATTGCGCGAATTGCCGAGCCGTTCGCGGGTTCCGCGAAAAGGTAAACGTACCGTGTACCGGCCGGACGGATCGCGACTAACGTTTCTTTGAAAATGCATTTCGCACGCGACTTCTTCCTCCGACCGCGGTCCTTCCGTTTCGACTTCCTCGATTTGCCAAAACTTGTCGAGCTGCGTGTCCAGCGTCGACAAGTGGCACGCGGCTCTTGTGGCTCGTTGTTGCGCAACGCCACCGGTCACGACCCAACCCAATCGCGTTTTTTGCAAGTATAAATCTTGTCCTTCGCGCGAGAGGTTGATTTGCCCAACCTGAAATAGCGAAACTGTCGCTCCCGCACCGATCAACAAATCTACTGGACGCGGCAGATGGAATTCGGCGTCTGCTAGGCGGATGTTACGCGGAATTGTCATCGCGTCGCGTGGAAACACCTCCGACGGAACCAAATCCGTGATATTTGGGATACTGAGGCACGTCAATTCCCTTTCAAATCCGTCGAAGGTCGATCGTATCTTTAAGTTAACTAAGCCTTTCGACACCGTGTGCATGCCATTTAACGCACCGATGGGGAACGATTGCGCGGTTACCCGTAGACCTAATCGCCGTATGAGCGCCTCAGTGACAAAATTGGCCGTCGCGCAGGTGTCTAATATGGCTCGGGCTCTTATTACCGATCGGTTTTTACTAATGATTTCGACTATGGCGCTCATTATCAACTGCGGTGTTGCGGTAGGAAGTACGGTCGCGAGACTAATCGTCGGCTCCCCGCTCGGTACGCGTAGTCATGCTGACTTTCCGGCGTCCGCGTTGTCGATCGCGGGTTTTGAAGTATCGGCTCTGCTCGAGCTCGCAAATTCGGGGTTGTGGAGCAATGTATTATGCCGTCTCTGACAAATCGTACAATTGGAATACCGGCATGGAGCGTCGCGATGGGAACGTAGGCAATTAAAGCAAACCTTCGCGGCTTTTACGAGCTCAATGCGCTTCGGGACGGTTAAGCGCTTAAATGCGGCGCACGTGAAGAGGGGGTGACAGCTAATTTTACACGCGACGCACTTGCGTTCCTGGGTAACGAATACGCGATTCGGCGGATGTATGCGTCGCCGTTTGTGAGCGCGGTCGTCCCTCTCGCGCTCGCGGTCTCGATCGCTAGATCGCATTTTGTCCGTGCGCGATACACAAACCGCGGTTTTGTATAAAAATTCAAGTATTTCGTCTAAGCTTGGATATTCTTGTCGGCTTAAGCCTGCCTGCCACTTCTCGTAGGTGATTTTAGGTAGTTTGCTCTCGAGCAAGTGAACGACGGTCTGGGGGCAAACCGGTGCTCCCAGCGCGTGTAGAGACGCAAAGTGTTGTTGAGCGTCGTCGGCTAACCGCGTCAGACCGCTCGTGGACTCTTTATCTAGCGTCGGCATGTCGAACAGCATGGACATGTGCCGCGATACTAGAAGGCGTTTGTTTTCGTACGCTCTTTCTAAAAGATCCCATGCCTTCGCGTAATTTATCCCGTCGACGTCGAAGAGCCGAATTTTGTTTGCCGCTTCCTGTACTAACGCGGACCGGAGGTATTGTAATTTCGCCACGTCGTCTAGTTCACTGCGCGAACCGATCATGCTATTAAACGCGTTTTTAAACGACAACCAACTTTCATAACGACCGTCGAAAGTCGGTAATGAGGCATCGGGCAATCTAACGGGGCGACCTTTCGCACCGTCTGTGCTTCTGCCGTCATTTGTAGTATCGGTATCTGCGCGCGAGATGTCTGGGCGATTTAGAATGTTCTCGGCCCGGCCCGCGAGATCGTAGAAACGGGTCGTAATCTCCGCGAAGATATCGTCGTGACCGTTGTCCGGCTCTAGCAACGCGATCTCATTGTTCGCATCCTCGGCCGCGTGAAATAAATCCGTCAACCGGGCGATGCGTAACCTTAATGTCGCGTTATCTAATTTTCCCTTGTCTACGAGATTGTCGACGATTGTAATTTGCGTTTTGAGGGCTGAACGCTTTTGTATTAATAATTTTATACTGTCGGACATGACGGTGGGATAATGGATTGAACGAACGACTCACGTGACCTGATGCAGGCGGCTACTGTAATCCTTAATCGTGGCAGGGCAATCCGCTGTATGCTTTGTGGCAGGTGGTCGTCCCCTCAATGGCTCGCGAACTGTAGTTTTCCGTGAGATGTAAAAACCTCACAGGAGGCACCAAATGTTCAGTGTAGAACTGCTACACTTCGGAACGATCCCGCACGCTCCGTGGTTTCGCTTCACGTGGTCGAATAAAACACTTTTTTAGAGCACGGTGTCTTTATTGATTAATTTATCGAGTTTGACTCGCGATACGTCAGTCTGTACAGTTCTGGGGTTACACTCTTTTGGCGTGATTGGAAGTAATCGCGAGAGACCGTTATACTGAATTTCGCACGATTCTCGCTTGTATACAATGATAGCTAAACGTTCAGGCGAACTGCCTCGCGGCCCGCGGCCGCGCTCCATATATTCGCGCTCTCTCCCTAGATTCGCGATCGGCAGATTTTTCGCCGCGATCGTCGGATCTTCGTCGTCGCCGTCGCGGCCCTATTACCTTATATGGTCATTGGCGATTCCCATGCCCATATAAGGCTCGACGGTTTCCCGCCAAATCTAACGGATCGATGAAACGGACGGATCGCTCGCTCTTATAGTTATTTGTATTTCGTATAATCGTGTGTTTGTAGACGTTACAGGCGGGACTTGTTCTTCGCCTGACGTGGTTCGTATACGTGTGCACACTGCAGGTGGAACGTGATCTTCACCTTATCGTTTATATTGAGCTTTATACTAATTAGGTGGAACGTGATCTTCACCTTATGATTATTCGCATGAACGTATGTATGTTGTAGGCGGAACGCGGTCTTCGCCTTGTTTTTTTTATTTTCTCGTGTCGCGACGCGACATATACTATCTTATTAATACCACACTATCAAAACCTCAGCGAAATTTTGCAGAACTTCATAACAAAGCGTAAACAAAGTTATAGTATGCACGGATATACTATTTGATCATCCAGAGCGGTTCTTGAAACATATTTTGATAAATAACTCTGAGATTTGCAGGTTGTTGCAGTTCTACCTTATATAATATCATAGTATACTATCTTATCAATACGACACTATCAAAACCTCAGCGAAACTTTGCGGATCTTCATAACAAAGCGTAAACAAAGTTATAGTATGCACGGATGTACTATTTGATCATCCAGAGAGGTTCTTGAAACATATTTTGATAAATAATTCTGTGATTTGCAGGTAGTTGCAGTTCTACCTTATATAATATCATAGTATACTATCTTACCAATACGACGCAATGAAAACGTCAGCGATACTTTGCGGAACTTCATCACAAAGCGTAAACAAAGTTATAGTATGCACGGATGTACTATCTGATCATCCAGAGCGTTTCTTGAAACTTATTTTGATAAATAACTCTGACGTTTGCAGGTATTTGCAGTTCTAACTTATATAATATCAATGTATACTATCTTATCAATACGACACTATCAAAACATCAGCGATACTTTGCGGGACTTCATCACAAAGCGTAAACAAAGTTATAGTATGCACGGATGTACTATTTGATCACCCAGAGCGGTTCTTGAAACATATTTTGATAAATAACTCTGAGATTTGCAGGTAGTTGCAGTTCTACCTTATATAATATCATAGTATACTATCTTACCAATACGACGCAATGAAAACGTCAGCGATACTTTGCGGAACTTCATCACAAAGCGTAAACAAAGTTATAGTATGCACGGATGTACTATTTGATCATCCCGAGCGGTTCTTGCTACATATTTAGTTAAATAACTCTGACGTTTGCAGGTATTTGCAGTTCTAACTTATAAAACATCAATGTATACCATCTTATGAATACGACACAATCAAAACCTCAGCGATACTTTGCGGAATTTCATAACAAAGTGTGAACAAAGTTATAGTATGCACGGATGTACTATTTGATCATCCAGAGCGGTTCTTGAAACATATTTTGATAAATAACTCTGAGATTTGCAGGTAGTTGCAGTTCTACCTTATATAATATCAATGTATACTATCTTATTAATACGACACTATCAAAACCTCAGCGAAATTTTGCAGAACTTCATAACAAAGCGTAAACAAAGTTATACTATGCACGGATGTACTATTTGATCATCCATAGCAGTTCTTGCTACATATTTAGTTAAATAACTCTGAGCTTTGCAGGTATTTGCAGTTCTAACTTATATAATATTAATGTATACTATCTTATCAATACGACACTATCAAAACCTCAGCGAAACTTTACGGATCTTCATAACAAAGCGTAAACAAAGTAATAGTATGCACGGATGTACTATTTGATCATCCTGAGCGTTTCTTGCTACATATTTAGTTAAATAACTCTGAGCTTTGCAGGTATTTGCAGTTCTAACTTATATAATATTAATGTATACTATCTTATCAATACGACACTATCAAAACCTCAGCGAAACTTTACGGATCTTCATAACAAAGCGTAAACAAAGTTATAGTATGCACGGATGTACTATCTGATCATCCAGAGCGGTTCTTGAAACATATTTTGATAAATAACTCTGACGTTTGCAGGTATTTGCAGTTCTAAGTTATATAATATCAATGTATACTATCTTATCAATACGACACAATGAAAACGTCAGCGATACTTTGCGGGACTTCATCACAAAGCGTAAACAAAGTTATAGTATGCACGGATGTACTATCTGATCATCCAGAGCGTTTCTTGAAACTTATTTTGATAAATAACTCTGACGTTTGCAGGTTTTTGCAGTTCTAACTTATATAATATCAATGTATACTATCTTATCAATACGACACTATCAAAACATCAGCGAAACTTTGCGGAACTTCATCACAAATCGTAAACAAAGTTATACTATGCACGGATGTACTATTTGATCATCCAGAGCGGTTCTTGAAACATATTTTGATAAATAACTCTGAGCTTTGCAGCTATTTGCAGTTCTAACTTATATAATATTAATGTATACTATCTTATCAATACGACACAATCAAAACCTCAGCGAAACTTTGCGGAACTTCATCACAAATCGTAAACAAAGTTATACTATGCACGGATGTACTATTTGATCATCCAGAGCGGTTCTTGAAACATATTTTGATAAATAACTCTGAGATTTGCAGGTAGTTGCAGTTCTACCTTATATAATATCAATGTATACTATCTTATCAATACGACGCAATGAAAACGTCAGCGATACTTTGCGGAACTTCATCACAAAGCGTAAACAAAGTTATAGTATGCACGGATGTACTATTTGATCATCCAGAGCGGTTCTTGAAACATATTTTGATAAATAACTCTGAGATTTGCAGGTAGTTGCAGTTCTACCTTATATAATATCATAGTATACTATCTTACCAATACGACGCAATCAAAACGTCAGCGATACTTTGCGGAACTTCATCACAAAGCGTAAACAAAGTTATAGTATGCACGGATGTACTATTTGATCATCAAGAGCGGTTCTTGCTACATATTTAGTTAAATAACTCTGACGTTTGCAGGTATTTGCAATTCTAACTTATAAAATATCAATGTATACCATCTTATGAATACGACACAATCAAAACCTCAGCGATACTTTGCGGAATTTCATAACAAAGTGTGAACAAAGTTATAGTATGCACGGATGTACTATTTGATCATCTAGAGCGGTTCTTGAAACATATTTTGATAAATAACTCTGAGATTTGCAGGTAGTTGCAGTTCTACCTTATATAATATCAATGTATACTATCTTATTAATACCACACTATCAAAACCTCAGCGAAATTTTGCAGAACTTCATAACAAAGCGTAAACAAAGTTATAGTATGCACGGATATACTATTTGATCATCCAGAGCGGTTCTTGAAACATATTTTGATAAATAACTCTGAGATTTGCAGGTAGTTGCAGTTCTACCTTATATAATATCATAGTATACTATCTTATCAATACGACAATATCAAAACCTCAGCAAAACTTTGCGGAACTTCATAACAAAGCGTAAACAAAGTTATAGTATGCACGGATGTACTATTTGATCATCCAGAGCGGTTCTTGAAACATATTTTGATAAATAACTCTGAGATTTGCAGGTAGTTGCAGTTCTACCTTATATAATATCATAGTATACTATCTTACCAATACGACGCAATGAAAACGTCAGCGATACTTTGCGGAACTTCATCACAAAGCGTAAACAAAGTTATAGTATGCACGGATGTACTATCTGATCATCCAGAGCGTTTCTTGAAACTTATTTTGATAAATAACTCTGACGTTTGCAGGTATTTGCAGTTCTAACTTATATAATATCAATGTATACTATCTTATCAATACGACACTATCAAAACATCAGCGATACTTTGCGGGACTTCATCACAAAGCGTAAACAAAGTTATAGTATGCACGGATGTACTATTTGATCACCCAGAGCGGTTCTTGAAACATATTTTGATAAATAACTCTGAGATTTGCAGGTAGTTGCAGTTCTACCTTATATAATATCATAGTATACTATCTTACCAATACGACGCAATGAAAACGTCAGCGATACTTTGCGGAACTTCATCACAAAGCGTAAACAAAGTTATAGTATGCACGGATGTACTATTTGATCATCCCGAGCGGTTCTTGCTACATATTTAGTTAAATAACTCTGACGTTTGCAGGTATTTGCAGTTCTAACTTATAAAACATCAATGTATACCATCTTATGAATACGACACAATCAAAACCTCAGCGATACTTTGCGGAATTTCATAACAAAGTGTGAACAAAGTTATAGTATGCACGGATGTACTATTTGATCATCCAGAGCGGTTCTTGAAACATATTTTGATAAATAACTCTGAGATTTGCAGGTAGTTGCAGTTCTACCTTATATAATATCAATGTATACTATCTTATTAATACGACACTATCAAAACCTCAGCGAAATTTTGCAGAACTTCATAACAAAGCGTAAACAAAGTTATACTATGCACGGATGTACTATTTGATCATCCATAGCAGTTCTTGCTACATATTTAGTTAAATAACTCTGAGCTTTGCAGGTAGTTGCAGTTCTACCTTATATAATATCAGTGTATACTATCTTATCAATACGACACTATCAAAACCTCAGCGAAACTTTGCGGAACTTCATAACAAAGCGTAAACAAAGTAATAGTATGCACGGATGTACTATTTGATCATCCTGAGCGGTTCTTGCTACATATTTAGTTAAATAACTCTGACGTTTGCAGGTATTTGCAGTTCTAACTTATAAAATATCAATGTATACCATCTTATGAATACGACACAATCAAAACCTCAGCGATACTTTGCGGAATTTCATAACAAAGTGTGAACAAAGTTATAGTATGCACGGATGTACTATTTGATCATCCAGAGCGGTTCTTGAAACATATTTTGATAAATAACTCTGACGTTTGCAGGTATTTGCAGTTCTAACTTATATAATATCAATGTATACTATCTTATCAATACGACACTATCAAAACCTCAGCGAAACTTTGCGGATCTTCATAACAAAGCGTAAACAAAGTTATAGTATGCACGGATGTACTATTTGATCATCCAGAGAGGTTCTTGAAACATATTTTGATAAATAACTCTGAGATTTGCAGGTAGTTGCAGTTCTACCTTATATAATATCATAGTATACTATCTTACCAATACGACGCAATGAAAACGTCAGCGATACTTTGCGGAACTTCATCACAAAGCGTAAACAAAGTTATAGTATGCACGGATGTACTATCTGATCATCCAGAGCGTTTCTTGAAACTTATTTTGATAAATAACTCTGACGTTTGCAGGTATTTGCAGTTCTAACTTATATAATATCAATGTATACTATCTTATCAATACGACATTATCAAAACATCAGCGATACTTTGCGGGACTTCATCACAAAGCGTAAACAAAGTTATAGTATGCACGGATGTACTATTTGATCACCCAGAGCGGTTCTTGAAACATATTTTGATAAATAACTCTGAGATTTGCAGGTAGTTGCAGTTCTACCTTATATAATATCATAGTATACTATCTTACCAATACGACGCAATGAAAACGTCAGCGATACTTTGCGGAACTTCATCACAAAGCGTAAACAAAGTTATAGTATGCACGGATGTACTATTTGATCATCCCGAGCGGTTCTTGCTACATATTTAGTTAAATAACTCTGACGTTTGCAGGTATTTGCAGTTCTAACTTATAAAATATCAATGTATACCATCTTATGAATACGACACAATCAAAACCTCAGCGATACTTTGCGGAATTTCATAACAAAGTGTGAACAAAGTTATAGTATGCACGGATGTACTATTTGATCATCCAGAGCGGTTCTTGAAACATATTTTGATAAATAACTCTGAGATTTGCAGGTAGTTGCAGTTCTACCTTATATAATATCAATGTATACTATCTTATTAATACGACACTATCAAAACCTCAGCGAAATTTTGCAGAACTTCATAACAAAGCGTAAACAAAGTTATACTATGCACGGATGTACTATTTGATCATCCATAGCAGTTCTTGCTACATATTTAGTTAAATAACTCTGAGCTTTGCAGGTAGTTGCAGTTCTACCTTATATAATATCAGTGTATACTATCTTATCAATACGACACTATCAAAACCTCAGCGAAACTTTGCGGAACTTCATAACAAAGCGTAAACAAAGTAATAGTATGCACGGATGTACTATTTGATCATCCTGAGCGGTTCTTGCTACATATTTAGTTAAATAACTCTGAGCTTTGCAGGTATTTGCAGTTCTAACTTATATAATATTAATGTATACTATCTTATCAATACGAAACTATCAAAACCTCAGCGAAACTTTACGGATCTTCATAACAAAGCGTAAACAAAGTTATAGTATGCACGGATGTACTATTTGATCATCCAGAGCGGTTCTTGAAACATATTTTGATAAATAACTCTGAGATTTGCAGGTAGTTGCAGTTCTACCTTATATAATATCAATGTATACTATCTTATCAATACGACACTATCAAAACGTCAGCGATACTTTGCGGAACTTCATCACAAAGCGTAAACAAAGTTATAGTATGCACGGATGTACTATTTGATCATCCTGAGCGGTTCTTGCTACATATTTAGTTAAATAACTCTGAGCTTTGCAGGTATTTGCAGTTCTAACTTATATAATATTAATGTATACTATCTTATCAATACGACACTATCAAAAACTCAGCGAAACTTTACGGATCTTCATAACAAAGCGTAAACAAAGTTATACTATGCACGGATGTACTATTTGATCATCCAGAGCGGTTCTTGAAACATATTTTGATAAATAACTCTGAGATTTGCAGGTAGTTGCAGTTCTACCTTATATAATATCAATGTATACTATCTTATCAATACGACGCAATGAAAACGTCAGCGATACTTTGCGGGACTTCATCACAAAGCGTAAACAAAGTTATAGTATGCACGGATGTACTATCTGATCATCCAGAGCGTTTCTTGAAACTTATTTTGATAAATAACTCTGACGTTTGCAGGTATTTGCAGTTCTAACTTATATAATATCAATGTATACTATCTTATCAATACGACACTATCAAAACATCAGCGAAACTTTGCGGAACTTCATCACAAATCGTAAACAAAGTTATACTATGCACGGATGTACTATTTGATCATCCAGAGCGGTTCTTGAAACATATTTTGATAAATAACTCTGAGCATTGCAGGTATTTGCAGTTCTAACTTATATAATATTAATGTATACTATCTTATCAATACGACACAATCAAAACCTCAGCGAAACTTTGCGGAACTTCATCACAAATCGTAAACAAAGTTATACTATGCACGGATGTACTATTTGATCATCCAGAGCGGTTCTTGAAACATATTTTGATAAATAACTCTGAGATTTGCAGGTAGTTGCAGTTCTACCTTATATAATATCAATGTATACTATCTTATCAATACGACGCAATGAAAACGTCAGCGATACTTTGCGGAACTTCATCACAAAGCGTAAACAAAGTTATACTATGCACAGATGTACTATTTGATCATCCAGAGCGGTTCTTGAAACATATTTTGATAAATAACTCTGAGATTTGCAGGTAGTTGCAGTTCTACCTTATATAATATCAATGTATACTATCTTATCAATACGACGCAATGAAAACGTCAGCGATACTTTGCGGAACTTCATCACAAAGCGTAAACAAAGTTATAGTATGCACGGATGTACTATTTGATCATCCAGAGCGGTTCTTGAAACATATTTTGATAAATAACTCTGAGATTTGCAGGTAGTTGCAGTTCTACCTTATATAATATCATAGTATACTATCTTACCAATACGACGCAATGAAAACGTCAGCGATACTTTGCGGAACTTCATCACAAAGCGTAAACAAAGTTATAGTATGCACGGATATACTATTTGATCATCCAGAGCGCTTCTTGAAACTTATTTTGATAAATAACTCTGACGTTTGCAGGTATTTGCAGTTCTAACTTATATAATATCAATGTATACTATCTTATCAATACGACACTATCAAAACGTCAGCGATACTTTGCGGAACTTCATCACAAAGCGTAAACAAAGTTATAGTATGCACGGATGTACTATTTGATCATCCAGAGCGGTTCTTGAAACATATTTTGATAAATAACTCTGAGATTTGCAGGTAGTTGCAGTTCTACCTTATATAATATCATAGTATACTATCTTACCAATACGACGCAATGAAAACGTCAGCGATACTTTGCGGAATTTCATAACAAAGTGTGAACAAAGTTATAGTATGCACGGATGTACTATTTGATCATCCAGAGCGGTTCTTGAAACATATTTTGATAAATAACTCTGAGATTTGCAGGTAGTTGCAGTTCTACCTTATATAATATCAATGTATACTATCTTATTAATACCACACTATCAAAACCTCAGCGAAATTTTGCAGAACTTCATAACAAAGCGTAAACAAAGTTATACTATGCACGGATGTACTATTTGATCATCCATAGCAGTTCTTGCTACATATTTAGTTAAATAACTCTGAGCTTTGCAGGTAGTTGCAGTTCTACCTTATATAATATCAGTGTATACTATCTTATCAATACGACACTATCAAAACCTCAGCGAAACTTTGCGGAACTTCATAACAAAGCGTAAACAAAGTAATAGTATGCACGGATGTACTATTTGATCATCCTGAGCGGTTCTTGCTACATATTTAGTTAAATAACTCTGAGCTTTGCAGGTATTTGCAGTTCTAACTTATATAATATTAATGTATACTATCTTATCAATACGACACTATCAAAACCTCAGCGAAACTTTACGGATCTTCATAACAAAGCGTAAACAAAGTTATAGTATGCACGGATGTACTATCTGATCATCCAGAGAGGTTCTTGAAACATATTTTGATAAATAACTCTGACGTTTGCAGGTATTTGCAGTTCTAACTTATATAATATCAATGTATACTATCTTATCAATACGAAACTATCAAAACCTCAGCGAAACTTTGCGGAACTTCATAACTTAGCGTAAACAAAGTTATAGTATGCACGTATGTACTATTTGATCATCCTGAGCGGTTCTTGCTACATATTTAGTTAAATAACTCTGAGCTTTGCAGGTATTTGCAGTTCTAACTTATATAATATTAATGTATACTATCTTATCAATACGACACTATCAAAAACTCAGCGAAACTTTACGGATCTTCATAACAAAGCGTAAACAAAGTTATACTATGCACGGATGTACTATTTGATCATCCAGAGCGGTTCTTGAAACATATTTTGATAAATAACTCTGAGATTTGCAGGTAGTTGCAGTTCTACCTTATATAATATCAATGTATACTATCTTATCAATACGACGCAATGAAAACGTCAGCGATACTTTGCGGGACTTCATCACAAAGCGTAAACAAAGTTATACTATGCACGTATGTACTATCTGATCATCCTGAGCGGTTCTTGAAACATATTTTGATAAATAACTCTGAGCTTTGCAGGTATTTGCAGGTCTAAGTTATATAATATCAATGTATACTATCTTATCAATACGACACAATCAAAACCTCAGCGAAACTTTGCGGAACTTCATCACAAATCGTAAACAAAGTTATACTATGCACGGATGTACTATTTGATCATCCAGAGCGGTTCTTGAAACATATTTTGATAAATAACTCTGAGATTTGCAGGTAGTTGCAGTTCTACCTTATATAATATCAATGTATACTATCTTATCAATACGACGCAATGAAAACGTCAGCAATACTTTGCGGGACTTCATCACAAAGCGTAAACAAAGTTATAGTATGCACGGATGTACTATCTGATCATCCAGAGCGTTTCTTGAAACTTATTTTGATAAATAACTCTGACGTTTGCAGGTATTTGCAGTTCTAACTTATATAATATCAATGTATACTATCTTATCAATACGACACTATCAAAACCTCAGCGAAACTTTACGGATCTTCATAACAAAGCGTAAACAAAGTTATAGTATGCACGGATGTACTATCTGATCATCCAGAGCGGTTCTTGAAACATTTTTTGATAAATAACTCTGACGTTTGCAGGTATTTGCAGTTCTAACTTATATAATATCAATGTATACTATCTTATCAATACGAAACTATCAAAACCTCAGCGAAACTTTGCGGAACTTCATAACAAAGCGTAAACAAAGTAATAGTATGCACGGATGTACTATTTGATCATCCTGAGCGGTTCTTGCTACATATTTAGTTAAATAACTCTGAGCTTTGCAGGTATTTGCAGTTCTAACTTATATAATATTAATGTATACTATCTTATCAATACGACACTATGAAAACCTCAGCGAAACTTTACGGATCTTCATAACAAAGCGTAAACAAAGTTATAGTATGCACGGATGTACTATCTGATCATCCAGAGCGGTTCTTGAAACATATTTTGATAAATAACTCTGACGTTTGCAGGTATTTGCAGTTCTAACTTATATAATATCAATGTATACTATCTTATCAATACGAAACTATCAAAACCTCAGCGAAACTTTGCGGAACTTCATAACAAAGCGTAAACAAAGTTATAGTATGCACGTATGTACTATTTGATCATCCTGAGCGGTTCTTGCTACATATTTAGTTAAATAACTCTGAGCTTTGCAGGTATTTGCAGTTCTAACTTATATAATATTAATGTATACTATCTTATCAATACGACACTATCAAAAACTCAGCGAAACTTTACGGATCTTCATAACAAAGCGTAAACAAAGTTATACTATGCACGGATGTACTATTTGATCATCCAGAGCGGTTCTTGAAACATATTTTGATAAATAACTCTGAGATTTGCAGGTAGTTGCAGTTCTACCTTATATAATATCAATGTATACTATCTTATCAATACGACGCAATGAAAACGTCAGCGATACTTTGCGGGACTTCATCACAAAGCGTAAACAAAGTTATACTATGCACGGATGTACTATTTGATCATCCTGAGCGGTTCTTGAAACATATTTTGATAAATAACTCTGAGATTTGCAGGTAGTTGCAGTTCTACCTTATATAATATCAATGTATACTATCTTACCAATACGACGCAATGAAAACGTCAGCGATACTTTGCGGAACTTCATCACAAAGCGTAAACAAAGTTATAGTATGCACGGATGTACTATCTGATCATCCAGAGCGTTTCTTGAAACTTATTTTGATAAATAACTCTGACGTTTGCAGGTATTTGCAGTTCTAACTTATATAATATCAATGTATACTATCTTATCAATACGACACTATCAAAACATCAGCGATTCATTGCGGGACTTCATCACAAAGCGTAAACAAAGTTATAGTATGCACGGATGTACTATTTGATCATCCAGAGCGGTTCTTGAAACATATTTTGATAAATAACTCTGAGATTTCCAGGTAGTTGCAGTTCTACCTTATATAATATCATAGTATACTATCTTACCAATACGACGCAATGAAAACGTCAGCGATACTTTGCGGAACTTCATCACAAAGCGTAAACAAAGTTATAGTATGCACGGATGTACTATTTGATCATCCAGAGCGGTTCTTGAAACATATTTTGATAAATAACTCTGAGATTTGCAGGTAGTTGCAGTTCTACCTTATATAATATCATAGTATACTATCTTACCAATACGACGCAATGAAAACGTCAGCGATACTTTGCGGAACTTCATCACAAAGCGTAAACAAAGTTATAGTATGCACGGATGTACTATTTGATCATCCTGAGCGGTTCTTGCTACATATTTAGTTAAATAACTCGGAGCTTTGCAGGTAGTTGCAGTTCTACCTTATATAATATCAATGTATACTATCTTATCAATACGAAACTATCAAAACCTCAGCGAAACTTTGCGGAACTTCATAACAAAGCGTAAACAAAGTAATAGTATGCACGGATGTACTATTTGATCAACCTGAGCGGTTCTTGCTACATATTTAGTTAAATAACTCTGAGCTTTGCAGGTATTTGCAGTTCTAACTTATATAATATTAATGTATACTATCTTATCAATACGACACTATCAAAACCTCAGCGAAACTTTACGGATCTTCATAACAAAGCGTAAACAAAGTTATAGTATGCACGGATGTACTATCTGATCATCCAGAGCGGTTCTTGAAACATATTTTGATAAATAACTCTGACGTTTGCAGGTATTTGCAGTTCTAACTTATATAATATCAATGTATACTATCTTATCAATACGAAACTATCAAAACCTCAGCGAAACTTTGCGGAACTTCATAACAAAGCGTAAACAAAGTTATAGTATGCACGTATGTACTATTTGATCATCCTGAGCGGTTCTTGCTACATATTTAGTTAAATAACTCTGAGCTTTGCAGGTATTTGCAGTTCTAACTTATATAATATTAATGTATACTATCTTATCAATACGACACTATCAAAAACTCAGCGAAACTTTACGGATCTTCATAACAAAGCGTAAACAAAGTTATACTATGCACGGATGTACTATTTGATCATCCAGAGCGGTTCTTGAAACATATTTTGATAAATAACTCTGACGTTTGCAGGTAGTTGCAGTTCTACCTTATATAATATCAATGTATACTATCTTATCAATACGACACTATCAAAACATCAGCGAAACTTTGCGGAACTTCATCACAAATCGTAAACAAAGTTATACTATGCACGGATGTACTATTTGATCATCCAGAGCGGTTCTTGAAACATATTTTGATAAATAACTCTGAGATTTGCAGGTAGTTGCAGTTTTACCTTATATAATATCAATGTACACTATCTTATCAATACGACACTATCAAATCCTCAGCTAAACTTTACGGATCTTCATAACAAAGCGTAAACAAAGTTATAGTATGCACGGATGTACTATCTGATCATCCAGAGCGGTTCTTGAAACATATTTTGATAAATAACTCTGAGATTTGCAGGTAGTTGCAGTTCTAACTTATATAATATCAATGTATACTATCTTATCAATACGAAACTATCAAAACCTCAGCGAAACTTTGCGGAACTTCATAACAAAGCGTAAACAAAGTAATAGTATGCACGGATGTACTATTTGATCATCCTGAGCGGTTCTTGCTACATATTTAGTTAAATAACTCTGAGCTTTGCAGGTATTTGCAGTTCTAACTTATATAATATTAATGTATACTATCTTATCAATACGACGCAATGAAAACGTCAGCGATACTTTGCGGGACTTCATCACAAAGCGTAAACAAAGTTATACTATGCACGGGTGTACTATTTGATCATCCTGAGCGGTTCTTGAAACATATTTTGATAAATAACTCTGAGATTTGCAGGTAGTTGCAGTTCTACCTTATATAATATCAATGTATACTATCTTACCAATACGACGCAATGAAAACGTCAGCGATACTTTGCGGAACTTCATCACAAAGCGTAAACAAAGTTATAGTATGCACGGATGTACTATCTGATCATCCAGAGCGTTTCTTGAAACTTATTTTGATAAATAACTCTGACGTTTGCAGGTATTTGCAGTTCTAACTTATATAATATCAATGTATACTATCTTATCAATACGACACTATCAAAACATCAGCGATTCAGTGCGGGACTTCATCACAAAGCGTAAACAAAGTTATAGTATGCACGGATGTACTATTTGATCATCCAGAGCGGTTCTTGAAACATATTTTGATAAATAACTTTGAGATTTCCAGGTAGTTGCAGTTCTACCTTATATAATATCATAGTATACTATCTTACCAATACGACGCAATGAAAACGTCAGCGATACTTTGCGGAACTTCATCACAAAGCGTAAACAAAGTTATAGTATGCACGGATGTACTATTTGATCATCCAGAGCGGTTCTTGAAACATATTTTGATAAATAACTCTGAGATTTCCAGGTAGTTGCAGTTCTACCTTATATAATATCATAGTATACTATCTTACCAATACGACGCAATGAAAACGTCAGCGATACTTTGCGGAACTTCATCACAAAGCGTAAACAAAGTTATAGTATGCACGGATGTACTATTTGATCATCCTGAGCGGTTCTTGCTACATATTTAGTTAAATAACTCGGAGCTTTGCAGGTAGTTGCAGTTCTACCTTATATAATATCAATGTATACTATCTTATCAATACGAAACTATCAAAACCTCAGCGAAACTTTGCGGAACTTCATAACAAAGCGTAAACAAAGTAATAGTATGCACGGATGTACTATTTGATCAACCTGAGCGGTTCTTGCTACATATTTAGTTAAATAACTCTGAGCTTTGCAGGTATTTGCAGTTCTAACTTATATAATATTAATGTATACTATCTTATCAATACGACACTATCAAAACCTCAGCGAAACTTTACGGATCTTCATAACAAGGCGTAAACAAAGTTATAGTATGCACGGATGTACTATCTGATCATCCAGAGCGGTTCTTGAAACATATTTTGATAAATAACTCTGACGTTTGCAGGTATTTGCAGTTCTAACTTATATAATATCAATGTATACTATCTTATCAATACGAAACTATCAAAACCTCAGCGAAACTTTGCGGAACTTCATAACAAAGCGTAAACAAAGTTATAGTATGCACGTATGTACTATTTGATCATCCTGAGCGGTTCTTGAAACATATTTTGATAAATAACTTTGAGATTTCCAGGTAGTTGCAGTTCTACCTTATATAATATCATAGTATACTATCTTACCAATACGACGCAATGAAAACGTCAGCGATACTTTGCGGAACTTCATCACAAAGCGTAAACAAAGTTATAGTATGCACGGATGTACTATTTGATCATCCAGAGCGGTTCTTGAAACATATTTTGATAAATAACTCTGAGATTTGCAGGTAGTTGCAGTTCTACCTTATATAATATCATAGTATACTATCTTACCAATACGACGCAATGAAAACGTCAGCGATACTTTGCGGAACTTCATCACAAAGCGTAAACAAAGTTATAGTATGCACGGATGTACTATTTGATCATCCTGAGCGGTTCTTGCTACATATTTAGTTAAATAACTCGGAGCTTTGCAGGTAGTTGCAGTTCTACCTTATATAATATCAATGTATACTATCTTATCAATACGAAACTATCAAAACCTCAGCGAAACTTTGCGGAACTTCATAACAAAGCGTAAACAAAGTAATAGTATGCACGGATGTACTATTTGATCAACCTGAGCGGTTCTTGCTACATATTTAGTTAAATAACTCTGAGCTTTGCAGGTATTTGCAGTTCTAACTTATATAATATCAATGTATACTATCTTATCAATACGACACTATCAAAACCTCAGCGAAACTTTGCGGATGTTCATAACAAAGCGTAAACAAAGTAATAGTATGCACGGATGTACTATTTGATCATCCTGAGCGGTTCTTGCTACATATTTAGTTAAATAACTCTGAGCTTTGCAGGTATTTGCAGTTCTAACTTATATAATATTAATGTATACTATCTTATCAATACGACACTATCAAAACCTCAGCGAAACTTTAAGGATCTTCATAACAAAGCGTAAACAAAGTTATAGTATGCACGGATGTACTATCTGATCATCCAGAGCGGTTCTTGAAACATATTTTGATAAATAACTCTGACGTTTGCAGGTATTTGCAGTTCTAACTTATATAATATCAATGTATACTATCTTATCAATACGAAACTATCAAAACCTCAGCGAAACTTTGCGGAACTTCATAACAAAGCGTAAACAAAGTTATAGTATGCACGTATGTACTATTTGATCATCCTGAGCGGTTCTTGCTACATATTTAGTTAAATAACTCTGAGCTTTGCAGGTATTTGCAGTTCTAACTTATATAATATTAATGTATACTATCTTATCAATACGACACTATCAAAAACTCAGCGAAACTTTACGGATCTTCATAACAAAGCGTAAACAAAGTTATACTATGCACGGATGTACTATTTGATCATCCAGAGCGGTTCTTGAAACATATTTTGATAAATAACTCTGACGTTTGCAGGTAGTTGCAGTTCTACCTTATATAATATCAATGTATACTATCTTATCAATACGACACTATCAAAACATCAGCGAAACTTTGCGGAACTTCATCACAAATCGTAAACAAAGTTATACTATGCACGGATGTACTATTTGATCATCCTGAGCGGTTCTTGCTACATATTTAGTTAAATAACTCTGAGCTTTGCAGGTATTTGCAGTTCTAACTTATATAATATTAATGTATACTATCTTATCAATACGACACTATCAAAACCTCAGCGAAACTTTACGGATCTTCATAACAAAGCGTAAACAAAGTTATAGTATGCACGGATGTACTATCTGATCATCCAGAGCGGTTCTTGAAACATATTTTGATAAATAACTCTGACGTTTGCAGGTATTTGCAGTTCTAACTTATATAATATCAATGTATACTATCTTATCAATACGAAACTATCAAAACCTCAGCGAAACTTTGCGGAACTTCATAACAAAGCGTAAACAAAGTTATAGTATGCACGTATGTACTATTTGATCATCCTGAGCGGTTCTTGCTACATATTTAGTTAAATAACTCTGAGCTTTGCAGGTATTTGCAGTTCTAACTTATATAATATTAATGTATACTATCTTATCAATACGACACTATCAAAAACTCAGCGAAACTTTACGGATCTTCATAACAAAGCGTAAACAAAGTTATACTATGCACGGATGTACTATCTGATCATCCAGAGCGGTTCTTGAAACATATTTTGATAAATAACTCTGAGATTTGCAGGTAGTTGCAGTTCTAACTTATATAATATCAATGTATACTATCTTATCAATACGAAACTATCAAAACCTCAGCGAAACTTTGCGGAACTTCATAACAAAGCGTAAACAAAGTAATAGTATGCACGGATGTACTATTTGATCATCCTGAGCGGTTCTTGCTACATATTTAGTTAAATAACTCTGAGCTTTGCAGGTATTTGCAGTTCTAACTTATATAATATTAATGTATACTATCTTATCAATACGACACTATCAAAACCTCAGCGAAACTTTACGGATCTTCATAACAAAGCGTAAACAAAGTTATAGTATGCACGGATGTACTATCTGATCATCCAGAGCGGTTCTTGAAACATATTTTGATAAATAACTCTGACGTTTGCAGGTATTTGCAGTTCTAACTTATATAATATCAATGTATACTATCTTATCAATACGAAACTATCAAAACCTCAGCGAAACTTTGCGGACCTTCATAACAAAGCGTAAACAAAGTAATAGTATGCACGGATGTACTATTTGATCATCCTGAGCGGTTCTTGCTACATATTTAGTTAAATAACTCTGAGCTTTGCAGGTATTTGCAGTTCTAACTTATATAATATTAATGTATACTATCTTATCAATACGACACTATCAAAACCTCAGCGAAACTTTACGGATCTTCATAACAAAGCGTAAACAAAGTTATAGTATGCACGGATGTACTATCTGATCATCCAGAGCGGTTCTTGAAACATATTTTGATAAATAACTCTGACGTTTGCAGGTAGTTGCAGTTCTACCTTATATAATATCAATGTATACTATCTTATCAATACGACGCAATGAAAACGTCAGCGATACTTTGCGGGACTTCATCACAAAGCGTAAACAAAGTTATACTATGCACGGGTGTACTATTTGATCATCCTGAGCGGTTCTTGAAACATATTTTGATAAATAACTCTGAGATTTGCAGGTAGTTGCAGTTCTACCTTATATAATATCAATGTATACTATCTTACCAATACGACGCAATGAAAACGTCAGCGATACTTTGCGGAACTTCATCACAAAGCGTAAACAAAGTTATAGTATGCACGGATGTACTATCTGATCATCCAGAGCGTTTCTTGAAACTTATTTTGATAAATAACTCTGACGTTTGCAGGTATTTGCAGTTCTAACTTATATAATATCAATGTATACTATCTTATCAATACGACACTATCAAAACATCAGCGATTCATTGCGGGACTTCATCACAAAGCGTAAACAAAGTTATAGTATGCACGGATGTACTATTTGATCATCCAGAGCGGTTCTTGAAACATATTTTGATAAATAACTTTGAGATTTCCAGGTAGTTGCAGTTCTACCTTATATAATATCATAGTATACTATCTTACCAATACGACGCAATGAAAACGTCAGCGATACTTTGCGGAACTTCATCACAAAGCGTAAACAAAGTTATAGTATGCACGGATGTACTATTTGATCATCCAGAGCGGTTCTTGAAACATATTTTGATAAATAACTCTGAGATTTGCAGGTAGTTGCAGTTCTACCTTATATAATATCATAGTATACTATCTTACCAATACGACGCAATGAAAACGTCAGCGATACTTTGCGGAACTTCATCACAAAGCGTAAACAAAGTTATAGTATGCACGGATGTACTATTTGATCATCCTGAGCGGTTCTTGCTACATATTTAGTTAAATAACTCGGAGCTTTGCAGGTAGTTGCAGTTCTACCTTATATAATATCAATGTATACTATCTTATCAATACGAAACTATCAAAACCTCAGCGAAACTTTGCGGAACTTCATAACAAAGCGTAAACAAAGTAATAGTATGCACGGATGTACTATTTGATCAACCTGAACGGTTCTTGCTACATATTTAGTTAAATAACTCTGAGCTTTGCAGGTATTTGCAGTTCTAACTTATATAATATTAATGTATACTATCTTATCAATACGACACTATCAAAACCTCTGCGAAACTTTACGGATCTTCATAACAAAGCGTAAACAAAGTTATAGTATGCACGGATGTACTATCTGATCATCCATAGCGGTTCTTGAAAAATATTTTGATAAATAACTCTGACGTTTGCAGGTATTTGCAGTTCTAAGTTATATAATATCAATGTATACTATCTTATCAATACGACACTATCAAAACCTCAGCGAAACTTTGCGGATGTTCATAACAAAGCGTAAACAAAGTAATAGTATGCACGGATGTACTATTTGATCATCCTGAGCGGTTCTTGCTACATATTTAGTTAAATAACTCTGAGCTTTGCAGGTATTTGCAGTTCTAACTTATATAATATTAATGTATACTATCTTATCAATACGACACTATCAAAACCTCAGCGAAACTTTACGGATCTTCATAACAAAGCGTAAACAAAGTTATAGTATGCACGGATGTACTATCTGATCATCCAGAGCGGTTCTTGAAACATATTTTGATAAATAACTCTGACGTTTGCAGGTATTTGCAGTTCTAACTTATATAATATCAATGTATACTATCTTATCAATACGAAACTATCAAAACCTCAGCGAAACTTTGCGGAACTTCATAACAAAGCGTAAACAAAGTTATAGTATGCACGTATGTACTATTTGATCATCCTGAGCGGTTCTTGCTACATATTTAGTTAAATAACTCTGAGCTTTGCAGGTATTTGCAGTTCTAACTTATATAATATTAATGTATACTATCTTATCAATACGACACTATCAAAAACTCAGCGAAACTTTACGGATCTTCATAACAAAGCGTAAACAAAGTTATACTATGCACGGATGTACTATTTGATCATCCAGAGCGGTTCTTGAAACATATTTTGATAAATAACTCTGACGTTTGCAGGTAGTTGCAGTTCTACCTTATATAATATCAATGTATACTATCTTATCAATACGACACTATCAAAACATCAGCGAAACTTTGCGGAACTTCATCACAAATCGTAAACAAAGATATACTATGCACGGATGTACTATTTGATCATCCAGAGCGGTTCTTGAAACATATTTTGATAAATAACTCTGAGATTTGCAGGTAGTTGCAGTTTTACCTTATATAATATCAATGTACACTATCTTATCAATACGACACTATCAAATCCTCAGCTAAACTTTACGGATCTTCATAACAAAGCGTAAACAAAGTTATAGTATGCACGGATGTACTATCTGATCATCCAGAGCGGTTCTTGAAACATATTTTGATAAATAACTCTGAGATTTGCAGGTAGTTGCAGTTCTAACTTATATAATATCAATGTATACTATCTTATCAATACGAAACTATCAAAACCTCAGCGAAACTTTGCGGAACTTCATAACAAAGCGTAAACAAAGTAATAGTATGCACGGATGTACTATTTGATCATCCTGATCGGTTCTTGCTACATATTTAGTTAAATAACTCTGAGCTTTGCAGGTATTTGCAGTTCTAACTTATATAATATTAATGTATACTATCTTATCAATACGACACTATCAAAACCTCAGCGAAACTTTACGGATCTTCATAACAAAGCGTAAACAAAGTTATAGTATGCACGGATGTACTATCTGATCATCCAGAGCGGTTCTTGAAACATATTTTGATAAATAACTCTGACGTTTGCAGGTATTTGCAGTTCTAACTTATATAATATCAATGTATACTATCTTATCAATACGAAACTATCAAAACCTCAGCGAAACTTTGCGGAACTTCATAACAAAGCGTAAACAAAGTTATAGTATGCACGTATGTACTATTTGATCATCCTGAGCGGTTCTTGCTACATATTTAGTTAAATAACTCTGAGCTTTGCAGGTATTTGCAGTTCTAACTTATATAATATTAATGTATACTATCTTATCAATACGACACTATCAAAAACTCAGCGAAACTTTACGGATCTTCATAACAAAGCGTAAACAAAGTTATACTATGCACGGATGTACTATTTGATCATCCAGAGCGGTTCTTGAAACATATTTTGATAAATAACTCTGAGATTTGCAGGTAGTTGCAGTTCTACCTTATATAATATCAATGTATACTATCTTATCAATACGACGCAATGAAAACGTCAGCGATACTTTGCGGGACTTCATCACAAAGCGTAAACAAAGTTATACTATGCACGGATGTACTATTTGATCATCCAGAGCGGTTCTTGAAACATATTTTGATAAATAACTCTGAGATTTGCAGGTAGTTGCAGTTCTACCTTATATAATATCAATGTATACTATCTTATCAATACGACGCAATCAAAACATCAGCGAAACTTTGCGGAACTTCATAACAAAGCGTAAACAAAGTTATACTATGCACGTATGTACTATTTGATCATCCAGAGCGGTTCTTGAAACATATTTTGATAAATAATTCTGTGATTTGCAGGTATTTGCAGTTCTAACTTATATATTATCAAAGTATACTATCTTATCAATACGACACAATCAAAACCTCAGCGAAACTTTGCGGAACTTCATCACAAATCGTAAACAAAGTTATAGTATGCACGGATGTACTATTTGATCATCCTGAGCGGTTCTTGAAACATATTTTGATAAATAACTCTGAGCTTTGCAGGTAGTTGCAGTTCTACCTTATATAATATCAATGTATACTATCTTATCAATACGACGCAATGAAAACGTCAGCGATACTTTGCGGAACTTCATAACAAAGCGTAAACAAAGTTATACTATGCACGTATGTACTATCTGATCATCCTGAGCGGTTCTTGAAACATATTTTGATAAATAACTCTGAGCTTTGCAGGTATTTGCAGTTCTAAGTTATATAATATCAATGTATACTATCTTATCAATACGACACAATCAAAACCTCAGCGAAACTTTGCGGAACTTCATCACAAATCGTAAACAAAGTTATACTATGCACGGATGTACTATTTGATCATCCAGAGCGGTTCTTGAAACATATTTTGATAAATAACTCTGAGATTTGCAGGTAGTTGCAGTTTTACCTTATATAATATCAATGTATACTATCTTATCAATACGACACTATCAAATCCTCAGCTAAATTTTGCGGAACTTCAAACAAAGCGTAAACAAAGTTATACTATGCACGGATGTACTATTTGATCATCCAGAGCGGTTCTTGAAACATATTTTGATAAATAACTCTGAGATTTGCAGGTAGTTGCAGTTCTACCTTACATAATATCATAGTATACTATCTTACCAATACGACGCAATGAAAACGTCAGCGATACTTTGCGGAACTTCATCACAAAGCGTAAACAAAGTTATAGTATGCACGGATGTACTATCTGATCATCCAGAGCGTTTCTTGAAACTTATTTTGATAAATAACTCTGACGTTTGCAGGTATTTGCAGTTCTAACTTATATAATATCAATGTATACTATCTTATCAATACGACACTATCAAAACATCAGCGATTCTTTGCGGGACTTCATCACAAAGCGTAAACAAAGTTATAGTATGCACGGATGTACTATTTGATCATCCAGAGCGGTTCTTGAAACATATTTTGATAAATAACTTTGAGATTTCCAGGTAGTTGCAGTTCTACCTTATATAATATCATAGTATACTATCTTACCAATACGACGCAATGAAAACGTCAGCGATACTTTGCGGAACTTCATCACAAAGCGTAAACAAAGTTATAGTATGCACGGATGTACTATTTGATCATCCAGAGAGGTTCTTGAAACATATTTTGATAAATAACTCTGAGATTTGCAGGTAGTTGCAGTTCTACCTTATATAATATCATAGTATACTATCTTATCAATACGACAATATCAAAACCTCAGCAAAACTTTGCGGAACTTCATAACAAAGCGTAAACAAAGTTATAGTATGCACGGATGTTCTATCTGATCATCCAGAGCGTTTCTTGAAACTTATTTTGATAAATAACTCTGACGTTTGCAGGTATTTGCAGTTCTAACTTATATAATATCAATGTATACTATATTATCAATACGACACTATCAAAACATCAGCGAAACTTTGCGGAACTTCATCACAAATCGTAAACAAAGTTATACTATGCACGGATGTACTATTTGATCATCCAGAGCGGTTCTTGAAACATATTTTGATAAATAACTCTGACGTTTGCAGGTATTTGCAGTTCTAAGTTATATAATATCAATGTATACTATCTTATCAATACGACACTATCAAAACCTCAGCGAAACATTGCGGATCTTCATAACAAAGCGTAAACAAAGTTATAGTATGCACGGATGTACTATTTGATCATCCAGAGAGGTTCTTGAAACATATTTTGATAAATAACTCTGAGATTTGCAGGTAGTTGCAGTTCTACCTTATATAATATCATAGTATACTATCTTACCAATACGACGCAATGAAAACGTCAGCTATACTTTGCGGAACTTCATCACAAAGCGTAAACAAAGTTATAGTATGCACGGATGTACTATTTGATCATCCTGAGCGGTTCTTGGTACATATTTAGTTAAATAACTCTGAGCTTTGCAGGTATTTGCAGTTCTAACTTATATAATATTAATGTATACTATCTTATCAATACGACACAATCAAAACCTCAGCGAAACTTTACGGATCTTCATAACAAAAGCGTAAACAAAGTTATAGTATGCACGGATGTACTATCTGATCATCCAGAGCGGTTCTTGAAACATATTTTGATAAATAACTCTGACGTTTGCAGGTATTTGCAGTTCTAACTTATATAATATCAATGTATACTATCTTATCAATACGACACTATCAAAACCTCAGCGAAACTTTGCGGAACTTCATAACAAAGCGTAAACAAAGTTATACTATGCACGTATGTACTATTTGATCATCCTGAGCGGTTCTTGCTACATATTTAGTTAAATAACTCTGAGCTTTGCAGGTATTTGCAGTTCTAACTTATATAATATTAATGTATACTATCTTATCAATACGACACTATCAAAAACTCAGCGAAACTTTACGGATCTTCATAACAAAGCGTAAACAAAGTTATAGTATGCACGGATGTACTATTTGATCATCCAGAGCGGTTCTTGAAACATATTTTGATAAATAACTCTGAGATTTGCAGGTAGTTGCAGTTCTACCTTATATAATATCAATGTATACTATCTTATCAATACGACGCAATGAAAACGTCAGCGATACTTTGCGGGACTTCATCACAAAGCGTAAACAAAGTTATAGTATGCACGGATGTACTATCTGATCATCCACAGCGTTTCTTGAAACTTATTTTGATAAATAACTCTGACGTTTGCAGGTATTTGCAGTTCTAACTTATATAATATCAATGGGGGATGGCTCTTTTGCGCACAGACGATTGCGCACGACGGCATTGCACACGGTTCTTTTGGACACGGTATTATTGGACACACGGTTCTTTTGGACACAGTAACATTGGACACAGTGGGTTTTCGCTCACGCAAGGATTGCCCACATTCTTAAGACGCACACGCTGAGTTACGCACATGTAAAATTTGACTCATGATAGATTGTGCACAGAATGGCGAATCGAGAACAAATATAATTGCGCACAGTAATTTTGGACAGTGATGGAAATGCGGCCAAGTCGTTATTAATTTCGGGTTATGTGCGTTATAAAACATTTCCTCACGGAAAAAAGGGTTTGGGTTAGGGTTAGGGTTAGGGTTAGGATTAGGGAATCACTTGGGGTAGAAGGGGGTGAATCGACTTTTGAGTAGAACTGCGGGGTTAGGTAAGGGTGGTATGCCCCTGGGAAAGCCTCCCAAAATTTTTACTTTTCACTTTTTGAATTTTTTCAAAATTTTTTTTTATTTTTGAATTTTGAATAGGCCTAAGGGGTAGTGCCGGGGTGATATGCTTTCTGTTAAGTCTTTTAAAAATTTCGTTATTTTTTGTCTAGGACGCACGGTTTAGGAGATACAGCGATTTTAAAATTCTGTGAATGTGCCCAATTCTATTTGTGCGCAATTGACCATGTGGGCAATCCTTGCGTGAGCGAAAACCCACTGTGTCCAATGTTACTGTGTCCAAAAGAACCGTGTGTCCAATAATACCGTGTCCAAAAGAACCGTGTGCAATGCCGTCGTGCGCAATCGTCTGTGCGCAAAAGATGGCCTCTCATATCAATGTATACTATCTTATTAATACGACACTATCAAAACATCAGCGAAACTTTGCGGAACTTCATCACAAATCGTAAACAAAGTTATACTATGCACGGATGTACTATTTGATCATCCAGAGCGGTTCTTGAAACATATTTTGATAAATAACTCTGAGCTTTGCAGGTATTTGCAGTTCTAACTTAAATAATATTAATGTATACTATCTTATCAATACGACACAATCAAAACCTCAGCGAAACTTTGCGGAACTTCATCACAAATCGTAAACAAAGTTATAGTATGCACGGATGTACTATTTGATCATCCTGAGCGGTTCTTGCTACATATTTAGTTAAATAACTCTGAGCTTTGCAGGTATTTGCAGTTCTAACTTATATAATATTAATGTATACTATCTTATCAATACGACACTATCAAAACCTCAGCGAAACTTTACGGATCTTCATAACAAAGCGTAAACAAAGTTATAGTATGCACGGATGTACTATCTGATCATCCAGAGCGGTTCTTGAAACATATTTTGATAAATAACTCTGACGTTTGCAGGTATTTGCAGTTCTAACTTATATAATATCAATGTATACTATCTTATCAATACGAAACTATCAAAACCTCAGCGAAACTTTGCGGAACTTCATAACAAAGCGTAAACAAAGTTATAGTATGCACGTATGTACTATTTGATCATCCTGAGCGGTTCTTGAAACATATTTTGATAAATAACTCTGAAATTTGCAGGTAGTTGCAGTTCTACCTTATATAATATCAATGTATACTATCTTATCAATACGACGCAATGAAAACGTCAGCGATACTTTGCGGAACTTCATAACAAAGCGTAAACAAAGTTATACTATGCACGTATGTACTATCTGATCATCCTGAGCGGTTCTTGAAACATATTTTGATAAATAACTCTGAGCTTTGCAGGTATTTGCAGTTCTAAGTTATATAATATCAATGTATACTATCTTATCAATACGACACAATCAAAACCTCAGCGAAACTTTGCGGAACTTCATCACAAATCGTAAACAAAGTTATACTATGCACGGATGTACTATTTGATCATCCAGAGCGGTTCTTGAAACATATTTTGATAAATAACTCTGAGATTTGCAGGTAGTTGCAGTTTTACCTTATATAATATCAATGTATACTATCTTATCAATACGACACTATCAAATCCTCAGCTAAATTTTGCGGAACTTCAAAGAAAGCGTAAACAAAGTTATACTATGCACGGATGTACTATTTGATCATCCATAGCAGTTCTTGCTACATATTTAGTTAAATAACTCTGAGCTTTGCAGGTAGTTGCAGTTCTACCTTATATAATATCAATGTATACTATCTTATCAATACGACACAATCAAAACCTCAGCGAAACTTTGCGGAACTTCATCACAAATCGTAAACAAAGTTATACTATGCACGGATGTACTATTTGATCATCCAGAGCGGTTCTTGAAACATATTTTGATAAATAACTCTGAGATTTGCAGGTAGTTGCAGTTCTACCTTATATAATATCATAGTATACTATCTTATCAATACGACACAATCAAAACCTCAGCGAAACTTTGCGGAACTTCATCACAAAGCGTAAACAAAGTTATAGTATGCACGGATGTACTATTTGATCATCCAGAGCGGTTCTTGAAACATATTTTGATAAATAACTCTGAGATTTGCAGGTAGTTGCAGTTCTAACTTATATAATATCAATGTATACTATCTTACCAATACGACGCAATGAAAACGTCAGCGATACTTTGCGGAACTTCATCACAAAGCGCAAACAAAGTTATAGTATGCACGGATGTACTATTTGATCATCCAGAGCGGTTCTTGAAACATATTTTGATAAATAACTCTGAGATTTGCAGGTAGTTGCAGTTCTACCTTATATAATATCATAGTATACTATCTTACCAATACGACGCAATGAAAACGTCAGCGATACTTTGCGGAACTTCATCACAAAGCGTAAACAAAGTTATAGTATGCACGGATGTACTATTTGATCATCCTGAGCGGTTCTTGCTACATATTTAGTTAAATAACTCGGAGCTTTGCAGGTAGTTGCAGTTCTACCTTATATAATATCAATGTATACTATCTTATCAATACGACACTATCAAAACCTCAGCGAAACTTTGCGGATCTTCATAACAAAGCGTAAACAAAGTTATAGTATGCACGGATGTAATATTTGATCATCCAGAGAGGTTCTTGAAACATATTTTGATAAATAACTCTGAGATTTGCAGGTAGTTGCAGTTCTACCTTATATAATATCATAGTATACTATCTTATCAATACGACACTATCAAAACCTCAGCGAAACTTTACGGATCTTCATAACAAAGCGTAAACAAAGTTATAGTATGCACGGATGTACTATCTGATCATCCAGTGCGTTTCTTGAAACTTATTTTGATAAATAACTCTGACGTTTGCAGGTCTTTGCAGTTCTAACTTATATAATATCAATGTATACTATATTATCAATACGACACTATCAAAACATCAGCGAAACTTTGCGGAACTTCATCACAAATCGTAAACAAAGTTATACTATGCACGGATGTACTATTTGATCATCCAGAGCGGTTCTTGAAACATATTTTGATAAATAACTCTGAGCTTTGCAGGTATTTGCAGTTCTAACTTATATAATATTAATGTATACTATCTTATCAATACGACACTATCAAAACCTCAGCGAAACTTTACGGATCTTCATAACAAAGCGTAAACAAAGTTATAGTATGCACGGATGTACTATCTGATCATCCAGAGCGGTTCTTGAAACATATTTTGATAAATAACTCTGACGTTTGCAGGTATTTGCAGTTCTAAGTTATATAATATCAATGTATACTATCTTATCAATACGACACTATCAAAACCTCAGCGAAACTTTGCGGATCTTCATAACAAAGCGTAAACAAAGTTATAGTATGCACGGATGTACTATTTGATCATCCAGAGCGGTTCTTGAAACATATTTTGATAAATAACTCTGAGATTTGCAGGTAGTTGCAGTTCTACCTTATATAATATCATAGTATACTATCTTACCAATACGACGCAATGAAAACGTCAGCGATACTTTGCGGAACTTCATCACAAAGCGTAAACAAAGTTATAGTATGCACGGATGTACTATTTGATCATCCTGAGCGGTTCTTGGTACATATTTAGTTAAATAACTCTGACGTTTGCAGGTATTTGCAGTTCTAACTTATATAATATCAATGTATACTATCTTATCAATACGACACTATCAAAACCTCAGCGAAACTTTGCGGAACTTCATAACAAAGCGTAAACAAAGTTATACTATGCACGTATGTACTATTTGATCATCCTGAGCGGTTCTTGCTACATATTTAGTTAAATAACTCTGAGCTTTGCAGGTATTTGCAGTTCTAACTTATATAATATTAATGTATACTATCTTATCAATACGACACTATCAAAAACTCAGCGAAACTTTACGGATCTTCATAACAAAGCGTAAACAAAGATATAGTATGCACGGATGTACTATCTGATCATCCAGAGCGGTTCTTGAAACATATTTTGATAAATAACTCTGACGTTTGCAGGTATTTGCAGTTCTAACTTATATAATATCAATGTATACTATCTTATCAATACGACACTATCAAAACCTCAGCGAAACTTTGCGGAACTTCATAACAAAGCGTAAACAAAGTTATACTATGCACGTATGTACTATTTGATCATCCTGAGCGGTTCTTGCTACATATTTAGTTAAATAACTCTGAGCTTTGCAGGTATTTGCAGTTCTAACTTATATAATATTAATGTATACTATCTTATCAATACGACACTATCAAAAACTCAGCGAAACTTTACGGATCTTCATAACAAAGCGTAAACAAAGTTATAGTATGCACGTATGTACTATTTGATCATCCAGAGCGGTTCTTGAAACATATTTTGATAAATAACTCTGAGATTTGCAGGTAGTTGCAGTTCTACCTTATATAATATCATAGTATACTATCTTACCAATACGACGCAATGAAAACGTCAGCGATACTTTGCGGAACTTCATCACAAAGCGTAAACAAAGTTATAGTATGCACGGATGTACTATTTGATCATCCTGAGCGGTTCTTGCTACATATTTAGTTAAATAACTCGGAGCTTTGCAGGTAGTTGCAGTTCTACCTTATATAATATCAATGTATACTATCTTATCAATACGACACTATCAAAACCTCAGCGAAACTTTGCGGATCTTCATAACAAAGCGTAAACAAAGTTATAGTATGCACGGATGTACTATTTGATCATCCAGAGAGGTTCTTGAAACATATTTTGATAAATAACTCTGAGATTTGCAGGTAGTTGCAGTTCTACCTTATATAATATCATAGTATACTATCTTATCAATACGACACTATCAAAACCTCAGCGAAACTTTACGGATCTTCATAACAAAGCGTAAACAAAGTTATAGTATGCACGGATGTACTATCTGATCATCCAGTGCGTTTCTTGAAACTTATTTTGATAAATAACTCTGACGTTTGCAGGTCTTTGCAGTTCTAACTTATATAATATCAATGTATACTATATTATCAATACGACACTATCAAAACATCAGCGAAACTTTGCGGATCTTCATCACAAATCGTAAACAAAGTTATACTATGCACGGATGTACTATTTGATCATCCAGAGGGGTTCTTGAAACATATTTTGATAAATAACTCTGAGCTTTGCAGGTATTTGCAGTTCTAACTTATATAATATTAATGTATACTATCTTATCAATACGACACTATCAAAACCTCAGCGAAACTTTACGGATCTTCATAACAAAGCGTAAACAAAGTTATAGTATGCACGGATGTACTATCTGATCATCCAGAGGGGTTCTTGAAACATATTTTGATAAATAACTCTGAGCTTTGCAGGTATTTGCAGTTCTAACTTATATAATATTAATGTATACTATCTTATCAATACGACACTATCAAAACCTCAGCGAAACTTTGCGGATCTTCATAACAAAGCGTAAACAAAGTTATAGTATGCACGGATGTACTATTTGATCATCCAGAGAGGTTCTTGAAACATATTTTGATAAATAACTCTGAGATTTGCAGGTAGTTGCAGTTCTACCTTATATAATATCATAGTATACTATCTTACCAATACGACGCAATGAAAACGTCAGCGATACTTTGCGGAACTTCATCACAAAGCGTAAACAAAGTTATAGTATGCACGGATGTACTATTTGATCATCCTGAGCGGTTCTTGGTACATATTTAGTTAAATAACTCTGAGGTTTGCAGGTATTTGCAGTTCTAACTTATATAATATCAATGTATACTATCTTATCAATACGACACAATCAAAACCTCAGCGAAACTTTGCGGAACTTCATAACAAAGCGTAAACAAAGTTATACTATGCACGGATGTACTATTTGATCATCCTGAGCGGTTCTTGCTACATATTTAGTTAAATAACTCTGAGCTTTGCAGGTATTTGCAGTTCTAACTTATATAATATTAATGTATACTATCTTATCAATACGACACTATCAAAAACTCAGCGAAACTTTACGGATCTTCATAACAAAGCGTAAACAAAGTTATAGTATGCACGGATGTACTATCTGATCATCCAGAGCGTTTCTTGAAACTTATTTTGATAAATAACTCTGACGTTTGCAGGTATTTGCAGTTCTAACTTATATAATATCAATGTATACTATCTTATCAATACGACACTATCAAAACCTCAGCGAAACTTTGCGGAACTTCATAACAAAGCGTAAACAAAGTTATACTATGCACGTATGTACTATTTGATCATCCTGAGCGGTTCTTGCTACATATTTAGTTAAATAACTCTGAGCTTTGCAGGTATTTGCAGTTCTAACTTATATAATATTAATGTATACTATCTTATCAATACGACACTATCAAAAACTCAGCGAAACTTTACGGATCTTCATAACAAAGCGTAAACAAAGTTATAGTATGCACGTATGTACTATTTGATCATCCTGAGCGGTTCTTGCTACATATTTAGTTAAATAACTCTGAGCTTTGCAGGTATTTGCAGTTCTAACTTATATAATATTAATGTATACTATCTTATCAATACGACACTATCAAAAACTCAGCGAAACTTTACGGATCTTCATAACAAAGCGTAAACAAAGTTATAGTATGCACGGATGTACTATCTGATCATCCTGAGCGGTTCTTGAAACATATTTTGATAAATAACTCTGAGATTTGCAGGTAGTTGCAGTTCTACCTTATATAATATCATAGTATACTATCTTACCAATACGACGCAATCAAAACATCAGCGATACTTTGCGGAACTTCATCACAAAGCGTAAACAAAGTTATAGTATGCACGGATGTACTATCTGATCATCCAGAGCGTTTCTTGAAACTTATTTTGATAAATAACTCTGACGTTTGCAGGTATTTGCAGTTCTAACTTATATAATATCAATGTATACTATCTTATCAATACGACACTATCAAAACATCAGCGATTCTTTGCGGGACTTCATCACAAAGCGTAAACAAAGTTATAGTATGCACGGATGTACTATTTGATCATCCAGAGCGGTTCTTGAAACATATTTTGATAAATAACTTTGAGATTTCCAGGTAGTTGCAGTTCTACCTTATATAATATCATAGTATATTATCTTACCAATACGACGCAATGAAAACGTCAGCGATACTTTGCGGAACTTCATCACAAAGCGTAAACAAAATTATAGTATGCACGGATGTACTATTTGATCATCCAGAGCGGTTCTTGAAACATATTTTGATAAATAACTCTGAGATTTGCAGGTAGTTGCAGTTCTACCTTATATAATATCATAGTATACTATCTTACCAATACGACGCAATGAAAACGTCAGCGATACTTTGCGGAACTTCATAACAAAGCGTAAACAAAGTTATAGTATGCACGGATGTACTATTTGATCATCCTGAGCGGTTCTTGCTACATATTTAGTTAAATAACTCGGAGGTTTGCAGGTAGTTGCAGTTCTACCTTATATAATATCAATGTATACTATCTTATCAATACGACACTATCAAAACCTCAGCGAAACTTTGCGGATCTTCATAACAAAGCGTAAACAAAGTTATAGTATGCACGGATGTACTATTTGATCATCCAGAGAGGTTCTTGAAACATATTTTGATAAATAACTCTGAGATTTGCAGGTAGTTGCAGTTCTACCTTATATAATATCATAGTATACTATCTTATCAATACGACACTATCAAAACCTCAGCGAAACTTTACGGATCTTCATAACAAAGCGTAAACAAAGTTATAGTATGCACGGATGTACTATCTGATCATCCAGAGCGTTTCTTGAAACTTATTTTGATAAATAACTCTGACGTTTGCAGGTATTTGCAGTTCTAACTTATATAATATCAATGTATACTATGTTATCAATACGACACTATCAAAACATCAGCGAAACTTTGCGGAACTTCATCACAAATCGTAAACAAAGTTATACTATGCACGGATGTACTATTTGATCATCGAGAGCGGTTCTTGAAACATATTTTGATAAATAACTCTGAGCTTTGCAGGTATTTGCAGTTCTAACTTATATAATATTAATGTATACTATCTTATCAATACGACACTATCAAAACCTCAGCGAAACTTTACGGATCTTCATAACAAAGCGTAAACAAAGTTATAGTATGCACGGATGTACTATCTGATCATCCAGAGCGGTTCTTGAAACATATTTTGATAAATAACTCTGAGATTTGCAGGTAGTTGCAGTTCTACCTTATATAATATCATAGTATACTATCTTACCAATACGACGCAATGAAAACGTCAGCGATACTTTGCGGAACTTCATCACAAAGCGTAAACAAAGTTATAGTATGCACGGATGTACTATTTGATCATACTGAGCGGTTCTTGGTACATATTTAGTTAAATAACTCTGAGCTTTGCAGGTATTTGCAGTTCTAACTTATATAATATTAATGTATTCTATCTTATCAATACGACACAATCAAAACCTCAGCGAAACTTTACGGATCTTCATAACAAAGCGTAAACAAAGTTATAGTATGCACGGATGTACTATCTGATCATCCAGAGCGGTTCTTGAAACATATTTTGATAAATAACTCTGACGTTTGCAGGTATTTGCAGTTCTAACTTATATAATATCAATGTATACTATCTTATCAATACGACACTATCAAAACCTCAGCGAAACTTTGCGGAACTTCATAACAAAGCGTAAACAAAGTTATACTATGCACGTATGTACTATTTGATCATCCTGAGCGGTTCTTGCTACATATTTAGTTAAATAACTCTGAGCTTTGCAGGTATTTGCAGTTCTAACTTATATAATATTAATGTATACTATCTTATCAATACGACACTATCAAAAACTCAGCGAAACTTTACGGATCTTCATAACAAAGCGTAAACAAAGTTATAGTATGCACGGATGTACTATCTGATCATCCAGAGCGGTTCTTGAAACATATTTTGATAAATAACTCTGACGTTTGCAGGTATTTGCAGTTCTAACTTATATAATATCAATGTATACTATCTTATCAATACGACACTATCAAAACCTCAGCGAAACTTTACGGATCTTCATAACAAAGCGTAAACAAAGTTATAGTATGCACGGATGTACTATTTGATCATCCAGAGCGGTTCTTGAAACATATTTTGATAAATAACTTTGAGATTTCCAGGTAGTTGCAGTTCTACCTTATATAATATCATAGTATACTATCTTACCAATACGACGCAATGAAAACGTCAGCGATACTTTGCGGAACTTCATCACAAAGCGTAAACAAAGTTATAGTATGCACGGATGTACTATTTGATCATCCAGAGCGGTACTTGAAACATATTTTGATAAATAACTCTGAGATTTGCAGGTAGTTGCAGTTCTACCTTATATAATATCATAGTATACTATCTTACCAATACGACGCAATGAAAACGTCAGCGATACTTTGCGGAACTTCATCACAAAGCGTAAACAAAGTTATAGTATGCACGGATGTACTATTTGATCATCCAGAGCGGTTCTTGAAACATATTTTGATAAATAACTCTGAGATTTGCAGGTAGTTGCAGTTCTACCTTATATAATATCATAGTATACTATCTTACCAATACGACGCAATGAAAACGTCAGCGATACTTTGCGGAACTTCATCACAAAGCGTAAACAAAGTTATAGTATGCACGGATGTACTATTTGATCATCCTGAGCGGTTCTTGCTACATATTTAGTTAAATAACTCGGAGCTTTGCAGGTAGTTGCAGTTCTACCTTATATAATATCAATGTATACTATCTTATCAATACGACACTATCAAAACCTCAGCGAAACTTTGCGGATCTTCATAACAAAGCGTAAACAAAGTTATAGTATGCACGGATGTACTATTTGATCATCCAGAGCGGTTCTTGAAACATATTTTGATAAATAACTCTGAGATTTGCAGGTAGTTGCAGTTCTACCTTATATAATATCATAGTATACTATCTTATCAATACGACACTATCAAAACCTCAGCGAAACTTTACGGATCTTCATAACAAAGCGTAAACAAAGTTATAGTATGCACGGATGTACTATCTGAACATCCAGAGCGTTTCTTGAAACTTATTTTGATAAATAACTCTGACGTTTGCAGGTATTTGCAGTTCTAACTTATATAATATCAATGTATACTATCTTATCAATACGACACTATCAAAACCTCATCGAAACTTTGCGGAACTTCATAACAAAGCGTAAACAAAGTTATACTATGCACGTATGTACTATTTGATCATCCTGAGCGGTTCTTGCTACATATTTAGTTAAATAACTCTGAGCTTTGCAGGTATTTGCAGTTCTAACTTATATAATATTAATGTATACTATCTTATCAATACGACACTATCAAAAACTCAGCGAAACTTTACGGATCTTCATAACAAAGCGTAAACAAAGTTATAGTATGCACGTATGTACTATTTGATCATCCTGAGCGGTTCTTGCTACATATTTAGTTAAATAACTCTGAGCTTTGCAGGTATTTGCAGTTCTAACTTATATAATATCAATGTATACTATCTTATCAATACGACACTATCAAAACATCAGCGATTCTTTGCGGGACTTCATCACAAAGCGTAAACAAAGTTATAGTATGCACGGATGTACTATTTGATCATCCAGAGCGGTTCTTGAAACATATTTTGATAAATAACTTTGAGATTTCCAGGTAGTTGCAGTTCTACCTTATATAATATCATAGTATACTATCTTACCAATACGACGCAATGAAAACGTCAGCAATACTTTGCGGAACTTCATCACAAAGCGTAAACAAAGTTATAGTATGCACGGATGTACTATTTGATCATCCAGAGCGGTACTTGAAACATATTTTGATAAATAACTCTGAGATTTGCAGGTAGTTGCAGTTCTACCTTATATAATATCATAGTATACTATCTTACCAATACGACGCAATGAAAACGTCAGCGATACTTTGCGGAACTTCATCACAAAGCGTAAACAAAGTTATAGTATGCACGGATGTACTATTTGATCATCCAGAGCGGTTCTTGAAACATATTTTGATAAATAACTCTGAGATTTGCAGGTAGTTGCAGTTCTACCTTATATAATATCATAGTATACTATCTTACCAATACGACGCAATGAAAACGTCAGCTATACTTTGCGGAACTTCATCACAAAGCGTAAACAAAGTTATAGTATGCACGGATGTACTATTTGATCATCCTGAGCGGTTCTTGCTACATATTTAGTTAAATAACTCGGAGCTTTGCAGGTAGTTGCAGTTCTACCTTATATAATATCAATGTATACTATCTTATCAATACGACACTATCAAAACCTCAGCGAAACTTTGCGGATCTTCATAACAAAGCGTAAACAAAGTTATAGTATGCACGGATGTACTATTTGATCATCCAGAGCGGTTCTTGAAACATATTTTGATAAATAACTCTGAGATTTGCAGGTAGTTGCAGTTCTACCTTATATAATATCATAGTATACTATCTTATCAATACGACACTATCAAAACCTCAGCGAAACTTTACGGATCTTCATAACAAAGCGTAAACAAAGTTATAGTATGCACGGATGTACTATCTGATCATCCAGAGCGTTTCTTGAAACTTATTTTGATAAATAACTCTGACGTTTGCAGGTATTTGCAGTTCTAACTTATATAATATCAATGTATACTATATTATCAATACGACACTATCAAAACATCAGCGGAACTTTGCGGAACTTCATCACAAATCGTAAACAAAGTTATACTATGCACGGATGTACTATTTGATCATCGAGAGCGGTTCTTGAAACATATTTTGATAAATAACTCTGAGCTTTGCAGGTATTTGCAGTTCTAACTTATATAATATTAATGTATACTATCTTATCAATACGACACTATCAAAACGTCAGCGAAACTTTACGGATCTTCATAACAAAGCGTAAACAAAGTTATAGTATGCACGGATGTACTATCTGATCATCCAGAGCGGTTCTTGAAACATATTTTGATAAATAACTCTGACGTTTGCAGGTATTTGCAGTTCTAAGTTATATAATATCAATGTATACTATCTTATCAATACGACACTATCAAAACCTCAGCGAAACTTTGCGGATCTTCATAACAAAGCGTAAACAAAGTTATAGTATTCGCGGATGTACTATTTGATCATCCAGAGAGGTTCTTGAAACATATTTTGATAAATAACTCTGAGATTTGCAGGTAGTTGCAGTTCTACCTTATATAATATCATAGTATACTATCTTACCAATACGACGCAATGAAAACGTCAGCGATACTTTGCGGAACTTCATCACAAAGCGTAAACAAAGTTATAGTATGCACGGATGTACTATTTGATCATCCTGAGCGGTTCTTGGTACATATTTAGTTAAATAACTCTGAGCTTTGCAGGTATTTGCAGTTCTAACTTATATAATATCAATGTATACTATCTTATCAATACGACACTATCAAAACCTCAGCGAAACTTTACGGATCTTCATAACAAAGCGTAAACAAAGTTATAGTATGCACGGATGTACTATCTGATCATCCAGAGCGGTTCTTGCTACATATTTAGTTAAATAACTCTGAGCTTTGCAGGTATTTGCAGTTCTAACTTATATAATATTAATGTATACTATCTTATCAATACGACACTATCAAAAACTCAGCGAAACTTTACGGATCTTCATAACAAAGCGTAAACAAAGTTATAGTATGCACGGATGTACTATCTGATCATCCAGAGCGGTTCTTGAAACATATTTTGATAAATAACTCTGACGTTTGCAGGTATTTGCAGTTCTAAGTTATATAATATCAATGTATACTATCTTATCAATACGACACAATCAAAACCTCAGCGAAACTTTGCGGAACTTATTCACAAATCGTAAACAAAGTTATACTATGCACGGATGTACTATTTGATCATCCAGAGCGGTTCTTGAAACATATTTTGATAAATAACTCTGAGATTTGCAGGTAGTTGCAGTTCTACCTTATATAATATCAATGTATACTATCTTATCAATACGACACTATCAAAACCTCAGCGAAACTTTGCGGATCTTCATAACAAAGCGTAAACAAAGTTATAGTATGCACGTATGTACTATTTGATCATCCTGAGCGGTTCTTGCTACATATTTAGTTAAATAACTCTGAGCTTTGCAGGTATTTGCAGTTCTAACTTATATAATATTAATGTATACTATCTTATCAATACGACACTATCAAAAACTCAGCGAAACTTTACGGATCTTCATAACAAAGCGTAAACAAAGTTATAGTATGCACGGATGTACTATCTGATCATCCTGAGCGGTTCTTGAAACATATTTTGATAAATAACTCTGAGATTTGCAGGTAGTTGCAGTTCTAACTTTTATAATATCAATGTATACTATCTTATCAATACGACACTATCAAAACCTCAGCGAAACTTTGCGGAACTTCATAACAAAGCGTAAACAAAGTTATACTATGCACGTATGTACTATTTGATCATCCTGAGCGGATCTTGCTACATATTTAGTTAAATAACTCTGACGTTTGCAGGTATTTGCAGTTCTAACTTATATAATATTAATGTATACTATCTTATCAATACGACACTATCAAAAACTCAGCGAAAATTTACGGATCTTCATAACAAAGCGTAAACAAAGTTATAGTATGCACGGATGTACTATCTGATCATCCAGAGCGGTTCTTGAAACATATTTTGATAAATAACTCTGACGTTTGCAGGTATTTGCAGTTCTAACTTATATAATATCAATGTATACTATCTTATCAATACGAATCAATCAAAACCTCAGCGAAACTTTGCGGAACTTCATCACAAATCGTAAACAAAGTTATACTATGCAGGGATGTACTATTTGATCATCCATAGCAGTTCTTGCTACATATTTAGTTAAATAACTCTGAGCTTTGCAGGTAGTTGCAGTTCTACCTTATATAATATCAATGTATACTATCTTATCAATACGACACTATCAATACCTCAGCGAAACTTTGCGGAACTTCATAACAAAGCGTAAACAAAGTTATAGTATGCACGGATGTACTATTTGATCATCCTGAGCGGTTCTTGCTACATATTTAGTTAAATAACTCTGAGCTTTGCAGGTATTTGCAGTTCTAACTTATATAATATTAATGTATACTATCTTATCAATACGACACTATCAAAACCACAGCGAAACTTTGCGGAACTTCATAACAAAGCGTAAACAAAGTAATAGTATGCACGGATGTACTATTTGATCATCCTGAGCGGTTCTTGCTACATATTTAGTTAAATAACTCTGAGCTTTGCCGGTATTTGCAGTTCTAACTTATATAATATTAATGTATACTATCTTATCAATACGACACTATCAAAACCTCAGCGAAACTTTACGGATCTTCATAACAAAGCGTAAACAAAGTTATAGTATGCACGGATGTACTATCTGATCATCCAGAGCGGTTCTTGAAACATATTTTGATAAATAACTCTGACGTTTGCAGGTATTTGCAGTTCTAACTTATATAATATCAATGTATACTATCTTATCAATACGACTCAATCAAAACCTCAGCGAAACTTTGCGGAACTTCATCACAAATCGTAAACAAAGTTATACTATGCAGGGATGTACTATTTGATCATCCATAGCAGTTCTTGCTACATATTTAGTTAAATAACTCTGAGCTTTGCAGGTAGTTGCAGTTCTACCTTGTATAATATCAATGTATACTATCTTATCAATACGACACAATCAAAACCTCAGCGAAACTTTGCGGAACTTCATCACAAATCGTAAACAAAGTTATACTATGCACGGATGTACTATTTGATCATCCAGAGCGGTTCTTGAAACATATTTTGATAAATAACTCTGAGATTTGCAGGTAGTTGCAGTTCTACCTTATATAATATCAATGTATACTATCTTATCAATACGACACTATCAAAACCTCAGCGAAACTTTGCGGAACTTCATAACAAAGCGTAAACAAAGTTATACTATGCACGTATGTACTATTTGATCATCCTGAGCGGTTCTTGCTACATATTTAGTTAAATAACTCTAAGCTTTGCAGGTATTTGCAGTTCTAACTTATATAATATTAATGTATACTATCTTATCAATACGACACTATCAAAAACTCAGCGAAACTTTACGGATCTTCATAACAAAGCGTAAACAAAGTTATAGTATGCACGGATGTACTATCTGATCATCCAGAGCGGTTCTTGAAACATATTTTGATAAATAACTCTGACGTTTGCAGGTATTTGCAGTTCAAAGTTATATAATATCAATGTATACTATCTTATCAATACGACACAATCAAAACCTCAGCGAAACTTTGCGGAACTTCATCACAAATCGTAAACAAAGTTATACTATGCACGGATGTACTATTTGATCATCCAGAGCGGTTCTTGAAACATATTTTGATACATATCTCTGAGATTTGCAGGTAGTTGCAGTTCTACCTTATATAATATCAATGTATACTATCTTATCAATACGACGCAATGAAAACGTCAGCGATACTATGCGGGACTTCATCACAAAGCGTAAACAAAGTTATAGTATGCACGGATGTACTATTTGATCATCCAGAGCGGTTCTTGAAACATATTTTGATAAATAACTCTGAGATTTGCAGGTAGTTGCAGTTCTACCTTATATAATATCATAGTATACTATCTTACCAATACGACGCAATGAAAACGTCAGCGATACTTTGCGGAACTTCATCACAAAGCGTAAACAAAGTTATACTATGCACGTATGTACTATTTGATCATCCTGAGCGGATCTTGCTACATATTTAGTTAAATAACTCTGACGTTTGCAGGTATTTGCAGTTCTAACTTATATAATATTAATGTATACTATCTTATCAATACGACACTATCAAAAACTCAGCGAAAATTTACGGATCTTCATAACAAAGCGTAAACAAAGTTATAGTATGCACGGATGTACTATCTGATCATCCAGAGCGGTTCTTGAAACATATTTTGATAAATAACTCTGACGTTTGCAGGTATTTGCAGTTCTAACTTATATAATATCAATGTATACTATCTTATCAATACGAATCAATCAAAACCTCAGCGAAACTTTGCGGAACTTCATCACAAATCGTAAACAAAGTTATACTATGCAGGGATGTACTATTTGATCATCCATAGCAGTTCTTGCTACATATTTAGTTAAATAACTCTGAGCTTTGCAGGTAGTTGCAGTTCTACCTTGTATAATATCAATGTATACTATCTTATCAATACGACACAATCAAAACCTCAGCGAAACTTTGCGGAACTTCATCACAAATCGTAAACAAAGTTATACTATGCACGGATGTACTATTTGATCATCCAGAGCGGTTCTTGAAACATATTTTGATAAATAACTCTGAGATTTGCAGGTAGTTGCAGTTCTACCTTATATAATATCAATGTATACTATCTTATCAATACGACACTATCAAAACCTCAGCGAAACTTTGCGGAACTTCATAACAAAGCGTAAACAAAGTTATACTATGCACGTATGTACTATTTGATCATCCTGAGCGGTTCTTGCTACATATTTAGTTAAATAACTCTAAGCTTTGCAGGTATTTGCAGTTCTAACTTATATAATATCAATGTATACTATCTTATCAATACGACACTATCAAAAACTCAGCGAAACTTTACGGATCTTCATAACAAAGCGTAAACAAAGTTATAGTATGCACGGATGTACTATCTGATCATCCAGAGCGGTTCTTGAAACATATTTTGATAAATAACTCTGACGTTTGCAGGTATTTGCAGTTCAAAGTTATATAATATCAATGTATACTATCTTATCAATACGACACAATCAAAACCTCAGCGAAACTTTGCGGAACTTCATAACAAAGCGTAAACAAAGTTATAGTATGCACGGATGTACTATTTGATCATCCAGAGCGGTTCTTGAAACATATTTTGATACATATCTCTGAGATTTGCAGGTAGTTGCAGTTCTACCTTATATAATATCAATGTATACTATCTTATCAATACGACGCAATGAAAACGTCAGCGATACTATGCGGGACTTCATCACAAAGCGTAAACAAAGTTATAGTATGCACGGATGTACTATTTGATCATCCAGAGCGGTTCTTGAAACATATTTTGATAAATAACTCTGAGATTTGCAGGTAGTTGCAGTTCTACCTTATATAATATCATAGTATACTATCTTACCAATACGACGCAATGAAAACGTCAGCGATACTTTGCGGAACTTCATCACAAAGCGTAAACAAAGTTATAGTATGCACGGATGTACTATCTGATCATCCAGAGCGTTTCTTGAAACTTATTTTGATAAATAACTCTGACGTTTGCAGGTATTTGCAGTTCTAACTTATATAATATCAATGTATACTATCTTATCAATAAGACACTATCAAAACCTCAGCGAAACTTTGCGGAACTTCATAACAAAGCGTAAACAAAGTTATACTATGCACGTATGTACTATTTGATCATCCTGAGCGGTTCTTGCTACATATTTAGTTAAATAACTCTGAGCTTTGCAGGTAGTTGCAGTTCTACCTTATATAATATCAATGTATACTATCTTATCAATACGACACAATCAAAACCTCAGCGAAACTTTGCGGAACTTCATCACAAATCGTAAACAAAGTTATACTATGCACGGATGTACTATTTGATCATCCAGAGCGGTTCTTGAAACATATTTTGATAAATAACTCTGAGATTTGCAGGTATTTGCAGTTCTAACTTATATAATATTAATGTATACTATCTTATCAATACGACACTATCAAAACCTCAGCGAAACTTTACGGATCTTCATAACAAAGCGTAAACAAAGTTATAGTATGCACGGATGTACTATCTGATCATCCAGAGCGGTTCTTAAAACATATTTTGATAAATAACTCTGACGTTTGCAGGTATTTGCAGTTCTAACTTATATAATATCAATGTATACTATCTTATCAATACGACTCAATCAAAACCTCAGCGAAACTTTGCGGAACTTCATCACAAATCGTAAACAAAGTTATAGTATGCACGGATGTACTATTTGATCATCCAGAGCGGTTCTTGAAACATATTTTGATAAATAACTCTGACGTTTGCAGGTATTTGCAGTTCTAAGTTATATAATATCAATGTATACTATCTTATCAATACGACACAATCAAAACCTCAGCGAAACTTTGCGGAACTTCATCACAAATCGTAAACAAAGTTATACTATGCACGGATGTACTATTTGATCATCCAGAGCGGTTCTTGAAACATATTTTGATAAATAACTCTGAGATTTGCAGGTAGTTGCAGTTTTACCTTATATAATATCAATGTACACTATCTTATCAATACGACACTATCAAATCCTCAGCTAAACTTTACGGATCTTCATAACAAAGCGTAAACAAAGTTATAGTATGCACGGATGTACTATCTGATCATCCAGAGCGGTTCTTGAAACATATTTTGATAAATAACTCTGAGATTTGCAGGTAGTTGCAGTTCTAACTTATATAATATCAATGTATACTATCTTATCAATACGAAACTATCAAAACCTCAGCGAAACTTTGCGGAACTTCATAACAAAGCGTAAACAAAGTAATAGTATGCACGGATGTACTATTTGATCATCCTGAGCGGTTCTTGCTACATATTTAGTTAAATAACTCTGAGCTTTGCAGGTATTTGCAGTTCTAACTTATATAATATTAATGTATACTATCTTATCAATACGACACTATCAAAACCTCAGCGAAACTTTACGGATCTTCATAACAAAGCGTAAACAAAGTTATAGTATGCACGGATGTACTATCTGATCATCCAGAGCGGTTCTTGAAACATATTTTGATAAATAACTCTGACGTTTGCAGGTATTTGCAGTTCTAACTTATATAATATCAATGTATACTATCTTATCAATACGAAACTATCAAAACCTCAGCGAAACTTTGAGGAACTTCATAACAAAGCGTAAACAAAGTTATAGTATGCACGTATGTACTATTTGATCATCCTGAGCGGTTCTTGCTACATATTTAGTTAAATAACTCTGAGCTTTGCAGGTATTTGCAGTTCTAACTTATATAATATTAATGTATACTATCTTATCAATACGACACTATCAAAAACTCAGCGAAACTTTACGGATCTTCATAACAAAGCGTAAACAAAGTTATACTATGCACGGATGTACTATTTGATCATCCAGAGCGGTTCTTGAAACATATTTTGATAAATAACTCTGAGATTTGCAGGTAGTTGCAGTTCTACCTTATATAATATCAATGTATACTATCTTATCAATACGACGCAATGAAAACGTCAGCGATACTTTGCGGGACTTCATCACAAAGCGTAAACAAAGTTATACTATGCACGGATGTACTATTTGATCATCCAGAGCGGTTCTTGAAACATATTTTGATAAATAACTCTGAGATTTGCAGGTAGTTGCAGTTCTACCTTATATAATATCAATGTATACTATCTTATCAATACGACGCAATCAAAACATCAGCGATACTTTGCGGAACTTCATAACAAAGCGTAAACAAAGTTATACTATGCACGTATGTACTATTTGATCATCCAGAGCGGTTCTTGAAACATATTTTGATAAATAATTCTGTGATTTGCAGGTATTTGCAGTTCTAACTTATATATTATCAAAGTATACTATCTTATCAATACGACACAATCAAAACCTCAGCGAAACTTTGCGGAACTTCATCACAAATCGTAAACAAAGTTATAGTATGCACGGATGTACTATTTGATCATCCTGAGCGGTTCTTGAAACATATTTTGATAAATAACTCTGAGCTTTGCAGGTAGTTGCAGTTCTACCTTATATAATATCAATGTATACTATCTTATCAATACGACGCAATGAAAACGTCAGCGATACTTTGCGGAACTTCATAACAAAGCGTAAACAAAGTTATACTATGCACGTATGTACTATCTGATCATCCTGAGCGGTTCTTGAAACATATTTTGATAAATAACTCTGAGCTTTGCAGGTATTTGCAGTTCTAAGTTATATAATATCAATGTATACTATCTTATCAATACGACACAATCAAAACCTCAGCGAAACTTTGCGGAACTTCATCACAAATCGTAAACAAAGTTATACTATGCACGGATGTACTATTTGATCATCCAGAGCGGTTCTTGAAACATATTTTGATAAATAACTCTGAGATTTGCAGGTAGTTGCAGTTTTACCTTATATAATATCAATGTATACTATCTTATCAATACGACACTATCAAATCCTCAGCTAAATTTTGCGGAACTTCAAACAAAGCGTAAACAAAGTTATACTATGCACGGATGTACTATTTGATCATCCAGAGCGGTTCTTGAAACATATTTTGATAAATAACTCTGAGATTTGCAGGTAGTTGCAGTTCTACCTTACATAATATCATAGTATACTATCTTACCAATACGACGCAATGAAAACGTCAGCGATACTTTGCGGAACTTCATCACAAAGCGTAAACAAAGTTATAGTATGCACGGATGTACTATCTGATCATCCAGAGCGTTTCTTGAAACTTATTTTGATAAATAACTCTGACGTTTGCAGGTATTTGCAGTTCTAACTTATATAATATCAATGTATACTATCTTATCAATACGACACTATCAAAACATCAGCGATTCTTTGCGGGACTTCATCACAAAGCGTAAACAAAGTTATAGTATGCACGGATGTACTATTTGATCATCCAGAGCGGTTCTTGAAACATATTTTGATAAATAACTTTGAGATTTCCAGGTAGTTGCAGTTCTACCTTATATAATATCATAGTATACTATCTTACCAATACGACGCAATGAAAACGTCAGCGATACTTTGCGGAACTTCATCACAAAGCGTAAACAAAGTTATAGTATGCACGGATGTACTATTTGATCATCCAGAGCGGTTCTTGAAACATATTTTGATAAATAACTCTGAGATTTGCAGGTAGTTGCAGTTCTACCTTATATAATATCATAGTATACTATCTTATCAATACGACAATATCAAAACCTCAGCAAAACTTTGCGGAACTTCATAACAAAGCGTAAACAAAGTTATAGTATGCACGGATGTTCTATCTGATCATCCAGAGCGTTTCTTGAAACTTATTTTGATAAATAACTCTGACGTTTGCAGGTATTTGCAGTTCTAACTTATATAATATCAATGTATACTATATTATCAATACGACACTATCAAAACATCAGCGAAACTTTGCGGAACTTCATCACAAATCGTAAACAAAGTTATACTATGCACGGATGTACTATTTGATCATCCAGAGCGGTTCTTGAAACATATTTTGATAAATAACTCTGACGTTTGCAGGTATTTGCAGTTCTAAGTTATATAATATCAATGTATACTATCTTATCAATACGACACTATCAAAACCTCAGCGAAACATTGCGGATCTTCATAACAAAGCGTAAACAAAGTTATAGTATGCACGGATGTACTATTTGATCATCCAGAGAGGTTCTTGAAACATATTTTGATAAATAACTCTGTGATTTGCAGGTAGTTGCAGTTCTACCTTATATAATATCATAGTATACTATCTTACCAATACGACGCAATGAAAACGTCAGCTATACTTTGCGGAACTTCATCACAAAGCGTAAACAAAGTTATAGTATGCACGGATGTACTATTTGATCATCCTGAGCGGTTCTTGGTACATATTTAGTTAAATAACTCTGAGCTTTGCAGGTATTTGCAGTTCTAACTTATATAATATTAATGTATACTATCTTATCAATACGACACAATCAAAACCTCAGCGAAACTTTACGGATCTTCATAACAAAAGCGTAAACAAAGTTATAGTATGCACGGATGTACTATCTGATCATCCAGAGCGGTTCTTGAAACATATTTTGATAAATAACTCTGACGTTTGCAGGTATTTGCAGTTCTAACTTATATAATATCAATGTATACTATCTTATCAATACGACACTATCAAAACCTCAGCGAAACTTTGCGGAACTTCATAACAAAGCGTAAACAAAGTTATACTATGCACGTATGTACTATTTGATCATCCTGAGCGGTTCTTGCTACATATTTAGTTAAATAACTCTGAGCTTTGCAGGTATTTGCAGTTCTAACTTATATAATATTAATGTATACTATCTTATCAATACGACACTATCAAAAACTCAGCGAAACTTTACGGATCTTCATAACAAAGCGTAAACAAAGTTATAGTATGCACGGATGTACTATTTGATCATCCAGAGCGGTTCTTGAAACATATTTTGATAAATAACTCTGAGATTTGCAGGTAGTTGCAGTTCTACCTTATATAATATCAATGTATACTATCTTATCAATACGACGCAATGAAAACGTCAGCGATACTTTGCGGGACTTCATCACAAAGCGTAAACAAAGTTATAGTATGCACGGATGTACTATCTGATCATCCACAGCGTTTCTTGAAACTTATTTTGATAAATAACTCTGACGTTTGCAGGTATTTGCAGTTCTAACTTATATAATATCAATGTATACTATCTTATTAATACGACACTATCAAAACATCAGCGAAACTTTGCGGAACTTCATCACAAATCGTAAACAAAGTTATACTATGCACGGATGTACTATTTGATCATCCAGAGCGGTTCTTGAAACATATTTTGATAAATAACTCTGAGCTTTGCAGGTATTTGCAGTTCTAACTTATATAATATTAATGTATACTATCTTATCAATACGACACAATCAAAACCTCAGCGAAACTTTGCGGAACTTCATCACAAATCGTAAACAAAGTTATAGTATGCACGGATGTACTATTTGATCATCCTGAGCGGTTCTTGCTACATATTTAGTTAAATAACTCTGAGCTTTGCAGGTATTTGCAGTTCTAACTTATATAATATTAATGTATACTATCTTATCAATACGACACTATCAAAACCTCAGCGAAACTTTACGGATCTTCATAACAAAGCGTAAACAAAGTTATAGTATGCACGGATGTACTATCTGATCATCCAGAGCGGTTCTTGAAACATATTTTGATAAATAACTCTGACGTTTGCAGGTATTTGCAGTTCTAACTTATATAATATCAATGTATACTATCTTATCAATACGAAACTATCAAAACCTCAGCGAAACTTTGCGGAACTTCATAACAAAGCGTAAACAAAGTTATAGTATGCACGTATGTACTATTTGATCATCCTGAGCGGTTCTTGAAACATATTTTGATAAATAACTCTGAAATTTGCAGGTAGTTGCAGTTCTACCTTATATAATATCAATGTATACTATCTTATCAATACGACGCAATGAAAACGTCAGCGATACTTTGCGGAACTTCATAACAAAGCGTAAACAAAGTTATACTATGCACGTATGTACTATCTGATCATCCTGAGCGGTTCTTGAAACATATTTTGATAAATAACTCTGAGCTTTGCAGGTATTTGCAGTTCTAAGTTATATAATATCAATGTATACTATCTTATCAATACGACACAATCAAAACCTCAGCGAAACTTTGCGGAACTTCATCACAAATCGTAAACAAAGTTATACTATGCACGGATGTACTATTTGATCATCCAGAGCGGTTCTTGAAACATATTTTGATAAATAACTCTGAGATTTGCAGGTAGTTGCAGTTTTACCTTATATAATATCAATGTATACTATCTTATCAATACGACACTATCAAATCCTCAGCTAAATTTTGCGGAACTTCAAAGAAAGCGTAAACAAAGTTATACTATGCACGGATGTACTATTTGATCATCCATAGCAGTTCTTGCTACATATTTAGTTAAATAACTCTGAGCTTTGCAGGTAGTTGCAGTTCTACCTTATATAATATCAATGTATACTATCTTATCAATACGACACAATCAAAACCTCAGCGAAACTTTGCGGAACTTCATCACAAATCGTAAACAAAGTTATACTATCAACGGATGTACTATTTGATCATCCAGAGCGGTTCTTGAAACATATTTTGATAAATAACTCTGAGATTTGCAGGTAGTTGCAGTTCTACCTTATATAATATCATAGTATACTATCTTATCAATACGACACAATCAAAACCTCAGCGAAACTTTGCGGAACTTCATCACAAAGCGTAAACAAAGTTATAGTATGCACGGATGTACTATTTGATCATCCAGAGCGGTTCTTGAAACATATTTTGATAAATAACTCTGAGATTTGCAGGTAGTTGCAGTTCTAACTTATATAATATCAATGTATACTATCTTATCAATACGACACTATCAAAACATCAGCGATTCTTTGCGGGTCTTCATCACAAAGCGTAAACAAAGTTATAGGATGCACGGATGTACTATTTGATCATCCAGAGCGGTTCTTGAAACATATTTTGATAAATAACTTTGAGATTTCCAGGTAGTTGCAGTTCTACCTTATATAATATCATAGTATACTATCTTACCAATACGACGCAATGAAAGCGTCAGCGATACTTTGCGGAACTTCATCACAAAGCGTAAACAAAGTTATAGTATGCACGGATGTACTATTTGATCATCCAGAGCGGTTCTTGAAACATATTTTGATAAATAACTCTGAGATTTGCAGGTAGTTGCAGTTCTACCTTATATAATATCATAGTATACTATCTTACCAATACGACGCAATGAAAACGTCAGCGATACTTTGCGGAACTTCATCACAAAGCGTAAACAAAGTTATAGTATGCACGGATGTACTATTTGATCATCCTGAGCGGTTCTTGCTACATATTTAGTTAAATAACTCGGAGCTTTGCAGGTAGTTGCAGTTCTACCTTATATAATATCAATGTATACTATCTTATCAATACGACACTATCAAAACCTCAGCGAAACTTTGCGGATCTTCATAACAAAGCGTAAACAAAGTTATAGTATGCACGGATGTACTATTTGATCATCCAGAGAGGTTCTTGAAACATATTTTGATAAATAACTCTGAGATTTGCAGGTAGTTGCAGTTCTACCTTATATAATATCATAGTATACTATCTTATCAATACGACACTATCAAAACCTCAGCGAAACTTTACGGATCTTCATAACAAAGCGTAAACAAAGTTATAGTATGCACGGATGTACTATCTGATCATCCAGTGCGTTTCTTGAAACTTATTTTGATAAATAACTCTGACGTTTGCAGGTCTTTGCAGTTCTAACTTATATAATATCAATGTATACTATATTATCAATACGACACTATCAAAACATCAGCGAAACTTTGCGGAACTTCATCACAAATCGTAAACAAAGTTATACTATGCACGGATGTACTATTTGATCATCCAGAGCGGTTCTTGAAACATATTTTGATAAATAACTCTGAGCTTTGCAGGTATTTGCAGTTCTAACTTATATAATATTAATGTATACTATCTTATCAATACGACACTATCAAAACCTCAGCGAAACTTTACGGATCTTCATAACAAAGCGTAAACAAAGTTATAGTATGCACGGATGTACTATCTGATCATCCAGAGCGGTTCTTGAAACATATTTTGATAAATAACTCTGACGTTTGCAGGTATTTGCAGTTCTAAGTTATATAATATCAATGTATACTATCTTATCAATACGACACTATCAAAACCTCAGCGAACCTTTTCGGAACTTCATAACGAAGCGTAAACAAAGTTATAGTATGCACGGATGTACTATTTGATCATCCAGAGCGGTTCTGGAAACATATTTTGATAAATAACTCTGAGATTTGCAGGTACTTGCAGTTCTACCTTATATAATATCATAGTATACTATCTTACCAATACGACGCAATGAAAACGTCAGCGATACTTTGCGGAACTTCATCACAAAGCGTAAACAAAGTTATAGTATGCACGGATGTACTATTTGATCATCCTGAGCGGTTCTTGGTACATATTTAGTTAAATAACTCTGAGGTTTGCAGGTATTTGCAGTTCTAACTTATATAATATCAATGTATACTATCTTATCAATACGACACAATCAAAACCTCACCGAAACTTTGCGGAACTTCATAACAAAGCGTAAACAAAGTTATACTATGCACGTATGTACTATTTGATCATCCTGAGCGGTTCTTGCTACATATTTAGTTAAATAACTCTGAGCTTTGCAGGTATTTGCAGTTCTAACTTATATAATATTAATGTATACTATCTTATCAATACGACACTATCAAAAACTCAGCGAAACTTTACGGATCTTCATAACAAAGCGTAAACAAAGATATAGTATGCACGGATGTACTATCTGATCATCCAGAGCGGTTCTTGAAACATATTTTGATAAATAACTCTGACGTTTGCAGGTATTTGCAGTTCTAACTTATATAATATCAATGTATACTATCTTATCAATACGACACAATCAAAACCTCAGCGAGACATTGCCGAACTTCATAACAAAGCGTAAACAAAGTTATACTATGCACGTATGTACTATTTGATCATCCTGAGCGGTTCTTTCTACATATTTTGTTAAATAACTCTGAGGTTTGCAGGTATTTGCAGTTCTAACTTATATAATATTAATGTATACTATCTTATCAATACGACACTATCAAAAACTCAGCGAAACTTTACGGATCTTCATAACAAAGCGTAAACAAAGTTATAGTATGCACGTATGTACTATTTGATCATCCAGAGCGGTTCTTGAAACATATTTTGATAAATAACTCTGAGATTTGCAGGTAGTTGCAGTTCTACCTTATATAATATCATAGTATACTATCTTACCAATACGACGCAATCAAAACGTCAGCGATACTTTGCGGAACTTCATCACAAAGCGTAAACAAAGTTATAGTATGCACGGATGTACTATTTGATCATCCTGAGCGGTTCTTGCTACATATTTAGTTAAATAACTCGGAGCTTTGCAGGTAGTTGCAGTTCTACCTTATATAATATCAATGTATACTATCTTATCAATACGACACTATCAAAACCTCAGCGAAACTTTGCGGATCTTCATAACAAAGCGTAAACAAAGTTATAGTATGCACGGATGTACTATTTGATCATCCAGAGAGGTTCTTGAAACATATTTTGATACATAACTCTGAGATTTGCAGGTAGTTGCAGTTCTACCTTATATAATATCATAGTATACTATCTTATCAATACGACACTATCAAAACCTCAGCGAAACTTTACGGATCTTCATAACAAAGCGTAAACAAAGTTATAGTATGCACGGATGTACTATCTGATCATCCAGTGCGTTTCTTGAAACTTATTTTGATAAATAACTCTGACGTTTGCAGGTCTTTGCAGTTCTAACTTATATAATATCAATGTATACTATATTATCAATACGACACTATCAAAACATCAGCGAAACTTTGCGGATCTTCATCACAAATCGTAAACAAAGTTATACTATGCACGGATGTACTATTTGATCATCCAGAGGGGTTCTTGAAACATATTTTGATAAATAACTCTGAGCTTTGCAGGTATTTGCAGTTCTAACTTATATAATATTAATGTATACTATCTTATCAATACGACACTATCAAAACCTCAGCGAAACTTTACGGATCTTCATAACAAAGCGTAAACAAAGTTATAGTATGCACGGATGTACTATCTGATCATCCAGAGCGGTTCTTGAAACATATTTTGATAAATAACTCTGACGTTTGCAGGTATTTGCAGTTCTAAGTTATATAATATCAATGTATACTATCTTATCAATACGACACTATCAAAACCTCAGCGAAACTTTACGGATCTTCATAACAAAGCGTAAACAAAGTTATAGTATGCACGGATGTACTATTTGATCATCCAGAGAGGTTCTTGAAACATATTTTGATAAATAACTCTGAGATTTGCAGGTAGTTGCAGTTCTACCTTATATAATATCATAGTATACTATCTTACCAATACGACGCAATGAAAACGTCAGCGATACTTTGCGGAACTTCATCACAAAGCGTAAACAAAGTTATAGTATGCACGGATGTACTATTTGATCATCCTGAGCGGTTCTTGCTACATATTTAGTTAAATAACTCTGACGTTTGCAGGTATTTGCAGTTCTAACTTATATAATATCAATGTATACTATCTTATCAATACGACACTATCAAAACCTCAGCGAAACTTTGCGGAACTTCATAACAAAGCGTAAACAAAGTTATACTATGCACGTATGTACTATTTGATCATCCTGAGCGGTTCTTGCTACATATTTAGTTAAATAACTCTGAGCTTTGCAGGTATTTGCAGTTCTAACTTATATAATATTAATGTATACTATCTTATCAATACGACACTATCAAAAACTCAGCGAAACTTTACGGATCTTCATAACAAAGCGTAAACAAAGTTATAGTATGCACGGATGTACTATCTGATCATCCAGAGCGGTTCTTGAAACATATTTTGATAAATAACTCTGACGTTTGCAGGTATTTGCAGTTCTAACTTATATAATATCAATGTATACTATCTTATCAATACGACACTATCAAAACCTCAGCGAAACTTTGCGGAACTTCATAACAAAGCGTAAACAAAGTTATACTATGCACGTATGTACTATTTGATCATCCTGAGCGGTTCTTGCTACATATTTAGTTAAATAACTCTGAGCTTTGCAGGTATTTGCAGTTCTAACTTATATAATATTAATGTATACTATCTTATCAATACGACACTATCAAAAACTCAGCGAAACTTTACGGATCTTCATAACAAAGCGTAAACAAAGTTATAGTATGCACGTATGTACTATTTGATCATCCTGAGCGGTTCTTGCTACATATTTAGTTAAATAACTCTGAGCTTTGCAGGTATTTGCAGTTCTAACTTATATAATATTAATGTATACTATCTTATCAATACGACACTATCAAAAAGTCAGCGAAACTTTACGGATCTTCATAACAAAGCGTAAACAAAGTTATAGTATGCACGGATGTACTATCTGATCATCCTGAGCGGTTCTTGAAACATATTTTGATAAATAACTCTGAGATTTGCAGGTAGTTGCAGTTCTACCTTATATAATATCATAGTATACTATCTTACCAATACGACGCAATGAAAACGTCAGCGATACTTTGCGGAACTTCATCACAAAGCGTAAACAAAGTTATAGTATGCACGGATGTACTATCTGATCATCCAGAGCGTTTCTTGAAACTTATTTTGATAAATAACTCTGACGTTTGCAGGTATTTGCAGTTCTAACTTATATAATATCAATGTATACTATCTTATCAATACGACACTATCAAAACATCAGCGATTCTTTGCGGGACTTCATCACAAAGCGTAAACAAAGTTATAGTATGCACGGATGTACTATTTGATCATCCAGAGCGGTTCTTGAAACATATTTTGATAAATAACTTTGAGATTTCCAGGTAGTTGCAGTTCTACCTTATATAATATCATAGTATATTATCTTACCAATACGACGCAATGAAAACGTCAGCGATACTTTGCGGAACTTCATCACAAAGCGTAAACAAAATTATAGTATGCACGGATGTACTATTTGATCATCCAGAGCGGTTCTTGAAACATATTTTGATAAATAACTCTGAGATTTGCAGGTAGTTGCAGTTCTACCTTATATAATATCATAGTATACTATCTTACCAATACGACGCAATGAAAACCTCAGTGACACTTTGCGGAACATCATAACAAAGCGTAAACAAAGTTATAGTATGCACGGATGTACTATTTGATCATCCTGAGCGGTTCTTGCTACATATTTAGTTAAATAACTCGGAGGTTTGCAGGTAGTTGCAGTTCTACCTTATATAATATCAATGTATACTATCTTATCAATACGACACTATCAAAACCTCAGCGAAACTTTGCGGATCTTCATAACAAAGCGTAAACAAAGTTATAGTATGCACGGATGTACTATTTGATCATCCAGAGAGGTTCTTGAAACATATTTTGATAAATAACTCTGAGATTTGCAGGTAGTTGCAGTTCTACCTTATATAATATCATAGTATACTATCTTATCAATACGACACTATCAAAACCTCAGCGAAACTTTACGGATCTTCATAACAAAGCGTAAACAAAGTTATAGTATGCACGGATGTACTATCTGATCATCCAGAGCGTTTCTTGAAACTTATTTTGATAAATAACTCTGACGTTTGCAGGTATTTGCAGTTCTAACTTATATAATATCAATGTATACTATATTATCAATACGACACTATCAAAACATCAGCGAAACTTTGCGGAACTTCATCACAAATCGTAAACAAAGTTATACTATGCACGGATGTACTATTTGATCATCGAGAGCGGTTCTTGAAACATATTTTGATAAATAACTCTGAGCTTTGCAGGTATTTGCAGTTCTAACTTATATAATATTAATGTATACTATCTTATCAATACGACACTATCAAAACCTCAGCGAAACTTTACGGATCTTCATAACAAAGCGTAAACAAAGTTATAGTATGCACGGATGTACTATCTGATCATCCAGAGCGGTTCTTGAAACATATTTTGATAAATAACTCTGAGATTTGCAGGTAGTTGCAGTTCTACCTTATATAATATCATAGTATACTATCTTACCAATACGACGCAATGAAAACGTCAGCGATACTTTGCGGAACTTCATCACAAAGCGTAAACAAAGTTATAGTATGCACGGATGTACTATTTGATCATACTGAGCGGTTCTTGGTACATATTTAGTTAAATAACTCTGAGCTTTGCAGGTATTTGCAGTTCTAACTTATATAATATTAATGTATACTATCTTATCAATACGACACAATCAAAACCTCAGCGAAACTTTACGGATCTTCATAACAAAGCGTAAACAAAGTTATAGTATGCACGGATGTACTATCTGATCATCCAGAGCGGTTCTTGAAACATATTTTGATAAATAACTCTGACGTTTGCAGGTATTTGCAGTTCTAACTTATATAATATCAATGTATACTATCTTATCAATACGACACTATCAAAACCTCAGCGAAACTTTGCGGAACTTCATAACAAAGCGTAAACAAAGTTATACTATGCACGTATGTACTATTTGATCATCCTGAGCGGTTCTTGCTACATATTTAGTTAAATAACTCTGAGCTTTGCAGGTATTTGCAGTTCTAACTTATATAATATTAATGTATACTATCTTATCAATACGACACTATCAAAAACTCAGCGAAACTTTACGGATCTTCATAACAAAGCGTAAACAAAGTTATAGTATGCACGGATGTACTATCTGATCATCCAGAGCGGTTCTTGAAACATATTTTGATAAATAACTCTGACGTTTGCAGGTATTTGCAGTTCTAACTTATATAATATCAATGTATACTATCTTATCAATACGACACTATCAAAACCTCAGCGAAACTTTACGGATCTTCATAACAAAGCGTAAACAAAGTTATAGTATGCACGGATGTACTATTTGATCATCCAGAGCGGTTCTTGAAACATATTTTGATAAATAACTTTGAGATTTCCAGGTAGTTGCAGTTCTACCTTATATAATATCATAGTATACTATCTTACCAATACGACGCAATGAAAACGTCAGCGATACTTTGCGGAACTTCATCACAAAGCGTAAACAAAGTTATAGTATGCACGGATGTACTATTTGATCATCCAGAGCGGTACTTGAAACATATTTTGATAAATAACTCTGAGATTTGCAGGTAGTTGCAGTTCTACCTTATATAATATCATAGTATACTATCTTACCAATACGACGCAATGAAAACGTCAGCGATACTTTGCGGAACTTCATCACAAAGCGTAAACAAAGTTATAGTATGCACGGATGTACTATTTGATCATCCAGAGCGGTTCTTGAAACATATTTTGATAAATAACTCTGAGATTTGCAGGTAGTTGCAGTTCTACCTTATATAATATCATAGTATACTATCTTACCAATACGACGCAATGAAAACGTCAGCGATACTTTGCGGAACTTCATCACAAAGCGTAAACAAAGTTATAGTATGCACGGATGTACTATTTGATCATCCTGAGCGGTTCTTGCTACATATTTAGTTAAATAACTCGGAGCTTTGCAGGTAGTTGCAGTTCTACCTTATATAATATCAATGTATACTATCTTATCAATACGACACTATCAAAACCTCAGCGAAACTTTGCGGATCTTCATAACAAAGCGTAAACAAAGTTATAGTATTCGCGGATGTACTATTTGATCATCCAGAGAGGTTCTTGAAACATATTTTGATAAATAACTCTGAGATTTGCAGGTAGTTGCAGTTCTACCTTATATAATATCATAGTATACTATCTTATCAATACGACACTATCAAAACCTCAGCGAAACTTTACGGATCTTCATAACAAAGCGTAAACAAAGTTATAGTATGCACGGATGTACTATCTGAACATCCAGAGCGTTTCTTGAAACTTATTTTGATAAATAACTCTGACGTTTGCAGGTATTTGCAGTTCTAACTTATATAATATCAATGTATACTATCTTATCAATACGACACTATCAAAACCTCATCGAAACTTTGCGGAACTTCATAACAAAGCGTAAACAAAGTTATACTATGCACGTATGTACTATTTGATCATCCTGAGCGGTTCTTGCTACATATTTAGTTAAATAACTCTGAGCTTTGCAGGTATTTGCAGTTCTAACTTATATAATATTAATGTATACTATCTTATCAATACGACACTATCAAAAACTCAGCGAAACTTTACGGATCTTCATAACAAAGCGTAAACAAAGTTATAGTATGAACGCATGTACTATTTGATCATCCTGAGCGGTTCTTGCTACATATTTAGTTAAATAATTCTGAGCTTTGCAGGTATTTGCAGTTCTAACCTATATAATATCAATGTATACTATCTTATCAATACGACACTATCAAAACATCAGCGATTCTTTGCGGGACTTCATCACAAAGCGTAAACAAAGTTATAGTATGCACGGATGTACTATTTGATCATCCAGAGCGGTTCTTGAAACATATTTTGATAAATAACTTTGAGATTTCCAGGTAGTTGCAGTTCTACCTTATATAATATCATAGTATACTATCTTACCAATACGACGCAATGAAAACGTCAGCAATACTTTGCGGAACTTCATCACAAAGCGTAAACAAAGTTATAGTATGCACGGATGTACTATTTGATCATCCAGAGCGGTACTTGAAACATATTTTGATAAATAACTCTGAGATTTGCAGGTAGTTGCAGTTCTACCTTATATAATATCATAGTATACTATCTTACCAATACGACGCAATCAAAACATCAGCGACACTTTGCGGAACTTCATCACAAAGCGTAAACAAAGTTATAGTATGCACGGATGTACTATTTGATCATCCAGAGCGGTTCTTGAAACATATTTTGATAAATAACTCTGAGATTTGCAGGTAGTTGCAGTTCTACCTTATATAATATCATAGTATACTATCTTACCAATACGACGCAATGAAAACGTCAGCGATACTTTGCGGAACTTCATCACAAAGCGTAAACAAAGTTATAGTATGCACGGATGTACTATTTGATCATCCTGAGCGGTTCTTGCTACATATTTAGTTAAATAACTCGGAGCTTTGCAGGTAGTTGCAGTTCTACCTTATATAATATCAATGTATACTATCTTATCAATACGACACTATCAAAACCTCAGCGAAACTTTGCGGATCTTCATAACAAAGCGTAAACAAAGTTATAGTATGCACGGATGTACTATTTGATCATCCAGAGAGGTTCTTGAAACATATTTTGATAAATAACTCTGAGATTTGCAGGTAGTTGCAGTTCTACCTTATATAATATCATAGTATACTATCTTATCAATACGACACTATCAAAACCTCAGCGAAACTTTACGGATCTTCATAACAAAGCGTAAACAAAGTTATAGTATGCACGGATGTACTATCTGATCATCCAGAGCGTTTCTTGAAACTTATTTTGATAAATAACTCTGACGTTTGCAGGTATTTGCAGTTCTAACTTATATAATATCAATGTATACTATATTATCAATACGACACTATCAAAACATCAGCGAAACTTTGCGGAACTTCATCACAAATCGTAAACAAAGTTATACTATGCACGGATGTACTATTTGATCATCGAGAGCGGTTCTTGAAACATATTTTGATAAATAACTCTGAGCTTTGCAGGTATTTGCAGTTCTAACTTATATAATATTAATGTATACTATCTTATCAATACGACACTATCAAAACGTCAGCGAAACTTTACGGATCTTCATAACAAAGCGTAAACAAAGTTATAGTATGCACGGATGTACTATCTGATCATCCAGAGCGGTTCTTGAAACATATTTTGATAAATAACTCTGACGTTTGCAGGTATTTGCAGTTCTAAGTTATATAATATCAATGTATACTATCTTATCAATACGACACTATCAAAACCTCAGCGAAACTTTGCGGATCTTCATAACAAAGCGTAAACAAAGTTATAGTATGCACGGATGTACTATTTGATCATCCAGAGAGGTTCTTGAAACATATTTTGATAAATAATTCTGTGATTTGCAGGTAGTTGCAGTTCTACCTTATATAATATCATAGTATACTATCTTACCAATACGACGCAATGAAAACGTCAGCGATACTTTGCGGAACTTCATCACAAAGCGTAAACAAAGTTATAGTATGCACGGATGTACTATTTGATCATCCTGAGCGGTTCTTGGTACATATTTAGTTAAATAACTCTGAGCTTTGCAGGTATTTGCAGTTCTAACTTATATAATATCAATGTATACTATCTTATCAATACGACACTATCAAAACCTCAGCGAAACTTTACGGATCTTCATAACAAAGCGTAAACAAAGTTATAGTATGCACGGATGTACTATCTGATCATCCAGAGCGGTTCTTGCTACATATTTAGTTAAATAACTCTGAGCTTTGCAGGTATTTGCAGTTCTAACTTATATAATATTAATGTATACTATCTTATCAATACGACACTATCAAAAACTCAGCGAAACTTTACGGATCTTCATAACAAAGCGTAAACAAAGTTATAGTATGCACGGATGTACTATCTGATCATCCAGAGCGGTTCTTGAAACATATTTTGATAAATAACTCTGACGTTTGCAGGTATTTGCAGTTCTAAGTTATATAATATCAATGTATACTATCTTATCAATACGACACAATCAAAACCTCAGCGAAACTTTGCGGAACTTATTCACAAATCGTAAACAAAGTTATACTATGCACGGATGTACTATTTGATCATCCAGAGCGGTTCTTGAAACATATTTTGATAAATAACTCTGAGATTTGCAGGTAGTTGCAGTTCTACCTTATATAATATCAATGTATACTATCTTATCAATACGACACTATCAAAACCTCAGCGAAACTTTGCGGATCTTCATAACAAAGCGTAAACAAAGTTATAGTATGCACGTATGTACTATTTGATCATCCTGAGCGGTTCTTGCTACATATTTAGTTAAATAACTCTGAGCTTTGCAGGTATTTGCAGTTCTAACTTATATAATATTAATGTATACTATCTTATCAATACGACACTATCAAAAACTCAGCGAAACTTTACGGATCTTCATAACAAAGCGTAAACAAAGTTATAGTATGCACGGATGTACTATCTGATCATCCTGAGCGGTTCTTGAAACATATTTTGATAAATAACTCTGAGATTTGCAGGTAGTTGCAGTTCTAACTTTTATAATATCAATGTATACTATCTTATCAATACGACACTATCAAAACCTCAGCGAAACTTTGCGGAACTTCATAACAAAGCGTAAACAAAGTTATACTATGCACGTATGTACTATTTGATCATCCTGAGCGGATCTTGCTACATATTTAGTTAAATAACTCTGACGTTTGCAGGTATTTGCAGTTCTAACTTATATAATATTAATGTATACTATCTTATCAATACGACACTATCAAAAACTCAGCGAAAATTTACGGATCTTCATAACAAAGCGTAAACAAAGTTATAGTATGCACGGATGTACTATCTGATCATCCAGAGCGGTTCTTGAAACATATTTTGATAAATAACTCTGACGTTTGCAGGTATTTGCAGTTCTAACTTATATAATATCAATGTATACTATCTTATCAATACGAATCAATCAAAACCTCAGCGAAACTTTGCGGAACTTCATCACAAATCGTAAACAAAGTTATACTATGCAGGGATGTACTATTTGATCATCCATAGCAGTTCTTGCTACATATTTAGTTAAATAACTCTGAGCTTTGCAGGTAGTTGCAGTTCTACCTTATATAATATCAATGTATACTATCTTATCAATACGACACTATCAATACCTCAGCGAAACTTTGCGGAACTTCATAACAAAGCGTAAACAAAGTTATAGTATGCACGGATGTACTATTTGATCATCCTGAGCGGTTCTTGCTACATATTTAGTTAAATAACTCTGAGCTTTGCAGGTATTTGCAGTTCTAACTTATATAATATTAATGTATACTATCTTATCAATACGACACTATCAAAACCACAGCGAAACTTTGCGGAACTTCATAACAAAGCGTAAACAAAGTAATAGTATGCACGGATGTACTATTTGATCATCCTGAGCGGTTCTTGCTACATATTTAGTTAAATAACTCTGAGCTTTGCCGGTATTTGCAGTTCTAACTTATATAATATTAATGTATACTATCTTATCAATACGACACTATCAAAACCTCAGCGAAACTTTACGGATCTTCATAACAAAGCGTAAACAAAGTTATAGTATGCACGGATGTACTATCTGATCATCCAGAGCGGTTCTTGAAACATATTTTGATAAATAACTCTGACGTTTGCAGGTATTTGCAGTTCTAACTTATATAATATCAATGTATACTATCTTATCAATACGACTCAATCAAAACCTCAGCGAAACTTTGCGGAACTTCATCACAAATCGTAAACAAAGTTATACTATGCAGGGATGTACTATTTGATCATCCATAGCAGTTCTTGCTACATATTTAGTTAAATAACTCTGAGCTTTGCAGGTAGTTGCAGTTCTACCTTGTATAATATCAATGTATACTATCTTATCAATACGACACAATCAAAACCTCAGCGAAACTTTGCGGAACTTCATCACAAATCGTAAACAAAGTTATACTATGCACGGATGTACTATTTGATCATCCAGAGCGGTTCTTGAAACATATTTTGATAAATAACTCTGAGATTTGCAGGTAGTTGCAGTTCTACCTTATATAATATCAATGTATACTATCTTATCAATACGACACAATCAAAACCTCAGCGAAACTTTGCGGAACTTCATAACAAAGCGTAAACAAAGTTATACTATGCACGTATGTACTATTTGATCATCCTGAGCGGTTCTTGCTACATATTTAGTTAAATAACTCTAAGCTTTGCAGGTATTTGCAGTTCTAACTTATATATTATCAATGTATACTATCTTATCAATACGACACTATCAAAAACTCAGCGAAACTTTACGGATCTTCATAACAAAGCGTAAACAAAGTTATAGTATGCACGGATGTACTATCTGATCATCCAGAGCGGTTCTTGAAACATATTTTGATAAATAACTCTGACGTTTGCAGGTATTTGCAGTTCAAAGTTATATAATATCAATGTATACTATCTTATCAATACGACACAATCAAAACCTCAGCGAAACTTTGCGGAACTTCATCACAAATCGTAAACAAAGTTATACTATGCACGGATGTACTATTTGATCATCCAGAGCGGTTCTTGAAACATATTTTGATACATATCTCTGAGATTTGCAGGTAGTTGCAGTTCTACCTTATATAATATCAATGTATACTATCTTATCAATACGACGCAATGAAAACGTCAGCGATACTATGCGGGACTTCATCACAAAGCGTAAACAAAGTTATAGTATGCACGGATGTACTATTTGATCATCCAGAGCGGTTCTTGAAACATATTTTGATAAATAACTCTGAGATTTGCAGGTAGTTGCAGTTCTACCTTATATAATATCATAGTATACTATCTTACCAATACGACGCAATGAAAACGTCAGCGATACTTTGCGGAACTTCATCACAAAGCGTAAACAAAGTTATACTATGCACGTATGTACTATTTGATCATCCTGAGCGGATCTTGCTACATATTTAGTTAAATAACTCTGACGTTTGCAGGTATTTGCAGTTCTAACTTATATAATATTAATGTATACTATCTTATCAATACGACACTATCAAAAACTCAGCGAAAATTTACGGATCTTCATAACAAAGCGTAAACAAAGTTATAGTATGCACGGATGTACTATCTGATCATCCAGAGCGGTTCTTGAAACATATTTTGATAAATAACTCTGACGTTTGCAGGTATTTGCAGTTCTAACTTATATAATATCAATGTATACTATCTTATCAATACGAATCAATCAAAACCTCAGCGAAACTTTGCGGAACTTCATCACAAATCGTAAACAAAGTTATACTATGCAGGGATGTACTATTTGATCATCCATAGCAGTTCTTGCTACATATTTAGTTAAATAACTCTGAGCTTTGCAGGTAGTTGCAGTTCTACCTTGTATAATATCAATGTATACTATCTTATCAATACGACACAATCAAAACCTCAGCGAAACTTTGCGGAACTTCATCACAAATCGTAAACAAAGTTATACTATGCACGGATGTACTATTTGATCATCCAGAGCGGTTCTTGAAACATATTTTGATAAATAACTCTGAGATTTGCAGGTAGTTGCAGTTCTACCTTATATAATATCAATGTATACTATCTTATCAATACGACACTATCAAAACCTCAGCGAAACTTTGCGGAACTTCATAACAAAGCGTAAACAAAGTTATACTATGCACGTATGTACTATTTGATCATCCTGAGCGGTTCTTGCTACATATTTAGTTAAATAACTCTAAGCTTTGCAGGTATTTGCAGTTCTAACTTATATATTATCAATGTATACTATCTTATCAATACGACACTATCAAAAACTCAGCGAAACTTTACGGATCTTCATAACAAAGCGTAAACAAAGTTATAGTATGCACGGATGTACTATCTGATCATCCAGAGCGGTTCTTGAAACATATTTTGATAAATAACTCTGACGTTTGCAGGTATTTGCAGTTCAAAGTTATATAATATCAATGTATACTATCTTATCAATACGACACAATCAAAACCTCAGCGAAACTTTGCGGAACTTCATCACAAATCGTAAACAAAGTTATACTATGCACGGATGTACTATTTGATCATCCAGAGCGGTTCTTGAAACATATTTTGATACATATCTCTGAGATTTGCAGGTAGTTGCAGTTCTACCTTATATAATATCAATGTATACTATCTTATCAATACGACGCAATGAAAACGTCAGCGATACTATGCGGGACTTCATCACAAAGCGTAAACAAAGTTATAGTATGCACGGATGTACTATTTGATCATCCAGAGCGGTTCTTGAAACATATTTTGATAAATAACTCTGAGATTTGCAGGTAGTTGCAGTTCTACCTTATATAATATCATAGTATACTATCTTACCAATACGACGCAATGAAAACGTCAGCGATACTTTGCGGAACTTCATCACAAAGCGTAAACAAAGTTATAGTATGCACGGATGTACTATCTGATCATCCAGAGCGTTTCTTGAAACTTATTTTGATAAATAACTCTGACGTTTGCAGGTATTTGCAGTTCTAACTTATATAATATCAATGTATACTATCTTATCAATAAGACACTATCAAAACCTCAGCGAAACTTTGCGGAACTTCATAACAAAGCGTAAACAAAGTTATACTATGAACGCATGTACTATTTGATCATCCTGAGCGGTTCTTGCTACATATTTAGTTAAATAATTCTGAGCTTTGCAGGTATTTGCAGTTCTAACCTATATAATATCAATGTATACTATCTTATCAATACGACACAATCAAAACCTCAGCGAAACTTTGCGGAACTTCATCACAAATCGTAAACAAAGTTATACTATGCACGGATGTACTATTTGATCATCCAGAGCGGTTCTTGAAACATATTTTGATAAATAACTCTGAGATTTGCAGGTATTTGCAGTTCTAACTTATATAATATTAATGTATACTATCTTATCAATACGACACTATCAAAACCTCAGCGAAACTTTACGGATCTTCATAACAAAGCGTAAACAAAGTTATAGTATGCACGGATGTACTATCTGATCATCCAGAGCGGTTCTTAAAACATATTTTGATAAATAACTCTGACGTTTGCAGGTATTTGCAGTTCTAACTTATATAATATCAATGTATACTATCTTATCAATACGACTCAATCAAAACCTCAGCGAAACTTTGCGGAACTTCATCACAAATCGTAAACAAAGTTATAGTATGCACGGATGTACTATTTGATCATCCAGAGCGGTTCTTGAAACATATTTTGATAAATAACTCTGACGTTTGCAGGTATTTGCAGTTCTAAGTTATATAATATCAATGTATACTATCTTATCAATACGACACAATCAAAACCTCAGCGAAACTTTGCGGAACTTCATCACAAATCGTAAACAAAGTTATACTATGCACGGATGTACTATTTGATCATCCAGAGCGGTTCTTGAAACATATTTTGATAAATAACTCTGAGATTTGCAGGTAGTTGCAGTTCTACATTATATAATATCATAGTATACTATCTTACCAATACGACGCAATGAAAACGTCGGCGATACTTTGCGGAACTTCATCACAAAGCGTAAACAAAGTTATAGTATGCACGGATGTACTATCTGATCATCCAGAGCGTTTCTTGAAACTTATTTTGATAAATAACTCTGACGTTTGCAGGTATTTGCAGTTCTAACTTATATAATATCAATGTATACTATCTTATCAATACGACACTATCAAAACATCAGCGATACTTTGCGGAATTTCATCACAAAGCGTAAACAAAGTTATAGTATGCACGGATGTACTATTTGATCATCCAGAGCGGTTCTTGAAACATATTTTGATAAATAACTTTGAGATTTGCAGGTAGTTGCAGTTCTACCTTATATAATATCATAGTATACTATCTTACCAATACGACGCAATGAAAACGTCAGCGATACTTTGCGGAACTTCATCACAAAGCGTAAACAAAGTTATAGTATGCACGGATGTACTATCTGATCATCCAGAGCGTTTCTTGAAACTTATTTTGATAAATAACTCTGACGTTTGCAGGTATTTGCAGTTCTAACTTATATAATATCAATGTATACTATCTTATCAATACGACACTATCAAAACCTCAGCGAAACTTTGCGGAACTTCATAACAAAGCGTAAACAAAGTTATACTATGCACGTATGTACTATTTGATCATCCTGAGAGGTTCTTGAATCATATTTTGATAAATAACTCTGAGATTTGCAGGTAGTTGCAGTTCTACCTTATATAATATCATAGTATACTATCTTACCAATACGACGCAATGAAAACGTCAGCGATACTTTGCGGAACTTCATCACAAAGCGTAAACAAAGTTATAGTATGCACGGATGTACTATTTGATCATCCTGAGCGGTTCTTGGTACATATTTAGTTAAATAACTCTGAGCTTTGCAGGTATTTGCAGTTCTAACTTATATAATATTAATGTATACTATCTTATCAATACGACACTATCAAAAACTCAGCGAAAATTTACGGATCTTCATAACAAAGCGTAAACAAAGTTATAGTATGCACGGATGTACTATCTGATCATCCAGAGCGGTTCTTGAAACATATTTTGATAAATAACTCTGACGTTTGCAGGTATTTGCAGTTCTAACTTATATAATATCAATGTATACTATCTTATCAATACGAATCAATCAAAACCTCAGCGAAACTTTGCGGAACTTCATCACAAATCGTAAACAAAGTTATACTATGCAGGGATGTACTATTTGATCATCCATAGCAGTTCTTGCTACATATTTAGTTAAATAACTCTGAGCTTTGCAGGTAGTTGCAGTTCTACCTTGTATAATATCAATGTATACTATCTTATCAATACGACACAATCAAAACCTCAGCGAAACTTTGCGGAACTTCATCACAAATCGTAAACAAAGTTATACTATGCACGGATGTACTATTTGATCATCCAGAGCGGTTCTTGAAACATATTTTGATAAATAACTCTGAGATTTGCAGGTAGTTGCAGTTCTACCTTATATAATATCAATGTATACTATTTTATCAATACGACACTATCAAAACCTCAGCGAAACTTTGCGGAACTTCATAACAAAGCGTAAACAAAGTTATACTATGCACGTATGTACTATTTGATCATCCTGAGCGGTTCTTGCTACATATTTAGTTAAATAACTCTAAGCTTTGCAGGTATTTGCAGTTCTAACTTATATATTATCAATGTATACTATCTTATCAATACGACACTATCAAAAACTCAGCGAAACTTTACGGATCTTCATAACAAAGCGTAAACAAAGTTATAGTATGCACGGATGTACTATCTGATCATCCAGAGCGGTTCTTGAAACATATTTTGATAAATAACTCTGACGTTTGCAGGTATTTGCAGTTCAAAGTTATATAATATCAATGTATACTATCTTATCAATACGACACAATCAAAACCTCAGCGAAACTTTGCGGAACTTCATCACAAATCGTAAACAAAGTTATACTATGCACGGATGTACTATTTGATCATCCAGAGCGGTTCTTGAAACATATTTTGATACATATCTCTGAGATTTGCAGGTAGTTGCAGTTCTACCTTATATAATATCAATGTATACTATCTTATCAATACGACGCAATGAAAACGTCAGCGATACTATGCGGGACTTCATCACAAAGCGTAAACAAAGTTATAGTATGCACGGATGTACTATTTGATCATCCAGAGCGGTTCTTGAAACATATTTTGATAAATAACTCTGAGATTTGCAGGTAGTTGCAGTTCTACCTTATATAATATCATAGTATACTATCTTACCAATACGACGCAATGAAAACGTCAGCGATACTTTGCGGAACTTCATCACAAAGCGTAAACAAAGTTATAGTATGCACGGATGTACTATCTGATCATCCAGAGCGTTTCTTGAAACTTATTTTGATAAATAACTCTGACGTTTGCAGGTATTTGCAGTTCTAACTTATATAATATCAATGTATACTATCTTATCAATAAGACACTATCAAAACCTCAGCGAAACTTTGCGGAACTTCATAACAAAGCGTAAACAAAGTTATACTATGAACGTATGTACTATTTGATCATCCTGAGCGGTTCTTGCTACATATTTAGTTAAATAACTCTGAGCTTTGCAGGTAGTTGCAGTTCTACCTTATATAATATCAATGTATACTATCTTATCAATACGACACAATCAAAACCTCAGCGAAACTTTGCGGAACTTCATCACAAATCGTAAACAAAGTTATACTATGCACGGATGTACTATTTGATCATCCAGAGCGGTTCTTGAAACATATTTTGATAAATAACTCTGAGATTTGCAGGTATTTGCAGTTCTAACTTATATAATATTAATGTATACTATCTTATCAATACGACACTATCAAAACCTCAGCGAAACTTTACGGATCTTCATAACAAAGCGTAAACAAAGTTATAGTATGCACGGATGTACTATCTGATCATCCAGAGCGGTTCTTAAAACATATTTTGATAAATAACTCTGACGTTTGCAGGTATTTGCAGTTCTAACTTATATAATATCAATGTATACTATCTTATCAATACGACTCAATCAAAACCTCAGCGAAACTTTGCGGAACTTCATAACAAAGCGTAAACAAAGTTATAGTATGCACGGATGTACTATTTGATCATCCAGAGCGGTTCTTGAAACATATTTTGATAAATAACTCTGACGTTTGCAGGTATTTGCAGTTCTAAGTTATATAATATCAATGTATACTATCTTATCAATACGACACAATCAAAACCTCAGCGAAACTTTGCGGAACTTCATCACAAATCGTAAACAAAGTTATACTATGCACGGATGTACTATTTGATCATCCAGAGCGGTTCTTGAAACATATTTTGATAAATAACTCTGAGATTTGCAGGTAGTTGCAGTTCTACATTATATAATATCATAGTATACTATCTTACCAATACGACGCAATGAAAACGTCGGCGATACTTTGCGGAACTTCATCACAAAGCGTAAACAAAGTTATAGTATGCACGGATGTACTATCTGATCATCCAGAGCGTTTCTTGAAACTTATTTTGATAAATAACTCTGACGTTTGCAGGTATTTGCAGTTCTAACTTATATAATATCAATGTATACTATCTTATCAATACGACACTATCAAAACATCAGCGATACTTTGCGGAATTTCATCACAAAGCGTAAACAAAGTTATAGTATGCACGGATGTACTATTTGATCATCCAGAGCGGTTCTTGAAACATATTTTGATAAATAACTTTGAGATTTGCAGGTAGTTGCAGTTCTACCTTATATAATATCATAGTATACTATCTTACCAATACGACGCAATGAAAACGTCAGCGATACTTTGCGGAACTTCATCACAAAGCGTAAACAAAGTTATAGTATGCACGGATGTACTATCTGATCATCCAGAGCGTTTCTTGAAACTTATTTTGATAAATAACTCTGACGTTCGCAGGTATTTGCAGTTCTAACTTATATAATATCAATGTATACTATCTTATCAATACGACACTATCAAAACCTCAGCGAAACTTTGCGGAACTTCATAACAAAGCGTAAACAAAGTTATACTATGCACGTATGTACTATTTGATCATCCTGAGCGGTTCTTGCTACATATTTAGTTAAATAACTCTGAGCTTTGCAGTTATTTGCAGTTCTAACTTATATAATATTAATGTATACTATCTTATCAATACGACACTATCAAAAACTCAGCGAAACTTTACGGATCTTCATAACAAAGCGTAAACAAAGTTATAGTATGCACGGATGTACTATCTGATCATCCAGAGCGGTTCTTGAAACATATTTTGATAAATAACTCTGACGTTTGCAGGTATTTGCAGTTCTAACTTATATAATATCAAAGTATACTATCTTATCAATACGACACTATCAAAACCTCAGCGAAACTTTGCGGAACTTCATAACAAAGCGTAAACAAAGTTATACTATGCACGTATGTACTATTTGATCATCCTGAGCGGTTCTTGCTACATATTTAGTTAAATAACTCTGAGCTTTGCAGGTATTTGCAGTTCTAACTTATATAATATTAATGTATACTATCTTATCAATACGACACTATCAAAAACTCAGCGAAACTTTACGGATCTTCATAACAAAGCGTAAACAAAGTTATAGTATGCACGGATGTACTATCTGATCATCCAGAGCGGTTCTTGAAACATATTTTGATAAATAACTCTGACGTTTGCAGGTATTTGCAGTTCTAAGTTATATAATATCAATGTATACTATCTTATCAATACGACACAATCAAAACCTCAGCGAAACTTTGTGGAACTTATTCACAAATCGTAAACAAAGTTATACTATGCACGGATGTACTATTTGATCATCCAGAGCGGTTCTTGAAACATATTTTGATAAATAACTCTGAGATTTGCAGGTAGTTGCAGTTCTACCTTATATAATATCAATGTATACTATCTTATCAATACGACACTATCAAAACCTCAGCGAAACTTTGCGGATCTTCATAACAAAGCGTAAACAAAGTTATAGTATGCACGTATGTACTATTTGATCATCCTGAGCGGTTCTTGCTACATATTTAGTTAAATAACTCTGAGCTTTGCAGGTATTTGCAGTTCTAACTTATATAATATTAATGTATACTATCTTATCAATACGACACTATCAAAAACTCAGCGAAACTTTGCGGATCTTCATAACAAAGCGTAAACAAAGTTATAGTATGCACGGATGTACTATCTGATCATCCTGAGCGGTTCTTGAAACATATTTTGATAAATAACTCTGAGATTTGCAGGTAGTTGCAGTTCTACCTTATATAATATCAATGTATACTATCTTATCAATACGACACTATCAAAACCTCAGCGAAACTTTGCGGATCTTCATAACAAAGCGTAAACAAAGTTATAGTATGCACGTATGTACTATTTGATCATCCTGAGCGGTTCTTGCTACATATTTAGTTAAATAACTCTGACGTTTGCAGGTATTTGCAGTTCTAACTTATATAATATTAATGTATACTATCTTATCAATACGAATCAATCAAAACCGCAGCGATACTTTGCGGAACTTCATCACAAATCGTAAACAAAGTTATACTATGCAGGGATGTACTATTTGATCATCCATAGCAGTTCTTGCTACATATTTAGTTAAATAACTCTGAGCTTTGCAGGTAGTTGCAGTTCTACCTTATATAATATCAATGTATACTATCTTATCAATACGACACTATCAAAACCTCAGCGAAACTTTGCGGAACTTCATAACAAAGCGTAAACAAAGTTATAGTATGCACGGATGTACTATTTGATCATCCTGAGCGGTTCTTGCTACATATTTAGTTAAATAACTCTGAGCTTTGCAGGTATTTGCAGTTCTAACTTATATAATATTAATGTATACTATCTTATCAATACGACACTATCAAAACCACAGCGAAACTTTGCGGAACTTCATAACAAAGCGTAAACAAAGTAATAGTATGCACGGATGTACTATTTGATCATCCTGAGCGGTTCTTGCTACATATTTAGTTAAATAACTCTGAGCTTTGCCGGTATTTGCAGTTCTAACTTATATAATATTAATGTATACTATCTTATCAATACGACACTATCAAAACCTCAGCGAAACTTTACGGATCTTCATAACAAAGCGTAAACAAAGTTATAGTATGCACGGATGTACTATCTGATCATCCAGAGCGGTTCTTGAAACATATTTTGATAAATAACTCTGACGTTTGCAGGTATTTGCAGTTCTAACTTATATAATATCAATGTATACTATCTTATCAATACGACTCAATCAAAACCTCAGCGAAACTTTGCGGAACTTCATCACAAATCGTAAACAAAGTTATACTATGCAGGGATGTACTATTTGATCATCCATAGCAGTTCTTGCTACATATTTAGTTAAATAACTCTGAGCTTTGCAGGTAGTTGCAGTTCTACCTTATATAATATCAATGTATACTATCTTATCAATACGACACAATCAAAACCTCAGCGAAACTTTGCGGAACTTCATCACAAATCGTAAACAAAGTTATACTATGCACGGATGTACTATTTGATCATCCAGAGCGGTTCTTGAAACATATTTTGATAAATAACTCTGAGATTTGCAGGTAGTTGCAGTTCTACCTTATATAATATCAATGTATACTATCTTATTAATACGACACTATCAAAACCTCAGCGAAATTTTGCGGAACTTCATAACAAAGCGTAAACAAAGTTATACTATGCACGGATGTACTATTTGATCATCCATAGCAGTTCTTGCTACATATTTAGTTAAATAACTCTGAGCTTTGCAGGTAGTTGCAGTTCTACCTTATATAATATCAATGTATACTATCTTATTAATACGACACTATCAAAACCTCAGCGAAATTTTGCGGAACTTCATAACAAAGCGTAAACAAAGTTATACTATGCACGGATGTACTATTTGATCATCCATAGCAGTTCTTGCTACATATTTAGTTAAATAACTCTGAGCTTTGCAGGTAGTTGCAGTTCTACCTTATATAATATCAATGTATACTATCTTATCAATACGACACTATCAAAACCTCAGCGAAACTTTGCGGAACTTCATAACAAAGCGTAAACAAAGTTATAGTATGCACGGATGTACTATTTGATCATCCTGAGCGGTTCTTGCTACATATTTAGTTAAATACCTCTGAGCTTTGCAGGTATTTGCAGTTCTAACTAATATAATGTCAATGTATACTATCTTATCAATACGACACTATCAAAACCTCAGCGAAACTTTGCGGAACTTCATAACAAAGCGTAAACAAAGTTATAGTATGCACGGATGTACTATCTGATCATCCAGAGCGGTTCTTGAAACATATTTTGATAAATAACTCTGACGTTTGCAGGTATTTGCAGTTCTAACTTATATAATATCAATGTATACTATCTTATCAATACGACACTATCAAAACCTCAGCGAAACTTTGCGGAACTTCATAACAAAGCGTAAACAAAGTTATACTATGCACGTATGTACTATTTGATCATCCTGAGCGGTTCTTGCTACATATTTAGTTAAATAACTCTGAGCTTTGCAGGTATTTGCAGTTCTAACTTATATAATATTAATGTATACTATCTTATCAATACGACACTATCAAAAACTCAGCGAAACTTTACGGATCTTCATAACAAAGCGTAAACAAAGTTATAGTATGCACGGATGTACTATCTGATCATCCAGAGCGGTTCTTGAAACATATTTTGATAAATAACTCTGACGTTTGCAGGTATTTGCAGTTCTAAGTTATATAATATCAATGTATACTATCTTATCAATACGACACAATCAAAACCTCAGCGAAACTTTGCGGAACTTCATCACAAATCGTAAACAAAGTTATACTATGCACGGATGTACTATTTGATCATCCAGAGCGGTTCTTGAAACATATTTTGATAAATAACTCTGAGATTTGCAGGTAGTTGCAGTTCTACCTTATATAATATCAATGTATACTATCTTATCAATACGACACTATCAAAACCTCAGCGAAACTTTGCGGATCTTCATAACAAAGCGTAAACAAAGTTATAGTATGCACGTATGTACTATTTGATCATCCTGAGCGGTTCTTGCTACATATTTAGTTAAATAACTCTGAGCTTTGCAGGTATTTGCAGTTCTAACTTATATAATATTAATGTATACTATCTTATCAATACGACACTATCAAAAACTCAGCGAAACTTTACGGATCTTCATAACAAAGCGTAAACAAAGTTATAGTATGCACGGATGTACTATCTGATCATCCTGAGCGGTTCTTGAAACATATTTTGATAAATAACTCTGACGTTTGCAGGTATTTGCAGTTCTAACTTATATAATATCAATGTATACTATCTTATCAATACGACTCAATCAAAACCTCAGCGAAACTTTGCGGAACTTCATCACAAATCGTAAACAAAGTTATACTATGCAGGGATGTACTATTTGATCATCCATAGCAGTTCTTGCTACATATTTAGTTAAATAACTCTGAGCTTTGCAGGTAGTTGCAGTTCTACCTTATATAATATCAATGTATACTATCTTATCAATACGACACAATCAAAACCTCAGCGAAACTTTGCGGAACTTCATCACAAATCGTAAACAAAGTTATACTATGCACGGATGTACTATTTGATCATCCAGAGCGGTTCTTGAAACATATTTTGATAAATAACTCTGAGATTTGCAGGTAGTTGCAGTTCTACCTTATATAATATCAATGTATACTATCTTATTAATACGACACTATCAAAACCTCAGCGAAATTTTGCGGAACTTCATAACAAAGCGTAAACAAAGTTATACTATGCACGGATGTACTATTTGATCATCCATAGCAGTTCTTGCTACATATTTAGTTAAATAACTCTGAGCTTTGCAGGTAGTTGCAGTTCTACCTTATATAATATCACAGTATACTATCTTATCAATACGACACTATCAAAACCTCAGCGAAACTTTGCGGAACTTCATAACAAAGCGTAAACAAAGTTATAGTATGCACGGATGTACTATTTGATCATCCTGAGCGGTTCTTGCTACATATTTAGTTAAATACCTCTGAGCTTTGCAGGTATTTGCAGTTCTAACTTATATAATATCAATGTATACTATCTTATCAATACGACACTATCAAAACCTCAGCGAAACTTTACGGATCTTCATAACAAAGCGTAAACAAAGTTATAGTATGCACGGATGTACTATCTGATCATCCAGAGCGGTTCTTGAAACATATTTTGATAAATAACTCTGACGTTTGCAGGTATTTGCAGTTCTAACTTATATAATATCAATGTATACTATCTTATCAATACGACACTATCAAAACCTCAGCGAAACTTTGCGGAACTTCATAACAAAGCGTAAACAAAGTTATACTATGCACGTATGTACTATTTGATCATCCTGAGCGGTTCTTGCTACATATTTAGTTAAATAACTCTGAGCTTTGCAGGTATTTGCAGTTCTAACTTATATAATATTAATGTATACTATCTTATCAATACGAGACTATCAAAAACTCAGCGAAACTTTACGGATCTTCATAACAAAGCGTAAACAAAGTTATAGTATGCACGGATGTACTATCTGATCATCCAGAGCGGTTCTTGAAACATATTTTGATAAATAACTCTGACGTTTGCAGGTATTTGCAGTTCTAAGTTATATAATATCAATGTATACTATCTTATCAATACGACACAATCAAAACCTCAGCGAAACTTTGCGGAACTTCATCACAAATCGTAAACAAAGTTATACTATGCACGGATGTACTATTTGATCATCCAGAGCGGTTCTTGAAACATATTTTGATAAATAACTCTGAGATTTGCAGGTAGTTGCAGTTCTACCTTATATAATATCAATGTATACTATCTTATCAATACGACACTATCAAAACCTCAGCGAAACTTTGCGGATCTTCATAACAAAGCGTAAACAAAGTTATAGTATGCACGTATGTACTATTTGATCATCCTGAGCGGTTCTTGCTACATATTTAGTTAAATAACTCTGAGCTTTGCAGGTATTTGCAGTTCTAACTTATATAATATTAATGTATACTATCTTATCAATACGACACTATCAAAAACTCAGCGAAACTTTACGGATCTTCATAACAAAGCGTAAACAAAGTTATAGTATGCACGGATGTACTATCTGATCATCCAGAGCGGTTCTTAAAACATATTTTGATAAATAACTCTGACGTTTGCAGGTATTTGCAGTTCTAACTTATATAATATCAATGTATACTATCTTATCAATACGACTCAATCAAAACCTCAGCGAAACTTTGCGGAACTTCATCACAAATCGTAAACAAAGTTATACTATGCACGGATGTACTATTTGATCATCCAGAGCGGTTCTTGAAACATATTTTGATAAATATCTCTGAGATTTGCAGGTAGTTGCAGTTCTACCTTATATAATATCAATGTATACTATCTTATCAATACGACGCAATGAAAACGTCAGCGATACTTTGCGGGACTTCATCACAAAGCGTAAACAAAGTTATAGTATGCACGGATGTACTATTTGATCATCCAGAGCGGTTCTTGAAACATATTTTGATAAATAACTCTGAGATTTGCTGGTAGTTGCAGTTCTACCTTATATAATATCATAGTATACTATCTTACCAATACGACGCAATGAAAACGTCAGCGATACTTTGCGGAACTTCATCACAAAGCGTAAACAAAGTTATAGTATGCACGGATGTACTATCTGATCATCCAGAGCGGTTCTTAAAACATATTTTGATAAATAACTCTGACGTTTGCAGGTATTTGCAGTTCTAACTTATATAATATCAATGTATACTATCTTATCAATACGACTCAATCAAAACCTCAGCGAAACTTTGCGGAACTTCATCACAAATCGTAAACAAAGTTATACTATGCACGGATGTACTATTTGATCATCCAGAGCGGTTCTTGAAACATATTTTGATAAATATCTCTGAGATTTGCAGGTAGTTGCAGTTCTACCTTATATAATATCAATGTATACTATCTTATCAATACGACGCAATGAAAACGTCAGCGATACTTTGCGGGACTTCATCACAAAGCGTAAACAAAGTTATAGTATGCACGGATGTACTATTTGATCATCCAGAGCGGTTCTTGAAACATATTTTGATAAATAACTCTGAGATTTGCTGGTAGTTGCAGTTCTACCTTATATAATATCATAGTATACTATCTTACCAATACGACGCAATGAAAACGTCAGCGATACTTTGCGGAACTTCATCACAAAGCGTAAACAAAGTTATAGTATGCACGGATGTACTATCTGATCATCCTGAGCGTTTCTTGAAACTTATTTTGATAAATAACTCTGACGTTTGCAGGTATTTGCAGTTCTAACTTATATAATATCAATGTATACTATCTTATCAATAAGACACTATCAAAACCTCAGCGAAACTTTGCGGAACTTCATAACAAAGCGTAAACAAAGTTATACTATGCACGTATGTACTATCTGATCATCCAGAGCGGTTCTTGAAACATATTTTGATAAATAACTCTGACGTTTGCAGGTATTTGCAGTTCTAACTTATATAATATCAATGTATACTATCTTATCAATACGACACTATCAAAACCTCAGCGAAACTTTGCGGAACTTCATAACAAAGCGTAAACAAAGTTATACTATGCACGTATGTACTATTTGATCATCCTGAGCGGTTCTTGCTACATATTTAGTTAAATAACTCTGAGCTTTGCAGGTATTTGCAGTTCTAACTTATATAATATTAATGTATATTATCTTATCAATACGACACTATCAAAAACTCAGCGAAACTTTACGGATCTTCATAACAAAGCGTAAACAAATTTATAGTATGCACGGATGTACTATCTGATCATCCAGAGCGGTTCTTGAAACATATTTTGATAAATAACTCTGACGTTTGCAGGTATTTGCAGTTCTAACTTATATAATATCAATGTATACTATCTTATCAATACGACACTATCAAAACATCAGCGATACTTTGCGGAATTTCATCACAAAGCGTAAACAAAGTTATAGTATGCACGGATGTACTATTTGATCATCCAGAGCGGTTCTTGAAACATATTTTGATAAATAACTTTGAGAAGTGCAGGTTGTTGCAGTTCTACCTTATATAATATCATAGTATACTATCTTACCAATACGACGCAATGAAAACGTCAGCGATACTTTGCGGAACTTCATCACAAAGCGTAAACAAAGTTATAGTATGCACGGATGTACTATCTGATCATCCAGAGCGTTTCTTGAAACTTATTTTGATAAATAACTCTGACGTTTGCAGGTATTTGCAGTTCTAACTTATATAATATCAATGTATACTATCTTATCAATACGACACTATCAAAACCTCAGCGAAACTTTGCGGAACTTCATAACAAAGCGTAAACAAAGTTATACTATGCACGTATGTACTATTTGATCATCCTGAGCGGTTCTTGCTACATATTTAGTTAAATAACTCTGAGCTTTGCAGGTATTTGCAGTTCTAACTTATATAATATTAATGTATACTATCTTATCAATACGACACTATCAAAAACTCAGCGAAACTTTACGGATCTTCATAACAAAGCGTAAACAAAGTTATAGTATGCACGGATGTACTATCTCATCATCCAGAGCGGTTCTTGAAACATATTTTGATAAATAACTCTGACGTTTGCAGGTATTTGCAGTTCTAACTTATATAATATCAATACGACACTATCAAAACCTCAGCGAAACTTTGCGGAACTTCATAACAAAGCGTAAACAAAGTTATACTATGCACGTATGTACTATTTGATCATCCTGAGCGGTTCTTGCTACATATTTAGTTAAATAACTCTGAGCTTTGCAGGTATTTGCAGTTCTAACTTATATAATATTAATGTATACTATCTTATCCATACGACACTATCAAAAACTCAGCGAAACTTTGCGGATCTTCATAACAAAGCGTAAACAAAGTTATAGTATGCACGTATGTACTATTTGATCATCCAGAGCGGTACTTGAAACATATTTTGATAAATAACTCTGAGATTTGCAGGCAGTTGCAGGTTTACCTTATATAATATCAATGTATACTATCTTATCAATACGACACTATCAAAACCTCAGCGAAACTTTGCGGATCTTCATAACAAAGCGTAAACGAAGTTATAGTATGCACGTATGTACTATTTGATCATCCAGAGCGGTTCTTGAAACATATTTTGATAAATAACTCTGAGATTTGCAGGTAGTTGCAGTTTTACCTTATATAATATCAATGTATACTATCGTATCAATACGACACTATCAAATCCTCAGCTAAATTTTGCGGATCTTCATAACAAAGCGTAAACAAAGTTATAGTATGCACGGATGTACTATCTGATCATCCAGAGCGGTTCTTGAAACATATTTTGATAAATAACTCTGACGTTTGCAGGTATTTGCAGTTCTAAGTTATATAATATCAATGTATACTATCTTATCAATACGACTCAATCAAAACCTCAGCGAAACTTTGCGGAACTTCATCACAAATCGTAAACAAAGTTATACTATGCACGGATGTACTATTTGATCATCCAGAGCGGTTCTTGAAACATATTTTGATAAATATCTCTGAGATTTGCAGGTAGTTGCAGTTCTACCTTATATAATATCAATGTATACTATCTTATCAATACGACGCAATGAAAACGTCAGCGATACTTTGCGGGACTTCATCACAAAGCGTAAACAAAGTTATAGTATGCACGGATGTACTATTTGATCATCCAGAGCGGTTCTTGAAACATATTTTGATAAATAACTCTGAGATTTGCAGGTAGTTGCAGTTCTACCTTATATAATATCATAGTATACTATCTTACCAATACGACGCAATGAAAACGTCAGCGATACTTTGCGGAACTTCATCACAAAGCGTAAACAAAGTTATAGTATGCACGGATGTACTATCTGATCATCCAAAGCGTTTCTTGAAACTTATTTTGATAAATAACTCTGACGTTTGCAGGTATTTGCAGTTCTAACTTATATAATATCAATGTATACTATCTTATCAATACGACACTATCAAAACCTCAGCGAAACTTTGCGGAACTTCATAACAAAGCGTAAACAAAGTTATACTATGCACGTATGTACTATTTGATCATCCTGAGCGGTTCTTGCTACATATTTAGTTAAATAACTCTGAGCTTTGCAGGTATTTGCAGTTCTAACTTATATAATATTAATGTATACTATCTTATCAATACGACACTATCAAAAACTCAGCGAAACTTTACGGAACTTCATAACAAAGCGTAAACAAAGTTATATTATGCACGGATGTACTATTTGATCATCCAGAGCGGTTCTTGAAACATATTTTGATAAATAACTCTGACGTTTGCAGGTATTTGCAGTTCTAACTTATATAATATCAATGTATACTATCTTATTAATACGACACTATCAAAACCTCAGCGAAATTTTGCGGAACTTCATAACAAAGCGTAAACAAAGTTATACTATGCACGGATGTACTATTTGATCATCCATAGCAGTTCTTGCTACATATTTAGTTAAATAACTCTGAGCTTTGCAGGTAGTTGCAGTTCTACCTTATATAATATCAATGTATACTATCTTATCAATACGACACTATCAAAACATCAGCGAAACTTTGCGGAACTTCATAACAAAGCGTAAACAAAGTTATACTATGCACGGATGTACTATTTGATCATCCATAGCAGTTCTTGCTACATATTTAGTTAAATAACTCTGAGCTTTGCAGTTAGTTGCAGTTCTACCTTATATAATATCAATGTATACTATCTTATCAATACGACAGTATCAAAACCTCAGCGAAATTTTGCGGAACTTCATAACAAAGCGTAAACAAAGTTATACTATGCACGGATGTACTATTTGATCATCCATAGCAGTTCTTGCTACATATTTAGTTAAATAACTCTGAGCTTTGCAGGTAGTTGCAGTTCTACCTTATATAATATCAATATATACTATCTTATCAATACGACACTATCAAAACCTCAGCGAAACTTTGCGGAACTTCATAACAAAGCGTAATCAAAGTTATAGTATGCACGGATGTACTATTTGATCATCCTGAGCGGTTCTTGCTACATATTTAGTTAAATAACTCTGAGCTTTGCAGGTATTTGCAGTTCTACCTTATATAATATCAATGTATACTATCTTATCAATACGACGCAATGAAAACGTCAGCGATACTTTGCGGAACTTCATCACAAAGCGTAAACAAAGTTATAGTATGCACCGATATACTATTTGATCATCCAGAGCGGTTCTTGAAACATATTTTGATATATAACTCTGAGATTTGCAGGTAGTTGCAGTTTTACCTTATATAATATCAATGTATACTATCTTATCAATACGACACAATCAAAACCTCAGCGAAACTTTGCGGAACTTCATCACAAATCGTAAACAAAGTTATACTATGCACGGATGTACTATTTGATCATCCAGAGCGGTTCTTGAAACATATTTTGATATATAACTCTGAGATTTGCAGGTAGTTGCAGTTTTACCTTATATAATATCAATGTATACTATCTTATCAATACGACACAATCAAAACCTCAGCGAAACTTTGCGGAACTTCATCACAAATCGTAAACAAAGTTATACTATGCACGGATGTACTATCTGATCATCCAGAGCGGTTCTTGAAACATATTTTGATAAATAACTCTGATGTTTGCAGGTATTTGCAGTTCTAACTTATATAATATCAATGTATACTATCTTATCAATACGACTCAATCAAAACCTCAGCGAAACTTTGCGGAACTTCATAACAAAGCGTAAACAAAGTTATACTATGCACGGATGTACTATTTGATCATCCAGAGCGGTTCTTGCTACATATTTAGTTAAATAACTCTGAGCTTTGCAGGTAGTTGCAGTTCTACCTTATATAATATCAATGTATACTATCTTATCAATACGACACAATCAAAACCTCAGCGAAACTTTGCGGAACTTCATCACAAATCGTAAACAAAGTTATACTATGCACGGATGTACTATTTGATCATCCAGAGCGGTTCTTGAAACATATTTTGATAAATAACTCTGAGGTTTGCAGGTAGTTGCAGTTCTACCTTATATAATATCAATGTATACTATCTTATTAATACGACACTATCAAAACCTCAGCGAAATTTTGCGGAACTTCATAACAAAGCGTAAACAAAGTTATACTATGCACGGATGTACTATTTGATCATCCATAGCAGTTCTTGCTACATATTTAGTTAAATAACTCTGAGCTTTGCAGGTAGTTGCAGTTCTACCTTATATAATATCAATGTATACTATCTTATCAATACGACACTATCAAAACCTCAGCGAAACTTTGCGGAACTTCATAACAAAGCGTAATCAAAGTTATAGTATGCACGGATGTACTATTTGATCATCCTGAGCGGTTCTTGCTACATATTTAGTTAAATAACTCTGAGCTTTGCAGGTATTTGCAGTTCTACCTTATATAATATCAATGTATACTATCTTATCAATACGACGCAATGAAAACGTCAGCGATACTTTGCGGAACTTCATCACAAAGCGTAAACAAAGTTATAGTATGCACCGATATACTATTTGATCATCCAGAGCGGTTCTTGAAACATATTTTGATATATAACTCTGAGATTTGCAGGTAGTTGCAGTTTTACCTTATATAATATCAATGTATACTATCTTATCAATACGACACAATCAAAACCTCAGCGAAACTTTGCGGAACTTCATCACAAATCGTAAACAAAGTTATACTATGCACGGATGTACTATTTGATCATCCAGAGCGGTTCTTGAAACATATTTTGATATATAACTCTGAGATTTGCAGGTAGTTGCAGTTTTACCTTATATAATATCAATGTATACTATCTTATCAATACGACACAATCAAAACCTCAGCGAAACTTTGCGGAACTTCATCACAAATCGTAATGCACGGATGTACTATCTGATCATCCAGAGCGGTTCTTGAAACATATTTTGATGAATAACTCTGACGTTTGCAGGTATTTGCAGTTCTAACTAATATAATATCAATGTATACTATCTTATCAATACGACTCAATCAAAACCTCAGCGAAACTTTGCGGAACTTCATAACAAAGCGTAAACAAAGTTATACTATGCAGGGATGTACTATTTGATCATCCATAGCAGTTCTTGCTACATATTTAGTTAAATAACTCTGAGCTTTGCAGGTAGTTGCAGTTCTACCTTATATAATATCAATGTATACTATCTTATCAATACGACACAATCAAAACCTCAGCGAAACTTTGCGGAACTTCATCACAAATCGTAAACAAAGTTATACTATGCACGGATGTACTATTTGATCATCCAGAGCGGTTCTTGAAACATATTTTGATAAATAACTCTGAGGTTTGCAGGTAGTTGCAGTTCTACCTTATATAATATCAATGTATACTATCTTATTAATACGACACTATCAAAACCTCAGCGAAATTTTGCGGAACTTCATAACAAAGCGTAAACAAAGTTATACTATGCACGGATGTACTATTTGATCATCCATAGCAGTTCTTGCTACATATTTAGTTAAATAACTCTGAGCTTTGCAGGTAGTTGCAGTTCTACCTTATATAATATCAATGTATACTATCTTATCAATACGACACTATCAAAACCTCAGCGAAACTTTGCGGAACTTCATAACAAAGCGTAAACAAAGTAATAGTATGCACGGATGTACTATTTGATCATCCTGAGCGGTTCTTGCTACATATTTAGTTAAATAACTCTGAGCTTTGCAGGTATTTGCAGTTCTAACTTATATAATATTAATGTATACTATCTTATCAATACGACACTATCAAAACCTCAGCGAAACTTTACGGATCTTCATAACAAAGCGTAAACAAAGTTATAGTATGCACGGATGTACTATCTGATCATCCAGAGCGGTTCTTAAAACATATTTTGATAAATAACTCTGACGTTTGCAGGTATTTGCAGTTCTAACTTATATAATATCAATGTATACTATCTTATCAATACGACTCAATCAAAACCTCAGCGAAACTTTGCGGAACTTCATCACAAATCGTAAACAAAGTTATACTATGCACGGATGTACTATTTGATCATCCAGAGCGGTTCTTGAAACATATTTTGATAAATATCTCTGAGATTTGCAGGTAGTTGCAGTTCTACCTTATATAATATCAATGTATACTATCTTATCAATACGACGCAATGAAAACGTCAGCGATACTTTGCGGGACTTCATCACAAAGCGTAAACAAAGTTATAGTATGCACGGATGTACTATTTGATCATCCAGAGCGGTTCTTGAAACATATTTTGATAAATAACTCTGAGATTTGCAGGTAGTTGCAGTTCTACCTTATATAATATCATAGTATACTATCTTACCAATACGACGCAATGAAAACGTCAGCGATACTTTGCGGAACTTCATCACAAAGCGTAAACAAAGTTATAGTATGCACGGATGTACTATCTGATCATCCAGAGCGGTTCTTGAAACATATTTTGATAAATAACTCTGACGTTTGCAGGTATTTGCAGTTCTAACTTATATAATATCAATGTATACTATCTTATCAATACGACACTATCAAAACATCAGCGATACTTTGCGGAATTTCATCACAAAGCGTAAACAAAGTTATAGTATGCACGGATGTACTATTTGATCATCCAGAGCGGTTCTTGAAACATATTTTGATAAATAACTTTGAGAAGTGCAGGTTGTTGCAGTTCTACCTTATATAATATCATAGTATACTATCTTACCAATACGACGCAATGAAAACGTCAGCGATACTTTGCGGAACTTCATCACAAAGCGTAAACAAAGTTATAGTATGCACGGATGTACTATCTGATCATCCAGAGCGTTTCTTGAAACTTATTTTGATAAATAACTCTGACGTTTGCAGGTATTTGCAGTTCTAACTTATATAATATCAATGTATACTATCTTATCAATACGACACTATCAAAACCTCAGCGAAACTTTGCGGAACTTCATAACAAAGCGTAAACAAAGTTATACTATGCACGTATGTACTATTTGATCATCCTGAGCGGTTCTTGCTACATATTTAGTTAAATAACTCTGAGCTTTGCAGGTATTTGCAGTTCTAACTTATATAATATCAATGTATACTATCTTATCAATACAACACTATCAAAACCTCAGCGAAACTTTGCGGAACTTCATAACAAAGCGTAAACAAAGTTATACTATGCACGTATGTACTATTTGATCATCCTGAGCGGTTCTTGAAACATATTTTGATAAATAACTCTGACGTTTGCAGGTATTTGCAGTTCTAACTTATATAATATCAATGTATACTATCTTATCAATACGACACTATCAAAACCTCAGCGAAACTTTGCGGAACTTCATAACAAAGCGTAAACAAAGTTATACTATGCACGTATGTACTATTTGATCATCCTGAGCGGTTCTTGCTACATATTTAGTTAAATAACTCTGAGCTTTGCAGGTATTTGCAGTTCTAACTTATATAATATTAATGTATACTATCTTATCCATACGACACTATCAAAAACTCAGCGAAACTTTGCGGATCTTCATAACAAAGCGTAAACAAAGTTATAGTATGCACGTATGTACTATTTGATCATCCAGAGCGGTACTTGAAACATATTTTGATAAATAACTCTGAGATTTGCAGGCAGTTGCAGGTTTACCTTATATAATATCAATGTATACTATCTTATCAATACGACACTATCAAAACCTCAGCGAAACTTTGCGGATCTTCATAACAAAGCGTAAACGAAGTTATAGTATGCACGTATGTACTATTTGATCATCCAGAGCGGTTCTTGAAACATATTTTGATAAATAACTCTGACGTTTGCAGGTATTTGCAGTTCTAACTTATATAATATCAATGTATACTATCTTATCAATACGACACTATCAAAACCTCAGCGAAACTTTGCGGAACTTCATAACAAAGCGTAAACAAAGTTATACTATGCACGTATGTACTATTTGATCATCCTGAGCGGATCTTGCTACATATTTAGTTAAATAACTCTGAGCTTTGCAGGTATTTGCAGTTCTAACTTATATAATATTAATGTATACTATCTTATCAATACGACACTATCAAAAACTCAGCGAAACTTTACGGATCTTCATAACAAAGCGTAAACAAAGTTATAGTATGCACGTATGTACTATCTGATCATCCAGAGCGGTTCTTGAAACATATTTTGATAAATAACTCTGACGTTTGCAGGTATTTGCAGTTCTAACTTATATAATATCAATGTATACTATCTTATCAATACGACTCAATCAAAACCTCAGCGAAACTTTGCGGAACTTCATCACAAATCGTAAACAAAGTTATACTATGCACGGATGTACTATTTGATCATCCAGAGCGGTTCTTGAAACATATTTTGATAAATATCTCTGAGATTTGCAGGTAGTTGCAGTTCTACCTTATATAATATCAATGTATACTATCTTATCAATACGACGCAATGAAAACGTCAGCGATACTTTGCGGGACTTCATCACAAAGCGTAAACAAAGTTATAGTATGCACGGATGTACTATTTGATCATCCTGAGCGGTTCTTGCTACATATTTAGTTAAATAACTCTGACGTTTGCAGGTATTTGCAGTTCTAACTTATAAAATATCAATGTATACTATCTTATGAATACGACACAATCAAAACCTCAGCGATACTTTGCGGAATTTCATAACAAAGTGTGAACAAAGTTATAGTATGCACGGATGTACTATTTGATCATCCAGAGCGGTTCTTGAAACATATTTTGATAAATAACTCTGAGATTTGCAGGTAGTTGCAGTTCTACCTTATATAATATCAATGTAAACTATCTTATTAATACGACACTATCAAAACCTCAGCGAAATTTTGCTGAACTTCATAACAAAGCGTAAACAAAGTTATACTATGGACGGATGTACTATTTGATCATCCATAGCAGTTCCTGCTACATATTTAGTTAAATAACTCTGAGCTTTGCAGGTAGTTGCAGTTCTACCTTATATAATATCAATGTATACTATCTTATCAATACGACACTATCAAAACCTCAGCGAAACTTTGCGGAACTTCATAACAAAGCGTAAACAAAGTTATACTATGCACGTATGTACTATTTGATCATCCTGAGCGGTTCTTGCTACATATTTAGTTAAATAACTCTGAGCTTTGCAGGTATTTGCAGTTCTAACTTATATAATATTAATGTATACTATCTTATCCATACGACACTATCAAAAACTCAGCGAAACTTTGCGGATCTTCATAACAAAGCGTAAACAAAGTTATAGTATGCACGTATGTACTATTTGATCATCCAGAGCGGTTCTTGAAACATATTTTGATAAATAACTCTGAGATTTGCAGGCAGTTGCAGGTTTACCTTATATAATATCAATGTATACTATCTTATCAATACGACACTATCAAAACCTCAGCGAAACTTTGCGGATCTTCATAACAAAGCGTAAACGAAGTTATAGTATGCACGTATGTACTATTTGATCATCCAGAGCGGTTCTTGAAACATATTTTGATAAATAACTCTGAGATTTGCAGGTAGTTGCAGTTTTACCTTATATAATATCAATGTATACTATCGTATCAATACGACACTATCAAATCCTCAGCTAAATTTTGCGGATCTTCATAACAAAGCGTAAACAAAGTTATAGTATGCACGGATGTACTATCTGATCATCCAGAGCGGTTCTTGAAACATATTTTGATAAATAACTCTGACGTTTGCAGGTATTTGCAGTTCTAAGTTATATAATATCAATGTATACTATCTTATCAATACGACACAATCAAAACCTCAGCGAAACTTTGCGGAACTTCATCACAAATCGTAAACAAAGTTATACTATGCACGGATGTACTATTTGATCATCCAGAGCGGTTCTTGAAACATATTTTGATAAATAACTCTGAGATTTGCAGGTAGTTGCAGTTCTACCTTATATAATATCAATGTATACTATCTTATCAATACGACGCAATGAAAACGTCAGCGATACTTTGCGGGGCTTCATCACAAAGCGTAAACAAAGTTATAGTATGCACGGATGTACTATTTGATCATCCCGAGCGGTTCTTGAAACATATTTTGATAAATAACTCTGAGATTTGCAGGTAGTTGCAGTTCTACATTATATAATATCATAGTATACTATCTTACCAATACGACGCAATGAAAACGTCGGCGATACTTTGCGGAACTTCATCACAAAGCGTAAACAAAGTTATAGTATGCACGGATGTACTATCTGATCATCCAGAGCGTTTCTTGAAACTTATTTTGATAAATAACTCTGACGTTTGCAGGTATTTGCAGTTCTAACTTATATAATATCAATGTATACTATCTTATCAATACGACACTATCAAAACATCAGCGATACTTTGCGGAATTTCATCACAAAGCGTAAACAAAGTTATAGTATGCACGGATGTACTATCTGATCATCCAGAGCGTTTCTTGAAACTTATTTTGATAAATAACTCTGACGTTTGCAGGTATTTGCAGTTCTAACTTATATAATATTAATGTATACTATCTTATCAATACGACACTATCAAAAACTCAGCGAAACTTTACGGATCTTCATAACAAAGCGTAAACAAAGTTATAGTATGCACGGATGTACTATCTGATCATCCAGAGCGGTTCTTGAAACATATTTTGATAAATAACTCTGACATTTGCAGGTATTTGCAGTTCTAACTTATATAATATCAATGTATACTATCTTATCAATACGACACAATCAAAACCTCAGCGAAACTTTGCGGAACTTCATCACAAATCGTAAACAAAGTTATACTATGCACGGATGTAGTATTTGATCATCCAGAGCGGTTCTTGAAACATATTTTTATAAATAACTCTGAGACTTGCAGGTAGTTGCAGTTCTACCTTATATAATATCAATGTATACTATCTTATCAATACGACACTATCAAAACCTCAGCGAAACTTTGCGGATCTTCATAACAAAGCGTAAACAAAGTTATAGTATGCACGTATGTACTATTTGATCATCCAGAGCGGTTCTTGCTACATATTTAGTTAAATAACTCCGAGCTTTGCAGGTATTTGCAGTTCTAACTTATATAATATCAATGTATACTATCTTATCAATACGACACTATCAAAACATCAGCGATACTTTGCGGGACTTCATCACAAAGCGTAAACAAAGTTATAGTATGCACGGATGTACTATTTGATCATCCAGAGCGGTTCTTGAAACATATTTTGATAAATAACTCTGAGATTTGCAGGTAGTTGCAGTTCTACCTTATATAATATCATAGTATACTATCTTACCAATACGACGCAATGAAAACGTCAGCGATACTTTGCGGAACTTCATCACAAAGCGTAAACAAAGTTATACTATGCACGGATGTACTATTTGATCATCCATAGCAGTTCTTGCTACATATTCAGTTAAATAACTCTGAGCTTTGCAGGTAGTTGCAGTTCTACCTTATATAATATCAATGTATACTATCTTATCAATACGACACTATCAAAACATCAGCGAAACTTTGCGGAACTTCATAACAAAGTGTGAACAAAGTTATATTATGCACGGATGTACTATTTGATCATCCAGAGCGGTTCTTGAAACATATTTTGATAAATAACTCTGAGATTTGCAGGTAGTTGCAGTTCTACCTTATATAATATCAATGTATACTATCTTATTAATACGACACTATCAAAACCTCAGCGAAATTTTGCGGAACTTCATAACAAAGCGTAAACAAAGTTATACTATGCACGGATGTACTATTTGATCATCCATAGCAGTTCTTGCTACATATTTAGTTAAATAACTCTGAGCTTTGCAGGTAGTTGCCGTTCTACCTTATATAATATCAATGTATACTATCTTATCAATACGACACTATCAAAACATCAGCGAAACTTTGCGGAACTTCATAACAAAGCGTAAACAAAGTTATACTATGCACGGATGTACTATTTGATCATCCATAGCAGTTCTTGCTACATATTTAGTTAAATAACTCTGAGCTTTGCAGTTAGTTGCAGTTCTACCTTATATAATATCAATGTATACTATCTTATCAATACGACAGTATCAAAACCTCAGCGAAATTTTGCGGAACTTCATAACAAAGCGTAAACAAAGTTATACTATGCACGGATGTACTATTTGATCATCCATAGCAGTTCTTGCTACATATTTAGTTAAATAACTCTGAGCTTTGCAGGTATTTGCAGTTCTACCTTATATAATATCAATGTATACTATCTTATCAATACGACGCAATGAAAACGTCAGCGATACTTTGCGGAACTTCATCACAAAGCGTAAACAAAGTTATAGTATGCACCGATATACTATTTGATCATCCAGAGCGGTTCTTGAAACATATTTTGATATATAACTCTGAGATTTGCAGGTAGTTGCAGTTTTACCTTATATAATATCAATGTATACTATCTTATCAATACGACACAATCAAAACCTCAGCGAAACTTTGCGGAACTTCATCACAAATCGTAAACAAAGTTATACTATGCACGGATGTAGTATTTGATCATCCAGAGCGGTTCTTGAAACATATTTTTATAAATAACTCTGAGACTTGCAGGTAGTTGCAGTTCTACCTTATATAATATCAATGTATACTATCTTATCAATACGACACTATCAAAACCTCAGCGAAACTTTGCGGATCTTCATCACAAATCGTAAACAAAGTTATACTATGCACGGATGTACTATTTGATCATCCAGAGCGGTTCTTGAAACATATTTTGATATATAACTCTGAGCTTTGCAGTTAGTTGCAGTTCTACCTTATATAATATCAATGTATACTATCTTATCAATACGACAGTATCAAAACCTCAGCGAAATTTTGCGGAACTTCATAACAAAGCGTAAACAAAGTTATACTATGCACGGATGTACTATTTGATCATCCATAGCAGTTCTTGCTACATATTTAGTTAAATAACTCTGAGCTTTGCAGGTATTTGCAGTTCTACCTTATATAATATCAATGTATACTATCTTATCAATACGACGCAATGAAAACGTCAGCGATACTTTGCGGAACTTCATCACAAAGCGTAAACAAAGTTATAGTATGCACCGATATACTATTTGATCATCCAGAGCGGTTCTTGAAACATATTTTGATATATAACTCTGAGATTTGCAGGTAGTTGCAGTTTTACCTTATATAATATCAATGTATACTATCTTATCAATACGACACAATCAAAACCTCAGCGAAACTTTGCGGAACTTCATCACAAATCGTAAACAAAGTTATACTATGCACGGATGTACTATTTGATCATCCAGAGCGGTTCTTGAAACATATTTTGATATATAACTCTGAGATTTGCAGGTAGTTGCAGTTTTACCTTATATAATATCAATGTATACTATCTTATCAATACGACACAATCAAAACCTCAGCGAAACTTTGCGGAACTTCATCACAAATCGTAAACAAAGTTATACTATGCACGGATGTACTATCTGATCATCCAGAGCGGTTCTTGAAACATATTTTGATAAATAACTCTGATGTTTGCAGGTATTTGCAGTTCTAACTTATATAATATCAATGTATACTATCTTATCAATACGACTCAATCAAAACCTCAGCGAAACTTTGCGGAACTTCATAACAAAGCGTAAACAAAGTTATACTATGCAGGGATGTACTATTTGATCATCCATAGCAGTTCTTGCTACATATTTAGTTAAATAACTCTGAGCTTTGCAGGTAGTTGCAGTTCTACCTTATATAATATCAATGTATACTATCTTATCAATACGACACTATCAAAACCTCAGCGAAACTTTGCGGAACTTCATAACAAAGCGTAAACAAAGTAATAGTATGCACGGATGTACTATTTGATCATCCTGAGCGGTTCTTGCTACATATTTAGTTAAATAACTCTGAGCTTTGCAGGTATTTGCAGTTCTAACTTATATAATATTAATGTATACTATCTTATCAATACGACACTATCAAAACCTCAGCGAAACTTTACGGAACTTCATAACAAAGCGTAAACAAAGTTATAGTATGCACGGATGTACTATCTGATCATCCAGAGCGGTTCTTAAAACATATTTTGATAAATAACTCTGACGTTTGCAGGTATTTGCAGTTCTAACTTATATAATATCAATGTATACTATCTTATCAATACGACTCAATCAAAACCTCAGCGAAACTTTGCGGAACTTCATCACAAATCGTAAACAAAGTTATACTATGCACGGATGTACTATTTGATCATCCAGAGCGGTTCTTGAAACATATTTTGATAAATATCTCTGAGATTTGCAGGTAGTTGCAGTTCTACCTTATATAATATCAATGTATACTATCTTATCAATACGACGCAATGAAAACGTCAGCGATACTTTGCGGGACTTCATCAGAAAGCGTAAACAAAGTTATAGTATGCACGGATGTACTATTTGATCATCCAGAGCGGTTCTTGAAACATATTTTGATAAATAACTCTGAGATTTGCAGGTAGTTGCAGTTCTACCTTATATAATATCATAGTATACTATCTTACCAATACGACGCAATGAAAACGTCAGCGATACTTTGCGGAACTTCATCACAAAGCGTAAACAAAGTTATAGTATGCACGGATGTACTATCTGATCATCCAGAGCGTTTCTTGAAACTTATTTTGATAAATAACTCTGACGTTTGCAGGTATTTGCAGTTCTAACTTATATAATATCAATGTATACTATCTTATCAATACAACACTATCAAAACCTCAGCGAAACTTTGCGGAACTTCATAACAAAGCGTAAACAAAGTTATACTATGCACGTATGTACTATTTGATCATCCTGAGCGATTCTTGCTACATATTTAGTTAAATAACTCTGAGCTTTGCAGGTATTTGCAGTTCTAACTTATATAATATTAATGTATACTATCTTATCAATACGACACTATCAAAAACTCAGCGAAACTTTACGGATCTTCATAACAAAGCGTAAACAAAGTTATAGTATGCACGGATGTACTATCTGATCATCCAGAGCGGTTCTTGAAACATATTTTGATAAATAACTCTGACGTTTGCAGGTATTTGCAGTTCTAACTTATATAATATCAATGTATACTATCTTATCAATACGACACTATCAAAACCTCAGCGAAACTTTGCGGAACTTCATAACAAAGCGTAAACAAAGTTATACTATGCACGTATGTACTATTTGATCATCCTGAGCGGATCTTGCTACATATTTAGTTAAATAACTCTGAGCTTTGCAGGTATTTGCAGTTCTAACTTATATAATATTAATGTATACTATCTTATCAATACGACACTATCAAAAACTCAGCGAAACTTTACGGATCTTCATAACAAAGCGTAAACAAAGTTATAGTATGCACGGATGTACTATCTGATCATCCAGAGCGGTTCTTGAAACATATTTTGATAAATAACTCTGACGTTTGCAGGTATTTGCAGTTCTAACTTATATAATATCAATGTATACTATCTTATCAATACGACTCAATCAAAACCTCAGCGAAACTTTGCGGAACTTCATCACAAATCGTAAACAAAGTTATACTATGCACGGATGTACTATTTGATCATCCAGAGCGGTTCTTGAAACATATTTTGATAAATATCTCTGAGATTTGCAGGTAGTTGCAGTTCTACCTTATATAATATCAATGTATACTATCTTATCAATACGACGCAATGAAAACGTCAGCGATACTTTGCGGGACTTCATCACAAAGCGTAAACAAAGTTATAGTATGCACGGATGTACTATTTGATCATCCTGAGCGGTTCTTGCTACATATTTAGTTAAATAACTCTGACGTTTGCAGGTATTTGCAGTTCTAACTTATAAAATATCAATGTATACTATCTTATGAATACGACACAATCAAAACCTCAGCGATACTTTGCGGAATTTCATAACAAAGTGTGAACAAAGTTATAGTATGCACGGATGTACTATTTGATCATCCAGAGCGGTTCTTGAAACATATTTTGATAAATAACTCTGAGATTTGCAGGTAGTTGCAGTTCTACCTTATATAATATCAATGTAAACTATCTTATTAATACGACACTATCAAAACCTCAGCGAAATTTTGCTGAACTTCATAACAAAGCGTAAACAAAGTTATACTATGGACGGATGTACTATTTGATCATCCATAGCAGTTCCTGCTACATATTTAGTTAAATAACTCTGAGCTTTGCAGGTAGTTGCAGTTCTACCTTATATAATATCAATGTATACTATCTTATCAATACGACACTATCAAAACCTCAGCGAAACTTTGCGGAACTTCATAACAAAGCGTAAACAAAGTTATACTATGCACGTATGTACTATTTGATCATCCTGAGCGGATCTTGCTACATATTTAGTTAAATAACTCTGAGCTTTGCAGGTATTTGCAGTTCTAACTTATATAATATCAATGTATACTATCTTATCAATACGACTCAATCAAAACCTCAGCGAAACTTTGCGGAACTTCATCACAAATCGTAAACAAAGTTATACTATGCACGGATGTACTATTTGATCATCCAGAGCGGTTCTTGAAACATATTTTGATAAATATCTCTGAGATTTGCAGGTAGTTGCAGTTCTACCTTATATAATATCAATGTATACTATCTTATCAATACGACGCAATGAAAACGTCAGCGATACTTTGCGGGACTTCATCACAAAGCGTAAACAAAGTTATAGTATGCACGGATGTACTATTTGATCATCCAGAGCGGTTCTTGAAACATATTTTGATAAATAACTCTGAGATTTGCAGGTAGTTGCAGTTCTACCTTATATAATATCATAGTATACTATCTTACCAATACGACGCAATGAAAACGTCAGCGATACTTTGCGGAACTTCATCACAAAGCGTAAACAAAGTTATAGTATGCACGGATGTACTATCTGATCATCCAGAGCGTTTCTTGAAACTTATTTTGATAAATAACTCTGACGTTTGCAGGTATTTGCAGTTCTAACTTATATAATATCAATGTATACTATCTTATCAATACGACACTATCAAAACATCAGCGATACTTTGCGGAATTTCATCACAAAGCGTAAACAAAGTTATAGTATGCACGGATGTACTATCTGATCATCCAGAGCGTTTCTTGAAACTTATTTTGATAAATAACTCTGACGTTTGCAGGTATTTGCAGTTCTAACTTATATAATATCAATGTATACTATCTTATCAATACGACACTATCAAAACATCAGCGATTCTTTGCGGGACTTCATCACAAAGCGTAAACAAAGTTATAGTATGCACGGATGTACTATCTGATCATCCAGAGCGTTTCTTGAAACTTATTTTGATAAATAACTCTGACGTTTGCAGGTATTTGCAGTTCTAACTTATATAATATCAATGTATACTATCTTATCAATACGACACTATCAAAACCTCAGCGAAACTTTGCGGAACTTCATAACAAAGCGTAAACAAAGTTATACTATGCACGTATGTACTATTTGATCATCCTGAGCGGTTCTTGCTACATATTTAGTTAAATAACTCTGAGCTTTGCAGGTATTTGCAGTTCTAACTTATATAATATTAATGTATACTATCTTATCAATACGACACTATCAAAAACTCAGCGAAACTTTACGGATCTTCATAACAAAGCGTAAACAAAGTTATAGTATGCACGGATGTACTATCTGATCATCCAGAGCGGTTCTTGAAACATATTTTGATAAATAACTCTGACGTTTGCAGGTATTTGCAGTTCTAACTTATATAATATCAATGTATACTATCTTATCAATACGACACTATCAAAACCTCAGCGAAACTTTGCGGAACTTCATAACAAAGCGTAAACAAAGTTATACTATGCACGTATGTACTATTTGATCATCCTGAGCGGATCTTGCTACATATTTAGTTAAATAACTCTGAGCTTTGCAGGTATTTGCAGTTCTAACTTATATAATATTAATGTATACTATCTTATCAATACGACACTATCAAAAACTCAGCGAAACTTTACGGATCTTCATAACAAAGCGTAAACAAAGTTATAGTATGCACGGATGTACTATCTGATCATCCAGAGCGGTTCTTGAAACATATTTTGATAAATAACTCTGACGTTTGCAGGTATTTGCAGTTCTAACTTATATAATATCAATGTATACTATCTTATCAATACGACTCAATCAAAACCTCAGCGAAACTTTGCGGAACTTCATCACAAATCGTAAACAAAGTTATACTATGCACGGATGTACTATTTGATCATCCAGAGCGGTTCTTGAAACATATTTTGATAAATATCTCTGAGATTTGCAGGTAGTTGCAGTTCTACCTTATATAATATCAATGTATACTATCTTATCAATACGACGCAATGAAAACGTCAGCGATACTTTGCGGGACTTCATCACAAAGCGTAAACAAAGTTATAGTATGCACGGATGTACTATTTGATCATCCTGAGCGGTTCTTGCTACATATTTAGTTAAATAACTCTGACGTTTGCAGGTATTTGCAGTTCTAACTTATAAAATATCAATGTATACTATCTTATGAATACGACACAATCAAAACCTCAGCGATACTTTGCGGAATTTCATAACAAAGTGTGAACAAAGTTATAGTATGCACGGATGTACTATTTGATCATCCAGAGCGGTTCTTGAAACATATTTTGATAAATAACTCTGAGATTTGCAGGTAGTTGCAGTTCTACCTTATATAATATCAATGTAAACTATCTTATTAATACGACACTATCAAAACCTCAGCGAAATTTTGCTGAACTTCATAACAAAGCGTAAACAAAGTTATACTATGGACGGATGTACTATTTGATCATCCATAGCAGTTCCTGCTACATATTTAGTTAAATAACTCTGAGCTTTGCAGGTAGTTGCAGTTCTACCTTATATAATATCAATGTATACTATCTTATCAATACGACACTATCAAAACCTCAGCGAAACTTTGCGGAACTTCATAACAAAGCGTGAACAAAGTTATACTATGCACGTATGTACTATTTGATCATCCTGAGCGGATCTTGCTACATATTTAGTTAAATAACTCTGAGCTTTGCAGGTATTTGCAGTTCTAACTTATATAATATCAATGTATACTATCTTATCAATACGACTCAATCAAAACCTCAGCGAAACTTTGCGGAACTTCATCACAAATCGTAAACAAAGTTATACTATGCACGGATGTACTATTTGATCATCCAGAGCGGTTCTTGAAACATATTTTGATAAATATCTCTGAGATTTGCAGGTAGTTGCAGTTCTACCTTATATAATATCAATGTATACTATCTTATCAATACGACGCAATGAAAACGTCAGCGATACTTTGCGGGACTTCATCACAAAGCGTAAACAAAGTTATAGTATGCACGGATGTACTATTTGATCATCCAGAGCGGTTCTTGAAACATATTTTGATAAATAACTCTGAGATTTGCAGGTAGTTGCAGTTCTACCTTATATAATATCATAGTATACTATCTTACCAATACGACGCAATGAAAACGTCAGCGATACTTTGCGGAACTTCATCACAAAGCGTAAACAAAGTTATAGTATGCACGGACGTACTATCTGATCATCCAGAGCGTTTCTTGAAACTTATTTAGTTAAATAACTCTGACGTTTGCAGGTATTTGCAGTTCTAACTTATAAAATATCAATGTATACTATCTTATGAATACGACACAATCAAAACCTCAGCGATACTTTGCGGAATTTCATAACAAAGTGTGAACAAAGTTATAGTATGCACGGATGTACTATTTGATCATCCAGAGCGGTTCTTGAAACATATTTTGATAAATAACTCTGAGATTTGCAGGTAGTTGCAGTTCTACCTTATATAATATCAATGTAAACTATCTTATTAATACGACACTATCAAAACCTCAGCGAAATTTTGCTGAACTTCATAACAAAGCGTAAACAAAGTTATACTATGGACGGATGTACTATTTGATCATCCATAGCAGTTCCTGCTACATATTTAGTTAAATAACTCTGAGCTTTGCAGGTAGTTGCAGTTCTACCTTATATAATATCAATGTATACTATCTTATCAATACGACACTATCAAAACCTCAGCGAAACTTTGCGGAACTTCATAACAAAGCGTAAACAAAGTTATACTATGCACGTATGTACTATTTGATCATCCTGAGCGGATCTTGCTACATATTTAGTTAAATAACTCTGAGCTTTGCAGGTATTTGCAGTTCTACCTTATATAATATCAATGTATACTATCTTATCAATACGACTCAATCAAAACCTCAGCGAAACTTTGCGGAACTTCATCACAAATCGTAAACAAAGTTATACTATGCACGGATGTACTATTTGATCATCCAGAGCGGTTCTTGAAACATATTTTGATAAATATCTCTGAGATTTGCAGGTAGTTGCAGTTCTACCTTATATAATATCAATGTATACTATCTTATCAATACGACGCAATGAAAACGTCAGCGATACTTTGCGGGACTTCATCACAAAGCGTAAACAAAGTTATAGTATGCACGGATGTACTATTTGATCATCCAGAGCGGTTCTTGAAACATATTTTGATAAATAACTCTGAGATTTGCAGGTAGTTGCAGTTCTACCTTATATAATATCATAGTATACTATCTTACCAATACGACGCAATGAAAACGTCAGCGATACTTTGCGGAACTTCATCACAAAGCGTAAACAAAGTTATAGTATGCACGGACGTACTATCTGATCATCCAGAGCGTTTCTTGAAACTTATTTTGATAAATAACTCTGACGTTTGCAGGTATTTGCAGTTCTAACTTATATAATATCAATGTATACTATCTTATCAATACGACACTATCAAAACATCAGCGATACTTTGCGGAATTTCATCACAAAGCGTAAACAAAGTTATAGTATGCACGGATGTACTATCTGATCATCCAGAGCGTTTCTTGAAACTTATTTTGATAAATAACTCTGACGTTTGCAGGTATTTGCAGTTCTAACTTATATAATATCAATGTATACTATCTTATCAATACGACACTATCAAAACATCAGCGATTCTTTGCGGGACTTCATCACAAAGCGTAAACAAAGTTATAGTATGCACGGATGTACTATTTGATCATCCAGAGCGGTTCTTGAAACATATTTTGATAAATAACTTTGAGATTTCCAGGTAGTTGCAGTTCTACCTTATATAATATCATAGTATACTATCTTACCAATACGACGCAATGAAAACGTCAGCGATACTTTGCGGAACTTCATCACAAAGCGTAAACAAAGTTATAGTATGCACGGATGTACTATTTGATCATCCAGAGAGGTTCTTGAAACATATTTTGATAAATAACTCTGAGATTTGCAGGTAGTTGCAGTTCTACCTTATATAATATCATAGTATACTATCTTATCAATACGACGCAATGAAAACGTCAGCGATACTTTGCGGAACTTCATCACAAAGCGTAAACAAAGTTATAGTATGCACGGATGTACTATTTGATCATCCAGAGAGGTTCTTGAAACATATTTTGATAAATAACTCTGAGATTTGCAGGTAGTTGCAGTTCTACCTTATATAATATCAATGTATACTATCTTATTAATACGACACTATCAAAACCTCAGCGAAATTTTGCTGAACTTCATAACAAAGCGTAAACAAAGTTATACTATGCACGGATGTACTATTTGATCATCCATAGCAGTTCTTGCTACATATTTAGTTAAATAACTCTGAGCTTTGCAGGTAGTTGCAGTTCTACCTTATATAATATCAATGTATACTATCTTATCAATACGACACTATCAAAACCTCAGCGAAACTTTGCGGAACTTCATATCAAAGCGTAAACAAAGTTATACTATGCACGTATGTACTATTTGATCATCCTGAGCCGTTCTTGCTACATATTTAGTTAAATAACTCTGAGCTTTGCAGGTATTTGCAGTTCTAACTTATATAATATCAATGTATACTATCTTATCAATACGACACAATCAAAACCTCAGCGAAACTTTGCGGAACTTCATCACAAAGCGTAAACAAAGTTATAGTATGCACGGATGTACTATTTGATCATCCTGAGCGGTTCTTGCTACATATTTAGTTAAATAACTCTGACGTTTGCAGGTATTTGCAGTTCTAACTTATAAAATATCAATGTATACTATCTTATGAATACGACACAATCAAAACCTCAGCGATACTTTGCGGAATTTCATAACAAATTGTGAACAAAGTTATAGTATGCACGGATGTACTATTTGATCATCCAGAGCGGTTCTTGAAACATATTTTGATAAATAACTCTGAGATTTGCACGTAGTTGCAGTTCTACCTTATATAATATCAATGTATACTATCTTATTAATACGACACTATCAAAACCTCAGCGAAATTTTGCTGAACTTCATAACAAAGCGTAAACAAAGTTATACTATGCACGGATGTACTATTTGATCATCCATAGCAGTTCTTGCTACATATTTAGTTAAATAACTCTGAGCTTTGCAGGTAGTTGCAGTTCTACCTTATATAATATCAATGTATACTATCTTATCAATACGACACTATCAAAACCTCAGCGAAATTTTGCGGAACTTCATAACAAAGCGTAAACAAAGTTATACTATGCACGTATGTACTATTTGATCATCCTGAGCCGTTCTTGCTACATATTTAGTTAAATAACTCTGAGCTTTGCAGGTATTTGCAGTTCTAACTTATATAATATCAATGTATACTATCTTATCAATACGACACAATCAAAACCTCAGCGAAACTTTGCGGAACTTCATCACAAAGCGTAAACAAAGTTATAGTATGCACGGATGTACTATTTGATCATCATGAGCGGTTCTTGCTACATATTTAGTTAAATAACTCTGACGTTTGCAGGTATTTGCAGTTCTAACTTATAAAATATCAATGTATACTATCTTATGAATACGACACAATCAAAACCTCAGCGATACTTTGTGGAATTTCATAACAAATTGTGAACAAAGTTATAGTATGCACGGATGTACTATTTGATCATCCAGAGCGGTTCTTGAAACATATTTTGATAAATAACTCTGAGATTTGCAGGTAGTTGCAGTTCTACCTTATATAATATCAATGTATACTATCTTATTAATACGACACTATCAAAACCTCAGCGAAATTTTGCTGAACTTCATAACAAAGCGTAAACAAAGTTATACTATGCACGGATGTACTATTTGATCATCCATAGCAGTTCTTGCTACATATTTAGTTAAATAACTCTGAGCTTTGCAGGTAGTTGCAGTTCTACCTTATATAATATCAATGTATACTATCTTATCAATACGACACTATCAAAACCTCAGCGAAACTTTGCGGAACTTCATAACAAAGCGTAAACAAAGTTATACTATGCACGTATGTACTATTTGATCATCCTGAGCCGTTCTTGCTACATATTTAGTTAAATAACTCTGAGCTTTGCAGGTATTTGCAGTTCTAACTTATATAATATTAATGTATACTATCTTATCAATACGACACTATCAAAAACTCAGCGAAACTTTACGGATCTTCATAACAAAGCGTAAACAAAGTTATAGTATGCACGGATGTACTATCTGATCATCCAGAGCGGTTCTTGAAACATATTTTGATAAATAACTCTGACGTTTGCAGGTATTTGCAGTTCTAACTTATATAATATCAATGTATACTATCTTATCAATACGACACAATCAAAACCTCAGCGAAACTTTGCGGAACTTCATAACAAAGCGTAAACAAAGTTATAGTATGCACGGATGTACTATTTGATCATCCTGAGCGGTTCTTGCTACATATTTAGTTAAATAACTCTGACGTTTGCAGGTATTTGCAGTTCTAACTTATAAAATATCAATGTATACTATCTTATGAATACGACACAATCAAAACCTCAGCGATACTTTGCGGAATTTCATAACAAATTGTGAACAAAGTTATAGTATGCACGGATGTACTATTTGATCATCCAGAGCGGTTCTTGAAACATATTTTGATAAATAACTCTGAGATTTGCAGGTAGTTGCAGTTCTACCTTATATAATATCAATGTATACTATCTTATTAATACGACACTATCAAAACCTCAGCGAAATTTTGCTGAACTTCATAACAAAGCGTAAACAAAGTTATACTATGCACGGATGTACTATTTGATCATCCATAGCAGTTCTTGCTACATATTTGGTTAAATAACTCTGAGCTTTGCAGGTAGTTGCAGTTCTACCTTATATAATATCAATGTATACTATCTTATCAATACGACACTATCAAAACCTCAGCGAAACTTTGCGGAACTTCATAACAAAGCGTAAACAAAGTTATACTATGCACGTATGTACTATTTGATCATCCTGAGCCGTTCTTGCTACATATTTAGTTAAATAACTCTGAGCTTTGCAGGTATTTGCAGTTCTAACTTATATAATATTAATGTATACTATCTTATCAATACGACACTATCAAAAACTCAGCGAAACTTTACGGATCTTCATAACAAAGCGTAAACAAAGTTATAGTATGCACGGATGTACTATCTGATCATCCAGAGCGGTTCTTGAAACATATTTTGATAAATAACTCTGAGCTTTGCAGGTAGTTGCAGTTCTACCTTATATAATATCAATATATACTATCTTATCAATACGACACTATCAAAACCTCAGCGAAACTTTGCGGAACTTCATAACAAAGCGAAATCAAAGTTATACTATGCACGGATGTACTATTTGATCATCCATAGCAGTTCTTGCTACATATTTAGTTAAATAACTCTGAGCTTTGCAGGTAGTTGCAGATCTAACTTATATAATATCAATGTATACTATCTTATCAATACGACACTATCAAAACATCAGCGATACTTTGCGGAATTTAATAACAAAGTGTGAACAAAGTTATACTATGCACGGATTTACTATTTGATCATCCAGAGCGGTTCTTGAAACATATTTTGATAAATAACTCTGAGCTTTGCAGGTATTTGCAGTTCTAACTTATATAATATCAATGTATACTATCTTATCAATACGACACTATCAAATCCTCAGCTAAATTTTGCGGAACTTCATAACAAAGCGTAAACAAAGTTATACTATGCAAGTATGTACTATTTGATCATCCTGAGCGGTTCTTGCTACATATTTAGTTAAATAACTCCGAGCTTTGCAGGTATTTGCAGTTCTAACTTATATAATATCAATGTATACTATCTTATCAATACGACACAATCAAAACCTCAGCGAAACTTTGCGGAACTTCATCACAAAGCGTAAACAAAGTTATAGTATGCACGGATGTACTATTTGATCATCCAGAGCGGTTCTTGAAACATATTGTGATAAATAACTCTGAGATTTGCAGGTAGTTGCAGTTCTACCTTATATAATATCATAGTATACTATCTTACCAATACGACGCAATGAAAACGTCAGCGATACTTTGCGGAACTTCATCACAAAGCGTAAACAAAGTTATAGTATGCACGGATGTACTATTTGATCATCCTGAGCGGTTCTTGCTACATATTTAGTTAAATAACTCTGACGTTTGCAGGTATTTGCAGTTCTAACTTATAAAATATCAATGTATACTATCTTATCAATACGACACTATCAAAACCTCAGAGAAACTCTGCGGAACTTCATAACAAAGCGTAAACAAAGTTATACTATGCACGTATGTACTATTTGATCATCCTGAGCGGTTCTTGCTACATATTTAGTTAAATAACTCTGAGCTTTGCAGGTATTTGCAGTTCTAACTTATATAATATTAATGTATACTATCTTATCAATACGACACTATCAAAAACTCAGCGAAACTTTACGGATCTTCATAACAAAGCGTAAACAAAGTTATAGTATGCACGGATGTACTATCTGATCATCCAGAGCGGTTCTTGAAACATATTTTGATAAATAACTCTGAGCTTTGCAGGTAGTTGCAGTTCTACCTTATATAATATCAATATATACTATCTTATCAATACGACACTATCAAAACCTCAGCGAAACTTTGCGGAACTTCATAACAAAGCGTAATCAAAGTTATACTATGCACGGATGTACTATTTGATCATCCATAGCAGTTCTTGCTACATATTTAGTTAAATAACTCTGAGCTTTGCAGGTAGTTGCAGTTCTAACTTATATAATATCAATGTATACTATCTTATCAATACGACACTATCAAAACATCAGCGATACTTTGCGGAATTTAATAACAAAGTGTGAACAAAGTTATACTATGCACGGATGTACTATTTGATCATCCAGAGCGGTTCTTGAAACATATTTTGATAAATATCTCTGAGATTTGCAGGTAGTTGCAGTTCTACCTTATATAATATCAATGTATACTATCTTATCAATACGACGCAATGAAAACGTCAGCGATACTTTGCGGGACTTCATCACAAAGCGTAAACAAAGTTATAGTATGCACGGATGTACTATTTGATCATCCAGAGCGGTTCTTGAAACATATTTTGATAAATAACTCTGAGATTTGCAGGTAGTTGCAGTTCTACCTTATATAATATCATAGTATTCTATCTTACCAATACGACGCAATGAAAACGTCAGCGATACTTTGCGGAACTTCATCAAAAAGCGTAAACAAAGTTATAGTATGCACGGATGTACTATTTGATCATCCTGAGCGGTTCTTGCTACATATTTAGTTAAATAACTCTGACGTTTGCAGGTATTTGCAGTTCTAACTTATAAAATATCAATGTATACTATCTTATGAATACGACACAATCAAAACCTCAGCGATACTTTGCGGAATTTCATAACAAAGTGTGAACAAAGTTATAGTATGCACGGATGTACTATTTGATCATCCAGAGCGGTTCTTGAAACATATTTTGATAAATAACTCTGAGATTTGCAGGTAGTTGCAGTTCTACCTTATATAATATCAATGTATACTATCTTATTAATACGACACTATCAAAACCTCAGCGAAATTTTGCTGAACTTCATAACAAAGCGTAAACAAAGTTATACTATGCACGGATGTACTATTTGATCATCCATAGCAGTTCTTGAAACATATTTAGTTAAATAACTCTGAGCTTTGCAGGTAGTTGCAGTTCTACCTTATATAATATCAATGTATACTATCTTATCAATACGACACTATCAAAACCTCAGCGAAACTTTGCGGAACTTCATAACAAAGCGTAAACAAAGTTATACTATGCACGTATGTACTATTTGATCATCCTGAGCCGTTCTTGCTACATATTTAGTTAAATAACTCTGAGCTTTGCAGGTATTTGCAGTTCTAACTTATATAATATTAATGTATACTATCTTATCAATACGACACTATCAAAAACTCAGCGAAACTTTACGGATCTTCATAACAAAGCGTAAACAAAGTTATAGTATGCACGGATGTACTATCTGATCATCCAGAGCGGTTCTTGAAACATATTTTGATAAATAACTCTGACGTTTGCAGGTATTTGCAGTTCTAACTTATATAATATCAATGTATACTATCTTATCAATACGACACAATCAAAACCTCAGCGAAACTTTGCGGAACTTCATCACAAATCGTAAACAAAGTTATACTATGCACGGATGTACTATTTGATCATCCATAGCAGTTCTTGCTACATATTTAGTTAAATAACTCTGAGCTTTGCAGGTAGTTGCAGATCTAACTTATATAATATCAATGTATACTATCTTATCAATACGACACTATCAAAACATCAGCGATACTTTGCGGAATTTAATAACAAAGTGTGAACAAAGTTATACTATGCACGGATTTACTATTTGATCATCCAGAGCGGTTCTTGAAACATATTTTGATAAATAACTCTGAGCTTTGCAGGTATTTGCAGTTCTAACTTATATAATATCAATGTATACTATCTTATCAATACGACACTATCAAATCCTCAGCTAAATTTTGCGGAACTTCATAACAAAGCGTAAACAAAGTTATACTATGCAAGTATGTACTATTTGATCATCCTGAGCGGTTCTTGCTACATATTTAGTTAAATAACTCTGAGGTTTGCAGGTATTTGCAGTTCTAACTTATATAATATCAATGTATACTATCTTATCAATACGACACAATCAAAACCTCAGCGAAACTTTGCGGAACTTCATCACAAAGCGTAAACAAAGTTATAGTATGCACGGATGTACTATTTGATCATCCAGAGCGGTTCTTGAAACATATTGTGATAAATAACTCTGAGATTTGCAGGTAGTTGCAGTTCTACCTTATATAATATCATAGTATACTATCTTACCAATACGACGCAATGAAAACGTCAGCGATACTTTGCGGAACTTCATCACAAAGCGTAAACAAAGTTATAGTATGCACGGATGTACTATTTGATCATCCTGAGCGGTTCTTGCTACATATTTAGTTAAATAACTCTGACGTTTGCAGGTATTTGCAGTTCTAACTTATAAAATATCAATGTATACTATCTTATCAATACGACACTATCAAAACCTCAGAGAAACTCTGCGGAACTTCATAACAAAGCGTAAACAAAGTTATACTATGCACGTATGTACTATTTGATCATCCTGAGCGGTTCTTGCTACATATTTAGTTAAATAACTCTGAGCTTTGCAGGTATTTGCAGTTCTATCTTATATAATATTAATGTATACTATCTTATCAATACAACACTATCAAAAACTCAGCGAAACTTTACGGATCTTCATAACAAAGCGTAAACAAAGTTATAGTATGCACGGATGTACTATCTGATCATCCAGAGCGGTTCTTGAAACATATTTTGATAAATTACTCTGACGTTTGCAGGTATTTGCAGTTCTAACTTATATAATATCAATGTATACTATCTTATCAATACGACACAATCAAAACCTCAGCGAAACTTTGCGGATCTTCATAACAAAGCGTAAACAAAGTTATAGTATTCACGGATGTACTATCTGATCATCCAGAGCGGTTCTTGAAACATATTTTGATAAATAACTCTGAGCTTTGCAGGTAGTTGCAGTTCTAACTTATATAATATCAATGTATACTATCTTATCAATACGACACTATCAAAACATCAGCGATACTTTGCGGAATTTAATAACAAAGTGTGAACAAAGTTATACTCTGCACGGATGTACTATTTGATCATCCAGAGCGGTTCTTGAAACATATTTTGATAAATAACTCTGAGCTTTGCAGGTATTTGCAGTTCTAACTTATATAATATCAATGTATACTATCTTATCAATACGACGCAATGAAAACGTCAGCGATACTTTGCGGAACTTCATCACAAAGCGTAAACAAAGTTATAGTATGCACCGATATACTATTTGATCATCCAGAGCGGTTCTTGAAACATATTTTGATATATAACTCTGAGATTTGCAGGTAGTTGCAGTTTTACCTTATATAATATCAATGTATACTATCTTATCAATACGACACAATCAAAACCTCAGCGAAACTTTGCGGAACTTCATCACAAATCGTAAACAAAGTTATACTATGCACGGATGTACTATTTGATCATCCAGAGCGGTTCTTGAAACATATTTTGATATATAACTCTGAGATTTGCAGGTAGTTGCAGTTTTACCTTATATAATATCAATGTATACTATCTTATCAATACGACACAATCAAAACCTCAGCGAAACTTTGCGGAACTTCATCACAAATCGTAAACAAAGTTATACTATGCACGGATGTACTATCTGATCATCCAGAGCGGTTCTTGAAACATATTTTGATAAATAACTCTGACGTTTGCAGGTATTTGCAGTTCTAACTTATATAATATCAATGTATACTATCTTATCAATACGACACAATCAAAACCTCAGCGAAACTTTGCGGAACTTCATCACAAATCGTAAACAAAGTTATACTATGCACGGATGTAGTATTTGATCATCCAGAGCGGTTCTTGCTACATATTTAGTTAAATAACTCCGAGCTTTGCAGGTATTTGCAGTTCTAACTTATATAATATCAATGTATACTATCTTATCAATACGACACTATCAAAACATCAGCGATACTTTGCGGGACTTCATCACAAAGCGTAAACAAAGTTATAGTATGCACGGATGTACTATTTGATCATCCAGAGCGGTTCTTGAAACATATTTTGATAAATAACTTTGAGATTTGCAGGTAGTTGCAGTTCTACCTTATATAATATCATAGTATACTATCTTACCAATACGACGCAATGAAAACGTCAGCGATACTTTGCGGAACTTCATCACAAAGCGTAAACAAAGTTATAGTATGCACGGATGTACTATCTGATCATCCAGAGCGGTTCTTGAAACATATTTTGATAAATAACTCTGACGTTTGCAGGTATTTGCAGTTCTAACTTATATAATATCAATGTATACTATCTTATGAATACGACACAATCAAAACCTCAGCGATACTTTGCGGAATTTCATAACAAAGTGTGAACAAAGTTATATTATGCACGGATGTACTATTTGATCATCCAGAGCGGTTCTTGAAACATATTTTGATAAATAACTCTGAGATTTGCAGGTAGTTGCAGTTCTACCTTATATAATATCAATGTATACTATCTTATTAATACGACACTATCAAAACCGCAGCGAAATTTTGCGGAACTTCATAACAAAGCGTAAACAAAGTTATACTATGCACGGATGTACTATTTGATCATCCATAGCAGTTCTTGCTACATATTTAGTTAAATAACTCTGAGCTTTGCAGGTAGTTGCAGTTCTACCTTATATAATATCAATGTATACTATCTTATCAATACGACACTATCAAAACATCAGCGAAACTTTGCGGAACTTCATAACAAAGCGTAAACAAAGTTATACTATGCACGGATGTACTATTTGATCATCCATAGCAGTTCTTGCTACATATTTAGTTAAATAACTCTGAGCTTTGCAGTTAGTTGCAGTTCTACCTTATATAATATCAATGTATACTATCTTATCAATACGACACTATCAAAACCTCAGCGAAATTTTGCGGAACTTCATAACAAAGCGTAAACAAAGTTATACTATGCACGGATGTACTATTTGATCATCCATAGCAGTTCTTGCTACATATTTAGTTAAATAACTCTGAGCTTTGCAGGTAGTTGCAGTTCTACCTTATATAATATCAATATATACTATCTTATCAATACGACACTATCAAAACCTCAGCGAAACTTTGCGGAACTTCATAACAAAGCGTAATCAAAGTTATAGTATGCACGGATGTACTATTTGATCATCCTGAGCGGTTCTTGCTACATATTTAGTTAAATAACTCTGAGCTTTGCAGGTATTTGCAGTTCTACCTTATATAATATCAATGTATACTATCTTATCAATACGACGCAATGAAAACGTCAGCGATACTTTGCGGAACTTCATCACAAAGCGTAAACAAAGTTATAGTATGCACCGATATACTATTTGATCATCCAGAGCGGTTCTTGAAACATATTTTGATATATAACTCTGAGATTTGCAGGTAGTTGCAGTTTTACCTTATATAATATCAATGTATACTATCTTATCAATACGACACAATCAAAACCTCAGCGAAACTTTGCGGAACTTCATCACAAATCGTAAACAAAGTTATACTATGCACGGATGTACTATTTGATCATCCAGAGCGGTTCTTGAAACATATTTTGATATATAACTCTGAGATTTGCAGGTAGTTGTAGTTTTACCTTATATAATATCAATGTATACTATCTTATCAATACGACACAATCAAAACCTCAGCGAAACTTTGCGGAACTTCATCACAAATCGTAAACAAAGTTATACTATGCACGGATGTACTATCTGATCATCCAGAGCGGTTCTTGAAACATATTTTGATAAATAACTCTGATGTTTGCAGGTATTTGCAGTTCTAACTTATATAATATCAATGTATACTATCTTATCAATACGACTCAATCAAAACCTCAGCGAAACTTTGCGGAACTTCATAACAAAGCGTAAACAAAGTTATACTATGCAGGGATGTACTATTTGATCATCCATAGCAGTTCTTGCTACATATTTAGTTAAATAACTCTGAGCTTTGCAGGTAGTTGCAGTTCTACCTTATATAATATCAATGTATACTATCTTATCAATACGACACAATCAAAACCTCAGCGAAACTTTGCGGAACTTCATCACAAAGCGTAAACAAAGTTATACTATGCACGGATGTACTATTTGATCATCCAGAGCGGTTCTTGAAACATATTTTGATAAATAACTCTGAGGTTTGCAGGTAGTTGCAGTTCTACCTTATATAATATCAATGTATACTATCTTATTAATACGACACTATCAAAACCTCAGCGAAATTTTGCGGAACTTCATAACAAAGCGTAAACAAAGTTATACTATGCACGGATGTACTATTTGATCATCCATAGCAGTTCTTGCTACATATTTAGTTAAATAACTCTGAGCTTTGCAGGTAGTTGCAGTTCTACCTTATATAATATCAATGTATACTATCTTATCAATACGACACTATCAAAACCTCAGCGAAACTTTGCGGAACTTCATAACAAAGCGTAAACAAAGTAATAGTATGCACGGATGTACTATTTGATCATCCTGAGCGGTTCTTGCTACATATTTAGTTAAATAACTCTGAGCTTTGCAGGTATTTGCAGTTCTAACTTATATAATATTAATGTATACTATCTTATCAATACGACACTATCAAAACCTCAGCGAAACTTTACGGATCTTCATAACAAAGCGTAAACAAAGTTATAGTATGCACGGATGTACTATCTGATCATCCAGAGCGGTTCTTAAAACATATTTTGATAAATAACTCTGACGTTTGCAGGTATTTGCAGTTCTAACTTATATAATATCAATGTATACTATCTTATCAATACGACTCAATCAAAACCTCAGCGAAACTTTGCGGAACTTCATCACAAATCGTAAACAAAGTTATACTATGCACGGATGTACTATTTGATCATCCAGAGCGGTTCTTGAAACATATTTTGATAAATATCTCTGAGATTTGCAGGTAGTTGCAGTTCTACCTTATATAATATCAATGTATACTATCTTATCAATACGACGCAATGAAAACGTCAGCGATACTTTGCGGGACTTCATCACAAAGCGTAAACAAAGTTATAGTATGCACGGATGTACTATTTGATCATCCAGAGCGGTTCTTGAAACATATTTTGATAAATAACTCTGAGATTTGCAGGTAGTTGCAGTTCTACCTTATATAATATCATAGTATACTATCTTACCAATACGACGCAATGAAAACGTCAGCGATACTTTGCGGAACTTCATCACAAAGCGTAAACAAAGTTATAGTATGCACGGATGTACTATCTGATCATCCAGAGCGTTTCTTGAAACTTATTTTGATAAATAACTCTGACGTTTGCAGGTATTTGCAGTTCTAACTTATATAATATCAATGTATACTATCTTATCAATACGACACTATCAAAAACTCAGCGAAACTTTACGGATCTTCAATACAAAGCGTAAACAAAGTTATAGTATGCACGGATGTACTATCTGATCATCCAGAGCGGTTCTTGAAACATATTTTGATAAATAACTCTGAGATTTGCAGGTAGTTGCAGTTCTACCTTATATAATATCAATGTATACTATCTTATCAATACGACACTATCAAAACATCAGCGAAACTTTGCGGAACTTCATAACAAAGCGTAAACAAAGTTATACTATGCACGGATGTACTATTTGATCATCCATAGCAGTTCTTGCTACATATTTAGTTAAATAACTCTGAGCTTTGCAGTTAGTTGCAGTTCTACCTTATATAATATCAATGTATACTATCTTATCAATACGACAGTATCAAAACCTCAGCGAAATTTTGCGGAACTTCATAACAAAGCGTAAACAAAGTTATACTATGCACGGATGTACTATTTGATCATCCATAGCAGTTCTTGCTACATATTTAGTTAAATAACTCTGAGCTTTGCAGGTAGTTGCAGTTCTACCTTATATAATATCAATATATACTATCTTATCAATACGACACTATCAAAACCTCAGCGAAACTTTGCGGAACTTCATAACAAAGCGTAATCAAAGTTATAGTATGCACGGATGTACTATTTGATCATCCTGAGCGGTTCTTGCTACATATTTAGTTAAATAACTCTGAGCTTTGCAGGTATTTGCAGTTCTACCTTATATAATATCAATGTATACTATCTTATCAATACGACGCAATGAAAACGTCAGCGATACTTTGCGGAACTTCATCACAAAGCGTAAACAAAGTTATAGTATGCACCGATATACTATTTGATCATCCAGAGCGGTTCTTGAAACATATTTTGATATATAACTCTGAGATTTGCAGGTAGTTGCAGTTCTAACTTATATAATATTAATGTATACTATCTTATCAATACGACACTATCAAAACCTCACCGAAACTTTACGGATCTTCATAACAAAGCGTAAACAAAGTTATAGTATGCACGGATGTACTATCTGATCATCCAGAGCGGTTCTTAAAACATATTTTGATAAATAACTCTGACGTTTGCAGGTATTTGCAGTTCTAACTTATATAATATCAATGTATACTATCTTATCAATACGACTCAATCAAAACCTCAGCGAAACTTTGCGGAACTTCATCACAAATCGTAAACAAAGTTATACTATGCACGGATGTACTATTTGATCATCCAGAGCGGTTCTTGAAACATATTTTGATAAATATCTCTGAGATTTGCAGGTAGTTGCAGTTCTACCTTATATAATATCAATGTATACTATCTTATCAATACGACGCAATGAAAACGTCAGCGATACTTTGCGGGACTTCATCACAAAGCGTAAACAAAGTTATAGTATGCACGGATGTACTATTTGATCATCCAGAGCGGTTCTTGAAACATATTTTGATAAATAACTCTGAGATTTGCAGGTAGTTGCAGTTCTACCTTATATAATATCATAGTATACTATCTTACCAATACGACGCAATGAAAACGTCAGCGATACTTTGCGGAACTTCATCACAAAGCGTAAACAAAGTTATAGTATGCACGGATGTACTATCTGATCATCCAGAGCGTTTCTTGAAACTTATTTTGATAAATAACTCTGACGTTTGCAGGTATTTGCAGTTCTAACTTATATAATATCAATGTATACTATCTTATCAATACGACACTATCAAAACCTCAGCGAAACTTTGCGGAACTTCATAACAAAGCGTAAACAAAGTTATACTATGCACGTATGTACTATTTGATCATCGTGAGCGGTTCTTGCTACATATTTAGTTAAATAACTCTGAGCTTTGCAGGTATTTGCAGTTCTAACTTATATAATATCAACGTATACTATCTTAACAATACGACGCAATCAAAAACTCAGCGAAACTTTACGGATCTTCATAACAAAGCGTAAACAAAGTTATAGTATGCACGGATGTACTATCTGATCATCCAGAGCGGTTCTTGAAACATATTTTGATAAATAACTCTGACGTTTGCAGGTATTTGCAGTTCTAACTTATATAATATCAATGTATACTATCTTATCAATACGACACTATCAAAACCTCAGCGAAACTTTGCGGAACTTCATAACAAAGCGTAAACAAAGTTATACTATGCACGTATGTACTATTTGATCATCCTGAGCGGATCTTGCTACATATTTAGTTAAATAACTCTGAGCTTTGCAGGTATTTGCAGTTCTAACTTATATAATATTAATGTATACTATCTTATCAATACGACACTATCAAAAACTCAGCGAAACTTTACGGATCTTCATAACAAAGCGTAAACAAAGTTATAGTATGCACGGATGTACTATCTGATCATCCAGAGCGGTTCTTGAAACATATTTTGATAAATAACTCTGACGTTTGCAGGTATTTGCAGTTCTAACTTATATAATATCAATGTATACTATCTTATCAATACGACTCAATCAAAACCTCAGCGAAACTTTGCGGAACTTCATCACAAATCGTAAACAAAGTTATACTATGCACGGATGTACTATTTGATCATCCAGAGCGGTTCTTGAAACATATTTTGATAAATATCTCTGAGATTTGCAGGTAGTTGCAGTTCTACCTTATATAATATCAATGTATACTATCTTATCAATACGACGCAATGAAAACGTCAGCGATACTTTGCGGGACTTCATCACAAAGCGTAAACAAAGTTATAGTATGCACGGATGTACTATCTGATCATCCAGAGCGTTTCTTGAAACATATTTTGATAAATAACTCTGACGTTTGCAGGTATTTGCAGTTCTAACTTATATAATATCAATGTATACTATCTTATCAATACGACACTATCAAAACATCAGCGATACTTTGCGGAATTTCATCACAAAGCGTAAACAAAGTTATAGTATGCACGGATGTACTATCTGATCATCCAGAGCGTTTCTTGAAACTTATTTTGATAAATAACTCTGACGTTTGCAGGTATTTGCAGTTCTAACTTATATAATATCAATGTATACTATCTTATCAATACGACACTATCAAAACATCAGCGATACTTTGCGGGACTTCATCACAAAGCGTAAACAAAGTTATAGTATGCACGGATGTACTATTTGATCATCCAGAGCGGTTCTTGAAACATATTTTGATAAATAACTTTGAGATTTGCAGGTAGTTGCAGTTCTACCTTATATAATATCATAGTATACTATCTTACCAATACGACGCAATGAAAACGTCAGCGATACTTTGCGGAACTTCATCACAAAGCGTAAACAAAGTTATAGTATGCACGGATGTACTATTTGATCATCCAGAGCGGTTCTTGAAACATATTTTGATAAATAACTCTGAGATTTGCAGGTAGTTGCAGTTCTACCTTATATAATATCATAGTATTCTATCTTACCAATACGACGCAATGAAAACGTCAGCGATACTTTGCGGAACTTCATCACAAAGCGTAAACAAAGTTATAGTATGCACGGATGTACTATTTGATCATCCTGAGCGGTTCTTGCTACATATTTAGTTAAATAACTCTGACGTTTGCAGGTATTTGCAGTTCGAACTTATAAAATATCAATGTATACTATCTTATGAATACGACACAATCAAAACCTCAGCGATACTTTGCGGAATTTCATAACAAAGTGTGAACAAAGTTATAGTATGCACGGATGTACTATTTGATCATCCAGAGCGGTTCTTGAAACATATTTTGATAAATAACTCTGAGATTTGCAGGTAGTTGCAGTTCTACCTTATATAATATCAATGTAAACTATCTTATTAATACGACACTATCAAAACCTCAGCGAAATTTTGCTGAACTTCATAACAAAGCGTAAACAAAGTTATACTATGGACGGATGTACTATTTGATCATCCATAGCAGTTCCTGCTACATATTTAGTTAAATAACTCTGAGCTTTGCAGGTAGTTGCAGTTCTACCTTATATAATATCAATGTATACTATCTTATCAATACGACACTATCAAAACCTCAGCGAAACTTTGCGGAACTTCATAACAAAGCGTAAACAAAGTTATACTATGCACGTATGTACTATTTGATCATCCTGAGCGGATCTTGCTACATATTTAGTTAAATAACTCTGAGCTTTGCAGGTATTTGCAGTTCTAACTTATATAATATCAATGTATACTATCTTATCAATACGACTCAATCAAAACCTCATCGAAACTTTGCGGAACTTCATCACAAATCGTAAACAAAGTTATACTATGCACGGATGTACTATTTGATCATCCAGAGCGGTTCTTGAAACATATTTTGATAAATATCTCTGAGATTTGCAGGTAGTTGCAGTTCTACCTTATATAATATCAATGTATACTATCTTACCAATACGACGCAATGAAAACGTCAGCGATACTTTGCGGAACTTCATCACAAAGCGTAAACAAAGTTATAGTATGCACGGATGTACTATCTGATCATCCAGAGCGTTTCTTGAAACTTATTTTGATAAATAACTCTGACGTTTGCAGGTATTTGCAGTTCTAACTTATATAATATCAATGTATACTATCTTATCAATACGACACTATCAAAACATCAGCGATACTTTGCGGAATTTCATCACAAAGCGTAAACAAAGTTATAGTATGCACGGATGTACTATCTGATCATCCAGAGCGTTTCTTGAAACTTATTTTGATAAATAACTCTGACGTTTGCAGGTATTTGCAGTTCTAACTTATATAATATCAATGTATACTATCTTATCAATACGACACTATCAAAACATCAGCGATTCTTTGCGGGACTTCATCACAAAGCGTAAACAAAGTTATAGTATGCACAGATGTACTATTTGATCATCCAGAGCGGTTCTTGAAACATATTTTGATAAATAACTTTGAGATTTCCAGGTAGTTGCAGTTCTACCTTATATAATATCATAGTATACTATCTTACCAATACGACGCAATGAAAACGTCAGCGATACTTTGCGGAACTTCATCACAAAGCGTAAACAAAGTTATAGTATGCACGGATGTACTATTTGATCATCCTGAGCGGTTCTTGCTACATATTTAGTTAAATAACTCTGACGTTTGCAGGTATTTGCAGTTCTAACTTATAAAATATCAATGTATACTATCTTATGAATACGACACAATCAAAACCTCAGCGATACTTTGCGGAATTTCATAACAAAGTGTGAACAAAGTTATAGTATGCACGGATGTACTATTTGATCATCCAGAGCGGTTCTTGAAACATATTTTGATAAATAACTCTGAGATTTGCAGGTAGTTGCAGTTCTACCTTATATAATATCAATGTATACTATCTTATTAATACGACACTATCAAAACCTCAGCGAAATTTTGCTGAACTTCATAACAAAGCGTAAACAAAGTTATACTATGCACGGATGTACTATTTGATCATCCATAGCAGTTCTTGCTACATATTTAGTTAAATAACTCTGAGCTTTGCAGGTAGTTGCAGTTCTACCTTATATAATATCAATGTATACTATCTTATCAATACGACACTATCAAAACCTCAGCGAAACTTTGCGGAACTTCATAACAAAGCGTAAACAAAGTTATACTATGCACGTATGTACTATTTGATCATCCTGAGCCGTTCTTGCTACATATTTATTTAAATAACTCTGAGCTTTGCAGGTATTTGCAGTTCTAACTTATATAATATCAATGTATACTATCTTATCAATACGACACAATCAAAACCTCAGCGAAACTTTGCGGAACTTCATCACAAAGCGTAAACAAAGTTATAGTATGCACGGATGTACTATTTGATCATCCTGAGCGGTTCTTGCTACATATTTAGTTAAATAACTCTGACGTTTGCAGGTATTTGCAGTTCTAACTTATAAAATATCAATGTATACTATCTTATGAATACGACACAATCAAAACCTCAGCGATACTTTGCGGAATTTCATAACAAATTGTGAACAAAGTTATAGTATGCACGGATGTACTATTTGATCATCCAGAGCGGTTCTTGAAACATATTTTGATAAATAACTCTGAGATTTGCAGGTAGTTGCAGTTCTACCTTATATAATATCAATGTATACTATCTTATTAATACGACACTATCAAAACCTCAGCGAAATTTTGCTGAACTTCATAACAAAGCGTAAACAAAGTTATACTATGCACGGATGTACTATTTGATCATCCATAGCAGTTCTTGCTACATATTTAGTTAAATAACTCTGAGCTTTGCAGGTAGTTGCAGTTCTACCTTATATAATATCAATGTATACTATCTTATCAATACGACACTATCAAAACCTCAGCGAAACTTTGCGGAACTTCATAACAAAGCGTAAACAAAGTTATACTATGCACGTATGTACTATTTGATCATCCTGAGCGGTTCTTGCTACATATTTAGTTAAATAACTCTGAGCTTTGCAGGTATTTGCAGTTCTAACTTATATAATATCAATGTATACTATCTTATCAATACGACACAATCAAAACCTCAGCGAAACTTTGCGGAACTTCATCACAAAGCGTAAACAAAGTTATAGTATGCACGGATGTACTATTTGATCATCCTGAGCGGTTCTTGCTACATATTTAGTTAAATAACTCAGACGTTTGCAGGTATTTGCAGTTCTAACTTATAAAATATCAATGTATACTATCTTATGAATACGACACAATCAAAACCTCAGCGATACTTTGCGGAATTTCATAACAAATTGTGAACAAAGTTATAGTATGCACGGATGTACTATTTGATCATCCAGAGCGGTTCTTGAAACATATTTTGATAAATAACTCTGAGATTTGCAGGTAGTTGCAGTTCTACCTTATATAATATCAATGTATACTATCTTATTAATACGACACTATCAAAACCTCAGCGAAATTTTGCTGAACTTCATAACAAAGCGTAAACAAAGTTATACTATGCACGGATGTACTATTTGATCATCCATAGCAGTTCTTGCTACATATTTAGTTAAATAACTCTGAGCTTTGCAGGTAGTTGCAGTTCTACCTTATATAATATCAATGTATACTATCTTATCAATACGACACTATCAAAACCTCAGCGAAACTTTGCGGAACTTCATAACAAAGCGTAAACAAAGTTATACTATGCACGTATGTACTATTTGATCATCCTGAGCCGTTCTTGCTACATATTTAGTTAAATAACTCTGAGCTTTGCAGGTATTTGCAGTTCTAACTTATATAATATTAATGTATACTATCTTATCAATACGACACTATCAAAAACTCAGCGAAACTTTACGGATCTTCATAACAAAGCGTAAACAAAGTTATAGTATGCACGGATGTACTATCTGATCATCCAGAGCGGTTCTTGAAACATATTTTGATAAATAACTCTGAAGTTTGCAGGTATTTGCAGTTCTAACTTATATAATATCAATGTATACTATCTTATCAATACGACACAATCAAAACCTCAGCGAAACTTTGCGGAACTTCATCACAAAGCGTAAACAAAGTTATAGTATGCACGGATGTACTATTTGATCATCCTGAGCGGTTCTTGAAACTTATTTTGATAAATAACTCTGACGTTTGCAGGTATTTGCAGTTCTAACTTATATAATATCAATGTATACTATCTTATCAATACGACACTATCAAAAACTCAGCGAAACTTTACGGATCTTCATAACAAAGCGTAAACAAAGTTATAGTATGCACGGATGTACTATCTGATCATCCAGAGCGGTTCTTGAAACATATTTTGATAAATAACTCTGAGATTTGCAGGTAGTTGCAGTTCTACCTTATATAATATCAATGTATACTATCTTATTAATACGACACTATCAAAACATCAGCGAAACTTTGCGGAACTTCATAACAAAGCGTAAACAAAGTTATACTATGCACGGATGTACTATTTGATCATCCATAGCAGTTCTTGCTACATATTTAGTTAAATAACTCTGAGCTTTGCAGGTAGTTGCAGTTCTACCTTATATAATATCAATGTATACTATCTTATCAATACGACACTATCAAAACATCAGCGAAACTTTGCGGAACTTCATAACAAAGCGTAAACAAAGTTATACTATGCACGGATGTACTATTTGATCATCCATAGCAGTTCTTGCTACATATTTAGTTAAATAACTCTGAGCTTTGCAGTTAGTTGCAGTTCTACCTTATATAATATCAATGTATACTATCTTATCAATACGACAGTATCAAAACCTCAGCGAAATTTTGCGGAACTTCATAACAAAGCGTAAACAAAGTTATACTATGCACGGATGTACTATTTGATCATCCATAGCAGTTCTTGCTACATATTTAGTTAAATAACTCTGAGCTTTGCAGGTAGTTGCAGTTCTACCTTATATAATATCAATATATACTATCTTATCAATACGACACTATCAAAACCTCAGCGAAACTTTGCGGAACTTCATAACAAAGCGTAATCAAAGTTATAGTATGCACGGATGTACTATTTGATCATCCTGAGCGGTTCTTGCTACATATTTAGTTAAATAACTCTGAGCTTTGCAGGTATTTGCAGTTCTACCTTATATAATATCAATGTATACTATCTTATCAATACGACGCAATGAAAACGTCAGCGATACTTTGCGGAACTTCATCACAAAGCGTAAACAAAGTTATAGTATGCACCGATATACTATTTGATCATCCAGAGCGGTTCTTGAAACATATTTTGATATATAACTCTGAGATTTGCAGGTAGTTGCAGTTCTAACTTATATAATATTAATGTATACTATCTTATCAATACGACACTATCAAAACCTCAGCGAAACTTTACGGATCTTCATAACAAAGCGTAAACAAAGTTATAGTATGCACGGATGTACTATCTGATCATCCAGAGCGGTTCTTAAAACATATTTTGATAAATAACTCTGACGTTTGCAGGTATTTGCAGTTCTAACTTATATAATATCAATGTATACTATCTTATCAATACGACTCAATCAAAACCTCAGCGAAACTTTGCGGAACTTCATCACAAATCGTAAACAAAGTTATACTATGCACGGATGTACTATTTGATCATCCAGAGCGGTTCTTGAAACATATTTTGATAAATATCTCTGAGATTTGCAGGTAGTTGCAGTTCTACCTTATATAATATCAATGTATACTATCTTATCAATACGACGCAATGAAAACGTCAGCGATACTTTGCGGGACTTCATCACAAAGCGTAAACAAAGTTATAGTATGCACGGATGTACTATTTGATCATCCAGAGCGGTTCTTGAAACATATTTTGATAAATAACTCTGAGATTTGCAGGTAGTTGCAGTTCTACCTTATATAATATCATAGTATACTATCTTACCAATACGACGCAATGAAAACGTCAGCGATACTTTGCGGAACTTCATCACAAAGCGTAAACAAAGTTATAGTATGCACGGATGTACTATCTGATCATCCAGAGCGTTTCTTGAAACTTATTTTGATAAATAACTCTGACGTTTGCAGGTATTTGCAGTTCTAACTTATATAATATCAATGTATACTATCTTATCAATACGACGCAATCAAAACCTCAGCGAAACTTTGCGGAACTTCATAACAAAGCGTAAACAAAGTTATACTATGCACGTATGTACTATTTGATCATCGTGAGCGGTTCTTGCTACATATTTAGTTAAATAACTCTGAGCTTTGCAGGTATTTGCAGTTCTAACTTATATAATATTAATGTATACTATCTTATCAAAACGACACTATCAAAAACTCAGCGAAACTTTACGGATCTTCATAACAAAGCGTAAACAAAGTTATAGTATGCACGGATGTACTATCTGATCATCCAGAGCGGTTCTTGAAACATATTTTGATAAATAACTCTGACGTTTGCAGGTATTTGCAGTTCTAACTTATATAATATCAATGTATACTATCTTATCAATACGACACTATCAAAACCTCAGCGAAACTTTGCGGAACTTCATAACAAAGCGTAAACAAAGTTATACTATGCACGTATGTACTATTTGATCATCCTGAGCGGATCTTGCTACATATTTAGTTAAATAACTCTGAGCTTTGCAGGTATTTGCAGTTCTAACTTATATAATATTAATGTATACTATCTTATCAATACGACACTATCAAAACCTCAGCGAAACTTTACGGATCTTCATAACAAAGCGTAAACAAAGTTATAGTATGCACGGATGTACTATCTGATCATCCAGAGCGGTTCTTGAAACATATTTTGATAAATAACTCTGACGTTTGCAGGTATTTGCAGTTCTAACTTATATAATATCAATGTATACTATCTTATCAATACGACTCAATCAAAACCTCAGCGAAACTTTGCGGAACTTCATCACAAATCGTAAACAAAGTTATACTATGCACGGATGTACTATTTGATCATCCAGAGCGGTTCTTGAAACATATTTTGATAAATATCTCTGAGATTTGCAGGTAGTTGCAGTTCTACCTTATATAATATCAATGTATACTATCTTATCAATACGACACAATGAAAACGTCAGCGATACTTTGCGGGACTTCATCACAAAGCGTAAACAAAGTTATAGTATGCACGGATGTACTATCTGATCATCCAGAGCGTTTCTTGAAACATATTTTGATAAATAACTCTGACGTTTGCAGGTATTTGCAGTTCTAACTTATATAATATCAATGTATACTATCTTATCAATACGACACTATCAAAACATCAGCGATACTTTGCGGAATTTCATCACAAAGCGTAAACAAAGTTATAGTATGCACGGATGTACTATCTGATCATCCAGAGCGTTTCTTGAAACTTATTTTGATAAATAACTCTGACGTTTGCAGGTATTTGCAGTTCTAACTTATATAATATCAATGTATACTATCTTATCAATACGACACTATCAAAACATCAGCGATACTTTGCGGGACTTCATCACAAAGCGTAAACAAAGTTATAGTATGCACGGATGTACTATTTGATCATCCAGAGCGGTTCTTGAAACATATTTTGATAAATAACTTTGAGATTTGCAGGTAGTTGCAGTTCTACCTTATATAATATCATAGTATACTATCTTACCAATACGACGCAATGAAAACGTCAGCGATACTTTGCGGAACTTCATCACAAAGCGTAAACAAAGTTATAGTATGCACGGATGTACTATTTGATCATCCAGAGCGGTTCTTGAAACATATTTTGATAAATAACTCTGAGATTTGCAGGTAGTTGCAGTTCTACCTTATATAATATCATAGTATTCTATCTTACCAATACGACGCAATGAAAACGTCAGCGATACTTTGCGGAACTTCATCACAAAGCGTAAACAAAGTTATAGTATGCACGGATGTACTATTTGATCATCCTGAGCGGTTCTTGCTACATATTTAGTTAAATAACTCTGACGTTTGCAGGTATTTGCAGTTCTAACTTATAAAATATCAATGTATACTATCTTATGAATACGACACAATCAAAACCTCAGCGATACTTTGCGGAATTTCATAACAAAGTGTGAACAAAGTTATAGTATGCACGGATGTACTATTTGATCATCCAGAGCGGTTCTTGAAACATATTTTGATAAATAACTCTGAGATTTGCAGGTAGTTGCAGTTCTACCTTATATAATATCAATGTAAACTATCTTATTAATACGACACTATCAAAACCTCAGCGAAATTTTGCTGAACTTCATAACAAAGCGTAAACAAAGTTATACTATGGACGGATGTACTATTTGATCATCCATAGCAGTTCCTGCTACATATTTAGTTAAATAACTCTGAGCTTTGCAGGTAGTTGCAGTTCTACCTTATATAATATCAATGTATACCATCTTATCAATACGACACTATCAAAACCTCAGCGAAACTTTGCGGAACTTCATAACAAAGCGTAAACAAAGTTATACTATGCACGTATGTACTATTTGATCATCCTGAGCGGATCTTGCTACATATTTAGTTAAATAACTCTGAGCTTTGCAGGTATTTGCAGTTCTAACTTATATAATATCAATGTATACTATCTTATCAATACGACTCAATCAAAACCTCAGCGAAACTTTGCGGAACTTCATCACAAATCGTAAACAAAGTTATACTATGCACGGATGTACTATTTGATCATCCAGAGCGGTTCTTGAAACATATTTTGATAAATATCTCTGAGATTTGCAGGTAGTTGCAGTTCTACCTTATATAATATCAATGTATACTATCTTATCAATACGACGCAATGAAAACGTCAGCGATACTTTGCGGGACTTCATCACAAAGCGTAAACAAAGTTATAGTATGCACGGATGTACTATTTGATCATCCAGAGCGGTTCTTGAAACATATTTTGATAAATAACTCTGAGATTTGCAGGTAGTTGCAGTTCTACCTTATATAATATCATAGTATACTATCTTACCAATACGACGCAATGAAAACGTCAGCGATACTTTGCGGAACTTCATCACAAAGCGTAAACAAAGTTATAGTATGCACGGATGTACTATTTGATCATCCTGAGCGGTTCTTGCTACATATTTAGTTAAATAACTCTGACGTTTGCAGGTATTTGCAGTTCTAACTTATAAAATATCAATGTATACTATCTTATGAATACGACACAATCAAAACCTCAGCGATACTTTGCGGAATTTCATAACAAAGTGTGAACAAAGTTATAGTATGCACGGATGTACTATTTGATCATCCAGAGCGGTTCTTGAAACATATTTTGATAAATAACTCTGAGATTTGCAGGTAGTTGCAGTTCTACCTTATATAATATCAATGTATACTATCTTATTAATACGACACTATCAAAACCTCAGCGAAATTTTGCTGAACTTCATAACAAAGCGTAAACAAAGTTATACTATGCACGGATGTACTATTTGATCATCCATAGCAGTTCTTGCTACATATTTAGTTAAATAACTCTGAGCTTTGCAGGTAGTTGCAGTTCTACCTTATATAATATCAATGTATACTATCTTATCAATACGACACTATCAAAACCTCAGCGAAACTTTGCGGAACTTCATAACAAAGCGTAAACAAAGTTATACTATGCACGTATGTACTATTTGATCATCCTGAGCCGTTCTTGCTACATATTTAGTTAAATAACTCTGAGCTTTGCAGGTATTTGCAGTTCTAACTTATATAATATCAATGTATACTATCTTATCAATACGACACAATCAAAACCTCAGCGAAACTTTGCGGAACTTCATCACAAAGCGTAAACAAAGTTATAGTATGCACGGATGTACTATTTGATCATCCTGAGCGGTTCTTGCTACATATTTAGTTAAATAACTCTGACGTTTGCAGGTATTTGCAGTTCTAACTTATAAAATATCAATGTATACTATCTTATGAATACGACACAATCAAAACCTCAGCGATACTTTGCGGAATTTCATAACAAATTGTGAACAAAGTTATAGTATGCACGGATGTACTATTTGATCATCCAGAGCGGTTCTTGAAACATATTTTGATAAATAACTCTGAGATTTGCAGGTAGTTGCAGTTCTACCTTATATAATATCAATGTATACTATCTTATTAATACGACACTATCAAAACCTCAGCGAAATTTTGCTGAACTTCATAACAAAGCGTAAACAAAGTTATAGTATGCACGGATGTACTATCTGATCATCCAGAGCGTTTCTTGAAACTTATTTTGATAAATAACTCTGACGTTTGCAGGTATTTGCAGTTCTAACTTATATAATATCAATGTATACTATCTTATCAATACAACACTATCAAAACATCAGCGATTCTTTGCGGGACTTCATCACAAAGCGTAAACAAAGTTATAGTATGCACAGATGTACTATTTGATCATCCAGAGCGGTTCTTGAAACATATTTTGATAAATAACTTTGAGATTTCCAGGTAGTTGCAGTTCTACCTTATATAATATCATAGTATACTATCTTACCAATACGACGCAATGAAAACGTCAGCGATACTTTGCGGAACTTCATCACAAAGCGTAAACAAAGTTATAGTATGCACGGATGTACTATTTGATCATCCTGAGCGGTTCTTGCTACATATTTAGTTAAATAACTCTGACGTTTGCAGGTATTTGCAGTTCTAACTTATAAAATATCAATGTATACTATCTTATGAATACGACACAATCAAAACCTCAGCGATACTTTGCGGAATTTCATAACAAAGTGTGAACAAAGTTATAGTATGCACGGATGTACTATTTGATCATCCAGAGCGGTTCTTGAAACATATTTTGATAAATAACTCTGAGATTTGCAGGTAGTTGCAGTTCTACCTTATATAATATCAATGTATACTATCTTATTAATACGACACTATCAAAACCTCAGCGAAATTTTGCTGAACTTCATAACAAAGCGTAAACAAAGTTATACTATGCACGGATGTACTATTTGATCATCCATAGCAGTTCTTGCTACATATTTAGTTAAATAACTCTGAGCTTTGCAGGTAGTTGCAGTTCTACCTTATATAATATCAATGTATACTATCTTATCAATACGACACTATCAAAACCTCAGCGAAACTTTGCGGAACTTCATAACAAAGCGTAAACAAAGTTATACTATGCACGTATGTACTATTTGATCATCCTGAGCCGTTCTTGCTACATATTTAGTTAAATAACTCTGAGGTTTGCAGGTATTTGCAGTTCTAACTTATATATTATCAATGTATACTATCTTATCAATACGACACAATCAAAACCTCAGCGAAACTTTGCGGAACTTCATAGCAAAGCGTAAACAAAGTTATACTATGCACGGATGTACTATTTGATCATCCTGAGCGGTTCTTGCTACATATTTAGTTAAATAACTCTGACGTTTGCAGGTATTTGCAGTTCTAACTTATAAAATATCAATGTATACTATCTTATGAATACGACACAATCAAAACCTCAGCGATACTTTGCGGAATTTCATAACAAATTGTGAACAAAGTTATAGTATGCACGGATGTACTATTTGATCATCCAGAGCGGTTCTTGAAACATATTTTGATAAATAACTCTGAGATTTGCAGGTAGTTGCAGTTCTACCTTATATAATATCAATGTATACTATCTTATTAATACGACACTATCAAAACCTCAGCGAAATTTTGCTGAACTTCATAACAAAGCGTAAACAAAGTTATACTATGCACGGATGTACTATTTGATCATCCATAGCAGTTCTTGCTACATATTTAGTTAAATAACTCTGAGCTTTGCAGGTAGTTGCAGTTCTACCTTATATAATATCAATGTATACTATCTTATCAATACGACACTATCAAAACCTCAGCGAAACTTTGCGGAACTTCATAACAAAGCGTAAACAAAGTTATACTATGCACGGATGTACTATTTGATCATCCTGAGCCGTTCTTGCTACATATTTAGTTAAATAACTCTGAGGTTTGCAGGTATTTGCAGTTCTAACTTATATAATATCAATGTATACTATCTTATCAATACGACACAATCAAAACCTCAGCGAAACTTTGCGGAACTTCATCACAAAGCGTAAACAAAGTTATAGTATGCACGGATGTACTATTTGATCATCCTGAGCGGTTCTTGCTACATATTTAGTTAAATAACTCTGACGTTTGCAGGTATTTGCAGTTCTAACTTATAAAATATCAATGTATACTATCTTATGAATACGACACAATCAAAACCTCAGCGATACTTTGCGGAATTTCATAACAAATTGTGAACAAAGTTATAGTATGCACGGATGTACTATTTGATCATCCAGAGCGGTTCTTGAAACATATTTTGATAAATAACTCTGAGATTTGCAGGTAGTTGCAGTTCTACCTTATATAATATCAATGTATACTATCTTATTAATACGACACTATCAAAACCTCAGCGAAATTTTGCTGAACTTCATAACAAAGCGTAAACAAAGTTATACTATGCACGGATGTACTATTTGATCATCCATAGCAGTTCTTGCTACATATTTAGTTAAATAACTCTGAGCTTTGCAGGTAGTTGCAGTTCTACCTTATATAATATCAATGTATACTATCTTATCAATACGACACTATCAAAACCTCAGCGAAACTTTGCGGAACTTCATAACAAAGCGTAAACAAAGTTATACTATGCACGTATGTACTATTTGATCATCCTGAGCCGTTCTTGCTACATATTTAGTTAAATAACTCTGAGCTTTGCAGGTATTTGCAGTTCTAACTTATATAATATTAATGTATACTATCTTATCAATACGACACTATCAAAAACTCAGCGAAACTTTACGGATCTTCATAACAAAGCGTAAACAAAGTTATAGTATGCACGGATGTACTATCTGATCATCCAGAGCGGTTCTTGAAACATATTTTGATAAATAACTCTGACGTTTGCAGGTATTTGCAGTTCTAACTTATATAATATCAATGTATACTATCTTATCAATACGACACAATCAAAACCTCAGCGAAACTTTGCGGAACTTCATCACAAAGCGTAAACAAAGTTATAGTATGCACGGATGTACTATTTGATCATCCTGAGCGGTTCTTGCTACATATTTAGTTAAATAACTCTGACGTTTGCAGGTATTTGCAGTTCTAACTTATAAAATATCAATGTATACTATCTTATGAATACGACACAATCAAAACCTCAGCGATACTTTGCGGAATTTCATAACAAATTGTGAACAAAGTTATAGTATGCACGGATGTACTATTTGATCATCCAGAGCGGTTCTTGAAACATATTTTGATAAATAACTCTGAGATTTGCAGGTAGTTGCAGTTCTACCTTATATAATATCAATGTATACTATCTTATTAATACGACACTATCAAAACCTCAGCGAAATTTTGCTGAACTTCATAACAAAGCGTAAACAAAGTTATACTATGCACGGATGTACTATTTGATCATCCATAGCAGTTCTTGCTACATATTTAGTTAAATAACTCTGAGCTTTGCAGGTAGTTGCAGTTCTACCTTATATAATATCAATGTATACTATCTTATCAATACGACACGATCAAAACCTCAGCGAAACTTTGCGGAACTTCATAACAAAGCGTAAACAAAGTTATACTATGCACGTATGTACTATTTGATCATCCTGAGCCGTTCTTGCTACATATTTAGTTAAATAACTCTGAGCTTTGCAGGTATTTGCAGTTCTAACTTATATAATATTAATGTATACTATCTTATCAATACGACACTATCAAAAACTCAGCGAAACTTTACGGATCTTCATAACAAAGCGTAAACAAAGTTATAGTATGCACGGATGTACTATCTGATCATCCAGAGCGGTTCTTGAAACATATTTTGATAAATAACTCTGAGCTTTGCAGGTAGTTGCAGTTCTACCTTATATAATATCAATATATACTATCTTATCAATACGACACTATCAAAACCTCAGCGAAACTTTGCGGAACTTCATAACAAAGCGTAATCAAAGTTATACTATGCACGGATGTACTATTTGATCATCCATAGCAGTTCTTGCTACATATTTAGTTAAATAACTCTGAGCTTTGCAGGTAGTTGCAGTTCTAACTTATATAATATCAATGTATACTATCTTATCAATACGACACTATCAAAACATCAGCGATACTTTGCGGAATTTAATAACAAAGTGTGAACAAAGTTATACTATGCACGGATGTACTATTTGATCATCCAGAGCGGTTCTTGAAACATATTTTGATAAATATCTCTGAGATTTGCAGGTAGTTGCAGTTCTACCTTATATAATATCAATGTATACTATCTTATCAATACGACGCAATGAAAACGTCAGCGATACTTTGCGGGACTTCATCACAAAGCGTAAACAAAGTTATAGTATGCACGGATGTACTATTTGATCATCCAGAGCGGTTCTTGAAACATATTTTGATAAATAACTCTGAGATTTGCAGGTAGTTGCAGTTCTACCTTATATAATATCATAGTATACTATCTTACCAATACGACGCAATGAAAACGTCAGCGATACTTTGCGGAACTTCATCACAAAGCGTAAACAAAGTTATAGTATGCACGGATGTACTATCTGATCATCCAGAGCGTTTCTTGAAACTTATTTTGATAAATAACTCTGACGTTTGCAGGTATTTGCAGTTCTAACTTATATAATATCAATGTATACTATCTTATCAATACGACACTATCAAAACATCAGCGATACTTTGCGGAATTTCATCACAAAGCGTAAACAAAGTTATAGTATGCACGGATGTACTATCTGATCATCCAGAGCGTTTCTTGAAACTTATTTTGATAAATAACTCTGACGTTTGCAGGTATTTGCAGTTCTAACTTATATAATATCAATGTATACTATCTTATCAATACGACACTATCAAAACATCAGCGATACTTTGCGGGACTTCATCACAAAGCGTAAACAAAGTTATAGTATGCACGGATGTACTATTTGATCATCCAGAGCGGTTCTTGAAACATATTTTGATAAATAACTTTGAGATTTGCAGGTAGTTGCAGTTCTACCTTATATAATATCATAGTATACTATCTTACCAATACGACGCAATGAAAACGTCAGCGATACTTTGCGGAACTTCATCACAAAGCGTAAACAAAGTTATAGTATGCACGGATGTACTATTTGATCATCCAGAGCGGTTCTTGAAACATATTTTGATAAATAACTCTGAGATTTGCAGGTAGTTGCAGTTCTACCTTATATAATATCATAGTATTCTATCTTACCAATACGACGCAATGAAAACGTCAGCGATACTTTGCGGAACTTCATCACAAAGCGTAAACAAAGTTATAGTATGCACGGATGTACTATTTGATCATCCTGAGCGGTTCTTGCTACATATTTAGTTAAATAACTCTGACGTTTGCAGGTATTTGCAGTTCTAACTTATAAAATATCAATGTATACTATCTTATGAATACGACACAATCAAAACCTCAGCGATACTTTGCGGAATTTCATAACAAAGTGTGAACAAAGTTATAGTATGCACGGATGTACTATTTGATCATCCAGAGCGGTTCTTGAAACATATTTTGATAAATAACTCTGAGATTTGCAGGTAGTTGCAGTTCTACCTTATATAATATCAATGTATACTATCTTATTAATACGACACTATCAAAACCTCAGCGAAATTTTGCTGAACTTCATAACAAAGCGTAAACAAAGTTATACTATGCACGGATGTACTATTTGATCATCCATAGCAGTTCTTGCTACATATTTAGTTAAATAACTCTGAGCTTTGCAGGTAGTTGCAGTTCTACCTTATATAATATCAATGTATACTATCTTATCAATACGACACTATCAAAACCTCAGCGAAACTTTGCGGAACTTCATAACAAAGCGTAAACAAAGTTATACTATGCACGTATGTACTATTTGATCATCCTGAGCCGTTCTTGCTACATATTTAGTTAAATAACTCTGAGCTTTGCAGGTATTTGCAGTTCTAACTTATATAATATTAATGTATACTATCTTATCAATACGACACTATCAAAAACTCAGCGAAACTTTGCGGAACTTCATAACAAAGCGTAAACAAAGTTATACTATGCACGTATGTACTATTTGATCATCCTGAGCCGTTCTTGCTACATATTTAGTTAAATAACTCTGAGCTTTGCAGGTATTTGCAGTTCTAACTTATATAATATTAATGTATACTATCTTATCAATACGACACTATCAAAAACTCAGCGATACTTTGCGGAACTTCATCACAAAGCGTAAACAAAGTTATAGTATGCACGGATGTACTATCTGATCATCCAGAGCGTTTCTTGAAACGTATTTTGATAAATAACTCTGACGTTTGCAGGTATTTGCAGTTCTAACTTATATAATATCAATGTATACTATCTTATCAATACGACACTATCAAAACATCAGCGATACTTTGCGGAACTTCATCACAAATCGTAAACAAAGTTATACTATGCACGGATGTACTATTTGATCATCCAGAGCGGTTCTTGAAACATATTTTGATAAATATCTCTGAGATTTGCAGGTAGTTGCAGTTCTAACTTATATAATATCAATGTATACTATCTTATCAATACGACACTATCAAAACATCAGCGATACTTTGCGGGACTTCATCACAAAGCGTAAACAAAGTTATAGTATGCACGGATGTACTATTTGATCATCCAGAGCGGTTCTTGAAACATATTTTGATAAATAACTTTGAGATTTGCAGGTAGTTGCAGTTCTACCTTATATAATATCATAGTATACTATCTTACCAATACGACGCAATGAAAACATCAGCGATACTTTGCGGAACTTCATCACAAAGCGTAAACAAAGTTATAGTATGCACGGATGTACTATTTGATCATCCAGAGCGGTTCTTGAAACATATTTTGATAAATAACTCTGAGATTTGCAGGTAGTTGCAGTTCTACCTTATATAATATCATAGTATTCTATCTTACCAATACGACGCAATGAAAACGTCAGCGATACTTTGCGGAACTTCATCACAAAGCGTAAACAAAGTTATAGTATGCACGGATGTACTATTTGATCATCCTGAGCGGTTCTTGCTACATATTTAGTTAAATAACTCTGACGTTTGCAGGTATTTGCAGTTCTAACTTATAAAATATCAATGTATACTATCTTATGAATACGACACAATCAAAACCTCAGCGATACTTTGCGGAATTTCATAACAAAGTGTGAACAAAGTTATAGTATGCACGGATGTACTATTTGATCATCCAGAGCGGTTCTTGAAACATATTTTGATAAATAACTCTGAGATTTGCAGGTAGTTGCAGTTCTACCTTATATAATATCAATGTATACTATCTTATTAATACGACACTATCAAAACCTCAGCGAAATTTTGCTGAACTTCATAACAAAGCGTAAACAAAGTTATACTATGCACGGATGTACTATTTGATCATCCATAGCAGTTCTTGCTACATATTTAGTTAAATAACTCTGAGCTTTGCAGGTAGTTGCAGTTCTACCTTATATAATATCAATGTATACTATCTTATCAATACGACACTATCAAAACCTCAGCGAAACTTTGCGGAACTTCATAACAAAGCGTAAACAAAGTTATACTATGCACGTATGTACTATTTGATCATCCTGAGCCGTTCTTGCTACATATTTAGTTAAATAACTCTGAGCTTTGCAGGTATTTGCAGTTCTAACTTATATAATATTAATGTATACTATCTTATCAATACGACACTATCAAAAACTCAGCGAAACTTTACGGATCTTCATAACAAAGCGTAAACAAAGTTATAGTATGCACGGATGTACTATCTGATCATCCAGGCGGTTCTTGAAACATATTTTGATAAATAACTCTGACGTTTGCAGGTATTTGCAGTTCTAACTTATATAATATCAATGTATACTATCTTATCAATACGACACAATCAAAACCTCAGCGAAACTTTGCGGAACTTCATCACAAATCGTAAACAAAGTTATACTATGCACGGATGTACTATTTGATCATCCATAGCAGTTCTTGCTACATATTTAGTTAAATAACTCTGAGCTTTGCAGGTAGTTGCAGATCTAACTTATATAATATCAATGTATACTATCTTATCAATACGACACTATCAAAACATCAGCGATACTTTGCGGAATTTAATAACAAAGTGTGAACAAAGTTATACTATGCACGGATTTACTATTTGATCATCCAGAGCGGTTCTTGAAACATATTTTGATAAATAACTCTGAGCTTTGCAGGTATTTGCAGTTCTAACTTATATAATATCAATGTATACTATCTTATCAATACGACACTATCAAATCCTCAGCTAAATTTTGCGGAACTTCATAACAAAGCGTAAACAAAGTTATACTATGCAAGTATGTACTATTTGATCATCCTGAGCGGTTCTTGCTACATATTTAGTTAAATAACTCCGAGCTTTGCAGGTATTTGCAGTTCTAACTTATATAATATCAATGTATACTATCTTATCAATACGACACAATCAAAACCTCAGCGAAACTTTGCGGAACTTCATAACGAAGCGTAAACAAAGTTATAGTATGCACGGATGTACTATTTGATCATCCAGAGCGGTTCTTGAAACATATTTTGATAAATAACTCTGAGATTTGCAGGTAGTTGCAGTTCTACCTTATATAATATCATAGTATACTATCTTACCAATACGACGCAATGAAAACGTCAGCGATACTTTGCGGAACTTCATCACAAAGCGTAAACAAAGTTATAGTATGCACGGATGTACTATTTGATCATCCTGAGCGGTTCTTGCTACATATTTAGTTAAATAACTCTGACGTTTGCAGGTATTTGCAGTTCTAACTTATAAAATATCAATGTATACTATCTTATCAATACGACACTATCAAAACCTCAGAGAAACTCTGCGGAACTTCATAACACAGCGTAAACAAAGTTATACTATGCACGTATGTACTATTTGATCATCCTGAGCGGTTCTTGCTACATATTTAGTTAAATAACTCTGAGCTTTGCAGGTATTTGCAGTTCTATCTTATATAATATTAATGTATACTATCTTATCAATACAACACTATCAAAAACTCAGCGAAACTTTACGGATCTTCATAACAAAGCGTAAACAAAGTTATAGTATGCACGGATGTACTATCTGATCATCCAGAGCGGTTCTTGAAACATATTTTGATAAATTACTCTGACGTTTGCAGGTATTTGCAGTTCTAACTTATATAATATCAATGTATACTATCTTATCAATACGACACAATCAAAACCTCAGCGAAACTTTGCGGATCTTCATAACAAAGCGTAAACAAAGTTATAGTATTCACGGATGTACTATCTGATCATCCAGAGCGGTTCTTGAAACATATTTTGATAAATAACTCTGAGCTTTGCAGGTAGTTGCAGTTCTAACTTATATAATATCAATGTATACTATCTTATCAATACGACACTATCAAAACATCAGCGATACTTTGCGGAATTTAATAACAAAGTGTGAACAAAGTTATACTATGCACGGATGTACTATTTGATCATCCAGAGCGGTTCTTGAAACATATTTTGATAAATAACTCTGAGCTTTGCTGGTATTTGCAGTTCTAACTTATATAATATCAATGTATACTATCTTATCAATACGACACAATCAAAACCTCAGCGAAACTTTGCGGATCTTCATAACAAAGCGTAAACAAAGTTATAGTATTCACGGATGTACTATTTGATCATCCTGAGCGGTTCTTGCTACATATTTAGTTAAATAACTCTGACGTTTGCAGGTATTTGCAGTTCTAACTTATAAAATATCAATGTATACTATCTTATCAATACGACACTATCAAAACCTCAGAGAAACTCTGCGGAACTTCATAACACAGCGTAAACAAAGTTATACTATGCACGTATGTACTATTTGATCATCCTGAGCGGTTCTTGCTACATATTTAGTTAAATAACTCTGAGCTTTGCAGGTATTTGCAGTTCTATCTTATATAATATTAATGTATACTATCTTATCAATACAACACTATCAAAAACTCAGCGAAACTTTACGGAACTTCATAACAAAGCGTAAACAAAGTTATAGTATGCACGGATGTACTATCTGATCATCCAGAGCGGTTCTTGAAACATATTTTGATAAATTACTCTGACGTTTGCAGGTATTTGCAGTTCTAACTTATATAATATCAATGTATACTATCTTATCAATACGACACAATCAAAACCTCAGCGAAACTTTGCGGATCTTCATAACAAAGCGTAAACAAAGTTATAGTATTCACGGATGTACTATCTGATCATCCAGAGCGGTTCTTGAAACATATTTTGATAAATAACTCTGAGCTTTGCAGGTAGTTGCAGTTCTAACTTATATAATATCAATGTATACTATCTTATCAATACGACACTATCAAAACATCAGCGATACTTTGCGGAATTTAATAACAAAGTGTGAACAAAGTTATACTATGCACGGATGTACTATTTGATCATCCAGAGCGGTTCTTGAAACATATTTTGATAAATAACTCTGAGCTTTGCTGGTATTTGCAGTTCTAACTTATATAATATCAATGTATACTATCTTATCAATACGACACCATCAAAACCTCAGCGAAACTTTGCGGATCTTCATAACAAAGCGTAAACAAAGTTATAGTATTCACGGATGTACTATCTGATCATCCAGAGCGGTTCTTGAAACATATTTTGATAAATAACTCTGACGTTTGCAGGTATTTGCAGTTCTAACCTATATAACATCAATATATACTATCTTATCAATACGACACAATCAAAACCTCAGCGAAACTTTGCGGAACTTCATCACAAATCGTAAACAAAGTTATACTATGCACGGATGTAGTATTTGATCATCCAGAGCGGTTCTTGAAACATATTTTTATAAATAACTCTGAGACTTGCAGGTAGTTGCAGTTCTACCTTATATAATATCAATGTATACTATCTTATCAATACGACACTATCAAAACCTCAGCGAAACTTTGCGGATCTTCATAACAAAGCGTAAACAAAGTTATAGTATGCACGTATGTACTATTTGATCATCCAGAGCGGTTCTTGCTACATATTTAGTTAAATAACTCCGAGCTTTGCAGGTATTTGCAGTTCTAACTTATATAATATCAATGTATACTATCTTATCAATACGACACAATCAAAACCTCAGCGAAACTTTGCGGAACTTCATCACAAATCGTAAACAAAGTTATACTATGCACGGATGTACTATTTGATCATCCAGAGCGGTTCTTGAAACATATTTTGATAAATAACTCTGAGATTTGCAGGTAGTTGCAGTTCTACCTTATATAATATCAATGTATACTATCTTATTAATACGACACTATCAAAACCTCAGCGAAATTTTGCTGAACTTCATAACAAAGTGTGAACAAAGTTATACTATGCACGGATGTACTATTTAATCATCCAGAGCGGTTCTTGAAACATATTTTGATAAATAACTCTGAGCTTTGCTGGTATTTGCAGTTCTAACTTATATAATATCAATGTATACTATCTTATCAATACGACACAATCAAAACCTCAGCGAAACTTTGCGGAACTTCATCACAAAGCGTAAACAAAGTTATAGTATGCACGGATGTACTATTTGATCATCCATAGCAGTTCTTGCTACATATTTAGTTAAATAACTCTGAGCTTTGCAGGTAGTTGCAGTTCTAACTTATATAATATCAATGTATACTATCTTATCAATACGACACTATCAAAACATCAGCGATACTTTGCGGAATTTAATAACAAAGTGTGAACAAAGTTATACTATGCACGGATGTACTATTTGATCATCCAGAGCGGTTCTTGAAACATATTTTGATAAATATCTCTGAGATTTGCAGGTAGTTGCAGTTCTACCTTATATAATATCAATGTATACTATCTTATCAATACGACGCAATGAAAACGTCAGCGATACTTTGCGGGACTTCATCACAAAGCGTAAACAAAGTTATAGTATGCACGGATGTACTATTTGATCATCCAGAGCGGTTCTTGAAACATATTTTGATAAATAACTCTGAGATTTGCAGGTAGTTGCAGTTCTACCTTATATAATATCATAGTATACTATCTTACCAATACGACGCAATGAAAACGTCAGCGATACTTTGCGGAACTTCATCACAAAGCGTAAACAAAGTTATAGTATGCACGGATGTACTATCTGATCATCCAGAGCGTTTCTTGAAACTTATTTTGATAAATAACTCTGACGTTTGCAGGTATTTGCAGTTCTAACTTATATAATATCAATGTATACTATCTTATCAATACGACACTATCAAAACATCAGCGATACTTTGCGGAATTTCATCACAAAGCGTAAACAAAGTTATAGTATGCACGGATGTACTATCTGATCATCCAGAGCGTTTCTTGAAACTTATTTTGATAAATAACTCTGACGTTTGCAGGTATTTGCAGTTCTAACTTATATAATATCAATGTATACTATCTTATCAATACGACACTATCAAAACATCAGCGATACTTTGCGGGACTTCATCACAAAGCGTAAACAAAGTTATAGTATGCACGGATGTACTATTTGATCATCCAGAGCGGTTCTTGAAACATATTTTGATAAATAACTTTGAGATTTGCAGGTAGTTGCAGTTCTACCTTATATAATATCATAGTATACTATCTTACCAATACGACGCAATGAAAACGTCAGCGATACTTTGCGGAACTTCATCACAAAGCGTAAACAAAGTTATAGTATGCACGGATGTACTATTTGATCATCCAGAGCGGTTCTTGAAACATATTTTGATAAATAACTCTGAGATTTGCAGGTAGTTGCAGTTCTACCTTATATAATATCATAGTATTCTATCTTACCAATACGACGCAATGAAAACGTCAGCGATACTTTGCGGAACTTCATCACAAAGCGTAAACAAAGTTATAGTATGCACGGATGTACTATTTGATCATCCTGAGCGGTTCTTGCTACATATTTAGTTAAATAACTCTGACGTTTGCAGGTATTTGCAGTTCTAACTTATAAAATATCAATGTATACTATCTTATGAATACGACACAATCAAAACCTCAGCGATACTTTGCGGAATTTCATAACAAAGTGTGAACAAAGTTATAGTATGCACGGATGTACTATTTGATCATCCAGAGCGGTCCTTGAAACATATTTTGATAAATAACTCTGAGATTTGCAGGTAGTTGCAGTTCTACCTTATATAATATCAATGTATACTATCTTATTAATACGACACTATCAAAACCTCAGCGAAATTTTGCTGAACTTCATAACAAAGCGTAAACAAAGTTATACTATGCACGGATGTACTATTTGATCATCCATAGCAGTTCTTGCTACATATTTAGTTAAATAACTCTGAGCTTTGCAGGTAGTTGCAGTTCTACCTTATATAATATCAATGTATACTATCTTATCAATACGACACTATCAAAACCTCAGCGAAACTTTGCGGAACTTCATAACAAAGCGTAAACAAAGTTATACTATGCACGTATGTACTATTTGATCATCCTGAGCGGTTCTTGCTACATATTTAGTTAAATAACTCTGAGGTTTGCAGGTATTTGCAGTTCTAACTTATATAATATCAATGTATACTATCTTATCAATACGACACAATCAAAACCTCAGCGAAACTTTGCGGAACTTCATAACAAAGCGTAAACAAAGTTATACTATGCACGGATGTACTATTTGATCATCCAGAGCGGTTCTTGAAACATATTTTGATAAATAACTCTGAGATTTGCAGGTAGTTGCAGTTCTACCTTATATAATATCATAGTATACTATCTTACCAATACGACGCAATGAAAACGTCAGCGATACTTTGCGGTACTTCATCACAAAGCGTAAACAAAGTTATAGTATGCACGGATGTACTATTTGATCATCCTGAGCGGTTCTTGCTACATATTTAGTTAAATAACTCTGAGCTTTGCAGGTATTTGCAGTTCTAACTTATATAATATTAATGTATACTATCTTATCAATACGACACAATCAAAACCTCAGCGAAACTTTGCGGAACTTCATAACAAAGCGTAAACAAAGTTATACTATGCACGGATGTACTATTTGATCATCCTGAGCGGTTCTTGCTACATATTTAGTTAAATAACTCTGAGCTTTGCAGGTATTTGCAGTTCTAACTTATATAATATCAATGTATACTATCTTATCAATACGACACTATCAAAACCTCAGCGAAACTTTACGGATCTTCATCACAAATCGTAAACAAAGTTATACTATGCACGGATGTACTATTTGATCATCCAGAGCGGTTCTTGAAACATATTTTGATAAATAACTCTGAGATTTGCAGGTAGTTGCAGTTCTACCTTATATAATATCAATGTATACTATCTTATCAATACGACGCAATGAAAACGTCAGCGATACTTTGCGGAACTTCATCACAAAGCGTAAACAAAGTTATAGTATGCACGGATGTACTATCTGATCATCCAGAGCGGTTCTTGAAACATATTTTGATAAATAACTCTGACGTTTGCAGGTATTTGCAGTTCTAACTTATATAATATCAATGTATACTATCTTATCAATACGACACAATCAAAACCTCAGCGAAACTTTGCGGAACTTCATCACAAATCGTAAACAAAGTTATACTATGCACGGATGTACTATTTGATCATCCAGAGCGGTTCTTGAAACATATTTTGATAAATAACTCTGACGTTTGCAGGTATTTGCAGTTCTACCTTATATAATATCATAGTATACTATCTTACCAATACGACGCAATGAAAACGTCAGCGATACTTTGCGGAACTTCATCACAAAGCGTAAACAAAGTTATAGTATGCACGGATGTACTATCTGATCATCCAGAGCGTTTCTTGAAACTTATTTTGATAAATAACTCTGACGTTTGCAGGTATTTGCAGTTCTAACTTATATAATATCAATGTATACTATCTTATCAATACGACACTATCAAAACATCAGCGATACTTTGCGGAATTTCATCACAAAGCGTAAACAAAGTTATAGTATGCACGGATGTACTATCTGATCATCCAGAGCGTTTCTTGAAACTTATTTTGATAAATAACTCTGACGTTTGCAGGTATTTGCAGTTCTAACTTATATAATATCAATGTATACTATCTTATCAATACGACACTATCAAAACATCAGCGATACTTTGCGGGACTTCATCACAAAGCGTAAACAAAGTTATAGTATGCACGGATGTACTATTTGATCATCCAGAGCGGTTCTTGAAACATATTTTGATAAATAACTTTGAGATTTGCAGGTAGTTGCAGTTCTACCTTATATAATATCATAGTATACTATCTTACCAATACGACGCAATGAAAACGTCAGCGATACTTTGCGGAACTTCATCACAAAGCGTAAACAAAGTTATAGTATGCACGGATGTACTATTTGATCATCCAGAGCGGTTCTTGAAACATATTTTGATAAATAACTCTGAGATTTGCAGGTAGTTGCAGTTCTACCTTATATAATATCATAGTATTCTATCTTACCAATACGACGCAATGAAAACGTCAGCGATACTTTGCGGAACTTCATCACAAAGTGTGAACAAAGTTATAGTATGCACGGATGTACTATTTGATCATCCAGAGCGGTCCTTGAAACATATTTTGATAAATAACTCTGAGATTTGCAGGTAGTTGCAGTTCTACCTTATATAATATCAATGTATACTATCTTATTAATACGACACTATCAAAACCTCAGCGAAATTTTGCTGAACTTCATAACAAAGCGTAAACAAAGTTATACTATGCACGGATGTACTATTTGATCATCCATAGCAGTTCTTGCTACATATTTAGTTAAATAACTCTGAGCTTTGCAGGTAGTTGCAGTTCTACCTTATATAATATCAATGTATACTATCTTATCAATACGACACTATCAAAACCTCAGCGAAACTTTGCGGAACTTCATAACAAAGCGTAAACAAAGTAATACTGTGCACGGATGTACTATTTGATCATCCTGAGCGGTTCTTGCTACATATTTAGTTAAATAACTCTGAGGTTTGCAGGTATTTGCAGTTCTAACTTATATAATATCAATGTATACTATCTTATCAATACGACACAATCAAAACCTCAGCGAAACTTTGCGGAACTTCATAACAAAGCGTAAACAAAGTTATACTATGCACGGATGTACTATTTGATCATCCAGAGCGGTTCTTGAAACATATTTTGATAAATAACTCTGAGATTTGCAGGTAGTTGCAGTTCTACCTTATATAATATCATAGTATACTATCTTACCAATACGACGCAATGAAAACGTCAGCGATACTTTGCGGTACTTCATCACAAAGCGTAAACAAAGTTATAGTATGCACGGATGTACTATTTGATCATCCTGAGCGGTTCTTGCTACATATTTAGTTAAATAACTCTGAGCTTTGCAGGTATTTGCAGTTCTAACTTATATAATATTAATGTATACTATCTTATCAATACGACACAATCAAAACCTCAGCGAAACTTTGCGGAACTTCATCACAAATCGTAAACAAAGTTATACTATGCACGGATGTACTATTTGATCATCCTGAGCGGTTCTTGCTACATATTTAGTTAAATAACTCTGAGCTTTGCAGGTATTTGCAGTTCTAACTTATATAATATTAATGTATACTATCTTATCAATACGACACTATCAAAACCTCAGCGAAACTTTACGGATCTTCATCACAAATCGTAAACAAAGTTATACTATGCACGGATGTACTATTTGATCATCCAGAGCGGTTCTTGAAACATATTTTGATAAATAACTCTGAGATTTGCAGGTAGTTGCAGTTCTACCTTATATAATATCAATGTATACTATCTTATCAATACGACGCAATGAAAACGTCAGCGATACTTTGCGGAACTTCATCACAAAGCGTAAACAAAGTTATAGTATGCACGGATGTACTATCTGATCATCCAGAGCGGTTCTTGAAACATATTTTGATAAATAACTCTGACGTTTGCAGGTATTTGCAGTTCTAACTTATATAATATCAATGTATACTATCTTATCAATACGACACAATCAAAACCTCAGCGAAACTTTGCGGAACTTCATCACAAAGCGTAAACAAAGTTATTCTATGAACGGATGTACTATTTGATCATCCAGAGCGGTTCTTGAAACATATTTTGATAAATAACTCTGAGATTTGCAGGTAGTTGCAGTTCTACCTTATATAATATCATAGTATACTATCTTACCAATACGACGCAATGAAAACGTCAGCGATACTTTGCGGAACTTCATCACAAAGCGTAAACAAAGTTATAGTATGCACGGATGTACTATCTGATCATCCAGAGCGTTTCTTGAAACTTATTTTGATAAATAACTCTGACGTTTGCAGGTATTTGCAGTTCTAACTTATATAATATCAATGTATACTATCTTATCAATACGACACTATCAAAACATCAGCGATACTTTGCGGAATTTCATCACAAAGCGTAAACAAAGTTATAGTATGCACGGATGTACTATCTGATCATCCAGAGCGTTTCTTGAAACTTATTTTGATAAATAACTCTGACGTTTGCAGGTATTTGCAGTTCTAACTTATATAATATCAATGTATACTATCTTATCAATACGACACTATCAAAACATCAGCGATACTTTGCGGGACTTCATCACAAATCGTAAACAAAGTTATACTATGCACGGATGTACTATTTGATCATCCAGAGCGGTTCTTGAAACATATTTTGATAAATAACTCTGAGATTTGCAGGTAGTTGCAGTTCTACCTTATATAATATCAATGTATACTATCTTATCAATACGACGCAATGAAAACGTCAGCGATACTTTGCGGAACTTCATCACAAAGCGTAAACAAAGTTATAGTATGCACGGATGTACTATTTGATCATCCAGAGCGGTTCTTGAAACATATTTTGATAAATAACTCTGAGATTTGCAGGTAGTTGCAGTTCTACCTTATATAATATCTTAGTATACTATCTTACCAATACGACGCAATGAAAACGTCAGCGATACTTTGCGGTACTTCATCACAAAGCGTAAACAAAGTTATAGTATGCACGGATGTACTATTTGATCATCCTGAGCGGTTCTTGCTACATATTTAGTTAAATAACTTTGAGCTTTGCAGGTATTTGCAGTTCTAACTTATATAATATTAATGTATACTATCTTATCAATACGACACTATCAAAAACTCAGCGAAACTTTACGGATCTTCATAACAAAGCGTAAACAAAGTTATAGTATGCACGGATGTACTATCTGATCATCCAGAGCGGTTCTTGAAACATATTTTGATAAATAACTCTGACGTTTGCAGGTATTTGCAGTTCTAACTTATATAATATCAATGTATACTATCTTATCAATACGACACTATAAAAACCTCAGCGATACTTTGCGGAACTTCATCACAAAGCGTAAACAAAGTTATACTATGCACGGATGTACTATTTGATCATCCAGAGCGGTTCTTGAAACATATTTTGATAAATAACTCTGAGATTTGCAGGTAGTTGCAGTTTTACCTTATATAGTATCAATGTATACTATCTTATCAATACGACACCATCAAAACCTCAGCGAAACTTTGCGGATCTTCATAACAAAGCGTAAACAAAGTTATACTATGCACGTATGTACTATTTGATCATCCTGAGCGGTTCTTGCTACATATTTTTATAAATAACTCTGAGACTTGCAGGTAGTTGCAGTTCTACCTTATATAATATCAATGTATACTATCTTATCAATACGACACTATCAAAACCTCAGCGAAACTTTGCGGATCTACATAACAAAGCGTAAACAAAGTTATAGTATGCACGTATGTACTATTTGATCATCCAGAGCGGTTGTTGCTACATATTTAGTTAAATAACTCCGAGCTTTGCAGGTAGTTGCAGATCTAACTTATATAATATCAATGTATACTATCTTATCAATACGACACTATCAAAACATCAGCGATACTTTGCGGAATTTCATAACAAAGTGTGAACAAAGTTATACTATGCTCGGATGTACTATTTGATCATCCAGAGCGGTTCTTGCAACATATTTAGTTAAATAACTCTGACGTTTGCAGGTATTTGCAGTTCTAACTTATATAATATCAATGTATACTATCTTATCAATACGACACAATCAAAACCTCAGCGAAACTTTGCGGAACTTCATCACAAAGCGTAAACAAAGTTATAGTATGCACGGATGTACTATTTGATCATCCTGAACGGTTCTTGCTACATATTTAGTTAAATAACTCTGACGTTTGCAGGTATTTGCAGTTCTAACTTATAAAATATCAATGTATACTATCTTATGAATACGACACAATCAAAACCTCAGCGATACTTTGCGGAATTTCATAACAAAGTGTGTACAAAGTTACAGTATGCACGGATGTACTATTTGATCATCCAGAGAGGTTCTTGAAACATATTTTGATAAATAACTCTGAGATTTGCAGGTAGTTGCAGTTCTACCTTATATAATATCAATGTATACTATCTTATCAATACGACACTATCAAAACATCAGCGATACTTTGCGGAATTTCATAACAAGGTGTGAACAAAGTTATACTATGCACGGATGTACTATTTGATCATCCAGAGCGGTTCTTGAAACATATTTTGATAAATAACTCTGAGCTTTGCTGGTATTTGCAGTTCTAACTTATATAATATCAATGTATACTATCTTATGAATACGACACAATCAAAACCTCAGCGATACTTTGCGGAATTTCATAACAAAGTGTGTACAAAGTTATAGTATGCAGGGATGTACTATTTGATCATCCAGAGCGGTTCTTGAAACATATTTTGATAAATAACTCTGAGATTTGCAGGTAGTTGCAGTTCTACCTTATATAATATCAATGTATACTATCTTATCAATACGAGACTATCAAAACCTCAGCGAAACTTTGCGGAACTTCATCACAAATCGTAAACAAAGTTATACTATGCACGGATGTACTATCTGATCATCCAGATCGTTTCTTGAAACTTATTTTGATAAATAACTCTGACGTTTGCAGGTATTTGCAGTTCTAACTTATATAATATCAATGTATACTATCTTATCAATACGACACTATCAAAACCTCAGCGATACTTTGCGGAATTTCATAACAAAGTGTGTACAAAGTTATAGTATGCACGGATGTACTATTTGATCATCCAGAGCGGTTCTTGAAACATATTTTGATAAATAACTCTGAGATTTGCAGGTAGTTGCAGTTTTACCTTATATAATATCAATGTATACTATCTTATCAATACGACACTATCAAAACCTCAGCGATACTTTGCGGAATTTCATAACAAAGTGTGAACAAAGTTATACTATGCTCGGATGTACTATTTGATCATCCAGAGCGGTTCTTGCAACATATTTAGTAAAATAACTCTGACGTTTGCAGGTATTTGCAGTTCTAACTTATATAATATCAATGTATACTATCTTATCAATACGACACAATCAAAACCTCAGCGAAACTTTGCGTAACTTCATAACAAAGCGTAAACAAAGTTATAGTATGCACGGATGTACTATTTGATCATCCTGAGCGGTTCTTGCTACATATTTAGTTAAATAACTCAGAGCTTTGCAGGTAGTTGCAGTTCTACCTTATATAATATCAATGTATACTATCTTATCAATACGACACTATCAAAACCTCAGCGATACTTTGCGGAATTTCATAACAAAGTGTGAACAAAGTTATACTATGCTCGGATGTACTATTTGATCATCCAGAGCGGTTCTTGAAACATATTTTGATAAATAACTCTGAGATTTGCAGGTAGTTGCAGTTTTACCTTATATAATATCAATGTATACTATCTTATCAATACGACACTATCAAAACCTCAGCGATACTTTGCGGAATTTCATAACAAAGTGTGAACAAAGTTATACTATGCTCGGATGTACTATTTGATCATCCAGAGCGGTTCTTGCAACATATTTAGTAAAATAACTCTGACGTTTGCAGGTATTTGCAGTTCTAACTTATATAATATCAATGTATACTATCTTATCAATACGACACAATCAAAACCTCAGCGAAACTTTGCGGAACTTCATAACAAAGCGTAAACAAAGTTATACCATGCACGGATGTACTATTTGATCATCCAGAGCGGTTCTTGAAACATATTTTGATAAATACCTCTGAGACTTGCAGTTAGTTGCAGTTCTACCTTATATAATATCAATGTATACTATCTTATTAATACGACACTATCAAAACCTCAGCGAAATTTTGCGGAACTTCATAAGAAAGCGTAAACAAAGTTATACTATGCACGGATGTACTATTTGATCATCCATAGCAGTTCTTGCTACATATTTAGTTAAATAACTCTGAGCTTTGCAGGTAGTTGCAGTTCTACCGTATATAATATCAATATATACTATCTTATCAATACGACACTATCAAAACCTCAGCGAAACTTTGCGGAACTTCATAACAAAGCGTAAACAAAGTTATAGTATGCACGGATGTACTATTTGATCATCCTGAGCGGTTTTTGCTACATATTTAGTTAAATAACTCTGAGCTTTGCAGGTATTTGCAGTTCTAACTTATATAATATTAATGTATACTATCTTATCAATACGACACTATCAAAACCTCAGCGAAACTTTACGGATCTTCATAACAAAGCGTAAACAAAGTTATAGTATGCACGGATGTACTATCTGATCATCCAGAGCGGTTCTTGAAACATATTTTGATAAATAACTCTGACGTTTGCAGGTATTTGCAGTTCTAACTTATATAATATCACTGTATACTATCTTATCAATACGACACAATCAAAACCTCAGCGAAACTTTGCGGAACTTCATCACAAATCGTAAACAAAGTTATACTATGCACGGATGTACTATTTGATCATCCAGAGCGGTTCTTGAAACATATTTTGATAAATAACTCTGAGATTTGCAGGTAGTTGCAGTTCTACCTTATATAATATCATAGTATACTATCTTACCAATACGACGCAATGAAAACGTCAGCGATACTTTGCGGTACTTCATCACAAAGCGTAAACAAAGTTATAGTATGCACGGATGTACTATTTGATCATCCTGAGCGGTTCTTGCTACATATTTAGTTAAATAACTCTGAGCTTTGCAGGTATTTGCAGTTCTAACTTATATAATATTAATGTATACTATCTTATCAATACGACACAATCAAAACCTCAGCGAAACTTTGCGGAACTTCATCACAAATCGTAAACAAAGTTATACTATGCACGGATGTACTATTTGATCATCCTGAGCGGTTCTTGCTACATATTTAGTTAAATAACTCTGAGCTTTGCAGGTATTTGCAGTTCTAACTTATATAATATTAATGTATACTATCTTATCAATACGACACTATCAAAACCTCAGCGAAACTTTACGGATCTTCATCACAAATCGTAAACAAAGTTATACTATGCACGGATGTACTATTTGATCATCCAGAGCGGTTCTTGAAACATATTTTGATAAAAAACTCTGAGATTTGCAGGTAGTTGCAGTTCTACCTTATATAATATCAATGTATACTATCTTATCAATACGACGCAATGAAAACGTCAGCGATACTTTGCGGAACTTCATCACAAAGCGTAAACAAAGTTATAGTATGCACGGATGTACTATCTGATCATCCAGAGCGGTTCTTGAAACATATTTTGATAAATAACTCTGACGTTTGCAGGTATTTGCAGTTCTAACTTATATAATATCAATGTATACTATCTTATCAATACGACACAATCAAAACCTCAGCGAAACTTTGCGGAACTTCATCACAAATCGTAAACAAAGTTATACTATGCACGGATGTACTATTTGATCATCCAGAGCGGTTCTTGAAACATATTTTGATAAATAACTCTGAGATTTGCAGGTAGTTGCAGTTCTACCTTATATAATATCATAGTATACTATCTTACCAATACGACGCAATGAAAACGTCAGCGATACTTTGCGGTACTTCATCACAAAGCGTAAACAAAGTTATAGTATGCACGGATGTACTATTTGATCATCCTGAGCGGTTCTTGCTACATATTTAGTTAAATAACTCTGAGCTTTGCAGGTATTTGCAGTTCTAACTTATATAATATTAATGTATACTATCTTATCAATACGACACAATCAAAACCTCAGCGAAACTTTGCGGAACTTCATCACAAATCGTAAACAAAGTTATACTATGCACGTATGTACTATTTGATCATCCTGAGCGGTTCTTGCTACATATTTAGTTAAATAACTCTGAGCTTTGCAGGTATTTGCAGTTCTAACTTATATAATATTAATGTATACTATCTTATCAATACGACACTATCAAAAACTCAGCGAAACTTTACGGATCTTCATAACAAAGCGTAAACAAAGTTATAGTATGCACGGATGTACTATCTGATCATCCAGAGCGGTTCTTGAAACATATTTTGATAAATAACTCTGACGTTTGCAGGTATTTGCAGTTCTAACTTATATAATATCAATGTATACTATCTTATCAATACGACACTATAAAAACGTCAGCGATACTTTGCGGAACTTCATCACAAAGCGTAAACAAAGTTATACTATGCACGGATGTACTATTTGATCATCCAGAGCGGTTCTTGAAACATATTTTGATAAATAACTCTGAGATTTGCAGGTAGTTGCAGTTTTACCTTATATAGTATCAATGTATACTATCTTATCAATACGACACTATCAAAACCTCAGCGAAACTTTGCGGAACTTCATAACAAAGCGTAAACAAAGTTATAGTATGCACGGATGTACTATCTGATCATCCAGAGCGTTTCTTGAAACTTATTTTGATAAATAACTCTGACGTTTGCAGGTATTTGCAGTTCTAACTTATATAATATCAATGTATACTATCTTATCAATACGACACTATCAAAACATCAGCGATACTTTGCGGAATTTCATAACAAAGTGTGAACAAAGTTATACTATGCTCGGATGTACTATTTGATCATCCAGAGCGGTTCTTGCAACATATTTAGTTAAATAACTCTGACGTTTGCAGGTATTTGCAGTTCTAACTTATATAATATCAATGTATACTATCTTATCAATACGACACAATCAAAACCTCAGCGAAACTTTGCGGAACTTCATCACAAAGCGTAAACAAAGTTATAGTATGCACGGATGTACTATTTGATCATCCTGAACGGTTCTTGCTACATATTTAGTTAAATAACTCTGACGTTTGCAGGTATTTGCAGTTCTAACTTATAAAATATCAATGTATACTATCTTACCAATACGACGCAATGAAAACGTCAGCGATACTTTGCGGAACTTCATCACAAAGCGTAAACAAAGTTATAGTATGCACGGATGTACTATTTGATCATCCTGAGCGGTTCTTGCTACATATTTAGTTAAATAACTCTCACGTTTGCAGGTATTTGCAGATCTAACTTATATAATATCAATGTATACTATCTTATGAATACGACACAATCAAAACCTCAGCGATACTTTGCGGAATTTCATAACAAAGTGTGAACAAAGTTATAGTATGCACGGATGTACTATTTGATCATCCAGAGCGGTTCTTGAAACATATTTTGATAAATAACTCTGAGATTTGCAGGTAGTTGCAGTTCTACCTTATATAATATCAATGTATACTATCTTATGAATACGACACAATCAAAACCTCAGCGATACTTTGCGGAATTTCATAACAAAGTGTGTACAAAGTTATAGTATGCAGGGATGTACTATTTGATCATCCAGAGCGGTTCTTGAAACATATTTTGATAAATAACTCTGAGATTTGCAGGTAGTTGCAGTTCTACCTTATATAATATCAATGTATACTATCTTATCAATACGAGACTATCAAAACCTCAGCGAAACTTTGCGGAACTTCATCACAAATCGTAAACAAAGTTATACTATGCACGGATGTACTATCTGATCATCCAGATCGTTTCTTGAAACTTATTTTGATAAATAACTCTGACGTTTGCAGGTAGTTGCAGTTCTACCTTATATAATATCAATGTATACTATCTTATCAATACGACACTATAAAAACCTCAGCGATACTTTGCGGAACTTCATAACAAAGCGTAAACAAAGTTATAGTATGCACGGATGTACTATTTGATCATCCTGAACGGTTCTTGCTACATATTTAGTTAAATAACTCTGACGTTTGCAGGTATTTGCAGTTCTAACTTATAAAATATCAATGTATACTATCTTATGAATACGACACAATCAAAACCTCAGCGAAACTTTGCGGAATTTCATAACAAAGTGTGAACAAAGTTATACTATGCTCGGATGTACTATTTGATCATCCAGAGCGGTTCTTGCAACATATTTAGTTAAATAACTCTGAGGTTTGCAGGTATTTGCAGTTCTAACTTATATAATATCAATGTATACTATCTTATCAATACGACACAATCAAAACCTCAGCGAAACTTTGCGGAACTTCATAACAAAGCGTAAACAAAGTTATACCATGCACGGATGTACTATTTGATCATCCAGAGCGGTTCTTGAAACATATTTTGATAAATACATCTGAGACTTGCAGTTAGTTGCAGTTCTACCTTATATAATATCAATGTATACTATCTTATTAATACGACACTATCAAAACCTCAGCGAAACTTTGCGGAACTTCATCACAAATCGTAAACAAAGTTATACTATGCACGGATGTACTATTTGATCATCCAGAGCGGTTCTTGAAACATATTTTGATAAATAACTCTGAGATTTGCAGGTAGTTGCAGTTCTACCTTATATAATATCAATGTATACTATCTTATCAATACGACGCAATGAAAACGTCATCATAACAAAGTGTGAACAAAGTTATACTATGCTCGGATGTACTATTTGATCATCCAGAGCGGTTCTTGCAACATATTTAGTAAAATAACTCTGACGTTTGCAGGTATTTGCAGTTCTAACTTATATAATATCAATGTATACTATCTTATCAATACGACACAATCAAAACCTCAGCGAAACTTTGCGGAACTTCATAACAAAGCGTAAACAAAGTTATAGTATGCACGGATGTACTATTTGATCATCCTGAGCGGTTCTTGCTACATATTTAGTTAAATAACTCTGAGCTTTGCAGGTATTTGCAGTTCTAACTTATATAATATTAATGTATACTATCTTATCAATACGACACTATCAAAACCTCAGCGAAACTTTACGGATCTTCATAACAAAGCGTAAACAAAGTTATAGTATGCACGGATGTACTATCTGATCATCCAGAGCGGTTCTTGAAACATATTTTGATAAATAACTCTGACGTTTGCAGGTATTTGCAGTTCTAACTTATATAATATCAATGTATACTATCTTATCAATACGACACAATCAAAACCTCAGCGAAACTTTGCGGAACTTCATAACAAAGCGGAAACAAAGTTATACTATGCACGGATGTACTATTTGATCATCCAGAGCGGTTCTTGAAACATATTTTGATAAATAACTCTGAGATTTGCAGGTAGTTGCAGTTCTACCTTATATAATATCATAGTATACTATCTTACCAATACGACTCAATGAAAACGTCAGCGATACTTTGCGGTACTTCATCACAAAGCGTAAACAAAGTTATAGTATGCACGGATGTACTATTTGATCATCCTGAGCGGTTCTTGCTACATATTTAGTTAAATAACTCTGAGCTTTGCAGGTATTTGCAGTTCTAACTTATATATTATTAATGTATACTATCTTATCAATACGACACAATCAAAACCTCAGCGAAACTTTGCGGAACTTCATCACAAATCGTAAACAAAGTTATACTATGCACGGATGTACTATTTGATCATCCAGAGCGGTTCTTGAAACATATTTTGATAAATAACTCTGAGATTTGCAGGTAGTTGCAGTTCTACCTTATATAATATCAATGTATACTATCTTATCAATACGACGCAATGAAAACGTCAGCGATACTTTGCGGAACTTCATCACAAAGCGTAAACAAAGTTATAGTATGCACGGATGTACTATCTGATCATCCAGAGCGGTTCTTGAAACATATTTTGATAAATAACTCTGACGTTTGCAGGTATTTGCAGTTCTAACTTATATAATATCAATGTATACTATCTTATCAATACGACACAATCAAAACCTCAGCGAAACTTTGCGGAACTTCATAACAAATCGTAAACAAAGTTATACTATGCACGGATGTACTATTTGATCATCCAGAGCGGTTCTTGAAACATATTTTGATAAATAACTCTGAGATTTGCAGGTAGTTGCAGTTCTACCTTATATAATATCATAGTATACTATCTTACCAATACGACGCAATGAAAACGTCAGCGATACTTTGCGGTACTTCATCACAAAGCGTAAACAAAGTTATAGTATGCACGGATGTACTATTTGATCATCCTGAGCGGTTCTTGCTACATATTTAGTTAAATAACTCTGAGCTTTGCAGGTATTTGCAGTTCTAACTTATATAATATTAATGTATACTATATTATCAATACGACACAATCAAAACCTCAGCGAAACTTTGCGGAACTTCATCACAAATCGTAAACAAAGTTATACTATGCACGGATGTACTATTTGATCATCCTGAGCGGTTCTTGCTACATATTTAGTTAAATAACTCTGAGCTTTGCAGGTATTTGCAGTTCTAACTTATATAATATTAATGTATACTATCTTATCAATACGACACTATCAAAACCTCAGCGAAACTTTACGGATCTTCATCACAAATCGTAAACAAAGTTATACTATGCACGGATGTACTATTTGATCATCCAGAGCGGTTCTTGAAACATATTTTGATAAATAACTCTGAGATTTGCAGGTAGTTGCAGTTCTACCTTATATAATATCAATGTATACTATCTTATCAATACGACGCAATGAAAACGTCAGCGATACTTTGCGGAACTTCATCACAAAGCGTAAACAAAGTTATAGTATGCACGGATGTACTATTTGATCATCCTGAGCGGTTCTTGCTACATATTTAGTTAAATAACTCTGAGCTTTGCAGGTATTTGCAGTTCTAACTTATATAATATTAATGTATACTATCTTATCAATACGACACAATCAAAACCTCAGCGAAACTTTGCGGAACTTCATCACAAATCGTAAACAAAGTTATACTATGCACGGATGTACTATTTGATCATCCTGAGCGGTTCTTGCTACATATTTAGTTAAATAACTCTAAGCTTTGCAGGTATTTGCAGTTCTAACTTATATAATATCAATGTATACTATCTTATCAATACGACTCAATCAAAACCTCAGCGAAACTTTGCGGAACTTCATAACAAAGCGTAAACAAAGTTATACTATGCAGGGATGTACTATTTGATCATCCAGAGCGGTTCTTGAAACATATTTTGATAAATAACTCTGAGATTTGCAGGTAGTTGCAGTTCTACCTTATATAATATCATAGTATACTATCTTACCAATACGACGCAATGAAAACGTCAGCGATACTTTGCGGTACTTCATCACAAAGCGTAAACAAAGTTATAGTATGCACGGATGTACTATTTGATCATCCTGAGCGGTTCTTGCTACATATTTAGTTAAATAACTCTGAGCTTTGCAGGTATTTGCAGTTCTAACTTATATAATATTAATGTATACTATCTTATCAATACGACACAATCAAAACCTCAGCGAAACTTTGCGGAACTTCATCACAAATCGTAAACAAAGTTATACTATGCACGGATGTACTATTTGATCATCCAGAGCGGTTCTTGAAACATATTTTGATAAATAACTCTGAGATTTGCAGGTAGTTGCAGTTCTACCTTATATAATATCAATGTATACTATCTTATCAATACGACGCAATGAAAACGTCAGCGATACTTTGCGGAACTTCATCACAAAGCGTAAACAAAGTTATAGTATGCACGGATGTACTATCTGATCATCCAGAGCGGTTCTTGAAACATATTTTGATAAATAACTCTGACGTTTGCAGGTATTTGCAGTTCTAACTTATATAATATCAATGTATACTATCTTATCAATACGACACAATCAAAACCTCAGCGAAACTTTGCGGAACTTCATCACAAATCGTAAACAAAGTTATACTATGCACGGATGTACTATTTGATCATCCAGAGCGGTTCTTGAAACATATTTTGATAAATAACTCTGAGATTTGCAGGTAGTTGCAGTTCTACCTTATATAATATCATAGTATACTATCTTACCAATACGACGCAATGAAAACGTCAGCGATACTTTGCGGTACTTCATCACAAAGCGTAAACAAAGTTATAGTATGCACGGATGTACTATTTGATCATCCTGAGCGGTTCTTGCTACATATTTAGTTAAATAACTCTGAGCTTTGCAGGTATTTGCAGTTCTAACTTATATAATATTAATGTATACTATCTTATCAATACGACACAATCAAAACCTCAGCGAAACTTTGCGGAACTTCATCACAAATCGTAAACAAAGTTATACTATGCACGGATGTACTATTTGATCATCCTGAGCGGTTCTTGCTACATATTTAGTTAAATAACTCTGAGCTTTGCAGGTATTTGCAGTTCTAACTTATATAATATTAATGTATACTATCTTATCAATACGACACTATCAAAACCTCAGCGAAACTTTACGGATCTTCATCACAAATCGTAAACAAAGTTATACTATGCACGGATGTACTATTTGATCATCCAGAGCGGTTCTTGAAACATATTTTGATAAATAACTCTGAGATTTGCAGGTAGTTGCAGTTCTACCTTATATAATATCAATGTATACTATCTTATCAATACGACGCAATGAAAACGTCAGCGATACTTTGCGGAACTTCATCACAAAGCGTAAACAAAGTTATAGTATGCACGGATGTACTATTTGATCATCCTGAGCGGTTCTTGCTACATATTTAGTTAAATAACTCTGAGCTTTGCAGGTATTTGCAGTTCTAACTTATATAATATTAATGTATACTATCTTATCAATACGACACAATCAAAACCTCAGCGAAACTTTGCGGAACTTCATCACAAATCGTAAACAAAGTTATACTATGCACGGATGTACTATTTGATCATCCAGAGCGGTTCTTGAAACATATTTTGATAAATAACTCTGAGATTTGCAGGTAGTTGCAGTTCTACCTTATATAATATCTTAGTATACTATCTTACCAATACGACGCAATGAAAACGTCAGCGATACTTTGCGGTACTTCATCACAAAGCGTAAACAAAGTTATAGTATGCACGGATGTACTATTTGATCATCCTGAGCGGTTCTTGCTACATATTTAGTTAAATAACTCTGAGCTTTGCAGGTATTTGCAGTTCTAACTTATATAATATTAATGTATACTATCTTATCAATACGACACTATCAAAAACTCAGCGAAACTTTACGGATCTTCATAACAAAGCGTAAACAAAGTTATAGTATGCACGGATGTACTATCTGATCATCCAGAGCGGTTCTTGAAACATATTTTGATAAATAACTCTGACGTTTGCAGGTATTTGCAGTTCTAACTTATATAATATCAATGTATACTATCTTATCAATACGACACTATCAAAACCTCAGCGATACTTTGCGGAATTTCATAACAACGTGTGAACAAAGTTATAGTATGCACGGATGTACTATTTGATCATCGTGAGCGGTTCTTGCTACATATTTAGTTAAATAACTCAGAGCTTTGCAGGTAGTTGCAGTTCTACCTTATATAATATCAATGTATACTATCTTATCAATACGACACTATAAAAACCTCAGCGATACTTTGCGGAACTTCATCACAAAGCGTAAACAAAGTTATACTATGCACGGATGTACTATTTGATCATCCAGAGCGGTTCTTGAAACATATTTTGATAAATAACTCTGAGATTTGCAGGTAGTTGCAGTTTTACCTTATATAGTATCAATGTATACTATCTTATCAATACGACACTATCAAAACCTCAGCGAAACTTTGCGGAACTTCATAACAAAGCGTAAACAAAGTTATAGTATGCACGGATGTACTATCTGATCATCCAGAGCGTTTCTTGAAACTTATTTTGATAAATAACTCTGACGTTTGCAGGTATTTGCAGTTCTAACTTATATAATATCAATGTATACTATCTTATCAATACGACACTATCAAAACATCAGCGATACTTTGCGGAATTTCATAACAAAGTGTGAACAAAGTTATACTATGCTCGGATGTACTATTTGATCATCCAGAGCGGTTCTTGCAACATATTTAGTTAAATAACTCTGACGTTTGCAGGTATTTGCAGTTCTAACTTATATAATATCAATGTATACTATCTTATCAATACGACACAATCAAAACCTCAGCGAAACTTTGCGGAACTTCATCACAAAGAGTAAACAAAGTTATAGTATGCACGGATGTACTATTTGATCATCCTGAACGGTTCTTGCTACATATTTAGTTAAATAACTCTGACGTTTGCAGGTATTTGCAGTTCTAACTTATATAATATCAATGTATACTATCTTATCAATACGACACTATCAAAACCTCAGCGATACTTTGCGGAATTTCATAACAACGTGTGAACAAAGTTATAGTATGCACGGATGTACTATTTGATCATCGTGAGCGGTTCTTGCTACATATTTAGTTAAATAACTCAGAGCTTTGCAGGTAGTTGCAGTTCTACCTTATATAATATCAATGTATACTATCTTATCAATACGACACTATAAAAACCTCAGCGATACTTTGCGGAACTTCATCACAAAGCGTAAACAAAGTTATACTATGCACGGATGTACTATCTGATCATCCAGAGCGTTTCTTGAAACTTATTTTGATAAATAACTCTGACGTTTGCAGGTATTTGCAGTTCTAACTTATATAATATCAATGTATACTATCTTATCAATACGACACTATCAAAACATCAGCGATACTTTGCGGAATTTCATAACAAAGTGTGAACAAAGTTATACTATGCTCGGATGTACTATTTGATCATCCAGAGCGGTTCTTGCAACATATTTAGTTAAATAACTCTGACGTTTGCAGGTATTTGCAGTTCTAACTTATATAATATCAATGTATACTATCTTATGAATACGACACAATCAAAACCTCAGCGATACTTTGCGGAATTTCATAACAAAGTGTGTACAAAGTTATAGTATGCACGGATGTACTATTTGATCATCCAGAGAGGTTCTTGAAACATATTTTGATAAATAACTCTGAGATTTGCAGGTAGTTGCAGTTCTACCTTATATAATATCAATGTATACTATCTTATCAATACGACACTATCAAAACATCAGCGATACTTTGCGGAATTTCATAACAAGGTGTGAACAAAGTTATACTATGCACGGATGTACTATTTGATCATCCAGAGCGGTTCTTGAAACATATTTTGATAAATAACTCTGAGCTTTGCTGGTATTTGCAGTTCTAACTTATATAATATCAATGTATACTATCTTATGAATACGACACAATCAAAACCTCAGCGATACTTTGCGGAATTTCATAACAAAGTGTGTACAAAGTTATAGTATGCAGGGATGTACTATTTGATCATCCAGAGCGGTTCTTGAAACATATTTTGATAAATAACTCTGAGATTTGCAGGTAGTTGCAGTTCTACCTTATATAATATCAATGTATACTATCTTATCAATACGAGACTATCAAAACCTCAGCGAAACTTTGCGGAACTTCATCACAAATCGTAAACAAAGTTATACTATGCACGGATGTACTATCTGATCATCCAGATCGTTTCTTGAAACTTATTTTGATAAATAACTCAGAGCTTTGCAGGTAGTTGCAGTTCTACCTTATATAATATCAATGTATACTATCTTATCAATACGACACTATAAAAACCTCAGCGATACTTTGCGGAATTTCATAACAAAGTGTGTACAAAGTTATAGTATGCACGGATGTACTATTTGATCATCCAGAGCGGTTCTTGAAACATATTTTGATAAATAACTCTGAGATTTGCAGGTAGTTGCAGTTTTACCTTATATAATATCAATGTATACTATCTTATCAATACGACACTATCAAAACCTCAGCGATACTTTGCGGAATTTCATAACAAAGTGTGAACAAAGTTATACTATGCTCGGATGTACTATTTGATCATCCAGAGCGGTTCTTGCAACATATTTAGTAAAATAACTCTGAGGTTTGCAGGTATTTGCAGTTCTAACTTATATAATATCAATGTATACTATCTTATCAATACGACACAATCAAAACCTCAGCGAAACTTTGCGGAACTTCATAACAAAGCGTAAACAAAGTTATAGTATGCACGGATGTACTATTTGATCATCCTGAGCGGTTCTTGCTACATATTTAGTTAAATAACTCAGAGCTTTGCAGGTAGTTGCAGTTCTACCGTATACAATATCAATGTATACTATCTTATCAATACGACACTATAAAAACCTCAGCGATACTTTGCGGAACTTCATAACAAAGCGTAAACAAAGTTATAGTATGCACGGATGTACTATTTGATCATCCTGAACGGTTCTTGCTACATATTTAGTTAAATAACTCTGACGTTTGCAGGTATTTGCAGTTCTAACTTATAAAATATCAATGTATACTATCTTATGAATACGACACAATCAAAACCTCAGCGAAACTTTGCGGAATTTCATAACAAAGTGTGAACAAAGTTATACTATGCTCGGATGTACTATTTGATCATCCAGAGCGGTTCTTGCAACATATTTAGTTAAATAACTCTGAGGTTTGCAGGTATTTGCAGTTCTAACTTATATAATATCAATGTATACTATCTTATCAATACGACACAATCAAAACCTCAGCGAAACTTTGCGGAACTTCATAACAAAGCGTAAACAAAGTTATAGTATGCACGGATGTACTATTTGATCATCCTGAGCGGTTCTTGCTACATATTTAGTTAAATAACTCAGAGCTTTGCAGGTAGTTGCAGTTCTACCTTATATAATATCAATGTATACTATCTTATCAATACGACACTATAAAAACCTCAGCGATACTTTGCGGAACTTCATAACAAAGCGTAAACAAAGTTATAGTATGCACGGATGTACTATTTGATCATCCTGAACGGTTCTTGCTACATATTTAGTTAAATAACTCTGACGTTTGCAGGTATTTGCAGTTCTAACTTATAAAATATCAATGTATACTATCTTATGAATACGACACAATCAAAACCTCAGCGAAACTTTGCGGAATTTCATAACAAAGTGTGTACAAAGTTATAGTATGCACGGATGTACTATTTGATCATCCAGAGCGGTTCTTGAAACATATTTTGATAAATAACTCTGAGATTTGCAGGTAGTTGCAGTTTTACCTTATATAATATCAATGTATACTATCTTATCAATACGACACTATCAAAACCTCAGCGATACTTTGCGGAATTTCATAACAAAGTGTGAACAAAGTTATACTATGCTCGGATGTACTATTTGATCATCCAGAGCGGTTCTTGCAACATATTTAGTAAAATAACTCTGACGTTTGCAGGTATTTGCAGTTCTAACTTATATAATATCAATGTATACTATCTTATCAATACGACACAATCAAAACCTCAGCGAAACTTTGCGGAACTTCATAACAAAGCGTAAACAAAGTTATAGTATGCACGGATGTACTATTTGATCATCCTGAACGGTTCTTGCTACATATTTAGTTAAATAACTCTGAGGTTTGCAGGTATTTGCAGTTCTAACTTATATAATATCAATGTATACTATCTTATCAATACGACACAATCAAAACCTCAGCGAAACTTTGCGGAACTTCATAACAAAGCGTAAACAAAGTTATAGTATGCACGGATGTACTATTTGATCATCCTGAACGGTTCTTGCTACATATTTAGTTAAATAACTCTGACGTTTGCAGGTATTTGCAGTTCTAACTTATAAAATATCAATGTATACTATCTTATGAATACGACACAATCAAAACCTCAGCGATACTTTGCGGAATTTCATAACAAAGTGTGTACAAAGTTATAGTATGCACGGATGTACTATTTGATCATCCAGAGCGGTTCTTGAAACATATTTTGATAAATAACTCTGAGATTTGCAGGTAGTTGCAGTTCTACCTTATATAATATCAATGTATACTATCTTATCAATACGACACTATCAAAACCTCAGCGAAACTTTGCGGAACTTTATAACAAAGCGTAAACAAAGTAATAGTATGCACGGATGTACTATTTGATCATCCTGAGCGGTTCTTGCTACATATTTAGTTAAATAACTCTGAGCTTTGCAGGTAGTTGCAGTTCTAACTTATATAATATCAATGTATACTTTCTTATCAATACGACACAATCAAAACCTCAGCGAAACTTTGCGGAACTTCATCACAAAGCGTAAACAAAGATATAGTATGCACGGATGTACTATTTGATCATCCTGAACGGTTCTTGCTACATATTTAGTTAAATAACTCTGACGTTTGCAGGTATTTGCAGTTCTAACTTATAAAATATCAATGTATACTATCTTATGAATACGACACAATCAAAACCTCAGCGATACTTTGCGGAATTTCATAACAAAGTGTGTACAAAGTTATAGTATGCACGGATGTACTATTTGATCATCCAGAGCGGTTCTTGAAACATATTTTGATAAATAACTCTGAGATTTGCAGGTAGTTGCAGTTCTACCTTATATAATATCAATGTATACTATCTTATCAATACGACACTATCAAAACCTCAGCGAAACTTTGCGGAATTTCATAACAAAGCGTAAACAAAGTAATAGTATGCACGGATGTACTACTTGATCATCCTGAGCGGTTCTTGCTACATATTTAGTTAAATAACTCTGAGCTTTGCAGGTATTTGCAGTTCTAACTTATATAATATTAATGTATACTATCTTATCAATACGACACTATCAAAAACTCAGCGAAACTTTACGGATCTTCATAACAAAGCGTAAACAAAGTTATAGTATGCACGGATGTACTATCTGATCATCCAGAGCGGTTCTTGAAACATATTTTGATAAATAACTCTGACGTTTGCAGGTATTTGCAGTTCTAACTTATATAATATCAATGTATACCATCTTATCAATACGACACTATCAAAACCTCAGCGAAACTTTGCGGAACTTCATCACAAAGCGTAAACAAAGTTATAGTATGCACGGATGTACTATTTGATCATCCTGAACGGTTCTTGCTACATATTTAGTTAAATAACTCTGACGTTTGCAGGTATTTGCAGTTCTAACTTATATAATATCAATGTATACTATCTTATCAATACGACACAATCAAAACCTCTGCGATACTTTGCGGAATTTCATAACAAAGTGTGTACAAAGTTATAGTATGCACGGATGTACTATTTGATCATCCAGAGCGGTTCTTGAAACATATTTTGATAAATAACTCTGAGATTTGCAGGTAGTTGCAGTTCTAACTTATATAGTATCAATGTATACTATCTTATCAATACGACACTATCAAAACCTCAGCGAAACTTTGCGGAACTTCATAACAAAGCGTAAACAAAGTTATAGTATGCACGGATGTACTATCTGATCATCCAGAGCGTTTCTTGAAACTTATTTTGATAAATAACTCTGACGTTTGCAGGTATTTGCAGTTCTAACTTATATAATATCAATGTATACTATCTTATCAATACGACACTATCAAAACATCAGCGATACTTTGCGGAATTTCATAACAAAGTGTGAACAAAGTTATACTATGCTCGGATGTACTATTTGATCATCCAGAGCGGTTCTTGCAACATATTTAGTTAAATAACTCTGACGTTTGCAGGTATTTGCAGTTCTAACTTATATAATATCAATGTATACTATCTTATCAATACGACACAATCAAAACCTCAGCGAAACTTTGCGGAACTTCATCACAAAGCGTAAACAAAGTTATAGTATGCACGGATGTACTATTTGATCATCCTGAACGGTTCTTGCTACATATTTAGTTAAATAACTCTGACGTTTGCAGGTATTTGCAGTTCTAACTTATATAATATCAGTGTATACTATCTTATCAATACGACACAATCAAAACCTCTGCGATACTTTGCGGAATTTCATAACAAAGTGTGTACAAAGTTATAGTATGCACGGATGTACTATTTGATCATCCAGAGCGGTTCTTGAAACATATTTTGATAAATAACTCTGAGATTTGCAGGTAGTTGCAGTTCTACCTTATATAATATCAATGTATACTATCTTATCAATACGACACTATCAAAACCTCAGCGAAACTTTGCGGAACTTCATAACAACGCGTAAACAAAGTTATAGTATGCACGGATGTACTATTTGATCATCCTGAGCAGTTCTTGCTACATATTTAGTTAAATAACTCAGAGCTTTGCAGGTAGTTGCAGTTCTACCTTATATAATATCAATGTATACTATCTTATCAATACGACACTATAAAAACCTCAGCGATACTTTGCGGAACTTTATAACAAAGCGTAAACAAAGTAATAGTATGCACGGATGTACTATTTGATCATCCTGAGCGGTTCTTGCTACATATTTAGTTAAATAACTCTGAGCTTTGCAGGTATTTGCAGTTCTAACTTATATAATATTAATGTATACTATCTTATCAATACGACACTATCAAAAACTCAGCGAAACTTTACGGATCTTCATAACAAAGCGTAAACAAAGTTATAGTATGCACGGATGTACTGTTTGATCATCCTGAACGGTTCTTGCTACATATTTAGTTAAATAACTCTGACGTTTGCAGGTATTTGCAGTTCTAACTTATAAAATATCAATGTATACTATCTTATCAATACGACACTATCAAAACCTCAGCGAAACTTTGCGGAACTTCATAACAACGCGTAAACAAAGTTATAGTATGCACGGATGTACTATTTGATCATCCTGAGCAGTTCTTGCTACATATTTAGTTAAATAACTCAGAGCTTTGCAGGTAGTTGCAGTTCTACCTTATATAATATCAATGTATACTATCTTATCAATACGACACTATAAAAACCTCAGCGATACTTTGCGGAATTTCATAACAAAGTGTGAACAAAGTTATACTATGCTCGGATGTACTATTTGATCATCCAGAGCGGTTCTTGCAACATATTTAGGTAAATAACTCTGACGTTTGCAGGTATTTGCAGTTCTAACTTATATAATATCAATGTATACTATCTTATCAATACGACACAATCAAAACCTCAGCGAAACTTTGCGGAACTTCATCACAAAGCGTAAACAAAGTTATAGTATGCACGGATGTACTATTTGATCATCCTGAACGGTTCTTGCTACATATTTAGTTAAATAACTCTGACGTTTGCAGGTATTTGCAGTTCTAACTTATAAAATATCAATGTATACTATCTTATGAATACGACACAATCAAAACCTCAGCGATACTTTGCGGAATTTCATAACAAAGTGTGTACAAAGTTATAGTATGCACGGATGTACTATTTGATCATCCAGAGAGGTTCTTGAAACATATTTTGATAAATAACTCTGAGATTTGCAGGTAGTTGCAGTTCTACCTTATATAATATCAATGTATACTATCTTATCAATACGACACTATCAAAACATCAGCGATACTTTGCGGAATTTCATGACAAGGTGTGAACAAAGTTATACTATGCACGGATGTACTATTTGATCATCCAGAGCGGTTCTTGAAACATATTTTGATAAATAACTCTGAGCTTTGCTGGTATTTGCAGTTCTAACTTATATAATATCAATGTATACTATCTTATGAATACGACACAATCAAAACCTCAGCGATACTTTGCGGAATTTCATAACAAAGTGTGTACAAAGTTATAGTATGCACGGATGTACTATTTGATCATCCTGAGCGGTTCTTGCTACATATTTAGTTAAATAACTCAGAGCTTTGCAGGTAGTTGCAGTTCTACCTTATATAATATCAATGTATACTATCTTATCAATACGACACTATAAAAACCTCAGCGATACTTTGCGGAACTTCATCACAAAGCGTAAACAAAGTTATACTATGCACGGATGTACTATTTGATCATCCAGAGCGGTTCTTGAAACATATTTTGATAAATAACTCTGAGATTTGCAGGTAGTTGCAGTTTTACCTTATATAGTATCAATGTATACTATCTTATCAATACGACACTATCAAAACCTCAGCTAAACTTTGCGGAATTTCATAACAAAGTGTGTACAAAGTTATAGTATGCACGGATGTACTATTTGATCATCCAGAGCGGTTCTTGAAACATATTTTGATAAATAACTCTGAGATTTGCAGGTAGTTGCAGTTCTACCTTATATAATATCAATGTATACTATCTTATCAATACGACACTATCAAAACCTCAGCGAAACTTTGCGGAATTTCATAACAAAGTGTGAACAAAGTTATACTATGCTCGGATGTACTATTTGATCATCCAGAGCGGTTCTTGCAACATATTTAGTTAAATAACTCTGACGTTTGCAGGTATTTGCAGTTCTAACTTATATAATATCAATGTATACTATCTTATCAATACGACACAATCAAAACCTCTGCGATACTTTGCGGAATTTCATAACAAAGTGTGTACAAAGTTATAGTATGCACGGATGTACTATTTGATCATCCAGAGCGGTTCTTGAAACATATTTTGATAAATAACTCTGAGATTTGCAGGTAGTTGCAGTTCTACCTTATATAATATCAATGTATACTATCTTATCAATACGACACTATCAAAACCTCAGCGAAACTTTGCGGAATTTCATAACAAAGCGTAAACAAAGTAATAGTATGCACGGATGTACTACTTGATCATCCTGAGCGGTTCTTGCTACATATTTAGTTAAATAACTCTGAGCTTTGCAGGTATTTGCAGTTCTAACTTATATAATATTAATGTATACTATCTTATCAATACGACACTATAAAAACCTCAGCGATACTTTGCGGAACTTTATAACAAAGCGTAAACAAAGTAATAGTATGCACGGATGTACTATTTGATCATCCTGAGCGGTTCTTGCTACATATTTAGTTAAATAACTCTGAGCTTTGCAGGTATTTGCAGTTCTAACTTATATAATATTAATGTATACTATCTTATCAATACGACACTATCAAAAACTCAGCGAAACTTTACGGATCTTCATAACAAAGCGTAAACAAAGTTATAGTATGCACGGATGTACTGTTTGATCATCCTGAACGGTTCTTGCTACATATTTAGTTAAATAACTCTGACGTTTGCAGGTATTTGCAGTTCTAACTTATAAAATATCAATGTATACTATCTTATCAATACGACACTATCAAAACCTCAGCGAAACTTTGCGGAACTTCATAACAACGCGTAAACAAAGTTATAGTATGCACGGATGTACTATTTGATCATCCTGAGCAGTTCTTGCTACATATTTAGTTAAATAACTCAGAGCTTTGCAGGTAGTTGCAGTTCTACCTTATATAATATCAATGTATACTATCTTATCAATACGACACTATAAAAACCTCAGCGATACTTTGCGGAATTTCATAACAAAGTGTGAACAAAGTTATACTATGCTCGGATGTACTATTTGATCATCCAGAGCGGTTCTTGCAACATATTTAGTTAAATAACTCTGACGTTTGCAGGTATTTGCAGTTCTAACTTATATAATATCAATGTATACTATCTTATCAATACGACACAATCAAAACCTCAGCGAAACTTTGCGGAACTTCATCACAAAGCGTAAACAAAGTTATAGTATGCACGGATGTACTATTTGATCATCCTGAACGGTTCTTGCTACATATTTAGTTAAATAACTCTGACGTTTGCAGGTATTTGCAGTTCTAACTTATAAAATATCAATGTATACTATCTTATGAATACGACACAATCAAAACCTCAGCGATACTTTGCGGAATTTCATAACAAAGTGTGTACAAAGTTATAGTATGCACGGATGTACTATTTGATCATCCAGAGAGGTTCTTGAAACATATTTTGATAAATAACTCTGAGATTTGCAGGTAGTTGCAGTTCTACCTTATATAATATCAATGTATACTATCTTATGAATACGACACAATCAAAACCTCAGCGATACTTTGCGGAATTTCATAACAAAGTGTGTACAAAGTTATAGTATGCACGGATGTACTATTTGATCATCCTGAGCGGTTCTTGCTACATATTTAGTTAAATAACTCAGAGCTTTGCAGGTAGTTGCAGTTCTACCTTATATAATATCAATGTATACTATCTTATCAATACGACACTATAAAAACCTCAGCGATACTTTGCGGAACTTCATCACAAAGCGTAAACAAAGTTATACTATGCACGGATGTACTATTTGATCATCCAGAGCGGTTCTTGAAACATATTTTGATAAATAACTCTGAGATTTGCAGGTAGTTGCAGTTTTACCTTATATAGTATCAATGTATACTATCTTATCAATACGACACTATCAAAACCTCAGCTAAACTTTGCGGAACTTCATAACAAAGCGTAAACAAAGTTATAGTATGCACGGATGTACTATCTGATCATCCAGAGCGTTTCTTGAAACTTATTTTGATAAATAACTCTGACGTTTGCAGGTATTTGCAGTTCTAACTTATATAATATCAATGTATACTATCTTATCAATACGACACTATCAAAACATCAGCGATAATTTGCGGAATTTCATAACAAAGTGTGAACAAAGTTATACTATGCTCGGATGTACTATTTGATCATCCAGAGCGGTTCTTGCAACATATTTAGTTAAATAACTCTGACGTTTGCAGGTATTTGCAGTTCTAACTTATATAATATCAATGTATACTATCTTATCAATACGACACAATCAAAACCTCTGCGATACTTTGCGGAATTTCATAACAAAGTGTGTACAAAGTTATAGTATGCACGGATGTACTATTTGATCATCCAGAGCGGTTCTTGAAACATATTTTGATAAATAACTCTGAGATTTGCAGGTAGTTGCAGTTCTACCTTATATAATATCAATGTATACTATCTTATCAATACGACACTATCAAAACCTCAGCGAAACTTTGCGGAATTTCATAACAAAGCGTAAACAAAGTAATAGTATGCACGGATGTACTACTTGATCATCCTGAGCGGTTCTTGCTACATATTTAGTTAAATAACTCTGACGTTTGCAGGTATTTGCAGTTCTAACTTATAAAATATCAATGTATACTATCTTATCAATACGACACTATCAAAACCTCAGCGAAACTTTGCGGAACTTCATAACAAAGCGTAAACAAAGTTATAGTATGCACGGATGTACTGTTTGATCATCCTGAACGGTTCTTGCTACATATTTAGTTAAATAACTCTGACGTTTGCAGGTATTTGCAGTTCTAACTTATAAAATATCAATGTATACTATCTTATCAATACGACACTATCAAAACCTCAGCGAAACTTTGCGGAACTTCATCACAAAGCGTAAACAAAGTTATACTATGCACGGATGTACTATTTGATCATCCAGAGCGGTTCTTGAAACATATTTTGATAAATAACTCTGAGATTTGCAGGTAGTTGCAGTTTTACCTTATATAGTATCAATGTATACTATCTTATCAATACGACACTATCAAAACATCAGCGATACTTTGCGGAATTTCATGACAAGGTGTGAACAAAGTTATACTATGCACGGATGTACTATTTGATCATCCAGAGCGGTTCTTGAAACATATTTTGATAAATAACTCTGAGCTTTGCTGGTATTTGCAGTTCTAACTTATATAATATCAATGTATACTATCTTATGAATACGACACAATCAAAACCTCAGCGATACTTTGCGGAATTTCATAACAAAGTGTGTACAAAGTTATAGTATGCACGGATGTACTATTTGATCATCCTGAGCGGTTCTTGCTACATATTTAGTTAAATAACTCAGAGCTTTGCAGGTAGTTGCAGTTCTACCTTATATAATATCAATGTATACTATCTTATCAATACGACACTATAAAAACCTCAGCGATACTTTGCGGAATTCCTCATCACAAAGCGTAAACAAAGTTATACTATGCACGGATGTACTATTTGATCATCCAGAGCGGTTCTTGAAACATATTTTGATAAATAACTCTGAGATTTGCAGGTAGTTGCAGTTTTACCTTATATAGTATCAATGTATACTATCTTATCAATACGACACTATCAAAACCTCAGCTAAACTTTGCGGAACTTCATAACAAAGCGTAAACAAAGTTATAGTATGCACGGATGTACTATCTGATCATCCAGAGCGTTTCTTGAAACTTATTTTGATAAATAACTCTGACGTTTGCAGGTATTTGCAGTTCTAACTTATATAATATCAATGTATACTATCTTATCAATACGACACTATCAAAACATCAGCGATACTTTGCGGAATTTCATAACAAAGTGTGAACAAAGTTATACTATGCTCGGATGTACTATTTGATCATCCAGAGCGGTTCTTGCAACATATTTAGTTAAATAACTCTGACGTTTGCAGGTATTTGCAGTTCTAACTTATATAATATCAATGTATACTATCTTATCAATACGACACAATCAAAACCTCTGCGATACTTTGCGGAATTTCATAACAAAGTGTGTACAAAGTTATAGTATGCACGGATGTACTATTTGATCATCCAGAGCGGTTCTTGAAACATATTTTGATAAATAACTCTGAGATTTGCAGGTAGTTGCAGTTCTACCTTATATAATATCAATGTATACTATCTTATCAATACGACACTATCAAAACCTCAGCGAAACTTTGCGGAATTTCATAACAAAGCGTAAACAAAGTAATAGTATGCACGGATGTACTACTTGATCATCCTGAGCGGTTCTTGCTACATATTTAGTTAAATAACTCTGAGCTTTGCAGGTATTTGCAGTTCTAACTTATATAATATTAATGTATACTATCTTATCAATACGACACTATCAAAAACTCAGCGAAACTTTACGGATCTTCATAACAAAGCGTAAACAAAGTTATAGTATGCACGGATGTACTGTTTGATCATCCTGAACGGTTCTTGCTACATATTTAGTTAAATAACTCTGACGTTTGCAGGTATTTGCAGTTCTAACTTATAAAATATCAATGTATACTATCTTATCAATACGACACTATCAAAACCTCAGCGAAACTTTGCGGAACTTCATAACAACGCGTAAACAAAGTTATAGTATGCACGGATGTACTATTTGATCATCCTGAGCGGTTCTTGCTACATATTTAGTTAAATAACTCAGAGCTTTGCAGGTAGTTGCAGTTCTACCTTATATAATATCAATGTATACTATCTTATCAAAACGACACTATAAAAACCTCAGCGATACTTTGCGGAACTTCATCACAAAGCGTAAACAAAGTTATACTATGCACGGATGTACTATTTGATCATCCAGAGCGGTTCTTGAAACATATTTTGATAAATAACTCTGAGATTTGCAGGTAGTTGCAGTTTTACCTTATATAGTATCAATGTATACTATCTTATCAATACGACACTATCAAAACCTCAGCGAAACTTTGCGGAACTTCATAACAAAGCGTAAACAAAGTTATAGTATGCACGGATGTACTATCTGATCATCCAGAGCGTTTCTTGAAACTTATTTTGATAAATAACTCTGACGTTTGCAGGTATTTGCAGTTCTAACTTATATAATATCAATGTATACTATCTTATCAATACGACACTATCAAAACATCAGCGATACTTTGCGGAATTTCATAACAAAGTGTGAACAAAGTTATACTATGCACGGATGTACTATTTGATCATCCAGAGCGGTTCTTGCAACATATTTAGTTAAATAACTCTGACGTTTGCAGGTATTTGCAGTTCTAACTTATATAATATCAATGTATACTATCTTATCAATACGACACAATCAAAACCTCAGCGATACTTTGCGGAATTTCATAACAAAGTGTGTACAAAGTTATAGTATGCACGGATGTACTATTTGATCATCCAGAGAGGTTCTTGAAACATATTTTGATAAATAACTCTGAGATTTGCAGGTAGTTGCAGTTCTACCTTATATAATATCAATGTATACTATCTTATCAATACGACACTATCAAAACATCAGCGATACTTTGCGGAATTTCATGACAAGGTGTGAACAAAGTTATACTATGCACGGATGTACTATTTGATCATCCAGAGCGGTTCTTGAAACATATTTTGATAAATAACTCTGAGCTTTGCTGGTATTTGCAGTTCTAACTTATATAATATCAATGTATACTATCTTATGAATACGACACAATCAAAACCTCAGCGATACTTTGCGGAATTTCATAACAAAGTGTGTACAAAGTTATAGTATGCACGGATGTACTATTTGATCATCCTGAGCGGTTCTTGCTACATATTTAGTTAAATAACTCAGAGCTTTGCAGGTAGTTGCAGTTCTACCTTATATAATATCAATGTATACTATCTTATCAATACGACACTATAAAAACCTCAGCGATACTTTGCGGAACTTCATCACAAAGCGTAAACAAAGTTATACTATGCACGGATGTACTATTTGATCATCCAGAGCGGTTCTTGAAACATATTTTGATAAATAACTCTGAGATTTGCAGGTAGTTGCAGTTTTACCTTATATAGTATCAATGTATACTATCTTATCAATACGACACTATCAAAACCTCAGCTAAACTTTGCGGAACTTCATAACAAAGCGTGAACAAAGTTATAGTATGCACGGATGTACTATCTGATCATCCAGAGCGTTTCTTGAAACTTATTTTGATAAATAACTCTGACGTTTGCAGGTATTTGCAGTTCTAACTTATATAATATCAATGTATACTATCTTATCAATACGACACTATCAAAACATCAGCGATACTTTGCGGAATTTCATAACAAAGTGTGAACAAAGTTATACTATGCTCGGATGTACTATTTGATCATCCAGAGCGGTTCTTGCAACATATTTAGTTAAATAACTCTGACGTTTGCAGGTATTTGCAGTTCTACCTTATATAATATCAATGTATACTATCTTATCAATACGACACTATCAAAACCTCAGCGAAACTTTGCGGAATTTCATAACAAAGCGTAAACAAAGTAATAGTATGCACGGATGTACTACTTGATCATCCTGAGCGGTTCTTGCTACATATTTAGTTAAATAACTCTGAGCTTTGCAGGTATTTGCAGTTCTAACTTATATAATATTAATGTATACTATCTTATCAATACGACACTATCAAAAACTCAGCGAAACTTTACGGATCTTCATAACAAAGCGTAAACAAAGTTATAGTATGCACGGATGTACTGTTTGATCATCCTGAACGGTTCTTGCTACATATTTAGTTAAATAACTCTGACGTTTGCAGGTATTTGCAGTTCTAACTTATAAAATATCAATGTATACTATCTTATCAATACGACACTATCAAAACCTCAGCGAAACTTTGCGGAACTTCATAACAACGCGTAAACAAAGTTATAGTATGCACGGATGTACTATTTGATCATCCTGAGCGGTTCTTGCTACATATTTAGTTAAATAACTCAGAGCTTTGCAGGTAGTTGCAGTTCTACCTTATATAATATCAATGTATACTATCTTATCAATACGACACTATAAAAACCTCAGCGATACTTTGCGGAACTTCATCACAAAGCGTAAACAAAGTTATACTATGCACGGATGTACTATTTGATCATCCAGAGCGGTTCTTGAAACATATTTTGATAAATAACTCTGAGATTTGCAGGTAGTTGCAGTTCTACCTTATATAATATCAATGTATACTATCTTATCAATACGACACTATCAAAACCTCAGCGAAACTTTACTGATCTTCATAACAAAGCGTAAACAAAGTTATAGTATGCACGGATGTACTATCTGATCATCCAGAGCGTTTCTTGAAACTTATTTTGATAAATAACTCTGACGTTTGCAGGTATTTGCAGTTCTAACTTATATAATATCAATGTATACTATCTTATCAATACGACACTATCAAAACATCAGCGATACTTTGCGGAATTTCATAACAAAGTGTGAACAAAGTTATACTATGCTCGGATGTACTATTTGATCATCCAGAGCGGTTCTTGCAACATATTTAGTTAAATAACTCTGACGTTTGCAGGTATTTGCAGTTCTAACTTATATAATATCAATGTATACTATCTTATCAATACGACACAATCAAAACCTCAGCGAAACTTTGCGGAACTTCATCACAAAGCGTAAACAAAGTTATAGTATGCACGGATGTACTATTTGATCATCCTGAACGGTTCTTGCTACATATTTAGTTAAATAACTCTGACGTTTGCAGGTATTTGCAGTTCTAACTTATAAAATATCAATGTATACTATCTTATGAATACGACACAATCAAAACCTCAGCGATACTTTGCGGAATTTCATAACAAAGTGTGTACAAAGTTATAGTATGCACGGATGTACTATTTGATCATCCAGAGAGGTTCTTGAAACATATTTTGATAAATAACTCTGAGATTTGCAGGTAGTTGCAGTTCTACCTTATATAATATCAATGTATACTATCTTATCAATACGACACTATCAAAACATCAGCGATACTTTGCGGAATTTCATGACAAGGTGTGAACAAAGTTATACTATGCACGGATGTACTATTTGATCATCCAGAGCGGTTCTTGAAACATATTTTGATAAATAACTCTGAGCTTTGCTGGTATTTGCAGTTCTAACTTATATAATATCAATGTATACTATCTTATGAATACGACACAATCAAAACCTCAGCGATACTTTGCGGAATTTCATAACAAAGTGTGTACAAAGTTATAGTATGCACGGATGTACTATTTGATCATCCAGAGCGGTTCTTGAAACATATTTTGATAAATAACTCTGAGATTTGCAGGTAGTTGCAGTTCTACCTTATATAATATCAATGTATACTATCTTATCAATACGAGACTATCAAAACCTCAGCGAAACTTTGCGGAACTTCATCACAAATCGTAAACAAAGTTATACTATGCACGGATGTACTATCTGATCATCCAGAGCGGTTCTTGAAACATATTTTGATAAATAACTCTGAGATTTGCAGGTAGTTGCAGTTCTACCTTATATAATATCAATGTATACTATCTTATCAATACGACACTATCAAAACCTCAGCGAAACTTTACTGATCTTCATAACAAAGCGTAAACAAAGTTATAGTATGCACGGATGTACTATCTGATCATCCAGAGCGGTTCTTGAAACATATTTTGATAAATAACTCTGACGTTTGCAGGTATTTGCAGTTCTAACTTATATAATATCAATGTATACTATCTTATCAATACGACTCAATCAAAACCTCAGCGAAACTTTGCGGAACTTCATAACAAAGCGTAAACAAAGTTATACTATGCACGTATGTACTATTTGATCATCCTGAGCGGTTCTTGCTACATATTTAGTTAAATAACTCTGAGCTTTGCAGGTATTTGCAGTTCTAACTTATATAATATTAATGTATACTATCTTATCAATACGACACTATCAAAACCTCAGCGAAACTTTGCGGAACTTCATAACAAAGCGTAAACAAAGTTATAGTATGCACGGATGTACTATCTGATCATCCAGAGCGTTTCTTGAAACTTATTTTGATAAATAACTCTGACGTTTGCAGGTATTTGCAGTTCTAACTTATATAATATCAATGTATACTATCTTATCAATACGACACTATCAAAACATCAGCGATACTTTGCGGAATTTCATAACAAAGTGTGAACAAAGTTATACTATGCTCGGATGTACTATTTGATCATCCAGAGCGGTTCTTGCAACATATTTAGTTAAATAACTCTGACGTTTGCAGGTATTTGCAGTTCTAACTTATATAATATCAATGTATACTATCTTATCAATACGACACAATCAAAACCTCAGCGAAACTTTGCGGAACTTCATCACAAATCGTAAACAAAGTTTTACTATGCACGGATGTACTATTTGATCATCCAGAGCGGTTCTTGAAACATATTTTGATAAATAACTCTGAGATTTGCAGGTAGTTGCAGTTCTACCTTATATAATATCAATGTATACTATCTTATTAATACGACACTATCAAAACCTCAGTGAAATTTTGCGGAACTGCATAACAAACCGAAAACAAAGTTATACTATGCACGGATGTACTATTTGATCATCCATAGCAGTTCTTGCTACATATTTAGTTAAATAACTCTGAGCTTTGCAGGTAGTTGCAGTTCTACCTTATATAATATCAATGTATACTATCTTATCAATACGACAATATCAAAACCTCAGCGAAACTTTGCGGAACTTCATAACAAAGCGTAAACAAAGTTATAGTATGCACGGATGTACTATTTGATCATCCAGAGCGGTTCTTGAAACATATTTTGATAAATAACTCTGAGATTTGCAGGTAGTTGCAGTTCTACCTTATATAATATCAATGTATACTATCTTATCAATACGACGCAATGAAAACGTCAGCGATACTTTGCGGAACTTCATAACAAAGCGTAAACAAAGTTATAGTATGCACGGATGTACTATTTGATCATCCAGAGCGGTTCTTGAAACATATTTTGATAAATAACTCTGAGATTTGCAGGTAGTTGCAGTTCTACATTATATAATATCATAGTATACTATCTTACCAATACGACGCAATGAAAACGTCAGCGATACTTTGCGGAACTTCATCACAAAGCGTAAACAAAGTTATAGTATGCACGGATGTACTATTTGATCATCCTGAGCGGTTCTTGCTACATATTTAGTTAAATAACTCTCACGTTTGCAGGTATTTGCAGATCTAACTTATATAATATCAATGTATACTATCTTATGAATACGACACAATCAAAACCTCAGCGATACTTTGCGGAATTTCATAACAAAGTGTGAACAAAGTTATAGTATGCACGGATGTACTATTTGATCATCCAGAGCGGTTCTTGAAACATATTTTGATAAATAACTCTGAGATTTGCAGGTAGTTGCAGTTCTACCTTATATAATATCATAGTATACTATCTTATCAATACGACGCAATGAAAACGTCAGCGATACTTTGCGGAACTTCATAACAAAGCGTAAACAAAGTTATAGTGTGCACGGATGTACTATTTGATCATCCAGAGCGGTTCTTGAAACATATTTTGATAAATAACACTGAGATTTGCAGGTAGTTGCAGATCTACCTTATATAATATCAATGTATACTATCTTATCAATACGACACTATCAAAACCTCAGCGAAACTTTGCGGAACTTCATCACAAATCGTAAACAAAGTTATACCATGCACGGATGTACTATTTGATCATCCAGAGCGGTTCTTGAAACATATTTTGATAAATACCTCTGAGACTTGCAGTTAGTTGCAGTTCTACCTTATATAATATCAATGTATACTATCTTATTAATACGACACTATCAAAACCTCAGCGAAATTTTGCGGAACTTCATAAGAAAGCGTAAACAAAGTTATACTATGCACGGATGTACTATTTGATCATCCATAGCAGTTCTTGCTACATATTTAGTTAAATAACTCTGAGCTTTGCAGGTAGTTGCAGTTCTACCGTATATAATATCAATATATACTATCTTATCAATACGACACTATCAAAACCTCAGCGAAACTTTGCGGAACTTCATAACAAAGCGTAAACAAAGTTATAGTATGCACGGATGTACTATTTGATCATCCTGAGCGGTTCTTGCTACATATTTAGTTAAATAACTCTGAGCTTTGCAGGTAGTTGCAGTTCTACCGTATATAATATCAATATATACTATCTTATCAATACGACACTATCAAAACCTCAGCGAAACTTTGCGGAACTTCATAACAAAGCGTAAACAAAGTTATAGTATGCACGGATGTACTATTTGATCATCCTGAGCGGTTCTTGCTACATATTTAGTTAAATAACTCTGAGCTTTGCAGGTATTTGCAGTTCTAACTTATATAATATTAATGTATACTATCTTATCAATACGACACTATCAAAACCTCAGCGAAACTTTACGGATCTTCATCACAAATCGTAAACAAAGTTATACTATGCACGGATGTACTATTTGATCATCCAGAGCGGTTCTTGAAACATATTTTGATAAATAACTCTGAGATTTGCAGGTAGTTGCAGTTCTACCTTATATAATATCAATGTATACTATCTTATCAATACGACGCAATGAAAACGTCAGCGATACTTTGCGGAACTTCATAACAAAGCGTAAACAAAGTTATAGTATGCACGGATGTACTATTTGATCATCCAGAGCGGTTCTTGAAACATATTTTGATAAATAACTCTGAGATTTGCAGGTAGTTGCAGTTCTACCTTATATAATATCTTAGTATACTATCTTACCAATACGACGCAATGAAAACGTCAGCGATACTTTGCGGTACTTCATCACAAAGCGTAAACAAAGTTATAGTATGCACGGATGTACTATTTGATCATCCTGAGCGGTTCTTGCTACATATTTAGTTAAATAACTCTGAGCTTTGCAGGTATTTGCAGTTCTAACTTATATAATATTAATGTATACTATCTTATCAATACGACACAATCAAAACCTCAGCGAAATTTTACGGAACTTCATCACAAATCGTAAACAAAGTTATACTATGCACGGATGTACTATTTGATCATCCTGAGCGGTTCTTGCTACATATTTAGTTAAATAACTCTGAGCTTTGCAGGTATTTGCAGTTCTAACTTATATAATATTAATGTATACTATCTTATCAATACGACACTATCAAAACCTCAGCGAAACTTTACGGATCTTCATAACAAAGCGTAAACAAAGTTATACTATGCACGGATGTACTATCTGATCATCCAGAGCGGTTCTTGAAACATATTTTGATAAATAACTCTGACGTTTGCAGGTATTTGCAGTTCTAACTTATATAATATCAATGTATACTATCTTATCAATACGACACAATCAAAACCTCAGCGAAACTTTGCGGAACTTCATCACAAATCGTAAACAAAGTTATACTATGCACGGATGTACTATTTGATCATCCAGAGCGGTTCTTGAAACATATTTTGATAAATAACTCTCACGTTTGCAGGTATTTGCAGTTCTAACTTATATAATATTAATGTATACTATCTTATCAATACGACACAATCAAAACCTCAGCGAAACTTTGCGGAACTTCATCACAAATCGTAAACAAAGTTATACTATGCACGGATGTACTATTTGATCATCCTGAGCGGTTCTTGCTACATATTTAGTTAAATAACTCTCACGTTTGCAGGTATTTGCAGTTCTAACTTATATAATATTAATGTATACTATCTTATCAATACGACACAATCAAAACCTCAGCGAAACTTTGCGGAACTTCATCACAAATCGTAAACAAAGTTATACTATGCACGGATGTACTATTTGATCATCCTGAGCGGTTCTTGCTACATATTTAGTTAAATAACTCTCACGTTTGCAGGTATTTGCAGATCTAACTTATATAATATCAATGTATACTATCTTATGAATACGACACAATCAAAACCTCAGCGATACTTTGCGGAATTTCTTAACAAAGTGTGAACAAAGTTATAGTATGCACGGATGTACTATTTGATCATCCAGAGCGGTTCTTGAAACATATTTTGATAAATAACTCTGAGATTTGCAGGTAGTTGCAGTTCTACCTTATATAATATCAATGTATACTATCTTATCAATACGACGCAATGAAAACGTCAGCGATACTTTGCGGAACTTCATAACAAAGCGTAAACAAAGTTATAGTATGCACGGATGTACTATTTGATCATCCAGAGCGGTTCTTGAAACATATTTTGATAAATAACTCTGAGATTTGCAGGTAGTTGCAGATCTACCTTATATAATATCAATGTATACTATCTTATCAATACGACACAATCAAAACCTCAGCGAAACTTTGCGGAACTTCATCACAAATCGTAAACAAAGTTATACCATGCACGGATGTACTATTTGATCATCCAGAGCGGTTCTTGAAACATATTTTGATAAATACCTCTGAGACTTGCAGTTAGTTGCAGTTCTACCTTATATAATATCAATGTATACTATCTTATTAATACGACACTATCAAAACCTCAGCGAAATTTTGCGGAACTTCATAAGAAAGCGTAAACAAAGTTATACTATGCACGGATGTACTATTTGATCATCCAGAGCGGTTCTTGAAACATATTTAGTTAAATAACTCTGAGCTTTGCAGGTATTTGCAGTTCTAACTTATATAATATTAATGTATACTATCTTATCAATACGACACTATCAAAACCTCAGCGAAACTTTACGGATCTTCATAACAAAGCGTAAACAAAGTTATAGTATGCACGGATGTACTATCTGATCATCCAGAGCGGTTCTTGAAACATATTTTGATAAATAACTCTGACGTTTGCAGGTATTTGCAGTTCTAACTTATATAATATCAATGTATACTATCTTATCAATACGACACAATCAAAACCTCAGCGAAACTTTGCGGAACTTCATCACAAATCGTAAACAAAGTTATACTATGCACGGATGTACTATTTGATCATCCAGAGCGGTTCTTGAAACATATTTTGATAAATAACTCTGAGATTTGCAGGTAGTTGTAGTTCTACCTTATATAATATCATAGTATACTATCTTACCAATACGACGCAATGAAAACGTCAGCGATACTTTGCGGTACTTCATCACAAAGCGTAAACAAAGTTATAGTATGCACGGATGTACTATTTGATCATCCTGAGCGGTTCTTGCTACATATTTAGTTAAATAACTCTGAGCTTTGCAGGTATTTGCAGTTCTAACTTATATAATATTAATGTATACTATCTTATCAATACGACACAATCAAAACCTCAGCGAAACTTTGCGGAACTTCATCACAAATCGTAAACAAAGTTATACTATGCACGGATGTACTATTTGATCATCCTGAGCGGTTCTTGCTACATATTTAGTTATATAACTCTGAGCTTTGCAGGTATTTGCAGTTCTAACTTATATAATATTAATGTATACTATCTTATCAATACGACACTATCAAAACCTCAGCGAAACTTTACGGATCTTCATCACAAATCGTAAACAAAGTTATACTATGCACGGATGTACTATTTGATCATCCAGAGCGGTTCTTGAAACATATTTTGATAAATAACTCTGAGATTTGCAGGTAGTTGCAGTTCTACCTTATATAATATCAATGTATACTATCTTATCAATACGACGCAATGAAAACGTCAGCGATACTTTGCGGAACTTCATCACAAAGCGTAAACAAAGTTATAGTATGCACGGATGTACTATTTGATCATCCAGAGCGGTTCTTGAAACATATTTTGATAAATAACTCTGAGATTTGCAGGTAGTTGCAGTTCTACCTTATATAATATCTTAGTATACTATCTTACCAATACGACGCAATGAAAACGTCAGCGATACGTTGCGGTACTTCATCACAAAGCGTAAACAAAGTTATAGTATGCACGGATGTACTATTTGATCATCCTGAGCGGTTCTTGCTACATATTTAGTTAAATAACTCTGAGCTTTGCAGGTATTTGCAGTTCTAACTTATATAATATTAATGTATACTATCTTATCAATACGACACAATCAAAACCTCAGCGAAATTTTACGGAACTTCATCACAAATCGTAAACAAAGTTATACTATGCACGGATGTACTATTTGATCATCCTGAGCGGTTCTTGCTACATATTTAGTTAAATAACTCTGAGCTTTGCAGGTATTTGCAGTTCTAACTTATATAATATTAATGTATACTATCTTATCAATACGACACTATCAAAACCTCAGCGAAACTTTACGGATCTTCATAACAAAGCGTAAACAAAGTTATACTATGCACGGATGTACTATCTGATCATCCAGAGCGGTTCTTGAAACATATTTTGATAAATAACTCTGACGTTTGCAGGTATTTGCAGTTCTAACTTATATAATATCAATGTATACTATCTTATCAATACGACACAATCAAAACCTCAGCGAAACTTTGCGGAACTTCATAACAAAGCGTAAACAAAGTTATACTATGCACGGATGTACTATTTGATCATCCAGAGCGGTTCTTGAAACATATTTTGATAAATAACTCTGAGATTTGCAGGTAGTTGCAGTTCTACCTTATATAATATCAATGTATACTATCTTATCAATACGACGCAATGAAAACGTCAGCGATACTTTGCGGAACTTCATCACAAAGCGTAAACAAAGTTATAGTATGCACGGATGTACTATTTGATCATCCAGAGCGGTTCTTGAAACATATTTTGATAAATAACTCTGAGATTTGCAGGTAGTTGCAGTTCTACCTTATATAATATCATAGTATACTATCTTACCAATACGACGCAATGAAAACGTCAGCGATACTTTGCGGAACTTCATCACAAAGCGTAAACAAAGTTATAGTATGCACGGATGTACTATCTGATCATCCAGAGCGGTTCTTGAAACATATTTTGATAAACAACTCTGAGATTTGCAGGTAGTTGCAGTTCTACCTTATATAATATCAATGTATACTATCTTATCAATACGACGCAATGAAAACGTCAGCGAAACTTTGCGGAACTTCATCACAAATCGTAAACAAAGTTATACCATGCACGGATATACTATTTCATCATCCAGAGCGGTTCTTGAAACATATTTTGATAAATACCTCCGAGACTTGCAGTTAGTTGCAGTTCTACCTTATATAATATCAATGTATACTATCTTATCAATACGACACTATCAAAACCTCAGCGAAATTTTGCGGAACTTCATAACAAAGCGTAAACAAAGTTATACTATGCACGGATGTACTATTTGATCATCCATAGCAGTTCTTGCTACATATTTAGTTAAATAACTCTGAGCTTTGCAGGTAGTTGCAGTTCTACCTTATATAATATCAATATATAGTATCTTATCAATACGACACTATCAAAACCTCAGCGAAACTTTGCGGAACTTCATAACAAAGCGTAAACAAAGTTATAGTATGCACGGATGTACTATTTGATCATCCTGAGCGGTTCTTGCTACATATTTAGTTAAATAACTCTGAGCTTTGCAGGTATTTGCAGTTCTAAGTTATATAATATTAATGTATACTATCTTATCAATACGACACTATCAAAACCTCAGCGAAACTTTACGGATCTTCATAACAAAGCGTAAACAAAGTTATAGTATGCACGGATGTACTATCTGATCATCCAGAGCGGTTCTTGAAACATATTTTGATAAATAACTCTGACGTTTGCAGGTATTTGCAGTTCTAACTTATATAATATCAATGTATACTATCTTATCAATACGACTCAATCAAAACCTCAGCGAAACTTTGCGGAACTTCATAACAAAGCGTAAACAAAGTTATACTATGCACGTATGTACTATTTGATCATCCTGAGCGGTTCTTGCTACATATTTAGTTAAATAACTCTGAGCTTTGCAGGTAGTTGCAGTTCTACCTTATATAATATCAATATATACTATCTTATCAATACGACACTATCAAAACCTCAGCGAAACTTTGCGGAACTTCATAACAAAGCGTAAACAAATTTATACTATGCACGGATGTACTATTTGATCATCCTGAGCGGTTCTTGCTACATATTTAGTTAAATAACTCTGAGCTTTGCAGGTATTTGCAGTTCTAACATATATAATATTAATGTATACTATCTTATCAATACGACGCAATCAAAACGTCAGCTATACTTTGCGGAACTTCATAACAAAGCGTAAACAAAGTTATACTATGCACGGATGTACTATTTGATCATCCAGAGCGGTTCTTGAAACATATTTTGATAAACAACTCTGAGATTTGCAGGTAGTTGCAGTTCTACCTTATATAATATCAATGTATACTATTTTATCAATACGACGCAATGAAAACGTCAGCGATACTTTGCGGAACTTCATCACAAAGCGTAAACAAAGTTATAGTATGCACGGATGTACTATTTGATCATCCAGAGCGGTTCTTGAAACATATTTTGATAAATAACTCTGAGATTTGCAGGTAGTTGCAGTTCTACCTTATATAATATCAATGTATACTATCTTATCAATACGACGCAATGAAAACGTCAGCGATACTTTGCGGAACTTCATCACAAAGCGTAAACAAAGTTATAGTATGCACGGATGTACTATTTGATCATCCAGAGCGGTTCTTGAAACATATTTTGATAAATAACTCCGAGATTTGCAGGTAGTTGCAGTTCTACCTTATATAATATCATAGTATACTATCTTACCAATACGACGCAATGAAAACGTCAGCGATACTTTGCGGAACTTCATCACAAAGCGTAAACAAAGTTATAGTATGCACGGATATACTATTTGATCATCCAGAGCGGTTCTTGAAACATATTTTGATAAATAACTCTGAGATTTGCAGGTAGTTGCAGTTCTACCTTATATAATATCAATGTATACTATCTTATCAATACGACGCAATGAAAACGTCAGCGATACTTTGCGGAACTTCATCACAAAGCGTAAACAAAGTTATAGTATGCACGGATGTACTATTTGATCATCCAGAGCGGTTCTTGAAACATATTTTGATAAATAACTCTGAGATTTGCAGGTAGTTGCAGTTCTACCTTATATAATATCTTAGTATACTATCTTACCAATACGACGCAATGAAAACGTCAGCGATACTTTGCGGTACTTCATCACAAAGCGTAAACAAAGTTATAGTATGCACGGATGTACTATTTGATCATCCTGAGCGGTTCTTGCTACATATTTAGTTAAATAACTCCGAGCTTTGCAGGTATTTGCAGTTCTAACTTATATAATATTAATGTATACTATCTTATCAATACGACACAATCAAAACCTCAGCGAAATTTTACGGAACTTCATCACAAATCGTAAACAAAGTTATACTATGCACGGATGTACTATTTGATCATCCTGAGCGGTTCTTGCTACATATTTAGTTAAATAACTCTGAGCTTTGCAGGTATTTGCAGTTCTAACTTATATAATATTAATGTATACTATCTTATCAATACGACACTATCAAAACCTCAGCGAAACTTTACGGATCTTCATAACAAAGCGTAAACAAAGTTATACTATGCACGGATGTACTATCTGATCATCCAGAGCGGTTCTTGAAACATATTTTGATAAATAACTCTGACGTTTGCAGGTATTTGCAGTTCTAACTTATATAATATCAATGTATACTATCTTATCAATACGACACAATCAAAACCTCAGCGAAACTTTGCGGAACTTCATCACAAATCGTAAACAAAGTTATACTATGCACGGATGTACTATTTGATCATCCAGAGCGGTTCTTGAAACATATTTTGATAAACAACTCTGAGATTTGCAGGTAGTTGCAGTTCTACCTTATATAATATCAATGTATACTATCTTATCAATACGACGCAATGAAAACGTCAGCGATACTTTGCGGAACTTCATCACAAAGCGTAAACAAAGTTATAGTATGCACGGATGTACTATCTGATCATCCAGAGCGGTTCTTGAAACATATTTTGATAAACAACTCTGAGATTTGCAGGTAGTTGCAGTTCTACCTTATATAATATCAATGTATACTATCTTATCAATACGACGCAATGAAAACGTCAGCGAAACTTTGCGGAACTTCATCACAAATCGTAAACAAAGTTATACCATGCACGGATATACTATTTCATCATCCAGAGCGGTTCTTGAAACATATTTTGATAAATACCTCTGAGACTTGCAGTTAGTTGCAGTTCTACCTTATATAATATCAATGTATACTATCTTATCAATACGACACTATCAAAACCTCAGCGAAATTTTGCGGAACTTCATAACAAAGCGTAAACAAAGTTATACTATGCACGGATGTACTATTTGATCATCCATAGCAGTTCTTGCTACATATTTAGTTAAATAACTCTGAGCTTTGCAGGTAGTTGCAGTTCTACCTTATATAATATCAATATATACTATCTTATCAATACGACACTATCAAAACCTCAGCGAAACTTTGCGGAACTTCATAACAAAGCGTAAACAAAGTTATAGTATGCACGGATGTACTATTTGATCATCCTGAGCGGTTCTTGCTACATATTTAGTTAAATAACTCTGAGCTTTGCAGGTATTTGCAGTTCTAAGTTATATAATATTAATGTATACTATCTTATCAATACGACACTATCAAAACCTCAGCGAAACTTTACGGATCTTCATAACAAAGCGTAAACAAAGTTATAGTATGCACGGATGTACTATCTGATCATCCAGAGCGGTTCTTGAAACATATTTTGATAAATAACTCTGACGTTTGCAGGTATTTGCAGTTCTAACTTATATAATATCAATGTATACTATCTTATCAATACGACTCAATCAAAACCTCAGCGAAACTTTGCGGAACTTCATAACAAAGCGTAAACAAAGTTATACTATGCACGTATGTACTATTTGATCATCCTGAGCGGTTCTTGCTACATATTTAGTTAAATAACTCTGAGCTTTGCAGGTAGTTGCAGTTCTATCTTATATAATATCAATATATACTATCTTATCAATACGACACTATCAAAACCTCAGCGAAACTTTGCGGAACTTCATAACAAAGCGTAAACAAATTTATACTATGCACGGATGTACTATTTGATCATCCTGAGCGGTTCTTGCTACATATTTAGTTAAATAACTCTGAGCTTTGCAGGTATTTGCAGTTCTAACATATATAATATTAATGTATACTATCTTATCAATACGACACAATCAAAACCTCAGCGAAACTTTGCGGAACTTCATCACAAATCGTAAACAAAGTTATACTATGCACGGATGTACTATTTGATCATCCAGAGCGGTTCTTGAAACATATTTTGATAAACAACTCTGAGATTTGCAGGTAGTTGCAGTTCTACCTTATATAATATCAATGTATACTATCTTATCAATACGACGCAATGAAAACGTCAGCGATACTTTGCGGAACTTCATCACAAAGCGTAAACAAAGTTATAGTATGCACGGATGTACTATTTGATCATCCAGAGCGGTTCTTGAAACATATTTTGATAAATAACTCTGAGATTTGCAGGTAGTTGCAGTTCTACCTTATATAATATCATAGTATACTATCTTACCAATACGACGCAATGAAAACGTCAGCGATACTTTGCGGAACTTCATCACAAAGCGTAAACAAAGTTATAGTATGCACGGATATACTATTTGATCATCCAGAGCGGTTCTTGAAACATATTTTGATAAATAACTCTGAGATTTGCAGGTTGTTGCAGTTCTACCTTATATAATATCATAGTATACTATCTTACCAATACGACGCAATCAAAACCTCAGCGATACTTTGCGGAACTTCATCACAAATCGTAAACAAAGTTATACTATGCACGGATGTACTATTTGATCATCCAGAGCGGTTCTTGAAACATATTTTGATAAATAACTCTGAGATTTGCAGGTAGTTGCAGTTTTACCTTATATAATATCAATGTATACTATCTTATCAATACGACACTATCAAATCCTCAGCTAAATTTTGCGGAACTTCAAACAAAGCGTAAACAAAGTTATACTATGCACGGATGTACTATTTGATCATCCATAGCAGTTCTTGCTACATATTTAGTTAAATAACTCTGAGCTTTGCAGGTAGTTGCAGTTCTACCTTATATAATATCAATGTATACTATCTTATCAATACGACACTATCAAAACCTCAGCGAAACTTTACGGATCTTCATAACAAAGCGTAAACAAAGTTATAGTATGCACGGATGTACCATCTGATCATCCAGAGCGTTTCATGAAACTTATTTTGATAAATAACTCTGACGTTTGCAGGTATTTGCAGTTCTAACTTATATAATATCAATGTATACTATCTTATCAATACGACACAATCAAAACCTCACCGAAACTTTGCGGAACTTCATCACAAATCGTAAACAAAGTTATACTATGCACGGATTTACTATTTGATCATCCAAAGCGGTTCTTGAAACATATTTTGATAAATAACTCTGACGTTTGCAGGTATTTGCAGTTCTAACTTATATAATATCAATGTATACTATCTTATCAATACGACTCAATCAAAACCTCAGCGAAACTTTGCGGAACTTCATAACAAAGCGTAAACAAAGTTATACTATGCAGGGATGTACTATTTGATCATCCATAGCAGTTCTTGCTACATATTTAGTTAAATAACTCTGAGCTTTGCAGGTAGTTGCAGTTCTACCTTATATAATATCAATGTATACTATCTTATCAATACGACACAATCAAAACCTCAGCGAAACTTTGCGGAACTTCATCACAAATCGTAAACAAAGTTATACTATGCACGGATGTACTATTTGATCATCCAGAGCGGTTCTTGAAACATATTTTGATAAATAACTATGAGACTTGCAGGTAGTTGCAGTTCTACCTTATATAATATCATAGTATACTATCTTACCAATACGACGCAATGAAAACGTCAGCGATACTTTGCGGAACTTCATCACAAAGCGTAAACAAAGTTATAGTACGCACGGATGTACTATCTGATCATCCAGAGCGTTTCTTGAAACTTATTTTGATAAATAACTCTGACGTTTGCAGGTATTTGCAGTTCTAACTTATATAATATCAATGTATACTATCTTATCAATACGACACTATCAAAACATCAGCGATACTTTGCGGGACTTCATCACAAAGCGTAAACAAAGTTATAGTATGCACGGATGTACTATTTGATCATCCAGAGCGGTTCTTGAAACATATTTTGATAAATAACTTTGAGATTTGCAGGTAGTTGCAGTTCTACCTTATATAATATCATAGTATACTATCTTACCAATACGACGCAATGAAAACGTCAGCGATACTTTGCGGAACTTCATCACAAAGCGTAAACAAAGTTATAGTATGCACGGATGTACTATTTGATCATCCAAAGCGGTTCTTGAAACATATTTTGATAAATAACTCTGACGTTTGCAGGTATTTGCAGTTCTAACTTATATAATATCAATGTATACTATCTTATCAATACGACTCAATCAAAACCTCAGCGAAACTTTGCGGAACTTCATAACAAAGCGTAAACAAAGTTATACTATGCAGGGATGTACTATTTGTTCACCCATAGCAGTTCTTGCTACATATTTAGTTAAATAACTCTGAGCTTTGCAGGTAGTTGCAGTTCTACCTTATATAATATCAATGTATACTATCTTATCAATACGACACAATCAAAACCTCAGCGAAACTTTGCGGAACTTCATCACAAATCGTAAACAAAGTTATACTATGCACGGATGTACTATTTGATCATCCAGTGCGGTTCTTGAAACATATTTTGATAAATAACTCTGAGACTTGCAGGTAGTTGCAGTTCTACCTTATATAATATCAATGTATACTATCTTATCAATACGACACAATCAAAACCTCAGCGAAACTTTGCGGAACTTCATCACAAATCGTAAACAAAGTTATACTATGCACGGATGTACTATTTGATCATCCAGAGCGGTTCTTGAAACATATTTTGATAAATAACTCTGAGATTTGCAGGTAGTTGCAGTTCTACCTTATATAATATCAATGTATACTATCTTATCAATACGACGCAATGAAAACGTCAGCGATACTTTGCGGGACTTCATCACAAAGCGTAAACAAAGTTATAGTATGCACGGATGTACTATTTGATCATCCAGAGCGGTTCATGAAACATATTTTGATAAATAACTCTGACGTTTGCAGGTATTTGCAGTTCTAAGTTATATAATATCAATGTATACTATCTTATCAATACGACACAATCAAAACCTCAGCGAAACTTTGCGGAACTTCATCACAAATCGTAAACAAAGTTATACTATGCACGGATGTACTATTTGATCATCCAGAGCGGTTCTTGAAACATATTTTGATAAATAACTCTGAGACTTGCAGGTAGTTGCAGTTCTACCTTATATAATATCAATGTATACTATCTTATCAATACGACACTATCAAAACCTCAGCGAAACTTTGCGGATCTTCATAACAAAGCGTAAACAAAGTTATAGTATGCACGGATGTACTATTTGATCATCCAGAGAGGTTCTTGAAACATATTTAGTTAAATAACTCTGAGCTTTGCAGGTAGTTGCAGTTCTACCTTATATAATATCAGTGTATACTATCTTATCAATACGACACTATCAAAACCTCAGCGAAACTTTGCGGAACTTCATAACAAAGCGTAAACAAAGTAATAGTATGCACGGATGTACTATTTGATCATCCTGAGCGGTTCTTGCTACATATTTAGTTAAATAACTCTGAGCTTTGCAGGTATTTGCAGTTCTAACTTATATAATATTAATGTATACTATCTTATCAATACGACACTATCAAAAACTCAGCGAAATTTACGGATCTTCATCACAAAGCGTAAACAAAGTTATAGTATGCACGGATGTACTATTTGATCATCCTGAGCGGTTCTTGCTACATATTTAGTTAAATAACTCTGAGCTTTGCAGGTATTTGCAGTTCTAACTTATATAATATTAATGTATACTATCTTATCAATACGACACTATCAAAAACTCAGCGAAACTTTACGGATCTTCATAACAAAGCGTAAACAAAGTTATAGTATGCACGGATGTACTATCTGATCATCCTGAGCGGTTCTTGAAACATATTTTGATAAATAACTCTGACGTTTGCAGGTATTTGCAGTTCTAAGTTATATAATATCAATGTATACTATCTTATCAATACGACACTATCAAAACATCAGCGATACTTTGCGGGACTTCATCACAAAGCGTAAACAAAGTTATAGTATGCACGGATGTACTATTTGATCATCCAGAGCGGTTCTTGAAACATATTTTGATAAATAACTTTGAGATTTGCAGGTTGTTGCAGTTCTACCTTATAAAATATCATAGTATACTATCTTACCAATACGACGCAATGAAAACGTCAGCGATACTTTGCGGAACTTCATCACAAAGCGTAAACAAAGTTATAGTATGCACGGATGTACTATTTGATCATCCAGAGCGGTTCTTGAAACATATTTTGATAAATAACTCTGAGATTTGCAGGTAGTTGCAGTTCTACCTTATATAATATCATAGTATACTATCTTACCAATACGACGCAATGAAAACGTCAGCGATACTTTGCGGAACTTCATCACAAAGCGTAAACAAAGTTATAGTATGCACGGATGTACTATTTGATCATCCCGAGCGGTTCTTGCTACGTATTTAGTTAAATAACTCTGACGTTTGCAGGTATTTGCAGTTCTAACTTATAAAATATCAATGTATACCATCTTATGAATACGACACAATCAAAACCTCAGCGATACTTTGCGGAATTTCATAACAAAGTGTGAACAAAGTTATAGTATGCACGGATGTACTATTTGATCATCCAGATCGGTTCTTGAAACATATTTTGATAAATAACACTGAGATTTGCAGGTAGTTGCAGTTCTACCTTATATAATATCAATGTATACTACCTTATTAATACCACACTATCAAAACCTCAGAGAAATTTTGCAGAACTTCATAACAAAGCGTAAACAAAGTTATACTATGCACGGATGTACTATTTGATCATCCATAGCAGTTCTTGCTACATATTTAGTTAAATAACTCTGAGCTTTGCAGGTAGTTGCAGTTCTACCTTATATAATATCAGTGTATACTATCTTATCAATACGACACTATCAAAACCTCAGCGAAACTTTGCGGAACTTCATAACAAAGCGTAAACAAAGTAATAGTATGCACGGATGTACTATTTGATCATCCTGAGCGGTTCTTGCTACATATTTAGTTAAATAACTCTGAGCTTTGCAGGTATTTGCAGTTCTAACTTATATAATATTAATGTATACTATCTTATCAATACGACACTATCAAAAACTCAGCGAAACTTTACGGATCTTCATAACAAAGCGTAAACAAAGTTATAGTATGCACGGATGTACTATCTGATCATCCTGAGCGGTTCTTGAAACATATTTTGATAAATAACTCTGACGTTTGCAGGTATTTGCAGTTCTAAGTTATATAATATCAATGTATACTATCTTATCAATACGACACAATCAAAACCTCAGCGAAACTTTGCGGAACTTCATCACAAATCGTAAACAAAGTTATACTATGCACGGATGTACTATTTGATCATCCAGAGCGGTTCTTGAAACATATTTTGATAAATAACTCTGAGATTTGCAGGTAGTTGCAGTTCTACCTTATATAATATCAATGTATACTATCTTATCAATACGACGCAATGAAAACGTCAGCGATACTTTGCGGGACTTCATCACAAAGCGTAAACAAAGTTATAGTATGCACGGATGTACTATTTGATCATCCAGAGCGGTTCATGAAACATATTTTGATAAATAACTCTGACGTTTGCAGGTATTTGCAGTTCTAAGTTATATAATATCAATGTATACTATCTTATCAATACGACACAATCAAAACCTCAGCGAAACTTTGCGGAACTTCATCACAAATCGTAAACAAAGTTATACTATGCACGGATGTACTATTTGATCATCCAGAGCGGTTCTTGAAACATATTTTGATAAATAACTCTGAGATTTGCAGGTAGTTGCAGTTCTACCTTATATAATATCAATGTATACTATCTTATCAATACGACGCAATGAAAACGTCAGCGATACTTTGCGGAACTTCATCACAAATCGTAAACAAAGTTATACTATGCACGGATGTACTATTTGATCATCCAGAGCGGTTCTTGAAACATATTTTGATAAATAACTCTGAGATTTGCAGGTAGTTGCAGTTCTACCTTATATAATATCATAGTATACTATCTTACCAATACGACGCAATGAAAACGTCAGCGATACTTTGCGGAACTTCATCACAAAGCGTAAACAAAGTTATAGTATGCACGGATGTACTATTTGATCATCCCGAGCGGTTCTTGCTACATATTTAGTTAAATAACTCTGACGTTTGCAGGTATTTGCAGTTCTAACTTATAAAATATCAATGTATACCATCTTATGAATACGACACAATCAAAACCTCAGCGATACTTTGCGGAATTTCATAACAAAGTGTGAACAAAGTTATAGTATGCACGGATGTACTATTTGATCATCCAGAGCGGTTCTTGAAACATATTTTGATAAATAACTCTGAGATTTGCAGGTAGTTGCAGTTCTACCTTATATAATATCAATGTATACTATCTTATTAATACCACACTATCAAAACCTCAGCGAAATTTTGCAGAACTTCATAACAAAGCGTAAACAAAGTTATACTATGCACGGATGTACTATTTGATCATCCATAGCAGTTCTTGCTACATATTTAGTTAAATAACTCTGAGCTTTGCAGGTAGTTGCAGTTCTACCTTATATAATATCAGTGTATACTATCTTATCAATACGACACTATCAAAACCTCAGCGAAACTTTGCGGAACTTCATAACAAACCGTAAACAAAGTTATAGTATGCACGGATGTACTATTTGATCATTCTGAGCGGTTCTTGCTACATATTTAGTTAAATAACTCTGAGCTTTGCAGGTAGTTGCAGTTCTACCTTATATAATATCAATATATACTATCTTATCAATACGACACTATCAATACCTCAGCGAAACTTTGCGGAACTTCATAACAAAGCGTAAACAAATTTATACTATGCACGGATGTACTATTTGATCATCCAGAGCGGTTCTTGCTACATATTTAGTTAAATAACTCTGAGCTTTGCAGGTATTTGCAGTTCTAACATATATAATATTAATGTATACTATCTTATCAATACGACACAATCAAAACCTCAGCGAAACTTTGCGGAACTTCATCACAAATCGTAAACAAAGTTATACTATGCACGGATGTACTATTTGATCATCCAGAGCGGTTCTTGAAACATATTTTGATAAACAACTCTGAGATTTGCAGGTAGTTGCAGTTCTACCTTATATAATATCAATGTATACTATTTTATCAATACGACGCAATGAAAACGTAAGCGATACTTTGCGGAACTTCATCACAAAGCGTAAACAAAGTTATAGTATGCACGGATGTACTATTTGATCATCCAGAGCGGTTCTTGAAACATATTTTGATAAATAACTCTGAGATTTGCAGGTAGTTGCAGTTCTACCTTATATAATATCAATGTATACTATCTTATCAATACGACGCAATGAAAACGTCAGCGATACTTTGCGGAACTTCATCACAAAGCGTAAACAAAGTTATAGTATACACGGATGTACTATTTGATCATCCAGAGCGGTTCTTGAAACATATTTTGATAAATAACTCTGAGATTTGCAGGTAGTTGCAGTTCTACCTTATATAATATCATAGTATACTATCTTACCAATACGACGCAATGAAAACGTCAGCGATACTTTGCGGAACTTCATCACAAAGCGTAAACAAAGTTATAGTATGCACGGATATACTATTTGATCATCCAGAGCGGTTCTTGAAACATATTTTGATAAATAACTCTGAGATTTGCAGGTTGTTGCAGTTCTACCTTATATAATATCATAGTATACTATCTTACCAATACGACGCAATCAAAACCTCAGCGAAACTTTGCGGAACTTCATCACAAATCGTAAACAAAGTTATACTATGCACGGATGTACTATTTGATCATCCAGAGCGGTTCTTGAAACATATTTTGATAAATAACTCTGAGATTTGCAGGTAGTTGCAGTTCTACCTTATATAATATCAATGTATACTATCTTATCAATACGACGCAATGAAAACGTCAGCGATACTTTGCGGGACTTCATCACAAAGCGTAAACAAAGTTATAGTATGCACGGATGTACTATCTGATCATCCAGAGCGTTTCTTGAAACTTATTTTGATAAATAACTCTGACGTTTGCAGGTATTTGCAGTTCTAACTTATATAATATCAATGTATACTATCTTATCAATACGACACTATCAAAACATCAGCGATACTTTGCGGGACTTCATCACAAAGCGTAAACAAAGTTATAGTATGCACGGATGTACTATCTGATCATCCAGAGCGTTTCTTGAAACTTATTTTGATAAATAACTCTGACGTTTGCAGGTATTTGCAGTTCTAACTTATATAATATCAATGTATACTATCTTATCAATACGACACAATCAAAACCTCAGCGATACTTTGCGGGACTTCATCACAAAGCGTAAACAAAGTTATAGTATGCACGGATGTACTATTTGATCATCCAGAGCGGTTCTTGAAACATATTTTGATAAATAACTCTGAGATTTGCAGGTAGTTGCAGTTCTACCTTATATAATATCATAGTATACTATCTTACCAATACGACGCAATGAAAACGTCAGCGATACTTTGCGGAACTTCATCACAAAGCGTAAACAAAGTTATAGTATGCACGGATGTACTATTTGATCATCCCGAGCGGTTCTTGCTACATATTTAGTTAAATAACTCTGACGTTTGCAGGTATTTGCAGTTCTAACTTATAAAATATCAATGTATACCATCTTATGAATACGACACAATCAAAACCTCAGCGATACTTTGCGGAATTTCATAACAAAGTGTGAACAAAGTTATAGTATGCACGGATGTACTATTTGATCATCCAGAGCGGTTCTTGAAACATATTTTGATAAATAACTCTGAGATTTGCAGGTAGTTGCAGTTCTACCTTATATAATATCAATGTATACTATCTTATTAATACCACACTATCAAAACCTCAGCGAAATTTTGCAGAACTTCATAACAAAGCGTAAACAAAGTTATACTATGCACGGATGTACTATTTGATCATCCATAGCAGTTCTTGCTACATATTTAGTTAAATAACTCTGAGCTTTGCAGGTAGTTGCAGTTCTACCTTATATAATATCAGTGTATACTATCTTATCAATACGACACTATCAAAACCTCAGCGAAACTTTGCGGAACTTCATAACAAAGCGTAAACAAAGTAATAGTATGCACGGATGTACTATTTGATCATCCTGAGCGGTTCTTGCTACATATTTAGTTAAATAACTCTGAGCTTTGCAGGTAGTTGCAGTTCTACCTTATATAATATCAATATATACTATCTTATCAATACGACACTATCAATACCTCAGCGAAACTTTGCGGAACTTCATAACAAAGCGTAAACAAATTTATACTATGCACGGATGTACTATTTGATCATCCAGAGCGGTTCTTGCTACATATTTAGTTAAATAACTCTGAGCTTTGCAGGTATTTGCAGTTCTAACATATATAATATTAATGTATACTATCTTATCAATACGACACAATCAAAACCTCAGCGAAACTTTGCGGAACTTCATCACAAATCGTAAACAAAGTTATACTATGCACGGATGTACTATTTGATCATCCAGAGCGGTTCTTGAAACATATTTTGATAAACAACTCTGAGATTTGCAGGTAGTTGCAGTTCTACCTTATATAATATCAATGTATACTATTTTATCAATACGACGCAATGAAAACGTAAGCGATACTTTGCGGAACTTCATCACAAAGCGTAAACAAAGTTATAGTATGCACGGATGTACTATTTGATCATCCAGAGCGGTTCCTGAAACATATTTTGATAAATAACTCTGAGATTTGCAGGTAGTTGCAGTTCTACCTTATATAATATCAATGTATACTATCTTATCAATACGACGCAATGAAAACGTCAGCGATACTTTGCGGAACTTCATCACAAAGCGTAAACAAAGTTATAGTATACACGGATGTACTATTTGATCATCCAGAGCGGTTCTTGAAACATATTTTGATAAATAACTCTGAGATTTGCAGGTAGTTGCAGTTCTACCTTATATAATATCATAGTATACTATCTTACCAATACGACGCAATGAAAACGTCAGCGATACTTTGCGGAACTTCATCACAAAGCGTAAACAAAGTTATAGTATGCACGGATATACTATTTGATCATCCAGAGCGGTTCTTGAAACATATTTTGATAAATAACTCTGAGATTTGCAGGTTGTTGCAGTTCTACCTTACATAATATCATAGTATACTATCTTACCAATACGACGCAATCAAAACCTCAGCGAAACTTTGCGGAACTTCATCACAAATCGTAAACAAAGTTATACTATGCACGGATGTACTATTTGATCATCCAGAGCGGTTCTTGAAACATATTTTGATAAATAACTCTGAGATTTGCAGGTAGTTGCAGTTCTACCTTATATAATATCAATGTATACTATCTTATCAATACGACGCAATGAAAACGTCAGCGATACTTTGCGGGACTTCATCACAAAGCGTAAACAAAGTTATAGTATGCACGGATGTACTATCTGATCATCCAGAGCGTTTCTTGAAACTTATTTTGATAAATAACTCTGACGTTTGCAGGTATTTGCAGTTCTAACTTATATAATATCAATGTATACTATCTTATCAATACGACACTATCAAAACATCAGCGATACTTTGCGGGACTTCATCACAAAGCGTAAACAAAGTTATAGTATGCACGGATGTACTATCTGATCATCCAGAGCGTTTCTTGAAACTTATTTTGATAAATAACTCTGACGTTTGCAGGTATTTGCAGTTCTAACTTATATAATATCAATGTATACTATCTTATCAATACGACACTATCAAAACATCAGCGATACTTTGCGGGACTTCATCACAAAGCGTAAACAAAGTTATAGTATGCACGGATGTACTATTTGATCATCCAGAGCGGTTCTTGAAACATATTTTGATAAATAACTCTGAGATTTGCAGGTAGTTGCAGTTCTACCTTATATAATATCAGTGTATACTATCTTATCAATACGACACTATCAAAACCTCAGCGAAACTTTGCGGAACTTCATAACAAAGCGTAAACAAAGTAATAGTATGCACGGATGTACTATTTGATCATCCTGAGCGGTTCTTGCTACATATTTAGTTAAATAACTCTGAGCTTTGCAGGTATTTGCAGTTCTAACTTATATAATATTAATGTATACTATCTTACCAATACGACGCAATGAAAACCTCAGCGATACTTTGCGGAATTTCATCACAAATCGTAAACAAAGTTATACTATGCACGGATGTACTATTTGATCATCCAGAGCGGTTCTTGCTACATATTTAGTTAAATAACTCTGACGTTTGCAGGTATTTGCAGTTCTAACTTATAAAATATCAATGTATACCATCTTATGAATACGACACAATCAAAACCTCAGCGATACTTTGCGGAATTTCATAACAAAGTGTGAACAAAGTTATAGTATGCACGGATGTACTATTTGATCATCCAGATCGGTTCTTGAAACATATTTTGATAAATAACTCTGAGATTTGCAGGTAGTTGCAGTTCTACCTTATATAATATCATAGTATACTATCTTACCAATACGACGCAATGAAAACGTCAGCGATACTTTGCGGAACTTCATCACAAAGCGTAAACAAAGTTATAGTATGCACGGATGTACTATTTGATCATCCAGAGCGGTTCTTGCTACATATTTAGTTAAATAACTCTGAGCTTTGCAGGTAGTTGCAGTTCTACCTTATATAATATCAGTGTATACTATCTTATCAATACGACACTATCAAAACCTCAGCGAAACTTTGCGGAACTTCATAACAAAGCGTAAACAAAGTAATAGTATGCACGGATGTACTATTTGATCATCCTGAGCGGTTCTTGCTACATATTTAGTTAAATAACTCTGAGCTTTGCAGGTATTTGCAGTTCTAACTTATATAATATTAATGTATACTATCTTATCAATACGACACTATCAAAAACTCAGCGAAACTTTACGGATCTTCATAACAAAGCGTAAACAAAGTTATAGTATGCACGGATGTACTATCTGATCATCCTGAGCGGTTCTTGAAACATATTTTGATAAATAACTCTGACGTTTGCAGGTATTTGCAGTTCTAAGTTATATAATATCAATGTATACTATCTTATCAATACGACACAATCAAAACCTCAGCGAAACTTTGCGGAACTTCATAACAAATCGTAAACAAAGTTATACTATGCACGGATGTACTATTTGATCATCCTGAGCGGTTCTTGCTACATATTTTGATAAATAACTCTGAGATTTGCAGGTAGTTGCAGTTCTACCTTATATAATATCAATGTATACTATCTTATCAATACGACGCAATGAAAACGTCAGCGATACTTTGCGGGACTTCATCACAAAGCGTAAACAAAGTTATAGTATGCACGGATGTACTATTTGATCATCCAGAGCGGTTCTTGAAACATATTTTGATAAATAACTCTGAGATTTGCAGGTAGTTGCAGTTCTACCTTATATAATATCAATGTATACTATCTTATGAATACCACACTATCAAATCCTCAGCTAAATTTTGCGGAACTTCAAACAAAGCGTAAACAAAGTTATACTATGCACGGATGTACTATTTGATCATCCATAGCAGTTCTTGCTACATATTTAGTTAAATAACTCTGAGCTTTGCAGGTAGTTGCAGTTCTACCTTATATAATATCAATGTATACTATCTTATCAATACGACACTATCAAAACCTCAGCGAAACTTTACGGATCTTCATAACAAAGCGTAAACAAAGTTATAGTATGCACGGATGTACTATTTGATCATCCTGAGCGGTTCTTGCTACATATTTAGTTAAATAACTCTGAGCTTTGCAGGTATTTGCAGTTCTAACTTATATAATATTAATGTATACTATCTTATCAATACGACACTATCAAAAACTCAGCGAAACTTTACGGATCTTCATAACAAAGCGTAAACAAAGTTATAGTATGCACGGATGTACTATCTGATCATCCTGAGCGGTTCTTGAAACATATTTTGATAAATAACTCTGACGTTTGCAGGTATTTGCAGTTCTAAGTTATATAATATCAATGTATACTATCTTATCAATACGACACTATCAAAACATCAGCGATACTTTGCGGGACTTCATCACAAAGCGTAATCAAAGTTATAGTATGCACGGATGTACTATTTGATCATCCAGAGCGGTTCTTGAAACATATTTTGATAAATAACTTTGAGATTTGCAGGTAGTTGCAGTTCTACCTTATATAATATCATAGTATACTATCTTACCAATACGACGCAATGAAAACGTCAGCGATACTTTGCGGAACTTCATCACAAAGCGTAAACAAAGTTATAGTATGCACGGATGTACTATTTGATCATCCAGAGCGGTTCTTGAAACATATTTTGATAAATAACTCTGAGATTTGCAGGTAGTTGCAGTTCTACCTTATATAATATCATAGTATACTATCTTACCAATACGACGCAATGAAAACGTCAGCGATACTTTGCGGAACTTCATCACAAAGCGTAAACAAAGTTATAGTATGCACGGATGTACTATTTGATCATCCCGAGCGGTTCTTGCTACATATTTAGTTAAATAACTCTGACGTTTGCAGGTATTTGCAGTTCTAACTTATAAAATATCAATGTATACCATCTTATGAATACGACACAATCAAAACCTCAGCGATACTTTGCGGAATTTCATAACAAAGTGTGAACAAAGTTATAGTATGCACGGATGTACTATTTGATCATCCAGATCGGTTCTTGAAACATATTTTGATAAATAACTCTGAGATTTGCAGGTAGTTGCAGTACTACCTTATATAATATCATAGTATACTATCTTACCAATACGACGCAATGAAAACGTCAGCGATACTTTGCGGAACTTCATCACAAAGCGTAAACAAAGTTATAGTATGCACGGATGTACTATTTGATCATCCAGAGCGGTTCTTGAAACATATTTTGATAAATAACTCTGAGATTTGCAGGTAGTTGCAGTTCTACCTTATATAATATCAGTGTATACTATCTTATCAATACGACACTATCAAAACCTCAGCGAAACTTTGCGGAACTTCATAACAAAGCGTAAACAAAGTAATAGTATGCACGGATGTACTATTTGATCATCCTGAGCGGTTCTTGCTACATATTTAGTTAAATAACTCTGAGCTTTGCAGGTATTTGCAGTTCTAACTTATATAATATTAATGTATACTATCTTATCAATACGACACTATCAAAAACTCAGCGAAACTTTACGGATCTTCATAACAAAGCGTAAACAAAGTTATAGTATGCACGGATGTACTATCTGATCATCCTGAGCGGTTCTTGAAACATATTTTGATAAATAACTCTGACGTTTGCAGGTATTTGCAGTTCTAAGTTATATAATATCAATGTATACTATCTTATCAATACGACACAATCAAAACCTCAGCGAAACTTTGCGGAACTTCATAACAAAGCGTAAACAAAGTTATACTATGCACGGATGTACTATTTGATCATCCTGAGCGGTTCTTGCTACATATTTTGATAAATAACTCTGAGATTTGCAGGTAGTTGCAGTTCTACCTTATATAATATCAATGTATACTATCTTATCAATACGACGCAATGAAAACGTCAGCGATACTTTGCGGGACTTCATCAGAAAGCGTAAACAAAGTTATAGTATGCACGGATGTACTATTTGATCATCCAGAGCGGTTCTTGAAACATATTTTGATAAATAACTCTGAGATTTGCAGGTAGTTGCAGTTCTACCTTATATAATATCAATGTATACTATCTTATTAATACCACACTATCAAAACCTCAGCGAAATTTTGCAGAACTTCATAACAAAGCGTAAACAAAGTTATAGTATGCACGGATGTACTATTTGATCATCCAGAGCGGTTCTTGAAACATATTTTGATAAATAACTTTGAGATTTGCAGGTAGTTGCAGTTCTACCTTATATAATATCATAGTATACTATCTTACCAATACGACGCAATGAAAACGACAGCGATACTTTGCGGAACTTCATCACAAAGCGTAAACAAAGTTATAGTATGCACGGATGTACTATTTGATCATCCAGAGCGGTTCTTGAAACATATTTTGATAAATAACTCTGAGATTTGCAGGTAGTTGCAGTTCTACCTTATATAATATCATAGTATACTATCTTACCAATACGACGCAATGAAAACGTCAGCGATACTTTGCGGAACTTCATCACAAAGCGTAAACAAAGTTATAGTATGCACGGATGTACTATTTGATCATCCCGAGCGGTTCTTGCTACATATTTAGTTAAATAACTCTGACGTTTGCAGGTATTTGCAGTTCTAACTTATAAAATATCAATGTATACCATCTTATGAATACGACACAATCAAAACCTCAGCGATACTTTGCGGAATTTCATAACAAAGTGTGAACAAAGTTATAGTATGCACGGATGTACTATTTGATCATCCAGATCGGTTCTTGAAACATATTTTGATAAATAACACTGAGATTTGCAGGTAGTTGCAGTTCTACCTTATATAATATCAATGTATACTATCTTATTAATACCACACTATCAAAACCTCAGCGAAATTTTGCATAACTTCATAACAAAGCGTAAACAAAGTTATACTATGCACGGATGTACTATTTGATCATCCATAGCAGTTCTTGCTACATATTTAGTTAAATAACTCTGAGCTTTGCAGGTAGTTGCAGTTCTACCTTATATAATATCAGTGTATACTATCTTATCAATACGACACTATCAAAACCTCAGCGAAACTTTGCGGAACTTCATAACAAAGCGTAAACAAAGTAATAGTATGCACGGATGTACTATTTGATCATCCTGAGCGGTTCTTGCTACATATTTAGTTAAATAACTCTGAGCTTTGCAGGTATTTGCAGTTCTAACTTATATAATATTAATGTATACTATCTTATCAATACGACACTATCAAAAACTCAGCGAAACTTTACGGATCTTCATAACAAAGCGTAAACAAAGTTATAGTATGCACGGATGTACTATCTGATCATCCTGAGCGGTTCTTGAAACATATTTTGATAAATAACTCTGACGTTTGCAGGTATTTGCAGTTCTAAGTTATATAATATCAATGTATACTATCTTATCAATACGACACAAGCAAAACCTCAGCGAAACTTTGCGGAACTTCATCACAAATCGTAAACAAAGTTATACTATGCACGGATGTACTATTTGATCATCCAGAGCGGTTCTTGAAACATATTTTGATAAATAACTCTGAGATTTGCAGGTAGTTGCAGTTCTACCTTATATAATATCAATGTATACTATCTTATCAATACGACGCAATGAAAACGTCAGCGATACTTTGCGGGACTTCATCACAAAGCGTAAACAAAGTTATAGTATGCACGGATGTACTATCTGATCATCCAGAGCGTTTCTTGAAACTTATTTTGATAAATAACTCTGACGTTTGCAGGTATTTGCAGTTCTAACTTATATAATATCAATGTATACTATCTTATCAATACGACACTATCAAAACATCAGCGAAACTTTGCGGAACTTCATCACAAATCGTAAACAAAGTTATACTATGCACGGATGTACTATTTGATCATCCAGAGCGGTTCTTGAAACTTATTTTGATAAATAACTCTGACGTTTGCAGGTATTTGCAGTTCTAACTTATATAATATCAATGTATACTATCTTATCAATACGACACTATCAAAACATCAGCGAAACTTTGCGGAACTTCATCACAAATTGTAAACAAAGTTATACTATGCACGGATGTACTATTTGATCATCCAGAGCGGTTCTTGAAACATATTTTGATAAATAACTCTGAGCTTTGCAGGTATTTGCAGTTCTAACTTATATAATATTAATGTATACTATCTTATCAATACGACACAATCAAAACCTCAGCGAAACTTTGCGGAACTTCATCACAAATCGTAAACAAAGTTATACTATGCACGGATGTACTATTTGATCATCCAGAGCGGTTCTTGAAACATATTTTGATAAATAACTCTGAGATTTGCAGGTAGTTGCAGTTCTACCTTATATAATATCATAGTATACTATCTTACCAATACGACGCAATGAAAACGTCAGCGATACTTTGCGGAACTTCATCACAAAGCGTAAACAAAGTTATAGTATGCACGGATGTACTATTTGATCATCCCGAGCGGTTCTTGCTACATATTTAGTTAAATAACTCTGACGTTTGCAGGTATTTGCAGTTCTAACTTATAAAATATCAATGTATACCATCTTATGAATACGACACAATCAAAACCTCAGCGATACTTTGCGGAATTTCATAACAAAGTGTGAACAAAGTTATAGTATGCACGGATGTACTATTTGATCATCCAGAGCGGTTCTTGAAACATATTTTGATAAATAACTATGAGATTTGCAGGTAGTTGCAGTTCTACCTTATATAATATCAATGTATACTATCTTATTAATACCACACTATCAAAACCTCAGCGAAATTTTGCAGAACTTCATAACAAAGCGTAAACAAAGTTATACTATGCACGGATGTACTATTTGATCATCCATAGCAGTTCTTGCTACATATTTAGTTAAATAACTCTGAGCTTTGCAGGTAGTTGCAGTTCTACCTTATATAATATCAGTGTATACTATCTTATCAATACGACACTATCAAAACCTCAGCGAAACTTTGCGGAACTTCATAACAAAGCGTAAACAAAGTAATAGTATGCACGGATGTACTATTTGATCATCCTGAGCGGTTCTTGCTACATATTTAGTTAAATAACTCTGAGCTTTGCAGGTAGTTGCAGTTCTACCTTATATAATATCAATATATACTATCTTATCAATACGACACTATCAATACCTCAGCGAAACTTTGCGGAACTTCATAACAAAGCGTAAACAAATTTATACTATGCACGGATGTACTATTTGATCATCCTGAGCGGTTCTTGCTACATATTTAGTTAAATAACTCTGAGCTTTGCAGGTATTTGCAGTTCTAACATATATAATATTAATGTATACTATCTTATCAATACGACACAATCAAAACCTCAGCGAAACTTTGCGGAACTTCATCACAAATCGTAAACAAAGTTATACTATGCACGGATGTACTATTTGATCATCCTGAGCGGTTCTTGCTACATATTTTGATAAATAACTCTGACGTTTGCAGGTATTTGCAGTTCTAAGTTATATAATATCAATGTATACTATTTTATCAATACGACGCAATGAAAACGTCAGCGATACTTTGCGGAACTTCATCACAAAGCGTAAACAAAGTTATAGTATGCACGGATGTACTATTTGATCATCCAGAGCGGTTCTTGAAACATATTTTGATAAATAACTCTGAGATTTGCAGGTGGTTGCAGTTCTACCTTATATAATATCAATGTATACTATCTTATCAATACGACGCAATGAAAACGTCAGCGATACTTTGCGGAACTTCATCACAAAGCGTAAACAAAGTTATAGTATACACGGATGTACTATTTGATCATCCAGAGCGGTTCTTGAAACATATTTTGATAAATAACTCTGAGATTTGCAGGTAGTTGCAGTTCTACCTTATATAATATCATAGTATACTATCTTACCAATACGACGCAATGAAAACGTCAGCGATACTTTGCGGAACTTCATCACAAAGCGTAAACAAAGTTATAGTATGCACGGATATACTATTTGATCATCCAGAGCGGTTCTTGAAACATATTTTGATAAATAACTCTGAGATTTGCAGGTTGTTGCAGTTCTACCTTATATAATATCATAGTATACTATCTTACCAATACGACGCAATCAAAACCTCAGCGAAACTTTGCGGAACTTCATCACAAATCGTAAACAAAGTTATACTATGCACGGATGTACTATTTGATCATCCAGAGCGGTTCTTGAAACATATTTTGATAAATAACTCTGAGCTTTGCAGGTATTTGCAGTTCTAACTTATATAATATTAATGTATACTATCTTATCAATACGACACAATCAAAACCTCAGCGAAACTTTGCGGAACTTCATCACAAATCGTAAACAAAGTTATACTATGCACGGATGTACTATTTGATCATCCAGAGCGGTTCTTGAAACATATTTTGATAAATAACTCTGAGATTTGCAGGTAGTTGCAGTTCTACCTTATATAATATCATAGTATACTATCTTACCAATACGACGCAATGAAAACGTCAGCGATACTTTGCGGAACTTCATCACAAAGCGTAAACAAAGTTATAGTATGCACGGATGTACTATTTGATCATCCCGAGCGGTTCTTGCTACATATTTAGTTAAATAACTCTGACGTTTGCAGGTATTTGCAGTTCTAACTTATAAAATATCAATGTATACCATCTTATGAATACGACACAATCAAAACCTCAGCGATACTTTGCGGAATTTCATAACAAAGTGTGAACAAAGTTATAGTATGCACGGATGTACTATTTGATCATCCAGAGCGGTTCTTGAAACATATTTTGATAAATAACTCTGAGATTTGCAGGTAGTTGCAGTTCTACCTTATATAATATCAATGTATACTATCTTATTAATACCACACTATCAAAACCTCAGCGAAATTTTGCAGAACTTCATAACAAAGCGTAAACAAAGTTATACTATGCACGGATGTACTATTTGATCATCCATAGCAGTTCTTGCTACATATTTAGTTAAATAACTCTGAGCTTTGCAGGTAGTTGCAGTTCTACCTTATATAATATCAGTGTATACTATCTTATCAATACGACACTATCAAAACCTCAGCGAAACTTTGCGGAACTTCATAACAAAGCGTAAACAAAGTAATAGTATGCACGGATGTACTATTTGATCATCCTGAGCGGTTCTTGCTACATATTTAGTTAAATAACTCTGAGCTTTGCAGGTAGTTGCAGTTCTACCTTATATAATATCAATATATACTATCTTATCAATACGACACTATCAATACCTCAGCGAAACTTTGCGGAACTTCATAACAAAGCGTAAACAAATTTATACTATGCACGGATGTACTATTTGATCATCCTGAGCGGTTCTTGCTACATATTTAGTTAAATAACTCTGAGCTTTGCAGGTATTTGCAGTTCTAACATATATAATATTAATGTATACTATCTTATCAATACGACACAATCAAAACCTCAGCGAAACTTTGCGGAACTTCATCACAAATCGTAAACAAAGTTATACTATGCACGGATGTACTATTTGATCATCCAGAGCGGTTCTTGAAACATATTTTGATAAACAACTCTGAGATTTGCAGGTAGTTGCAGTTCTACCTTATATAATATCAATATATACTATTTTATCAATACGACGCAATGAAAACGTCAGCGATACTTTGCGGAACTTCATCACAAAGCGTAAACAAAGTTATAGTATGCACGGATGTACTATTTGATCATCCAGAGCGGTTCTTGAAACATATTTTGATAAATAACTCTGAGATTTGCAGGTAGTTGCAGTTCTACCTTATATAATATCAATGTATACTATCTTATCAATACGACGCAATGAAAACGTCAGCGATACTTTGCGGAACTTCATCACAAAGCGTAAACAAAGTTATAGTATACACGGATGTACTATTTGATCATCCAGAGCGGTTCTTGAAACATATTTTGATAAATAACTCTGAGATTTGCAGGTAGTTGCAGTTCTACCTTATATAATATCATAGTATACTATCTTACCAATACGACGCAATGAAAACGTCAGCGATACTTTGCGGAACTTCATCACAAATCGTAAACAAAGTTATACTATGCACGGATGTACTATTTGATCATCCAGAGCGGTTCTTGAAACATATTTTGATAAATAACTCTGAGATTTGCAGGTAGTTGCAGTTTTACCTTATATAATATCAATGTATACTATCTTATCAATACGACACTATCAAATCCTCAGCTAAATTTTGCGGAACTTCAAACAAAGCGTAAACAAAGTTATACTATGCACGGATGTACTATTTGATCATCCATAGCAGTTCTTGCTACATATTTAGTTAAATAACTCTGAGCTTTGCAGGTAGTTGCAGTTCTACCTTATATAATATCAATGTATACTATCTTATCAATACGACACTATCAAAACCTCAGCGAAACTTTACGGATCTTCATAACAAAGCGTAAACAAAGTTATAGTATGCACGGATGTACTATCTGATCATCCAGAGCGGTTCTTGAAACATATTTTGATAAATAACTCTGACGTTTGCAGGTATTTGCAGTTCTAACTTATATAATATCAATGTATACTATCTTATCAATACGACACTATCAAAACCTCAGCGAAACTTTGCGGATCTTCATAACAAAGCGTAAACAAAGTTATAGTATGCACGGATGTACTATTTGATCATCCAGAGAGGTTCTTGAAACATATTTTGATAAATAACTCTGAGATTTGCAGGTAGTTGCAGTTCTACCTTATATAATATCATAGTATACTATCTTACCAATACGACGCAATGAAAACGTCAGCGATACTTTGCGGAACTTCATCACAAAGCGTAAACAAAGTTATAGTATGCACGGATGTACTATCTGATCATCCAGAGCGTTTCTTGAAACTTATTTTGATAAATAACTCTGACGTTTGCAGGTATTTGCAGTTCTAACTTATATAATATCAATGTATACTATCTTATCAATACGACACTATCAAAACATCAGCGATACTTTGCGGGACTTCATCACAAAGCGTAAACAAAGTTATAGTATGCACGGATGTACTATTTGATCATCCAGAGCGGTTCTTGAAACATATTTTGATAAATAATTCTGTGATTTGCAGGTAGTTGCAGTTCTACCTTATATAATATCATAGTATACTATCTTACCAATACGACGCAATGAAAACGTCAGCGATACTTTGCGGAACTTCATCACAAAGCGTAAACAAAGTTATAGTATGCACGGATGTACTATTTGATCATCCCGAGCGGTTCTTGCTACATATTTAGTTAAATAACTCTGACGTTTGCAGGTATTTGCAGTTCTAACTTATAAAATATCAATGTATACCATCTTATGAATACGACACAATCAAAACCTCAGCGATACTTTGCGGAATTTCATAACAAAGTGTGAACAAAGTTATAGTATGCACGGATGTACTATTTGATCATCCAGAGCGGTTCTTGAAACATATATTGATAAATAACTCTGAGATTTGCAGGTAGTTGCAGTTCTACCTTATATAATATCAATGTATACTATCTTATTAATACGACACTATCAAAACCTCAGCGAAATTTTGCAGAACTTCATAACAAAGCGTAAACAAAGTTATACTATGCACGGATGTACTATTTGATCATCCATAGCAGTTCTTGCTACATATTTAGTTAAATAACTCTGAGCTTTGCTGGTAGTTGCAGTTCTACCTTAGATAATATCAGTGTATACTATCTTATCAATACGACACTATCAAAACCTCAGCGAAACTTTGCGGAACTTCATAACAAAGCGTAAACAAAGTAATAGTATGCACGAAAGTACTATTTGATCATCCTGAGCGGTTCTTGCTACATATTTAGTTAAATAACTCTGAGCTTTGCAGGTAGTTGCAGTTCTACCTTATATAATATCAATATATACTATCTTATCAATACGACACTATCAAAACCTCAGCGAAACTTTGCGGAACTTCATAACAAAAAGCGTAAACAAATTTATACTATGCACGGATGTACTATTTGATCATCCTGAGCGGTTCTTGCTACATATTTAGTTAAATAACTCTGAGCTTTGCAGGTATTTGCAGTTCTAACATATATAATATTAATGTATACTATCTTATCAATACGACACAATCAAAACCTCAGCGAAACTTTGCGGAACTTCATCACAAATCGTAAACAAAGTTATACTATGCACGGATGTACTATTTGATCATCCAGAGCGGTTCTTGAAACATATTTTGATAAACAACTCTGAGATTTGCAGGTAGTTGCAGTTCTACCTTATATAATATCATAGTATACTATCTTACCAATACGACGCAATGAAAACGTCAGCGATACTTTGCGGAACTTCATCACAAAGCGTAAACAAAGTTATAGTACGCACGGATGTACTATCTGATCATCCAGAGCGTTTCTTGAAACTTATTTTGATAAATAACTCTGACGTTTGCAGGTATTTGCAGTTCTAACTTATATAATATCAATGTATACTATCTTATCAATACGACACTATCAAAACATCAGCGATACTTTGCGGGACTTCATCACAAAGCGTAAACAAAGTTATAGTATGCACGGATGTACTATTTGATCATCCAGAGCGGTTCTTGAAACATATTTTGATAAATAACTTTGAGATTTGCAGGTAGTTGCAGTTCTACCTTATATAATATCATAGTATACTATCTTACCAATACGACGCAATGAAAACGTCAGCGATACTTTGCGGAACTTCATCACAAAGCGTAAACAAAGTTATAGTATGCACGGATGTACTATTTGATCATCCAAAGCGGTTCTTGAAACATATTTTGATAAACAACTCTGAGATTTGCAGGTAGTTGCAGTTCTACCTTATATAATATCAATGTATACTATTTTATCAATACGACGCAATGAAAACGTCAGCGATACTTTGCGGAACTTCATCACAAAGCGTAAACAAAGTTATAGTATGCACGGATGTACTATTTGATCATCCAGAGCGGTTCTTGAAACATATTTTGATAAATAACTCTGAGATTTGCAGGTAGTTGCAGTTCTACCTTATATAATATCATAGTATACTATCTTACCAATACGACGCAATGAAAACGTCAGCGATACTTTGCGGAACTTCATCACAAAGCGTAAACAAAGTTATAGTATGCACGGATATACTATTTGATCATCCAGAGCGGTTCTTGAAACATATTTTGATAAATAACTCTGAGATTTGCAGGTTGTTGCAGTTCTACCTTATATAATATCATAGTATACTATCTTACCAATACGACGCAATCAAAACCTCAGCGAAACTTTGCGGAACTTCATCACAAATCGTAAACAAAGTTATACTATGCACGGATGTACTATTTGATCATCCAGAGCGGTTCTTGAAACATATTTTGATAAATAACTCTGAGATTTGCAGGTAGTTGCAGTTTTACCTTATATAATATCAATGTATACTATCTTATCAATACGACACTATCAAATCCTCAGCTAAATTTTGCGGAACTTCAAACAAAGCGTAAACAAAGTTATACTATGCACGGATGTACTATTTGATCATCCATAGCAGTTCTTGCTACATATTTAGTTAAATAACTCTGAGCTTTGCAGGTAGTTGCAGTTCTACCTTATATAATATAATTGTATACTATCTTATCAATAAGACACTATCAAAACCTCAGCGAAACTTTACGGATCTTCATAACAAAGCGTAAACAAAGTTATAGTATGCACGGATGTACCATCTGATCATCCAGAGCGTTTCTTGAAACTTATTTTGATAAATAACTCTGACGTTTGCAGGTATTTGCAGTTCTAACTTATATAATATCAATGTATACTATCTTATCAATACGACACAATCAAAACCTCACCGAAACTTTGCGGAACTTCATCACAAATCGTAAACAAAGTTATACTATGCACGGATGTACTATTTGATCATCCAAAGCGGTTCTTGAAACATATTTTGATAAATAACTCTGACGTTTGCAGGTATTTGCAGTTCTAACTTATATAATATCAATGTATACTATCTTATCAATACGACTCAATCAAAACCTCAGCGAAACTTTGCGGAACTTCATAACAAAGCGTAAACAAAGTTATACTATGCAGGGATGTACTATTTGATCATCCATAGCAGTTCTTGCTACATATTTAGTTAAATAACTCTGAGCTTTGCAGGTAGTTGCAGTTCTACCTTATATAATATCAATGTATACTATCTTATCAATACGACACAATCAAAACCTCAGCGAAACTTTGCGGAACTTCATCACAAATCGTAAACAAAGTTATACTATGCACGGATGTACTATTTGATCATCCAGAGCGGTTCTTGAAACATATTTTGATAAATAACTCTGAGACTTGCAGGTAGTTGCAGTTCTACCTTATATAATATCAATGTATACTATCTTATCAATACGACACTATCAAAACCTCAGCGAAACTTTGCGGATCTTCATAACAAAGCGTAAACAAAGTTATAGTATGCACGGATGTACTATTTGATCATCCAGAGAGGTTCTTGAAACATATTTAGTTAAATAACTCTGAGCTTTGCAGGTAGTTGCAGTTCTACCTTATATAATATCATAGTATACTATCTTACCAATACGACGCAATGAAAACGTCAGCGATACTTTGCGGAACTTCATCACAAAGCGTAAACAAAGTTATAGTACGCACGGATGTACTATCTGATCATCCAGAGTGTTTCTTGAAACTTATTTTGATAAATAACTCTGACGTTTGCAGGTATTTGCAGTTCTAACTTATATAATATGAATGTATACTATCTTATCAATACGACACTATCAAAACATCAGCGATACTTTGCGGGACTTCATCACAAAGCGTAAACAAAGTTATAGTATGCACGGATGTACTATTTGATCATCCAGAGCGGTTCTTGAAACATATTTTGATAAATAACTTTGAGATTTGCAGGTAGTTGCAGTTCTACCTTATATAATATCATAGTATACTATCTTACCAATACGACGCAATGAAAACGTCAGCGATACTTTGCGGAACTTCATCACAAAGCGTAAACAAAGTTATAGTATGCACGGATGTACTATTTGATCATCCAGAGCGGTTCTTGAAACATATTTTGATAAATAACTCTGAGATTTGCAGGTAGTTGCAGTTCTACCTTATATAATATCATAGTATACTATCTTACCAATACGACGCAATGAAAACGTCAGCGATACTTTGCGGAACTTCATCACAAAGCGTAAACAAAGTTATAGTATGCACGGATGTACTATTTGATCATCCCGAGCGGTTCTTGCTACATATTTAGTTAAATAACTCTGACGTTTGCAGGTATTTGCAGTTCTAACTTATAAAATATCAATGTATACCATCTTATGAATACGACACAATCAAAACCTCAGCGATACTTTGCGGAATTTCATAACAAAGTGTGAACAAAGTTATAGTATGCACGGATGTACTATCTGATCATCCTGAGCGGTTCTTGAAACATATTTTGATAAATAACTCTGACGTTTGCAGGTATTTGCAGTTCTAAGTTATATAATATCAATGTATACTATCTTATCAATACGACACAATCAAAACCTCAGCGAAACTTTGCGGAACTTCATCACAAATCGTAAACAAAGTTATACTATGCACGGATGTACTATTTGATCATCCAGAGCGGTTCTTGAAACATATTTTGATAAATAACTCTGAGATTTGCAGGTAGTTGCAGTTCTACCTTATATAATATCAATGTATACTATCTTATCAATACGACGCAATGAAAACGTCAGCGATACTTTGCGGGACTTCATCACAAAGCGTAAACAAAGTTATAGTATGCACGGATGTACTATCTGATCATCCAGAGCGTTTCTTGAAACTTATTTTGATAAATAACTCTGACGTTTGCAGGTATTTGCAGTTCTAACTTATATAATATCAATGTATACTATCTTATCAATACGAAACTATCAAAACATCAGCGAAACTTTGCGGAACTTCATCACAAATCGTAAACAAAGTTATACTATGCACGGATGTACTATTTGATCATCCAGAGCGGTTCTTGAAACATATTTTGATAAATAACTCTGAGCTTTGCAGGTATTTGCAGTTCTAACTTATATAATATTAATGTATACTATCTTATCAATACGACACAATCAAAACCTCAGCGAAACTTTGCGGAACTTCATCACAAATCGTAAACAAAGTTATACTATGCACGGATGTACTATTTGATCATCCAGAGCGGTTCTTGAAACATATTTTGATAAATAACTCTGAGCTTTGCAGGTATTTGCAGTTCTAACTTATATAATATTAATGTATACTATCTTATCAATACGACACAATCAAATCCTCAGCGAAACTTTGCGGAACTTCATCACAAAGCGTAAACAAAGTTATACTATGCACGGATGTACTATTTGATCATCCAGAGCGGTTCTTGAAACATATTTTGATAAATAACTCTGAGATTTGCAGGTAGTTGCAGTTCTACCTTATATAATATCATAGTATACTATCTTACCAATACGACGCAATGAAAACGTCAGCGATACTTTGCGGAACTTCATCACAAAGCGTAAACAAAGTTATAGTATGCACGGATGTACTATTTGTTCATCCCGAGCGGTTCTTGCTACATATTTAGTTAAATAACTCTGACGTTTGCAGGTATTTGCAGTTCTAACTTATATAATATTAATGTATACTATCTTATCAATACGACACAATCAAAACCTCAGCGAAACTTTGCGGAACTTCATCACAAAGCGTAAACAAAGTTATAGTATGCACGGATGTACTATTTGATCATCCAAAGCGGTTCTTGAAACATATTTTGATAAATAACTCTGACGTTTGCAGGTATTTGCAGTTCTAACTTATATAATATCAATGTATACTATCTTATCAATACGACTCAATCAAAACCTCAGCGAAACTTTGCGGAACTTCATAACAAAGCGTAAACAAAGTTATACTATGCAGGGATGTACTATTTGATCATCCATAGCAGTTCTTGCTACATATTTAGTTAAATAACTCTGAGCTTTGCAGGTAGTTGCAGTTCTACCTTATATAATATCAATGTATACTATCTTATCAATACGACACAATCAAAACCTCAGCGAAACTTTGCGGAACTTCATCACAAATCGTAAACAAAGTTATACTATGCACGGATGTACTATTTGATCCTCCAGAGCGGTTCTTGAAACATATTTTGATAAATAACTCTGAGACTTGCAGGTAGTTGCAGTTCTACCTTATATAATATCAATGTATACTATCTTATCAATACGACACTATCAAAACCTCAGCGAAACTTTGCGGATCTTCATAACAAAGCGTAAACAAAGTTATAGTATGCACGGATGTACTATTTGATCATCCAGAGAGGTTCTTGAAACATATTTAGTTAAATAACTCTGAGCTTTGCAGGTAGTTGCAGTTCTACCTTATATAATATCATAGTATACTATCTTACCAATACGACGCAATGAAAACGTCAGCGATACTTTGCGGAACTTCATCACAAAGCGTAAACAAAGTTATAGTACGCACGGATGTACTATCTGATCATCCAGAGCGTTTCTTGAAACTTATTTTGATAAATAACTCTGACGTTTGCAGGTATTTGCAGTTCTAACTTATATAATATCAATGTATACTATCTTATCAATACGACACTATCAAAACATCAGCGATACTTTGCGGGACTTCATCACAAAGCGTAAACAAAGTTATAGTATGCACGGATGTACTATTTGATCATCCAGAGCGGTTCTTGAAACATATTTTGATAAATAACTTTGAGATTTGCAGGTAGTTGCAGTTCTACCTTATATAATATCATAGTATACTATCTTACCAATACGACGCAATGAAAACGTCAGCGATACTTTGCGGAACTTCATCACAAAGCGTAAACAAAGTTATAGTATGCACGGATGTACTATTTGATCATCCAGAGCGGTTCTTGAAACATATTTTGATAAATAACTCTGAGATTTGCAGGTAGTTGCAGTTCTACCTTATATAATATCATAGTATACTATCTTACCAATACGACGCAATGAAAACGTCAGCGATACTTTGCGGAACTTCATCACAAAGCGTAAACAAAGTTATAGTATGCACGGATGTACTATTTGATCATCCCGAGCGGTTCTTGCTACATATTTAGTTAAATAACTCTGACGTTTGCAGGTATTTGCAGTTCTAACTTATAAAATATCAATGTATACCATCTTATGAATACGACACAATCAAAACCTCAGCGATACTTTGCGGAATTTCATAACAAAGTGTGAACAAAGTTATAGTATGCACGGATGTACTATCTGATCATCCTGAGCGGTTCTTGAAACATATTTTGATAAATAACTCTGACGTTTGCAGGTATTTGCAGTTCTAAGTTATATAATATCAATGTATACTATCTTATCAATACGACACAATCAAAACCTCAGCGAAACTTTGCGGAACTTCATCACAAATCGTAAACAAAGTCATACTATGCACGGATGTACTATTTGATCATCCAGAGCGGTTCTTGAAACATATTTTGATAAATAACTCTGAGATTTGCAGGTAGTTGCAGTTCTACCTTATATAATATCAATGTATACTATCTTATCAATACGACGCAATGAAAACGTCAGCGATACTTTGCGGGACTTCATCACAAAGCGTAAACAAAGTTATAGTATGCACGGATGTACTATCTGATCATCCAGAGCGTTTCTTGAAACTTATTTTGATAAATAACTCTGACGTTTGCAGGTATTTGCAGTTCTAACTTATATAATATCAATGTATACTATCTTATCAATACGACACTATCAAAACATCAGCGAAACTTTGCGGAACTTCATCACAAATCGTAAACAAAGTTATACTATGCACGGATGTACTATTTGATCATCCAGAGCGGTTCTTGAAACTTATTTTGATAAATAACTCTGACGTTTGCAGGTATTTGCAGTTCTAACTTATATAATATCAATGTATACTATCTTATCAATACGACACTATCAAAACATCAGCGAAACTTTGCGGAACTTCATCACAAATTGTAAACAAAGTTATACTATGCACGGATGTACTATTTGATCATCCAGAGCGGTTCTTGAAACATATTTTGATAAATAACTCTGAGCTTTGCAGGTATTTGCAGTTCTAACTTATATAATATTAATGTATACTATCTTATCAATACGACACAATCAAAACCTCAGCGAAACTTTGCGGAACTTCATCACAAATCGTAAACAAAGTTATACTATGCACGGATGTACTATTTGATCATCCAGAGCGGTTCTTGAAACATATTTTGATAAATAACTCTGAGCTTTGCAGGTAGTTGCAGTTCTACCTTATATAATATCAATGTATACTATCTTATCAATACGACGCAATGAAAACGTCAGCGATACTTTGCGGAACTTCATCACAAAGCGTAAACAAAGTTATAGTATGCACGGATGTACTATTTGATCATCCAGAGCGGTTCTTGAAACATATTTTGATAAATAACTCTGAGATTTGCAGGTAGTTGCAGTTCTACCTTATATAATATCATAGTATACTATCTTACCAATACGACGCAATGAAAACGTCAGCGATACTTTGCGGAACTTCATCACAAAGCGTAAACAAAGTTATAGTATGCACGGATGTACTATTTGATCACCCCGAGCGGTTCTTGCTACATATTTAGTTAAATAACTCTGACGTTTGCAGGTATTTGCAGTTCTAACTTATAAAATATCAATGTATACCATCTTATGAATACGACACAATCAAAACCTCAGCGATACTTTGCGGAACTTCATAACAAAGCGTAAACAAATTTATACTATGCACGGATGTACTATTTGATCATCCTGAGCGGTTCTTGCTACATATTTAGTTTAATAACTCTGAGCTTTGCAGGTATTTGCAGTTCTAACATATATAATATTAATGTATACTATCTTATCAATACGACACAATCAAAACCTCAGCGAAACTTTGCGGAACTTCATCACAAATCGTAAACAAAGTTATACTATGCACGGATGTACTATTTGATCATCCAGAGCGGTTCTTGAAACATATTTTGATAAACAACTCTGAGATTTGCAGGTAGTTGCAGTTCTACCTTATATAATATCAATGTATACTATTTTATCAATACGACGCAATGAAAACGTCAGCGATACTTTGCGGAACTTCATCACAAAGCGTAAACAAAGTTATAGTATGCACGGATGTACTATTTGATCATCCAGAGCGGTTCTTGAAACATATTTTGATAAATAACTCTGAGATTTGCAGGTAGTTGAAGTTCTACCTTATATAATATCAATGTATACTATCTTATCAATACGACGCAATGAAAACGTCAGCGATACTTTGCGGAACTTCATCACAAAGCGTAAACAAAGTTATAGTATGCACGGATGTACTATTTGATCATCCCGAGCGGTTCTTGCTACATATTTAGTTAAATAACTCTGACGTTTGCAGGTATTTGCAGTTCTACCTTATATAATATCAATGTATACTATCTTATTAATACCACACTATCAAAACCTCAGCGAAATTTTGCAGAACTTCATAACAAAGCGTAAACAAAGTTATACTATGCACGGATGTACTATTTGATCATCCATAGCAGTTCTTGCTACATATTTAGTTAAATAACTCTGAGCTTTGCAGGTAGTTGCAGTTCTACCTTATAAAATATCAATGTATACCATCTTATGAATACGACACAATCAAAACCTCAGCGATACTTTGCGGAATTTCATAACAAAGTGTGAACAAAGTTATAGTATGCACGGATGTACTATTTGATCATCCAGAGCGGTTCTTGAAACATATTTTGATAAATAACTCTGAGATTTGCAGGTAGTTGCAGTTCTACCTTATATAATATCAATGTATACTATCTTATTAATACCACACTATCAAAACCTCAGCGAAATTTTGCAGAACTTCATAACAAAGCGTAAACAAAGTTATACTATGCACGGATGTACTATTTGATCATCCATAGCAGTTCTTGCTACATATTTAGTTAAATAACTCTGAGCTTTGCAGGTAGTTGCAGTTCTACCTTATATAATATCAGTGTATACTATCTTATCAATACGACACTATCAAAACCTCAGCGAAACTTTGCGGAACTTCATAACAAAGCGTAAACAAAGTAATAGTATGCACGGATGTACTATTTGATCATCCTGAGCGGTTCTTGCTACATATTTAGTTAAATAACTCTGAGCTTTGCAGGTAGTTGGAGTTCTACCTTATATAATATCAATATATACTATCTTATCAATACGACACTATCAATACCTCAGCGAAACTTTGCGGAACTTCATAACAAAGCGTAAACAAATTTATACTATGCACGGATGTACTATTTGATCATCCTGAGCGGTTCTTGCTACGTATTTAGTTAAATAACTCTGAGCTTTGCAGGTATTTGCAGTTCTAACATATATAATATTAATGTATACTATCTTATCAATACGACACAATCAAAACCTCAGCGAAACTTTGCGGAACTTCATCACAAATCGTAAACAAAGTTATACTATGCACGGATGTACTATTTGATCATCCAGAGCGGTTCTTGAAACATATTTTGATAAATAACTCTGAGATTTGCAGGTAGTTGAAGTTCTACCTTATATAATATCAATGTATACTATCTTATCAATACGACGCAATGAAAACGTCAGCGATACTTTGCGGAACTTCATCACAAAGCGTAAACAAAGTTATAGTATGCACGGATGTACTATTTGATCATCCCGAGCGGTTCTTGCTACATATTTAGTTAAATAACTCTGACGTTTGCAGGTATTTGCAGTTCTACCTTATATAATATCAATGTATACTATCTTATTAATACCACACTATCAAAACCTCAGCGAAATTTTGCAGAACTTCATAACAAAGCGTAAACAAAGTTATACTATGCACGGATGTACTATTTGATCATCCATAGCAGTTCTTGCTACATATTTAGTTAAATAACTCTGAGCTTTGCAGGTAGTTGCAGTTCTACCTTATAAAATATCAATGTATACCATCTTATGAATACGACACAATCAAAACCTCAGCGATACTTTGCGGAATTTCATAACAAAGTGTGAACAAAGTTATAGTATGCACGGATGTACTATTTGATCATCCAGAGCGGTTCTTGAAACATATTTTGATAAACAACTCTGAGATTTGGAGGTAGTTGCAGTTCTACCTTATATAATATCAATGTATACTATTTTATCAATACGACGCAATGAAAACGTCAGCGATACTTTGCGGAACTTCATCACAAAGCGTAAACAAAGTTATAGTATGCACGGATGTACTATTTGATCATCCAGAGCGGTTCTTGAAACATATTTTGATAAATAACTCTGAGATTTGCAGGTAGTTGCAGTTCTACCTTATATAATATCAATGTATACTATCTTATCAATACGACGCAATGAAAACGTCAGCGATACTTTGCGGAACTTCATCACAAAGCGTAAACAAAGTTATAGTATGCACGGATGTACTATTTGATCATCCAGAGCGGTTCTTGAAACATATTTTGATAAATAACTCTGAGATTTGCAGGTAGTTGCAGTTCTACCTTATATAATATCAATGTATACTATCTTATCAATACGACGCAATGAAAACGTCAGCGATACTTTGCGGGACTTCATCACAAAGCGTAAACAAAGTTATAGTATGCACGGATGTACTATCTGATCATCCAGAGCGTTTCTTGAAACTTATTTTGATAAATAACTCTGACGTTTGCAGGTATTTGCAGTTCTAACTTATATAATATCAATGTATACTATCTTATCAATACGACACTATCAAAACATCAGCGAAACTTTGCGGAACTTCATCACAAATCGTAAACAAAGTTATACTATGCACGGATGTACTATTTGATCATCCAGAGCGGTTCTTGAAACTTATTTTGATAAATAACTCTGACGTTTGCAGGTATTTGCAGTTCTAACTTATATAATATCAATGTATACTATCTTATCAATACGACACTATCAAAACATCAGCGAAACTTTGCAGAACTTCATAACAAAGCGTAAACAAAGTTATACTATGCACGGATGTACTATTTGATCATCCAGAGCGGTTCTTGAAACATATTTTGATAAATAACTCTGAGCTTTGCAGGTATTTGCAGTTCTAACTTATATAATATTAATGTATACTATCTTATCAATACGACACAATCAAAACCTCAGCGAAACTTTGCGGAACTTCATCACAAATCGTAAACAAAGTTATACTATGCACGGATGTACTATTTGATCATCCCGAGCGGTTCTTGCTACATATTTAGTTAAATAACTCTGACGTTTGCAGGTATTTGCAGTTCTAACTTATAAAATATCAATGTATACCATCTTATGAATACGACACAATCAAAACCTCAGCGATACTTTGCGGAATTTCATAACAAAGTGTGAACAAAGTTATAGTATGCACGGATGTACTATTTGATCATCCAGAGCGGTTCTTGAAACATATTTTGATAAATAACTCTGAGATTTGCAGGTAGTTGCAGTTCTACCGTATATAATATCAATGTATACTATCTTATTAATACGACACTATCAAAACCTCAGCGAAATTTTGCAGAACTTCATAACAAAGCGTAAACAAAGTTATACTATGCACGGATGTACTATTTGATCATCCATAGCAGTTCTTGCTACATGTTTAGTTAAATAACTCTGAGCTTTGCTGGTAGTTGCAGTTCTACCTTATATAATATCAGTGTATACTATCTTATCAATACGACACTATCAAAACCTCAGCGAAACTTTGCGGAACTTCATAACAAAGCGTAAACAAAGTAATAGTATGCACGGATGTACTATTTGATCATCCTGAGCGGTTCTTACTACATATTTAGTTAAATAACTCTGTGCTTTGCAGGTATTTGCAGTTCTAACTTATATAATATTAATGTATACTATCTTATCAATACGACACTATCAAAACCTCAGCGAAACTTTACGGATCTTCATAACAAAGCGTAAACAAAGTTATACTATGCACGTATGTACTATTTGATCATCCTGAGCGGTTCTTGCTACATATTTAGTTAAATAACTCTGAGCTTTGCAGGTATTTGCAGTTCTAACTTATATAATATTAATGTAAACTATCTTATCAATACGACACTATCAAAAACTCAGCGAAACTTTACGGATCTTCATAACAAAGCGTAAACAAAGTTATACTATGCACGGATGTACTATTTGATCATCCAGAGCGGTTCTTGAAACATATTTTGATAAATAACTCTGAGCTTTGCAGGTATTTGCAGTTCTAACTTATATAATATTAATGTATACTATCTTATCAATACGACACAATCAAAACCTCAGCGAAACTTTGCGGAATTTCATCACAAATCGTAAACAAAGTTATACTATGCACGGATGTACTATTTGATCATCCAGAGCGGTTCTTGAAACATATTTTGATAAATAACTCTGACGTTTGCAGGTATTTGCAGTTCTAAGTTATATAATATCAATGTATACTATCTTATCAATACGACACAATGAAAACGTCAGCGATACTTTCCGGGACTTCATCACAAAGCGTAAACAAAGTTATAGTATGCACGGATGTACTATCTGAACATCCAGAGCGTTTCTTGAAACTTATTTTGATAAATAACTCTGACGTTTGCAGGTATTTGCAGTTCTAACTTATATAATATCAATGTATACTATCTTATCAATACGACACTATCAAAACATCAGCGAAACTTTGCGGAACTTCATCACAAATCGTAAACAAATTTATACTATGCACGGATGTACTATTTGATCATCCAGAGCGGTTCTTGAAACATATTTTGATAAATAACTCTGAGCTTTGCAGGTATTTGCAGTTCTAACTTATATAATATTAATGTATACTATCTTATCAATACGACACAATCAAAACCTCAGCGAAACTTTGCGGAATTTCATCACAAATCGTAAACAAAGTTATACTATGCACGGATGTACTATTTGATCATCCAGAGCGGTTCTTGAAACATATTTTGATAAATAACTCTGAGATTTGCAGGTAGTTGCAGTTCTACCTTATATAATATCAATGTATACTATCTTATCAATACGACGCAATGAAAACGTCAGCGATACTTTGCGGAACTTCATCACAAAGCGTCAACAAAGTTATACTATGCACGGATGTACTATTTGATCATCCCGAGCGGTTCTTGCTACATATTTAGTTAAATAACTCTGACGTTTGCAGGTATTTGCAATTCTAACTTATAAAATATCAATGTATACCATCTTATGAATACGACACAATCAAAACCTCAGCGATACTTTGCGGAATTTCATAACAAAGTGTGAACAAAGTTATAGTATGCACGGATGTACTATTTGATCATCCAGAGCGGTTCTTGAAACATATTTTGATAAATAACTCTGAGCTTTGCAGGTATTTGCAGTTCTAACTTACATAATATCAATGTATACTATCTTATCAATACCACACTATCAAAACCTCAGCGAAATTTTGCAGAACTTCATAACAAAGCGGAAACAAAGTTATACTATCAACGGATGTACTATTTGATCATCCTGAGCGGTTCTTGAAACATATTTTGATAAATAACTCTGAGATTTGCAGGTAGTTGCAGTTCTACCTTATATAATATCATAGTATACTATCTTACCAATACGACGCAATCAAAACATCAGCGATACTTTGCGGAACTTCATAACAAAGCGTAAACAAAGTTATAGTATGCACGGATGTACTATTTGATCATCCCGAGCGGTTCTTGCTACATATTTAGTTAAATAACTCTGACGTTTGCAGGTATTTGCAGTTCTAACTTATAAAATATCAATGTATACCATCTTATGAATACGACACAATCAAAACCTCAGCGAAACTTTGCGGAACTTCATAACAAAGCGTAAACAAAGTAATAGTATGCACGGATGTACTATTTGATCATCCTGAGCGGTTCTTGCTACATATTTAGTTAAATAACTCTGAGCTTTGCAGGTATTTGCAGTTCTAACTTATATAATATTAATGTATACTATCTTATCAATACGACACTATCAAAACCTCAGCGAAACTTTACGGATCTTCATAACAAAGCGTAAACAAAGTTATAGTATGCACGGATGTACTATCTGATCATCCAGAGCGGTTCTTGAAACATATTTTGATAAATAACTCTGACGTTTGCAGGTATTTGCAGTTCTAAGTTATATAATATCAATGTATACTATCTTATCAATACGACACAATGAAAACGTCAGCGATACTTTGCGGGACTTCATCACAAAGCGTAAACAAAGTTATAGTATGCACGAATGTACTATCTGATCATCCAGAGCGTTTCTTGAAACTTATTTTGATAAATAACTCTGACGTTTGCAGGTATTTGCAGTTCTAACTTATATAATATCAATGTATACTATCTTATCAATACGACACTATCAAAACATCAGCGAAACTTTGCGGAACTTCATCACAAATCGTAAACAAAGTTATACTATGCACGGATGTACTATTTGATCATCCAGAGCGGTTCTTGAAACATATTTTGATAAATAACTCTGAGCTTTGCAGGTATTTGCAGTTCTAACTTATATAATATTAATGTATACTATCTTATCAATACGACACAATCAAAACCTCAGCGAAACTTTGCGGAACTTCATCACAAATCGTAAACAAAGTTATACTATGCACGGATGTACTATTTGATCCTCCAGAGCGGTTCTTGAAACATATTTTGATAAATAACTCTGAGACTTGCAGGTAGTTGCAGTTCTACCTTATATAATATCAATGTATACTATCTTATCAATACGACACTATCAAAACCTCAGCGAAACTTTGCGGATCTTCATAACAAAGCGTAAACAAAGTTATAGTATGCACGGATGTACTATTTGATCATCCAGAGAGGTTCTTGAAACATATTTAGTTAAATAACTCTGAGCTTTGCAGGTAGTTGCAGTTCTACCTTATATAATATCATAGTATACTATCTTACCAATACGACGCAATGAAAACGTCAGCGATACTTTGCGGAACTTCATCACAAAGCGTAAACAAAGTTATAGTACGCACGGATGTACTATCTGATCATCCAGAGCGTTTCTTGAAACTTATTTTGATAAATAACTCTGACGTTTGCAGGTATTTGCAGTTCTAACTTATATAATATCAATGTATACTATCTTATCAATACGACACTATCAAAACATCAGCGATACTTTGCGGGACTTCATCACAAAGCGTAAACAAAGTTATAGTATGCACGGATGTACTATTTGATCATCCAGAGCGGTTCTTGAAACATATTTTGATAAATAACTTTGAGATTTGCAGGTAGTTGCAGTTCTACCTTATATAATATCATAGTATACTATCTTACCAATACGACGCAATGAAAACGTCAGCGATACTTTGCGGAACTTCATCACAAAGCGTAAACAAAGTTATAGTATGCACGGATGTACTATTTGATCATCCAGAGCGGTTCTTGAAACATATTTTGATAAATAACTCTGAGATTTGCAGGTAGTTGCAGTTCTACCTTATATAATATCATAGTATACTATCTTACCAATACGACGCAATGAAAACGTCAGCGATACTTTGCGGAACTTCATCACAAAGCGTAAACAAAGTTATAGTATGCACGGATGTACTATTTGATCATCCCGAGCGGTTCTTGCTACATATTTAGTTAAATAACTCTGACGTTTGCAGGTATTTGCAGTTCTAACTTATAAAATATCAATGTATACCATCTTATGAATACGACACAATCAAAACCTCAGCGATACTTTGCGGAATTTCATAACAAAGTGTGAACAAAGTTATAGTATGCACGGATGTACTATTTGATCATCCAGAGCGGTTCTTGAAACATATTTTGATAAATAACTCTGAGCTTTGCAGGTATTTGCAGTTCTAACTTACATAATATCAATGTATACTATCTTATCAATACCACACTATCAAAACCTCAGCGAAATTTTGCAGAACTTCATAACAAAGCGTAAACAAAGTTATACTATCAACGGATGTACTATTTGATCATCCAGAGCGGTTCTTGAAACATATTTTGATAAATAACTCTGAGATTTGCAGGTAGTTGCAGTTCTACCTTATATAATATCATAGTATACTATCTTACCAATACGACGCAATGAAAACGTCAGCGATACTTTGCGGAACTTCATCACAAAGCGTAAACAAAGTTATAGTATGCACGGATGTACTATTTGATCATCCCGAGCGGTTCTTGCTACATATTTAGTTAAATAACTCTGACGTTTGCAGGTATTTGCAGTTCTAACTTATAAAATATCAATGTATACCATCTTATGAATACGACACAATCAAAACCTCAGCGAAACTTTGCGGAACTTCATAACAAAGCGTAAACAAAGTAATAGTATGCACGGATGTACTATTTGATCATCCTGAGCGGTTCTTGCTACATATTTTGATAAATAACTCTGAGCTTTGCAGGTATTTGCAGTTCTAACTTATATAATATTAATGTATACTATCTTATCAATACGACACTATCAAAACCTCAGCGAAACTTTGCGGATCTTCATAACAAAGCGTAAACAAAGTTATAGTATGCACGGATGTACTATTTGATCATCCAGAGAGGTTCTTGAAACATATTTAGTTAAATAACTCTGAGCTTTGCAGGTAGTTGCAGTTCTACCTTATATAATATCATAGTATACTATCTTACCAATACGACGCAATGAAAACGTCAGCGATACTTTGCGGAACTTCATCACAAAGCGTAAACAAAGTTATAGTACGCACGGATGTACTATCTGATCATCCAGAGCGTTTCTTGAAACTTATTTTGATAAATAACTCTGACGTTTGCAGGTATTTGCAGTTCTAACTTATATAATATCAATGTATACTATCTTATCAATACGACACTATCAAAACATCAGCGATACTTTGCGGGACTTCATCACAAAGCGTAAACAAAGTTATAGTATGCACGGATGTACTATTTGATCATCCAGAGCGGTTCTTGAAACATATTTTGATAAATAACTTTGAGATTTGCAGGTAGTTGCAGTTCTACCTTATATAATATCATAGTATACTATCTTACCAATACGACGCAATGAAAACGTCAGCGATACTTTGCGGAACTTCATCACAAAGCGTAAACAAAGTTATAGTATGCACGGATGTACTATTTGATCATCCAGAGCGGTTCTTGAAACATATTTTGATAAATAACTCTGAGATTTGCAGGTAGTTGCAGTTCTACCTTATATAATATCATAGTATACTATCTTACCAAGACGACGCAATGAAAACGTCAGCGATACTTTGCGGAACTTCATCACAAAGCGTAAACAAAGTTATAGTATGCACGGATGTACTATTTGATCATCCCGAGCGGTTCTTGCTACATATTTAGTTAAATAACTCTGACGTTTGCAGGTATTTGCAGTTCTAACTTATAAAATATCAATGTATACCATCTTATGAATACGACACAATCAAAACCTCAGCGATACTTTGCGGAATTTCATAACAAAGTGTGAACAAAGTTATAGTATGCACGGATGTACTATCTGATCATCCTGAGCGGTTCTTGAAACATATTTTGATAAATAACTCTGACGTTTGCAGGTATTTGCAGTTCTAAGTTATATAATATCAATGTATACTATCTTATCAATACGACACAATCAAAACCTCAGCGAAACTTTGCGGAACTTCATCACAAATCGTAAACAAAGTCATACTATGCACGGATGTACTATTTGATCATCCAGAGCGGTTCTTGAAACATATTTTGATAAATAACTCTGAGATTTGCAGGTAGTTGCAGTTCTACCTTATATAATATCAATGTATACTATCTTATCAATACGACGCAATGAAAACGTCAGCGATACTTTGCGGGACTTCATCACAAAGCGTAAACAAAGTTATAGTATGCACGGATGTACTATCTGATCATCCAGAGCGTTTCTTGAAACTTATTTTGATAAATAACTCTGACGTTTGCAGGTATTTGCAGTTCTAACTTATATAATATCAATGTATACTATCTTATCAATACGACACTATCAAAACATCAGCGAAACTTTGCGGAACTTCATCACAAATCGTAAACAAAGTTATACTATGCACGGATGTACTATTTGATCATCCAGAGCGGTTCTTGAAACTTATTTTGATAAATAACTCTGACGTTTGCAGGTATTTGCAGTTCTAACTTATATAATATCAATGTATACTATCTTATCAATACGACACTATCAAAACATCAGCGAAACTTTGCGGAACTTCATCACAAATTGTAAACAAAGTTATACTATGCACGGATGTACTATTTGATCATCCAGAGCGGTTCTTGAAACATATTTTGATAAATAACTCTGAGCTTTGCAGGTATTTGCAGTTCTAACTTATATAATATTAATGTATACTATCTTATCAATACGACACAATCAAAACCTCAGCGAAACTTTGCGGAACTTCATCACAAATCGTAAACAAAGTTATACTATGCACGGATGTACTATTTGATCATCCAGAGCGGTTCTTGAAACATATTTTGATAAATAACTCTGAGATTTGCAGGTAGTTGCAGTTCTACCTTATATAATATCAATGTATACTATCTTATCAATACGACGCAATGAAAACGTCAGCGATACTTTGCGGAACTTCATCACAAAGCGTAAACAAAGTTATAGTATGCACGGATGTACTATTTGATCATCCAGAGCGGTTCTTGAAACATATTTTGATAAATAACTCTGAGATTTGCAGGTAGTTGCAGTTCTACCTTATATAATATCATAGTATACTATCTTACCAATACGACGCAATGAAAACGTCAGCGATACTTTGCGGAACTTCATCACAAAGCGTAAACAAAGTTATAGTATGCACGGATGTACTATTTGATCACCCCGAGCGGTTCTTGCTACATATTTAGTTAAATAACTCTGACGTTTGCAGGTATTTGCAGTTCTAACTTATAAAATATCAATGTATACCATCTTATGAATACGACACAATTAAAACCTCAGCGATACTTTGCGGAACTTCATAACAAAGCGTAAACAAATTTATACTATGCACGGATGTACTATTTGATCATCCTGAGCGGTTCTTGCTACATATTTAGTTTAATAACTCTGAGCTTTGCAGGTATTTGCAGTTCTAACATATATAATATTAATGTATACTATCTTATCAATACGACACAATCAAAACCTCAGCGAAACTTTGCGGAACTTCATCACAAATCGTAAACAAAGTTATACTATGCACGGATGTACTATTTGATCATCCAGAGCGGTTCTTGAAACATATTTTGATAAACAACTCTGAGATTTGCAGGTAGTTGCAGTTCTACCTTATATAATATCAATGTATACTATTTTATCAATACGACGCAATGAAAACGTCAGCGATACTTTGCGGAACTTCATCACAAAGCGTAAACAAAGTTATAGTATGCACGGATGTACTATTTGATCATCCAGAGCGGTTCTTGAAACATATTTTGATAAATAACTCTGAGATTTGCAGGTAGTTGAAGTTCTACCTTATATAATATCAATGTATACTATCTTATCAATACGACGCAATGAAAACGTCAGCGATACTTTGCGGAACTTCATCACAAAGCGTAAACAAAGTTATAGTATGCACGGATGTACTATTTGATCATCCCGAGCGGTTCTTGCTACATATTTAGTTAAATAACTCTGACGTTTGCAGGTATTTGCAGTTCTACCTTATATAATATCAATGTATACTATCTTATTAATACCACACTATCAAAACCTCAGCGAAATTTTGCAGAACTTCATAACAAAGCGTAAACAAAGTTATACTATGCACGGATGTACTATTTGATCATCCATAGCAGTTCTTGCTACATATTTAGTTAAATAACTCTGAGCTTTGCAGGTAGTTGCAGTTCTACCTTATAAAATATCAATGTATACCATCTTATGAATACGACACAATCAAAACCTCAGCGATACTTTGCGGAATTTCATAACAAAGTGTGAACAAAGTTATAGTATGCACGGATGTACTATTTGATCATCCAGAGCGGTTCTTGAAACATATTTTGATAAATAACTCTGAGATTTGCAGGTAGTTGCAGTTCTACCTTATATAATATCAATGTATACTATCTTATTAATACCACACTATCAAAACCTCAGCGAAATTTTGCAGAACTTCATAACAAAGCGTAAACAAAGTTATACTATGCACGGATGTACTATTTGATCATCCATAGCAGTTCTTGCTACATATTTAGTTAAATAACTCTGAGCTTTGCAGGTAGTTGCAGTTCTACCTTATATAATATCAGTGTATACTATCTTATCAATACGACACTATCAAAACCTCAGCGAAACTTTGCGGAACTTCATAACAAAGCGTAAACAAAGTAATAGTATGCACGGATGTACTATTTGATCATCCTGAGCGGTTCTTGCTACATATTTAGTTAAATAACTCTGAGCTTTGCAGGTAGTTGGAGTTCTACCTTATATAATATCAATATATACTATCTTACCAATACGACACTATCAATACCTCAGCGAAACTTTGCGGAACTTCATAACAAAGCGTAAACAAATTTATACTATGCACGGATGTACTATTTGATCATCCTGAGCGGTTCTTGCTACATATTTAGTTAAATAACTCTGAGCTTTGCAGGTATTTGCAGTTCTAACATATATAATATTAATGTATACTATCTTATCAATACGACACAATCAAAACCTCAGCGAAACTTTGCGGAACTTCATCACAAATCGTAAACAAAGTTATACTATGCACGGATGTACTATTTGATCATCCAGAGCGGTTCTTGAAACATATTTTGATAAATAACTCTGAGATTTGCAGGTAGTTGAAGTTCTACCTTATATAATATCAATGTATACTATCTTATCAATACGACGCAATGAAAACGTCAGCGATACTTTGCGGGACTTCATCACAAAGCGTAAACAAAGTTATAGTATGCACGGATGTACTATCTGATCATCCAGAGCGTTTCTTGAAACATATTTTGATAAATAACTCTGAGATTTGCAGGTAGTTGCAGTTCTACCGTATATAATATCAATGTATACTATCTTATTAATACGACACTATCAAAACCTCAGCGAAATTTTGCAGAACTTCATAACAAAGCGTAAACAAAGTTATACTATGCACGGATGTACTATTTGATCATCCTGAGCGGTTCTTGCTACATATTTAGTTAAATAACTCTGAGCTTTGCAGGTATTTGCAGTTCTAACTTATATAATATTAATGTAAACTATCTTATCAATACGACACTATCAAAAACTCAGCGAAACTTTGCGGATCTTCATAACAAAGCGTAAACAAAGTTATAGTATGCACGGATGTACTATCTGATCATCCTGAGCGGTTCTTGAAACATATTTTGATAAATAACTCTGACGTTTGCAGGTATTTGCAGTTCTAAGTTATATAATATCAATGTATACTATCTTATCAATACGACACAATGAAAACGTCAGCGATACTTTGCGGGACTTCATCACAAAGCGTAAACAAAGTTATAGTATGCACGGATGTACTATCTGAACATCCAGAGCGTTTCTTGAAACTTATTTTGATAAATAACTCTGACGTTTGCAGGTATTTGCAGTTCTAACTTATATAATATCAATGTATACTATCTTATCAATACGACACTATCAAAACATCAGCGAAACTTTGCGGAACTTCATCACAAATCGTAAACAAAGTTATACTATGCACGGATGTACTATTTGATCATCCAGAGCGGTTCTTGAAACATATTTTGATAAATAACTCTGAGCTTTGCAGGTATTTGCAGTTCTAACTTATATAATATTAATGTATACTATCTTATCAATACCACACAATCAAAACCTCAGCGAAACTTTGCGGAACTTCATCACAAATCGTAAACAAAGTTATACTATGCACGGATGTACTATTTGATCATCCAGAGCGGTTCTTGAAACATATTTTGATAAATAACTCTGAGATTTGCAGGTAGTTGCAGTTCTACCTTATATAATATCAATGTATACTATCTTATCAATACGACGCAATGAAAACGTCAGCGATACTTTGCGGAACTTCATCACAAAGCGTCAACAAAGTTATACTATGCACGGATGTACTATTTGATCATCCCGAGCGGTTCTTGCTACATATTTAGTTAAATAACTCTGACGTTTGCAGGTATTTGCAATTCTAACTTATAAAATATCAATGTATACCATCTTATGAATACGACACAATCAAAACCTCAGCGATACTTTGCGGAATTTCATAACAAAGTGTGAACAAAGTTATAGTATGCACGGATGTACTATTTGATCATCCAGAGCGGTTCTTGAAACATATTTTGATAAATAACTCTGAGCTTTGCAGGTATTTGCAGTTCTAACTTACATAATATCAATGTATACTATCTTATCAATACCACACTATCAAAACCTCAGCGAAATTTTGCAGAACTTCATAACAAAGCGGAAACAAAGTTATACTATCAACGGATGTACTATTTGATCATCCTGAGCGGTTCTTGAAACATATTTTGATAAATAACTCTGAGATTTGCAGGTAGTTGCAGTTCTACCTTATATAATATCATAGTATACTATCTTACCAATACGACGCAATCAAAACATCAGCGATACTTTGCGGAACTTCATCACAAAGCGTAAACAAAGTTATAGTATGCACGGATGTACTATTTGATCATCCAGAGCGGTTCTTGATACATATTTAGTTAAATAACTCTGACGTTTGCAGGTATTTGCAGTTCTAACTTATAAAATATCAATGTATACCATCTTATGAATACGACACAATCAAAACCTCAGCGAAACTTTGCGGAACTTCATAACAAAGCGTAAACAAAGTAATAGTATGCACGGATGTACTATTTGATCATCCTGAGCGGTTCTTGCTACATGTTTAGTTAAATAACTCTGAGCTTTGCAGGTATTTGCAGTTCTAAGTTATATAATATTAATGTATACTATCTTATCAATACGACACTATCAAAACCTCAGCGAAACTTTACGGATCTTCATAACAAAGCGTAAACAAAGTTATAGTATGCACGGATGTACTATCTGATCATCCAGAGCGGTTCTTGAAACATATTTTGATAAATAACTCTGACGTTTGCAGGTATTTGCAGTTCTAAGTTATATAATATCAATGTATACTATCTTATCAATACGACACAATGAAAACGTCAGCGATACTTTGCGGGACTTCATCACAAAGCGTAAACAAAGTTATAGTATGCACGAATGTACTATCTGATCATCCAGAGCGTTTCTTGAAACTTATTTTGATAAATAACTCTGACGTTTGCAGGTATTTGCAGTTCTAACTTATATAATATCAATGTATACTATCTTATCAATACGACACTATCAAAACATCAGCGAAACTTTGCGGAACTTCATCACAAATCGTAAACAAAGTTATACTATGCACGGATGTACTATTTGATCATCCAGAGCGGTTCTTGAAACATATTTTGATAAATAACTCTGAGCTTTGCAGGTATTTGCAGTTCTAACTTATATAATATTAATGTATACTATCTTATCAATACCACACAATCAAAACCTCAGCGAAACTTTGCGGAACTTCATCACAAATCGTAAACAAAGTTATACTATGCACGGATGTACTATTTGATCATCCAGAGCGGTTCTTGAAACATATTTTGATAAATAACTCTGAGATTTGCAGGTAGTTGCAGTTCTACCTTATATAATATCAATGTATACTATCTTATCAATACGACGCAATGAAAACGTCAGCGATACTTTGCGGAACTTCATCACAAAGCGTCAACAAAGTTATACTATGCACGGATGTACTATTTGATCATCCCGAGCGGTTCTTGCTACATATTTAGTTAAATAACTCTGACGTTTGCAGGTATTTGCAATTCTAACTTATAAAATATCAATGTATACCATCTTATGAATACGACACAATCAAAACCTCAGCGATACTTTGCGGAATTTCATAACAAAGTGTGAACAAAGTTATAGTATGCACGGATGTACTATTTGATCATCCAGAGCGGTTCTTGAAACATATTTTGATAAATAACTCTGAGCTTTGCAGGTATTTGCAGTTCTAACTTACATAATATCAATGTATACTATCTTATCAATACCACACTATCAAAACCTCAGCGAAATTTTGCAGAACTTCATAACAAAGCGTAAACAAAGTTATACTATGCACGGATGTACTATTTGATCATCCAGAGCGGTTCTTGAAACATATTTTGATAAATAACTCTGAGATTTGCAGGTAGTTGCAGTTCTACCTTATATAATATCATAGTATACTATCTTACCAATACGACGCAATGAAAACGTCAGCGATACTTTGCGGAACTTCATCACAAAGCGTAAACAAAGTTATAGTATGCACGGATGTACTATTTGATCATCCCGAGCGGTTCTTGCTACATATTTAGTTAAATAACTCTGACGTTTGCAGGTATTTGCAGTTCTAACTTATAAAATATCAATGTATACCATCTTATGAATACGACACAATCAAAACCTCAGCGAAACTTTGCGGAACTTCATAACAAAGCGTAAACAAAGTAATAGTATGCACGGATGTACTATTTGATCATCCTGAGCGGTTCTTGCTACATGTTTAGTTAAATAACTCTGAGCTTTGCAGGTATTTGCAGTTCTAAGTTATATAATATTAATGTATACTATCTTATCAATACGACACTATCAAAACCTCAGCGAAACTTTACGGATCTTCATAACAAAGCGTAAACAAAGTTATAGTATGCACGGATGTACTATCTGATCATCCAGAGCGGTTCTTGAAACATATTTTGATAAATAACTCTGACGTTTGCAGGTATTTGCAGTTCTAAGTTATATAATATCAATGTATACTATATTATCAATACGACACAATGAAAACGTCAGCGATACTTTGCGGGACTTCATCACAAAGCGTAAACAAAGTTATAGTATGCACGAATGTACTATCTGATCATCCAGAGCGTTTCTTGAAACTTATTTTGATAAATAACTCTGACGTTTGCAGGTATTTGCAGTTCTAACTTATATAATATCAATGTATACTATCTTATCAATACGACACTATCAAAACATCAGCGAAACTTTGCGGAACTTCATCACAAATCGTAAACAAAGTTATACTATGCACGGATGTACTATTTGATCATCCAGAGCGGTTCTTGAAACATATTTTGATAAATAACTCTGAGCTTTGCAGGTATTTGCAGTTCTAACTTATATAATATTAATGTATACTATCTTATCAATACGACACAATCAAAACCTCAGCGAAACTTTGCGGAACTTCATCACAAATCGTAAACAAAGTTATACTATGCACGGATGTACTATTTGATCATCCAGAGCGGTTCTTGAAACATATTTTGATAAATAACTCTGAGATTTGCAGGTAGTTGCAGTTCTACCTTATATAATATCAATGTATACTATCTTATCAATACGACGCAATGAAAACGTCAGCGATACTTTGCGGAACTTCATCACAAAGCGTAAACAAAGTTATAGTATGCACGGATATACTATTTGATCATCCAGAGCGTTTCTTGATACTTATTTTGATAAATAACTCTGACGTTTGCAGGTATTTGCAGTTCTAACTTATATGATATCAATGTATACTATCTTATCAATACGACACTATCAAAACGTCAGCGATACTTTGCGGAACTTCATCACAAAGCGTAAACAAAGTTATAGTATGCACGGATGTACTATTTGATCATCCAGAGCGGTTCTTGAAACATATTTTGATAAATAACTCTGAGATTTGCAGGTAGTTGCAGTTCTACCTTATATAATATCATAGTATACTATCTTACCAATACGACGCAATGAAAACGTCAGCGATACTTTGCGGAACTTCATCACAAAGCGTAAACAAAGTTATAGTATGCACGGATGTACTATTTGATCATCAAGAGCGGTTCTTGCTACATATTTAGTTAAATAACTCTGACGTTTTCAGGTATTTGCAATTCTAACTTATAAAATATCAATGTATACCATCTTACGAATACGACACAATCAAAACCTCAGCGATACTTTGCGGAATTTCATAACAAAGTTTGAACAATGTTATAGTATGCACGGATGTACTATTTGATCATCTAGAGCGGTTCTTGAAACATATTTTGATAAATAACTCTGAGATTTGCAGGTAGTTGCAGTTCTACCTTATATAATATCAATGTATACTATCTTATTAATACCACACTATCAAAACCTCAGCGAAATTTTGCAGAACTTCATAACAAAGCGTAAACAAAGTTATACTATGCACGGATGTACTATTTGATCATCCATAGCAGTTCTTGCTACATATTTAGTTAAATAACTCTGAGCTTTGCAGGTAGTTGCAGTTCTACCTTATATAATATCAGTGTATACTATCTTATCAATACGACACTATCAAAACCTCAGCGAAACTTTGCGGAACTTCATAACAAAGCGTAAACAAAGTAATAGTATGCACGGATGTACTATTTGATCATCCTGAGCGGTTCTTGCTACATATTTAGTTAAATAACTCTGAGCTTTGCAGGTATTTGCAGTTCTAACTTATATAATATTAATGTATACTATCTTATCAATACGACACTATCAAAACCTCAGCGAAACTTTACGGATCTTCATCACAAAGCGTAAACAAAGTTATAGTATGCACGGATGTACTATTTGATCATCCAGAGCGGTTCTTGAAACATATTTTGATAAATAACTCTGAGATTTGCAGGTAGTTGCAGTTCTACCTTATATAATATCATAGTATACTATCTTAGCAATACGACGCAATGAAAACGTCAGCGATACTTTGCGGGACTTCATCACAAAGCGTAAACAAAGTTATAGTATGCACGGATGTACTATCTGATCATCCAGAGCGTTTCTTGAAACTTATTTTGATAAATAACTCTGACGTTTGCAGGTATTTGCAGTTCTAACTTATATAATATCAATGTATACTATCTTATCAATACGACACTATCAAAACATCAGCGAAACTTTGCGGAACTTCATCACAAATCGTAAACAAAGTTATACTATGCACGGATGTACTATTTGATCATCCAGAGCGGTTCTTGAAACATATTTTGATAAATAACTCTGAGCTTTGCAGGTATTTGCAGTTCTAACTTATATAATATTAATGTATACTATCTTATCAATACGACACAATCAAAACCTCAGCGAAACTTTGCGGAACTTCATCACAAATCGTAAACAAAGTTATACTATGCACGGATGTACTATTTGATCATCCAGAGCGGTTCTTGAAACATATTTTGATAAATAACTCCGAGATTTGCAGGTAGTTGCAGTTCTACCCTATATAATATCAATGTATACTATCTTATCAATACGACGCAATGAAAACGTCAGCGATACTATGCGGAACTTCATCACAAAGCGTAAACAAAGTTATAGTATGCACGGATGTACTATTTGATCATCCAGAGCGGTTCTTGAAACATATTTTGATAAATAACTCTGAGATTTGCAGGTAGTTGCAGTTCTACCTTATATAATATCATAGTATACTATCTTACCAATACGACGCAATGAAAACGTCAGCGATACTTTGCGGAACTTCATCACAAAGCGTAAACAAAGTTATAGTATGCACGGATATACTATTTGATCATCCAGAGCGTTTCTTGAAACTTATTTTGATAAATAACTCTGACGTTTGCAGGTATTTGCAGTTCTAACTTATATGATATCAATGTATACTATCTTATCAATACGACACTATCAAAACGTCAGCGATACTTTGCGGAACTTCATCACAAAGCGTAAACAAAGTTATAGTATGCACGGATGTACTATTTGATCATCCAGAGCGGTTCTTGAAACATATTTTGATAAATAACTCTGAGATTTGCAGGTAGTTGCAGTTCTACCTTATATAATATCAATGTATACTATCTTATTAATACCACACTATCAAAACCTCAGCGAAATTTTGCAGAACTTCATAACAAAGCGTAAACAAAGTTATACTATGCACGGATGTACTATTTGATCATCCATAGCAGTTCTTGCTACATATTTAGTTAAATAACTCTGAGCTTTGCAGGTAGTTGCAGTTCAACCTTATATAATATCAGTGTATACTATCTTATCAATACGACACTATCAAAACCTCAGCGAAACTTTGCGGAACTTCATAACAAAGCGTAAACAAAGTAATAGTATGCACGGATGTACTATTTGATCATCCTGAGCGGTTCTTGCTACATATTTAGTTAAATAACTCTGAGCTTTGCAGGTATTTGCAGTTCTAACTTATATAATATTAATGTATACTATCTTATCAATACGACACTATCAAAACCTCAGCGAAACTTTACGGATCTTCATAACAAAGCGTAAACAAAGTTATAGTATGCACGGATGTACTATCTGATCATCCAGAGCGGTTCTTGAAACATATTTTGATAAATAACTCTGACGTTTGCAGGTATTTGCAGTTCTAACTTATATAATATCAATGTATACTATCTTATCAATACGAAACTATCAAAACCTCAGCGAAACTTTGCGGAACTTCATAACAAAGCGTAAACAAAGTTATACTATGCACGTATGTACTATTTGATCATCCTGAGCGGTTCTTGCTACATATTTAGTTAAATAACTCTGAGCTTTGCAGGTATTTGCAGTTCTAACTTATATAATATTAATGTATACTATCTTATCAATACGACACTATCAAAAACTCAGCGAAACTTTACGGATCTTCATCACAAAGCGTAAACAAAGTTATAGTATGCACGGATGTACTATTTGATCATCCAGAGCGGTTCTTGAAACATATTTTGATAAATAACTCTGAGATTTGCAGGTAGTTGCAGTTCTACCTTATATAATATCATAGTATACTATCTTAGCAATACGACGCAATGAAAACGTCAGCGATACTTTGCGGAACTTCATCACAAAGCGTCAACAAAGTTATAGTATGCACGGATATACTATTTGATCATCCAGAGCGGTTCTTGAAACATATTTTGATAAATAACTCTGAGATTTGCAGGTAGTTGCAGTTTTACCTTATATAATATCAATGTATACTATCTTATCAATACGACACTATCAAATCCTCAGCTAAATTTTGCGGAACTTCAAACAAAGCGTAAACAAAGTTATACTATGCACGGATGTACTATTTGATCATCCATAGCAGTTCTTGCTACATATTTAGTTAAATAACTCTGAGCTTTGCAGGTAGTTGCAGTTCTACCTTATATAATATCAGTGTATACTATCTTATCAATACGACACTATCAAAACCTCAGCGAAACTTTGCGGAACTTCATAACAAAGCGTAAACAAAGTAATAGTATGCACGGATGTACTATTTGATCATCCTGAGCGGTTCTTGCTACATATTTAGTTAAATAACTCTGAGCTTTGCAGGTATTTGCAGTTCTAACTTATATAATATTAATGTATACTATCTTATCAATACGACACTATCAAAACCTCAGCGAAACTTTACGGATCTTCATAACAAAGCGTAAACAAAGTTATAGTATGCACGGATGTACTATCTGATCATCCAGAGCGGTTCTTGAAACATATTTTGATAAATAACTCTGACGTTTGCAGGTATTTGCAGTTCTAACTTATATAATATCAATGTATACTATCTTATCAATACGAAACTATCAAAACCTCAGCGAAACTTTGCGGAACTTCATAACAAAGCGTAAACAAAGTTATACTATGCACGTATGTACTATTTGATCATCCTGAGCGGTTCTTGCTACATATTTAGTTAAATAACTCTGAGCTTTGCAGGTATTTGCAGTTCTAACTTATATAATATTAATGTATACTATCTTATCAATACGACACTATCAAAAACTCAGCGAAACTTTACGGATCTTCATCACAAAGCGTAAACAAAGTTATAGTATGCACGGATGTACTATTTGATCATCCAGAGCGGTTCTTGAAACATATTTTGATAAATAACTCTGAGATTTGCAGGTAGTTGCAGTTCTACCTTATATAATATCATAGTATACTATCTTAGCAATACGACGCAATGAAAACGTCAGCGATACTTTGCGGGATTTCATCGCAAAGCGTAAACAAAGTTATAGTATGCACGGATGTACTATCTGATCATCCAGAGCGTTTCTTGAAACTTATTTTGATAAATAACTCTGACGTTTGCAGGTATTTGCAGTTCTAACTTATATAATATCAATGTATACTATCTTATGAATACGACACTATCAAAACATCAGCGAAACTTTGCGGAACTTCATCACAAATCGTAAACAAAGTTATACTATGCACGGATGTACTATTTGATCATCCAGAGCGGTTCTTGAAACATATTTTGATAAATAACTCTGAGCTTTGCAGGTATTTGCAGTTCTAACTTATATAATATTAATGTATACTATCTTATCAATACGACACAATCAAAACCTCAGCGAAACTTTGCGGAACTTCATCACAAATCGTAAACAAAGTTATACTATGCACGGATGTACTATTTGATCATCCAGAGCGGTTCTTGAAACATATTTTGATAAATAACTCCAAGATTTGCAGGTAGTTGCAGTTCTACCTTATATAATATCAATGTATACTATCTTATCAATACGACGCAATGAAAACGTCAGCGATACTTTGCGGAACTTCATCACAAAGCGTAAACAAAGTTATAGTATGCACGGATGTACTATTTGATCATCCAGAGCGGTTCTTGAAACATATTTTGATAAATAACTCTGAGATTTGCAGGTAGTTGCAGTTCTACCTTATATAATATCATAGTATACTATCTTACCAATACGACGCAATGAAAACGTCAGCGATACTTTGCGGAACTTCATCACAAAGCGTAAACAAAGTTATAGTATGCACGGATATACTATTTGATCATCCAGAGCGTTTCTTGAAACTTATTTTGATAAATAACTCTGACGTTTGCAGGTATTTGCAGTTCTAACTTATATGATATCAATGTATACTATCTTATCAATACGACACTATCAAAACGTCAGCGATACTTTGCGGAACTTCATCACAAAGCGTAAACAAAGTTATAGTATGCACGGATGTACTATTTGATCATCCAGAGCGGTTCTTGAAACATATTTTGATAAATAACTCTGAGATTTGCAGGTAGTTGCAGTTCTACCTTATATAATATCATAGTATACTATCTTACCAATACGACGCAATGAAAACGTCAGCGATACTTTACGGAACTTCATCACAAAGCGTAAACAAAGTTATAGTATGCACGGATGTACTATTTGATCATCAAGAGCGGTTCTTGCTACATATTTAGTTAAATAACTCTGACGTTTGCAGGTATTTGCAATTCTAACTTATAAAATATCAATGTATACCATCTTATGAATACGACACAATCAAAACCTCAGCGATACTTTGCGGAATTTCATAACAAAGTGTGAACAAAGTTATAGTATGCACGGATGTACTATTTGATCATCTAGAGCGGTTCTTGAAACATATTTTGATAAATAACTCTGAGATTTGCAGGTAGTTGCAGTTCTACCTTATATAATATCAATGTATACTATCTTATTAATACCACACTATCAAAACCTCAGCGAAATTTTGCAGAACTTCATAACAAAGCGTAAACAAAGTTATACTATGCACGGATGTACTATTTGATCATCCATAGCAGTTCTTGCTACATATTTAGTTAAATAACTCTGAGCTTTGCAGGTAGTTGCAGTTCTACCTTATATAATATCAGTGTATACTATCTTATCAATACGACACTATCAAAATCTCAGCGAAACTTTGCGGAACTTCATAACAAAGCGTAAACAAAGTAATAGTATGCACGGATGTACTATTTGATCATCCTGAGCGGTTCTTGCTACATATTTAGTTAAATAACTCTGAGCTTTGCAGGTATTTGCAGTTCTAACTTATATAATATTAATGTATACTATCTTATCAATACGACACTATCAAAACCTCAGCGAAACTTTACGGATCTTCATAACAAAGCGTAAACAAAGTTATAGTATGCACGGATGTACTATCTGATCATCCAGAGCGGTTCTTGAAACATATTTTGATAAATAACTCTGACGTTTGCAGGTATTTGCAGTTCTAACTTATATAATATCAATGTATACTATCTTATCAATACGAAACTATCAAAACCTCAGCGAAACTTTGCGGAACTTCATAACAAAGCGTAAACAAAGTTATACTATGCACGTATGTACTATTTGATCATCCTGAGCGGTTCTTGCTACATATTTAGTTAAATAACTCTGAGCTTTGCAGGTATTTGCAGTTCTAACTTATATAATATTAATGTATACTATCTTATCAATACGACACTATCAAAAACTCAGCGAAACTTTACGGATCTTCATCACAAAGCGTAAACAAAGTTATAGTATGCACGGATGTACTATTTGATCATCCAGAGCGGTTCTTGAAACATATTTTGATAAATAACTCTGAGATTTGCAGGTAGTTGCAGTTCTACCTTATATAATATCATAGTATACTATCTTAGCAATACGACGCAATGAAAACGTCAGCGATACTTTGCGGAACTTCATCACAAAGCGTAAACAAAGTTGTAGTATGCACGGATATACTATTTGATCATCCAGAGCGGTTCTTGAAACATATTTTGATAAATAACTCTGAGATTTGCAGGTAGTTGCAGTTTTACCTTATATAATATCAATGTATACTATCTTATCAATACGACACTATCAAATCCTCAGCTAAATTTTGAGGAACTTCAAACAAAGCGTAAACAAAGTTATACTATGCACGGATGTACTATTTGATCATCCATAGCAGTTCTTGCTACATATTTAGTTAAATAACTCTGAGCTTTGCAGGTAGTTGCAGTTCTACCTTATATAATATCAATGTATACTATCTTATCAATACGACACTATCAAAACCTCAGCGAAACTTTACGGATCTTCATAACAAAGCGTAAACAAAGTTATAGTATGCACGGATGTACTATCTGATCATCCAGAGCGGTTCTTGAAACATATTTTGATAAATAACTCTGACGTTTGCAGGTATTTGCAGTTCTAACTTATATAATATCAATGTATACTATCTTATCAATACGGCACTATCAAAACCTCAGCGAAACTTTGCGGATCTTCATAACAAAGCGTAAACAAAGTTATAGTATGCACGGATGTACTATTTGATCATCCAGAGAGGTTCTTGAAACATATTTTGATAAATAACTCCGAGATTTGCAGGTAGTTGCAGTTCTACCTTATATAATATCATAGTATACTATCTTACCAATACGACGCAATGAAAACGTCAGCGAAACTTTGCGGAACTTCATCACAAATCGTAAACAAAGTTATACTATGCACGGATGTACTATTTGATCATCCAGAGCGGTTCTTGAAACATATTTTGATAAATAACTCTGAGCATTGCAGGTATTTGCAGTTCTAACTTATATAATATCAATGTATACTATCTTATCAATACGACACAATCAAAACCTCAGCGAAACTTTGCGGAACTTCATCACAAATCGTAAACAAAGTTATACTATGCACGGATGTACTATTTGATCATCCAGAGCGGTTCTTGAAACATATTTTGATAAATAACTCTGAGATTTGCAGGTAGTTGCAGTTCTACCTTATATAATATCAATGTATACTATCTTATCAATACAACGCAATGAAAACGTCAGCGATACTTTGCGGAACTTCATCACAAAGCGTAAACAAAGTTATAGTATGCACGGATGTACTATTTGATCATCCAGAGCGGTTCTTGAAACATATTTTGATAAATAACTCTGAGCATTGCAGGTATTTGCAGTTCTAACTTATATAATATTAATGTATACTATCTTATCAATACGACACAATCAAAACCTCAGCGAAACTTTGCGGAACTTCATCACAAAGCGTAAACAAAGTTATAGTATGCACGGATATACTATTTGATCATCCAGAGCGCTTCTTGCTACATATTTAGTTAAATAACTCTGAGCTTTGCAGGTATTTGCAGTTCTAACTTATATAATATTAATGTATACTATCTTATCAATACGACACTATCAAAAACTCAGCGAAACTTTACGGATCTTCATCACAAAGCGTAAACAAAGTTATAGTATGCACGGATGTACTATTTGATCATCCAGAGCGGTTCTTGAAACATATTTTGATAAATAACTCTGAGATTTGCAGGTAGTTGCAGTTCTACCTTATATAATATCAGTGTATACTATCTTATCAATACGACACTATCAAAACCTCAGCGAAACTTTGCGGAACTTCATAACAAAGCGTAAACAAAGTAATAGTATGCACGGATGTACTATTTGATCATCCTGAGCGGTTCTTGCTACATATTTAGTTAAATAACTCTGAGCTTTGCAGGTATTTGCAGTTCTAACTTATATAATATTAATGTATACTATCTTATCAATACGACACTATCAAAACCTCAGCGAAACTTTACGGATCTTCATAACAAAGCGTAAACAAAGTTATAGTATGCACGGATGTACTATCTGATCATCCAGAGCGGTTCTTGAAACATATTTTGATAAATAACTCTGACGTTTGCAGGTATTTGCAGTTCTAACTTATATAATATCAATGTATACTATCTTATCAATACGAAACTATCAAAACCTCAGCGAAACTTTGCGGAACTTCATAACAAAGCGTAAACAAAGTTATACTATGCACGTATGTACTATTTGATCATCCTGAGCGGTTCTTGCTACATATTTAGTTAAATAACTCTGAGCTTTGCAGGTATTTGCAGTTCTAACTTATATAATATTAATGTATACTATCTTATCAATACGACACTATCAAAAACTCAGCGAAACTTTACGGATCTTCATCACAAAGCGTAAACAAAGTTATAGTATGCACGGATGTACTATTTGATCATCCAGAGCGGTTCTTGAAACATATTTTGATAAATAACTCTGAGATTTGCAGGTAGTTGCAGTTCTACCTTATATAATATCATAGTATACTATCTTAGCAATACGACGCAATGAAAACGTCAGCGATACTTTGCGGAACTTCATCACAAAGCGTCAACAAAGTTATAGTATGCACGGATATACTATTTGATCATCCAGAGCGGTTCTTGAAACATATTTTGATAAATAACTCTGAGATTTGCAGGTAGTTGCAGTTTTACCTTATATAATATCAATGTATACTATCTTATCAATACGACACTATCAAATCCTCAGCTAAATTTTGCGGAACTTCAAACAAAGCGTAAACAAAGTTATACTATGCACGGATGTACTATTTGATCATCCATAGCAGTTCTTGCTACATATTTAGTTAAATAACTCTGAGCTTTGCAGGTAGTTGCAGTTCTACCTTATATAATATCAGTGTATACTATCTTATCAATACGACACTATCAAAACCTCAGCGAAACTTTGCGGAACTTCATAACAAAGCGTAAACAAAGTAATAGTATGCACGGATGTACTATTTGATCATCCTGAGCGGTTCTTGCTACATATTTAGTTAAATAACTCTGAGCTTTGCAGGTATTTGCAGTTCTAACTTATATAATATTAATGTATACTATCTTATCAATACGACACTATCAAAACCTCAGCGAAACTTTACGGATCTTCATAACAAAGCGTAAACAAAGTTATAGTATGCACGGATGTACTATCTGATCATCCAGAGCGGTTCTTGAAACATATTTTGATAAATAACTCTGACGTTTGCAGGTATTTGCAGTTCTAACTTATATAATATCAATGTATACTATCTTATCAATACGAAACTATCAAAACCTCAGCGAAACTTTGCGGAACTTCATAACAAAGCGTAAACAAAGTTATACTATGCACGTATGTACTATTTGATCATCCTGAGCGGTTCTTGCTACATATTTAGTTAAATAACTCTGAGCTTTGCAGGTATTTGCAGTTCTAACTTATATAATATTAATGTATACTATCTTATCAATACGACACTATCAAAAACTCAGCGAAACTTTACGGATCTTCATCACAAAGCGTAAACAAAGTTATAGTATGCACGGATGTACTATTTGATCATCCAGAGCGGTTCTTGAAACATATTTTGATAAATAACTCTGAGATTTGCAGGTAGTTGCAGTTCTACCTTATATAATATCATAGTATACTATCTTAGCAATACGACGCAATGAAAACGTCAGCGATACTTTGCGGGATTTCATCGCAAAGCGTAAACAAAGTTATAGTATGCACGGATGTACTATCTGATCATCCAGAGCGTTTCTTGAAACTTATTTTGATAAATAACTCTGACGTTTGCAGGTATTTGCAGTTCTAACTTATATAATATCAATGTATACTATCTTATGAATACGACACTATCAAAACATCAGCGAAACTTTGCGGAACTTCATCACAAATCGTAAACAAAGTTATACTATGCACGGATGTACTATTTGATCATCCAGAGCGGTTCTTGAAACATATTTTGATAAATAACTCTGAGCTTTGCAGGTATTTGCAGTTCTAACTTATATAATATTAATGTATACTATCTTATCAATACGACACAATCAAAACCTCAGCGAAACTTTGCGGAACTTCATCACAAATCGTAAACAAAGTTATACTATGCACGGATGTACTATTTGATCATCCAGAGCGGTTCTTGAAACATATTTTGATAAATAACTCCAAGATTTGCAGGTAGTTGCAGTTCTACCTTATATAATATCAATGTATACTATCTTATCAATACGACGCAATGAAAACGTCAGCGATACTTTGCGGAACTTCATCACAAAGCGTAAACAAAGTTATAGTATGCACGGATGTACTATTTGATCATCCAGAGCGGTTCTTGAAACATATTTTGATAAATAACTCTGAGATTTGCAGGTAGTTGCAGTTCTACCTTATATAATATCATACTATACTATCTTACCAATACGACGCAATGAAAACGTCAGCGATACTTTGCGGAACTTCATCACAAAGCGTAAACAAAGTTATAGTATGCACGGATATACTATTTGATCATCCAGAGCGTTTCTTGAAACTTATTTTGATAAATAACTCTGACGTTTGCAGGTATTTGCAGTTCTAACTTATATGATATCAATGTATACTATCTTATCAATACGACACTATCAAAACGTCAGCGATACTTTGCGGAACTTCATCACAAAGCGTAAACAAAGTTATAGTATGCACGGATGTACTATTTGATCATCCAGAGCGGTTCTTGAAACATATTTTGATAAATAACTCTGAGATTTGCAGGTAGTTGCAGTTCTACCTTATATAATATCATAGTATACTATCTTACCAATACGACGCAATGAAAACGTCAGCGATACTTTACGGAACTTCATCACAAAGCGTAAACAAAGTTATAGTATGCACGGATGTACTATTTGATCATCAAGAGCGGTTCTTGCTACATATTTAGTTAAATAACTCTGACGTTTGCAGGTATTTGCAATTCTAACTTATAAAATATCAATGTATACCATCTTATGAATACGACACAATCAAAACCTCAGCGATACTTTGCGGAATTTCATAACAAAGTGTGAACAAAGTTATAGTATGCACGGATGTACTATTTGATCATCTAGAGCGGTTCTTGAAACATATTTTGATAAATAACTCTGAGATTTGCAGGTAGTTGCAGTTCTACCTTATATAATATCAATGTATACTATCTTATTAATACCACACTATCAAAACCTCAGCGAAATTTTGCAGAACTTCATAACAAAGCGTAAACAAAGTTATACTATGCACGGATGTACTATTTGATCATCCATAGCAGTTCTTGCTACATATTTAGTTAAATAACTCTGAGCTTTGCAGGTAGTTGCAGTTCTACCTTATATAATATCAGTGTATACTATCTTATCAATACGACACTATCAAAATCTCAGCGAAACTTTGCGGAACTTCATAACAAAGCGTAAACAAAGTAATAGTATGCACGGATGTACTATTTGATCATCCTGAGCGGTTCTTGCTACATATTTAGTTAAATAACTCTGAGCTTTGCAGGTATTTGCAGTTCTAACTTATATAATATTAATGTATACTATCTTATCAATACGACACTATCAAAACCTCAGCGAAACTTTACGGATCTTCATAACAAAGCGTAAACAAAGTTATAGTATGCACGGATGTACTATCTGATCATCCAGAGCGGTTCTTGAAACATATTTTGATAAATAACTCTGACGTTTGCAGGTATTTGCAGTTCTAACTTATATAATATCAATGTATACTATCTTATCAATACGAAACTATCAAAACCTCAGCGAAACTTTGCGGAACTTCATAACAAAGCGTAAACAAAGTTATACTATGCACGTATGTACTATTTGATCATCCTGAGCGGTTCTTGCTACATATTTAGTTAAATAACTCTGAGCTTTGCAGGTATTTGCAGTTCTAACTTATATAATATTAATGTATACTATCTTATCAATACGACACTATCAAAAACTCAGCGAAACTTTACGGATCTTCATCACAAAGCGTAAACAAAGTTATAGTATGCACGGATGTACTATTTGATCATCCAGAGCGGTTCTTGAAACATATTTTGATAAATAACTCTGAGATTTGCAGGTAGTTGCAGTTCTACCTTATATAATATCATAGTATACTATCTTAGCAATACGACGCAATGAAAACGTCAGCGATACTTTGCGGAACTTCATCACAAAGCGTAAACAAAGTTGTAGTATGCACGGATATACTATTTGATCATCCAGAGCGGTTCTTGAAACATATTTTGATAAATAACTCTGAGATTTGCAGGTAGTTGCAGTTTTACCTTATATAATATCAATGTGTACTATCTTATCAATACGACACTATCAAATCCTCAGCTAAATTTTGAGGAACTTCAAACAAAGCGTAAACAAAGTTATACTATGCACGGATGTACTATTTGATCATCCATAGCAGTTCTTGCTACATATTTAGTTAAATAACTCTGAGCTTTGCAGGTAGTTGCAGTTCTACCTTATATAATATCAATGTATACTATCTTATCAATACGACACTATCAAAACCTCAGCGAAACTTTACGGATCTTCATAACAAAGCGTAAACAAAGTTATAGTATGCACGGATGTACTATCTGATCATCCAGAGCGGTTCTTGAAACATATTTTGATAAATAACTCTGACGTTTGCAGGTATTTGCAGTTCTAACTTATATAATATCAATGTATACTATCTTATCAATACGGCACTATCAAAACCTCAGCGAAACTTTGCGGATCTTCATAACAAAGCGTAAACAAAGTTATAGTATGCACGGATGTACTATTTGATCATCCAGAGAGGTTCTTGAAACATATTTTGATAAATAACTCCGAGATTTGCAGGTAGTTGCAGTTCTACCTTATATAATATCATAGTATACTATCTTACCAATACGACGCAATGAAAACGTCAGCGAAACTTTGCGGAACTTCATCACAAATCGTAAACAAAGTTATACTATGCACGGATGTACTATTTGATCATCCAGAGCGGTTCTTGAAACATATTTTGATAAATAACTCTGAGCATTGCAGGTATTTGCAGTTCTAACTTATATAATATTAATGTATACTATCTTATCAATACGACACAATCAAAACCTCAGCGAAACTTTGCGGAACTTCATCACAAATCGTAAACAAAGTTATACTATGCACGGATGTACTATTTGATCATCCAGAGCGGTTCTTGAAACATATTTTGATAAATAACTCTGAGATTTGCAGGTAGTTGCAGTTCTACCTTATATAATATCAATGTATACTATCTTATCAATACAACGCAATGAAAACGTCAGCGATACTTTGCGGAACTTCATCACAAAGCGTAAACAAAGTTATAGTATGCACGGATGTACTATTTGATCATCCAGAGCGGTTCTTGAAACATATTTTGATAAATAACTCTGAGCATTGCAGGTATTTGCAGTTCTAACTTATATAATATTAATGTATACTATCTTATCAATACGACACAATCAAAACCTCAGCGAAACTTTGCGGAACTTCATCACAAAGCGTAAACAAAGTTATAGTATGCACGGATATACTATTTGATCATCCAGAGCGCTTCTTGCTACATATTTAGTTAAATAACTCTGAGCTTTGCAGGTATTTGCAGTTCTAACTTATATAATATTAATGTATACTATCTTATCAATACGACACTATCAAAAACTCAGCGAAACTTTACGGATCTTCATCACAAAGCGTAAACAAAGTTATAGTATGCACGGATGTACTATTTGATCATCCAGAGCGGTTCTTGAAACATATTTTGATAAATAACTCTGAGATTTGCAGGTAGTTGCAGTTCTACCTTATATAATATCATAGTATACTATCTTAGCAATACGACGCAATGAAAACGTCAGCGATACTTTGCGGAACTTCATCACAAAGCGTAAACAAAGTTGTAGTATGCACGGATATACTATTTGATCATCCAGAGCGGTTCTTGAAACATATTTTGATAAATAACTCTGAGATTTGCAGGTAGTTGCAGTTTTACCTTATATAATATCAATGTATACTATCTTATCAATACGACACTATCAAATCCTCAGCTAAATTTTGAGGAACTTCAAACAAAGCGTAAACAAAGTTATACTATGCACGGATGTACTATTTGATCATCCATAGCAGTTCTTGCTACATATTTAGTTAAATAACTCTGAGCTTTGCAGGTAGTTGCAGTTCTACCTTATATAATATCAATGTATACTATCTTATCAATACGACACTATCAAAACCTCAGCGAAACTTTACGGATCTTCATAACAAAGCGTAAACAAAGTTATAGTATGCACGGATGTACTATCTGATCATCCAGAGCGGTTCTTGAAACATATTTTGATAAATAACTCTGACGTTTGCAGGTATTTGCAGTTCTACCTTATATAATATCAATGTATACTATCTTATCAATACGACACTATCAAAACCTCAGCGAAACTTTGCGGATCTTCATAACAAAGCGTAAACAAAGTTATAGTATGCACGGATGTACTATTTGATCATCCAGAGAGGTTCTTGAAACATATTTTGATAAATAACTCCGAGATTTGCAGGTAGTTGCAGTTCTACCTTATATAATATCATAGTATACTATCTTACCAATACGACGCAATGAAAACGTCAGCGAAACTTTGCGGAACTTCATCACAAATCGTAAACAAAGTTATACTATGCACGGATGTACTATTTGATCATCCAGAGCGGTTCTTGAAACATATTTTGATAAATAACTCTGAGCATTGCAGGTATTTGCAGTTCTAACTTATATAATATTAATGTATACTATCTTATCAATACGACACAATCAAAACCTCAGCGAAACTTTGCGGAACTTCATCACAAATCGTAAACAAAGTTATACTATGCACGGATGTACTATTTGATCATCCAGAGCGGTTCTTGAAACATATTTTGATAAATAACTCTGAGATTTGCAGGTAGTTGCAGTTCTACCTTATATAATATCAATGTATACTATCTTATCAATACGACGCAATGAAAACGTCAGCGATACTTTGCGGAACTTCATCACAAAGCGTAAACAAAGTTATAGTATGCACGGATGTACTATTTGATCATCCAGAGCGGTTCTTGAAACATATTTTGATAAATAACTCTGAGCATTGCAGGTATTTGCAGTTCTAACTTATATAATATTAATGTATACTATCTTATCAATACGACACAATCAAAACCTCAGCGAAACTTTGCGGAACTTCATCACAAAGCGTAAACAAAGTTATAGTATGCACGGATATACTATTTGATCATCCAGAGCGCTTCTTGAAACTTATTTTGATAAATAACTCTGACGTTTGCAGGTATTTGCAGTTCTAACTTATATAATATCAATGTATACTATCTTATCAATACGACACAATCAAAACCTCAGCGAAACTTTGCGGAACTTCATCACAAAGCGTAAACAAAGTTATAGTATGCACGGATATACTATTTGATCATCCAGAGCGCTTCTTGAAACTTATTTTGATAAATAACTCTGACGTTTGCAGGTATTTGCAGTTCTAACTTATATAATATCAATGTATACTATCTTATCAATACGACACTATCAAAACGTCAGCGATACTTTGCGGAACTTCATCACAAAGCGTAAACAAAGTTATAGTATGCACGGATGTACTATTTGATCATCCTGAGCGGTTCTTGCTACATATTTAGTTAAATAACTCTGAGCTTTGCAGGTATTTGCAGTTCTAACTTATATAATATTAATGTATACTATCTTATCAATACGACACTATCAAAAACTCAGCGAAACTTTACGGATCTTCATAACAAAGCGTAAACAAAGTTATACTATGCACGGATGTACTATTTGATCATCCAGAGCGGTTCTTGAAACATATTTTGATAAATAACTCTGAGATTTGCAGGTAGTTGCAGTTCTACCTTATATAATATCAATGTATACTATCTTATCAATACGACGCAATGAAAACGTCAGCGATACTTTGCGGGACTTCATCACAAAGCGTAAACAAAGTTATAGTATGCACGGATGTACTATCTGATCATCCAGAGCGTTTCTTGAAACTTATTTTGATAAATAACTCTGACGTTTGCAGGTATTTGCAGTTCTAACTTATATAATATCAATGTATACTATCTTATCAATACGACACTATCAAAACATCAGCGAAACTTTGCGGAACTTCATCACAAATCGTAAACAAAGTTATACTATGCACGGATGTACTATTTGATCATCCAGAGCGGTTCTTGAAACATATTTTGATAAATAACTCTGAGCATTGCAGGTATTTGCAGTTCTAACTTATATAATATTAATGTATACTATCTTATCAATACGACACAATCAAAACCTCAGCGAAACTTTGCGGAACTTCATCACAAATCGTAAACAAAGTTATACTATGCACGGATGTACTATTTGATCATCCAGAGCGGTTCTTGAAACATATTTTGATAAATAACTCTGAGATTTGCAGGTAGTTGCAGTTCTACCTTATATAATATCAATGTATACTATCTTATCAATACGACACTATCAAAACCTCAGCGAAACTTTACGGATCTTCATAACAAAGCGTAAACAAAGTTATAGTATGCACGGATGTACTATCTGATCATCCAGAGCGGTTCTTGAAACATATTTTGATAAATAACTCTGACGTTTGCAGGTATTTGCAGTTCTAACTTATAAGATATCAATGTATACCATCTTATGAATACGACACAATCAAAACCTCAGCGATACTTTGCGGAATTTCATAACAAAGTGTGAACAAAGTTATACTATGCACGGATGTACTATTTGATCATCCTGAGCGGTTCTTGCTACATATTTAGTTAAATAACTCTGAGCTTTGCAGGTATTTGCAGTTCTAACTTATATAATATTAATGTATACTATCTTATCAATACGACACTATCAAAACCTCAGCGAAACTTTACGGATCTTCATAACAAAGCGTAAACAAAGTTATAGTATGCACGGATGTACTATCTGATCATCCAGAGAGGTTCTTGAAACATATTTTGATAAATAACTCTGACGTTTGCAGGTATTTGCAGTTCTAACTTATATAATATCAATGTATACTATCTTATCAATACGAAACTATCAAAACCTCAGCGAAACTTTGCGGTACTTCATAACAAAGCGTAAACAAAGTTATACTATGCACGTATGTACTATCTGATCATCCTGAGCGGTTCTTGAAACATATTTTGATAAATAACTCTGAGCATTGCAGGTATTTGCAGTTCTAACTTATATAATATTAATGTATACTATCTTATCAATACGACACAATCAAAACCTCAGCGAAACTTTGCGGAACTTCATCACAAATCGTAAACAAAGTTAAACTATGCACGGATGTACTATTTGATCATCCAGAGCGGTTCTTGAAACATATTTTGATAAATAACTCTGAGATTTGCAGGTAGTTGCAGTTCTACCTTATATAATATCAATGTATACTATCTTATCAATACGACACTATCAAAACCTCAGCGAAACTTTACGGATCTTCATAACAAAGCGTAAACAAAGTTATAGTATGCACGGATGTACTATCTGATCATCCAGAGCGGTTCTTGAAACATATTTTGATAAATAACTCTGACGTTTGCAGGTATTTGCAGTTCTAACTTATATAATATCAATGTATACTATCTTATCAATACGACACTATCAAAACCTCAGCGAAACTTTGCGGATCTTCATAACAAAGCGTAAACAAAGTTATAGTATGCACGGATGTACTATCTGATCATCCAGAGCGGTTCTTGAAACATATTTTGATAAATAACTCTGACGTTTGCAGGTATTTGCAGTTCTAACTTATATAATATCAATGTATACTATCTTATCAATACGACACTATCAAAACCTCAGCGAAACTTTGCGGATCTTCATAACAAAGCGTAAACAAAGTTATAGTATGCACGGATGTACTATTTGATCATCCAGAGAGGTTCTTGAAACATATTTTGATAAATAACTCCGAGATTTGCAGGTAGTTGCAGTTCTACCTTATATAATATCATAGTATACTATCTTACCAATACGACGCAATGAAAACGTCAGCGAAACTTTGCGGAACTTCATCACAAATCGTAAACAAAGTTATACTATGCACGGATGTACTATTTGATCATCCAGAGCGGTTCTTGAAACATATTTTGATAAATAACTCTGAGCATTGCAGGTATTTGCAGTTCTAACTTATATAATATTAATGTATACTATCTTATCAATACGACACAATCAAAACCTCAGCGAAACTTTGCGGAACTTCATCACAAATCGTAAACAAAGTTATACTATGCACGGATGTACTATTTGATCATCCAGAGCGGTTCTTGAAACATATTTTGATAAATAACTCTGAGATTTGCAGGTAGTTGCAGTTCTACCTTATATAATATCAATGTATACTATCTTATCAATACGACGCAATGAAAACGTCAGCGATACTTTGCGGAACTTCATCACAAAGCGTAAACAAAGTTATAGTATGCACGGATGTACTATTTGATCATCCAGAGCGGTTCTTGAAACATATTTTGATAAATAACTCTGAGCATTGCAGGTATTTGCAGTTCTAACTTATATAATATCAATGTATACTATCTTATCAATACGACACAATCAAAACCTCAGCGAAACTTTGCGGAACTTCATCACAAAGCGTAAACAAAGTTATAGTATGCACGGATATACTATTTGATCATCCAGAGCGCTTCTTGAAACTTATTTTGATAAATAACTCTGACGTTTGCAGGTATTTGCAGTTCTAACTTATATAATATCAATGTATACTATCTTATCAATACGACACTATCAAAACGTCAGCGATACTTTGCGGAACTTCATCACAAAGCGTAAACAAAGTTATAGTATGCACGGATGTACTATTTGATCATCCTGAGCGGTTCTTGCTACATATTTAGTTAAATAACTCTGAGCTGTGCAGGTATTTGCAGTTCTAACTTATATAATATTAATGTATACTATCTTATCAATACGACACTATCAAAAACTCAGCGATACTTTGCGGAACTTCATCACAAAGCGTAAACAAAGTTATAGTATGCACGGATGTACTATTTGATCATCCAGAGCGGTTCTTGAAACATATTTTGATAAATAACTGTGAGATTTGCAGGTAGTTGCAGTTCTACCTTATATAATATCATAGTATACTATCTTACCAATACGACGCAATGAAAACGTCAGCGATACTTTACGGAACTTCATCACAAAGCGTAAACAAAGTTATAGTATGCACGGATGTACTATTTGATCATCCCGAGCGGTTCTTGCTACATATTTAGTTAAATAACTCTGACGTTTGCAGGTATTTGCAGTTCTAACTTATAAGATATCAATGTATACCATCTTATGAATACGACACAATCAAAACCTCAGCGATACTTTGCGGAATTTCATAACAAAGTGTGAACAAAGTTATACTATGCACGGATGTACTATTTGATCATCCTGAGCGGTTCTTGCTACATATTTAGTTAAATAACTCTGAGCTTTGCAGGTATTTGCAGTTCTAACTTATATAATATTAATGTATACTATCTTATCAATACGACACTATCAAAACCTCAGCGAAACTTTACGGATCTTCATAACAAAGCGTAAACAAAGTTATAGTATGCACGGATGTACTATCTGATCATCCAGAGAGGTTCTTGAAACATATTTTGATAAATAACTCTGACGTTTGCAGGTATTTGCAGTTCTAACTTATATAATATCAATGTATACTATCTTATCAATACGAAACTATCAAAACCTCAGCGAAACTTTGCGGTACTTCATAACAAAGCGTAAACAAAGTTATACTATGCACGTATGTACTATCTGATCATCCTGAGCGGTTCTTGAAACATATTTTGATAAATAACTCTGAGCTTTGCAGGTATTTGCAGTTCTAAGTTATATAATATCAATGTATACTATCTTATCAATACGACACAATCAAAACCTCAGCGAAACTTTGCGGAACTTCATCACAAATCGTAAACAAAGTTATACTATGCACGGATGTACTATTTGATCATCCAGAGCGGTTCTTGAAACATATTTTGATAAATAACTCTGAGATTTGCAGGTAGTTGCAGTTCTACCTTATATAATATCAATGTATACTATCTTATCAATACGACGCAATGAAAACGTCAGCAATACTTTGCGGGACTTCATCACAAAGCGTAAACAAAGTTATAGTATGCACGGATGTACTATCTGATCATCCAGAGCGTTTCTTGAAACTTATTTTGATAAATAACTCTGACGTTTGCAGGTATTTGCAGTTCTAACTTATATAATATCAATGTATACTATCTTATCAATACGACACTATCAAAACCTCAGCGAAACTTTACGGATCTTCATAACAAAGCGTAAACAAAGTTATAGTATGCACGGATGTACTATCTGATCATCCAGAGTGGTTCTTGAAACATATTTTGATAAATAACTCTGACGTTTGCAGGTATTTGCAGTTCTAACTTATATAATATCAATGTATACTATCTTATCAATACGAAACTATCAAAACCTCAGCGAAACTTTGCGGAACTTCATCACAAAGCGTAAACAAAGTTATAGTATGCACGGATGTACTATCTGATCATCCAGAGCGTTTCTTGAAACTTATTTTGATAAATAACTCTGACGTTTGCAGGTATTTGCAGTTCTAACTTATATAATATCAATGTATACTATCTTATCAATACGACACTATCAAAACATCAGCGATTCATTGCGAGACTTCATCACAAAGCGTAAACAAAGTTATAGTATGCACGGATGTACTATTTGATCATCCAGAGCGGTTCTTGAAACATATTTTGATAAATAACTTTGAGATTTCCAGGTAGTTGCAGTTCTACCTTATATAATATCATAGTATACTATCTTACCAATACGACGCAATGAAAACGTCAGCGATACTTTGCGGAACTTCATAACGAAGCGTAAACAAAGTTATACTATCAACGGATGTACTATTTGATCATCCTGAGCGGTTCTTGAAACATATTTTGATAAATAACTTTGAGATTTCCAGGTAGTTGCAGTTCTACCTTATATAATATCATAGTATACTATCTTACCAATACGACGCAATGAAAACGTCAGCGATACTTTGCGGAACTTCATCACAAAGCGTAAACAAAGTTATAGTATGCACGGATGTACTATTTGATCATCCAGAGCGGTTCTTGAAACATATTTTGATAAATAACTCTGAGATTTGCAGGTAGTTGCAGTTCTACCTTATATAATATCATAGTATACTATCTTACCAATACGACGCAATGAAAACGTCAGCGATACTTTGCGGAACTTCATCACAAAGCGTAAACAAAGTTATAGTATGCACGGATGTACTATTTGATCATCCTGAGCGGTTCTTGAAACATATTTTGATAAATAACTTTGAGATTTCCAGGTAGTTGCAGTTCTACCTTATATAATATCATAGTATACTATCTTACCAATACGACGCAATGAAAACGTCAGCGATACTTTGCGGAACTTCATCACAAAGCGTAAACAAAGTTATAGTATGCACGGATGTACTATTTGATCATCCAGAGCGGTTCTTGAAACATATTTTGATAAATAACTCTGAGATTTGCAGGTAGTTGCAGTTCTACCTTATATAATATCATAGTATACTATCTTACCAATACGACGCAATGAAAACGTCAGCGATACTTTGCGGAACTTCATCACAAAGCGTAAACAAAGTTATAGTATGCACGGATGTACTATCTGATCATCCAGAGCGGTTCTTGAAACATATTTTGATAAATAACTCTGACGTTTGCAGGTATTTGCAGTTCTAACTTATATAATATCAATGTATACTATCTTATCAATACGACACTATCAAAACCTCAGCGAAACTTTGCGGAACTTCATAACAAAGCGTAAACAAAGTAATAGTATGCACGGATGTACTATTTGATCATCCTGAGCGGTTCTTGCTACATATTTAGTTAAATAACTCTGAGCTTTGCAGGTATTTGCAGTTCTAACTTATATAATATTAATGTATACTATCTTATCAATACGACACTATCAAAACCTCAGCGAAACTTTACGGATCTTCATAACAAAGCGTAAACAAAGTTATAGTATGCACGGATGTACTATCTGATCATCCAGAGCGGTTCTTGAAACATATTTTGATAAATAACTCTGACGTTTGCAGGTATATGCAGTTCTAACTTATATAATATCAATGTATACTATCTTATCAATACGAAACTATCAAAACCTCAGCGAAACTTTGCGGAACTTCATAACAAAGCGTAAACAAAGTTATAGTATGCACGTATGTACTATTTGATCATCCTGAGCGGTTCTTGCTACATATTTAGTTAAATAACTCTGAGCTTTGCAGGTATTTGCAGTTCTAACTTATATAATATTAATGTATACTATCTTATCAATACGACACTATCAAAAACTCAGCGAAACTTTACGGATCTTCATAACAAAGCGTAAACAAAGTTATACTATGCACGGATGTACTATTTGATCATCCAGAGCGGTTCTTGAAACATATTTTGATAAATAACTCTGACGTTTGCAGGTAGTTGCAGTTCTACCTTATATAATATCAATGTATACTATCTTATCAATACGACACTATCAAAACATCAGCGAAACTTTGCGGAACTTCATCACAAATCGTAAACAAAGTTATACTATGCACGGATGTACTATTTGATCATCCAGAGCGGTTCTTGAAACATATTTTGATAAATAACTCTGAGATTTGCAGGTAGTTGCAGTTTTACCTTATATAATATCAATGTATACTATCTTATCAATACGACACTATCAAATCCTCAGCTAAACTTTACGGATCTTCATAACAAAGCGTAAACAAAGTTATAGTATGCACGGATGTACTATCTGATCATCCAGAGCGGTTCTTGAAACATATTTTGATAAATAACTCTGAGATTTGCAGGTAGTTGCAGTTCTAACTTATATAATATCAATGTATACTATCTTATCAATACGAAACTATCAAAACCTCAGCGAAACTTTGCGGAACTTCATAACAAAGCGTAAACAAAGTAATAGTATGCACGGATGTACTATTTGATCATCCTGAGCGGTTCTTGCTACATATTTAGTTAAATAACTCTGAGCTTTGCAGGTATTTGCAGTTCTAACTTATATAATATTAATGTATACTATCTTATCAATACGACACTATCAAAACCTCAGCGAAACTTTACGGATCTTCATAACAAAGCGTAAACAAAGTTATAGTATGCACGGATGTACTATCTGATCATCCAGAGCGGTTCTTGAAACATATTTTGATAAATAACTCTGACGTTTGCAGGTATTTGCAGTTCTAACTTATATAATATCAATGTATACTATCTTATCAATACGAAACTATCAAAACCTCAGCGAAACTTTGCGGAACTTCATAACAAAGCGTAAACAAAGTTATAGTATGCACGTATGTACTATTTGATCATCCTGAGCGGTTCTTGCTACATATTTAGTTAAATAACTCTGAGCTTTGCAGGTATTTGCAGTTCTAACTTATATAATATTAATGTATACTATCTTATCAATACGACACTATCAAAAACTCAGCGAAACTTTACGGATCTTCATAACAAAGCGTAAACAAAGTTATACTATGCACGGATGTACTATTTGATCATCCAGAGCGGTTCTTGAAACATATTTTGATAAATAACTCTGAGATATGCAGGTAGTTGCAGTTCTACCTTATATAATATCAATGTATACTATCTTATCAATACGACGCAATGAAAACGTCAGCGATACTTTGCGGGACTTCATCACAAAGCGTAAACAAAGTTATACTATGCACGGATGTACTATTTGATCATCCAGAGCGGTTCTTGAAACATATTTTGATAAATAACTCTGAGATTTGCAGGTAGTTGCAGTTCTACCTTATATAATATCAATGTATACTATCTTATCAATACGACGCAATGAAAACGTCAGCGATACTTTGCGGAACTTCATAACAAAGCGTAAACAAAGTTATACTATGCACGTATGTACTATCTGATCATCCTGAGCGGTTCTTGAAACATATTTTGATAAATAACTCTGAGCTTTGCAGGTATTTGCAGTTCTAAGTTATATAATATCAATGTATACTATCTTATCAATACGACACAATCAAAACCTCAGCGAAACTTTGCGGAACTTCATCACAAATCGTAAACAAAGTTATACTATGCACGGATGTACTATTTGATCATCCAGAGCGGTTCTTGAAACATATTTTGATAAATAACTCTGAGATTTGCAGGTAGTTGCAGTTCTACCTTATATAATATCAATGTATACTATCTTATCAATACGACGCAATGAAAACGTCAGCGATACTTTGCGGGACTTCATCACAAAGCGTAAACAAAGTTATAGTATGCACGGATGTACTATCTGATCATCCAGAGCGTTTCTTGAAACTTATTTTGATAAATAACTCTGACGTTTGCAGGTATTTGCAGTTCTAACTTATATAATATCAATGTATACTATCTTATCAATACGACACTATCAAAACATCAGCGAAACTTTGCGGAACTTCATCACAAATCGTAAACAAAGTTATACTATGCACGGATGTACTATTTGATCATCCAGAGCGGTTCTTGAAACATATTTTGATAAATAACTCTGAGCTTTGCAGGTATTTGCAGTTCTAACTTATATAATATTAATGTATACTATCTTATCAATACGACACAATCAAAACCTCAGCGAAACTTTGCGGAACTTCATCACAAATCGTAAACAAAGTTATAGTATGCACGGATGTACTATTTGATCATCCTGAGCGGTTCTTGCTACATATTTAGTTAAATAACTCTGAGCTTTGCAGGTATTTGCAGTTCTAACTTATATAATATTAATGTATACTATCTTATCAATACGACACTATCAAAACCTCAGCGAAACTTTACGGATCTTCATAACAAAGCGTAAACAAAGTTATAGTATGCACGGATGTACTATCTGATCATCCAGAGCGGTTCTTGAAACATATTTTGATAAATAACTCTGACGTTTGCAGGTATTTGCAGTTCTAACTTATATAATATCAATGTATACTATCTTATCAATACGAAACTATCAAAACCTCAGCGAAACTTTGCGGAACTTCATAACAAAGCGTAAACAAAGTTATAGTATGCACGTATGTACTATTTGATCATCCTGAGCGGTTCTTGAAACATATTTTGATAAATAACTCTGAGATTTGCAGGTAGTTGCAGTTCTACCTTATATAATATCAATGTATACTATCTTATCAATACGACGCAATGAAAACGTCAGCGATACTTTGCGGAACTTCATAACAAAGCGTAAACAAAGTTATACTATGCACGTATGTACTATCTGATCATCCTGAGCGGTTCTTGAAACATATTTTGATAAATAACTCTGAGCTTTGCAGGTATTTGCAGTTCTAAGTTATATAATATCAATGTATACTATCTTATCAATACGACACAATCAAAACCTCAGCGAAACTTTGCGGAACTTCATCACAAATCGTAAACAAAGTTATACTATGCACGGATGTACTATTTGATCATCCAGAGCGGTTCTTGAAACATATTTTGATAAATAACTCTGAGATTTGCAGGTAGTTGCAGTTTTACCTTATATAATATCAATGTATACTATCTTATCAATACGACACTATCAAATCCTCAGCTAAATTTTGCGGAACTTCAAACAAAGCGTAAACAAAGTTATACTATGCACGGATGTACTATTTGATCATCCATAGCAGTTCTTGCTACATATTTAGTTAAATAACTCTGAGCTTTGCAGGTAGTTGCAGTTCTACCTTATATAATATCAATGTATACTATCTTATCAATACGACACAATCAAAACCTCAGCGAAACTTTGCGGAACTTCATCACAAATCGTAAACAAAGTTATACTATGCACGGATGTACTATTTGATCATCCAGAGCGGTTCTTGAAACATATTTTGATAAATAACTCTGAGATTTGCAGGTAGTTGCAGTTCTACCTTATATAATATCATAGTATACTATCTTACCAATACGACGCAATGAAAACGTCAGCGATACTTTGCGGAACTTCATCACAAAGCGTAAACAAAGTTATAGTATGCACGGATGTACTATCTGATCATCCAGAGCGTTTCTTGAAACTTATTTTGATAAATAACTCTGACGTTTGCAGGTATTTGCAGTTCTAACTTATATAATATCAATGTATACTATCTTATCAATACGACACTATCAAAACATCAGCGATTCTTTGCGGGACTTCATCACAAAGCGTAAACAAAGTTATAGTATGCACGGATGTACTATTTGATCATCCAGAGCGGTTCTTGAAACATATTTTGATAAATAACTTTGAGATTTCCAGGTAGTTGCAGTTCTACCTTATATAATATCATAATATACTATCTTACCAATACGACGCAATGAAAACGTCAGCGATACTTTGCGGAACTTCATCACAAAGCGTAAACAAAGTTATAGTATGCACGGATGTACTATTTGATCATCCAGAGCGGTTCTTGAAACATATTTTGATAAATAACTCTGAGATTTGCAGGTAGTTGCAGTTCTACCTTATATAATATCATAGTATACTATCTTACCAATACGACGCAATGAAAACGTCAGCGATACTTTGCGGAACTTCATCACAAAGCGTAAACAAAGTTATAGTATGCACGGATGTACTATTTGATCATCCTGAGCGGTTCTTGCTACATATTTAGTTAAATAACTCGGAGCTTTGCAGGTAGTTGCAGTTCTACCTTATATAATATCAATGTATACTATCTTATCAATACGACACTATCAAAACATCAGCGAAACTTTGCGGAACTTCATCACAAATCGTAAACAAAGTTATAGTATGCACGGATGTACTATTTGATCATCCAGAGAGGTTCTTGAAACATATTTTGATAAATAACTCTGAGCTTTGCAGGTATTTGCAGTTCTAACTTATATAATATTAATGTATACTATCTTATCAATACGACACTATCAAAACCTCAGCGAAACTTTACGGATCTTCATAACAAAGCGTAAACAAAGTTATAGTATGCACGGATGTACTATCTGATCATCCAGAGCGGTTCTTGAAACATATTTTGATAAATAACTCTGACGTTTGCAGGTATTTGCAGTTCTAAGTTATATAATATCAATGTATACTATCTTATCAATACGACACTATCAAAACCTCAGCGAAACTTTGCGGATCTTCATAACAAAGCGTAAACAAAGTTATAGTATGCACGGATGTACTATTTGATCATCCAGAGAGGTTCTTGAAACATATTTTGATAAATAACTCTGAGATTTGCAGGTAGTTGCAGTTCTACCTTATATAATATCATAGTATACTATCTTACCAATACAACGCAATGAAAACGTCAGCGATACTTTGCGGAACTTCATCACAAAGCGTAAACAAAGTTATAGTATGCACGGATGTACTATTTGATCATCCTGAGCGGTTCTTGGTACATATTTAGTTAAATAACTCTGAGCTTTGCAGGTATTTGCAGTTCTAACTTATATAATATTAATGTATACTATCTTATCAATACGACACTATCAAAACCTCAGCGAAACTTTACGGATCTTCATCACAAAGCGTAAACAAAGTTATAGTATGCACGGATGTACTATCTGATCATCCAGAGCGTTTCTTGAAACTTATTTTGATAAATAACTCTGACGTTTGCAGGTATTTGCAGTTCTAACTTATATAATATCAATGTATACTATCTTATCAATACGACACTATCAAAACATCAGCGATTCTTTGCGGGACTTCATCACAAAGCGTAAACAAAGTTATAGTATGCACGGATGTACTATTTGATCATCCAGAGCGGTTCTTGAAACATATTTTGATAAATAACTTTGAGATTTCCAGGTAGTTGCAGTTCTACCTTATATAATATCATAGTATACTATCTTACCAATACGACGCAATGAAAACGTCAGCGATACTTTGCGGAACTTCATCACAAAGCGTAAACAAAGTTATAGTATGCACGGATGTACTATTTGATCATCCAGAGCGGTTCTTGAAACATATTTTGATAAATAACTCTGAGATTTGCAGGTAGTTGCAGTTCTACCTTATATAATATCATAGTATACTATCTTACCAATACGACGCAATGAAAACGTCAGCGATACTTTGCGGAACTTCATCACAAAGCGTAAACAAAGTTATAGTATGCACGGATGTACTATTTGATCATCCTGAGCGGTTCTTGCTACATATTTAGTTAAATAACTCGGAGCTTTGCAGGTAGTTGCAGTTCTACCTTATATAATATCAATGTATACTATCTTATCAATACGACACTATCAAAACCTCAGCGAAACTTTGCGGATCTTCATAACAAAGCGTAAACAAAGTTATAGTATGCACGGATGTACTATTTGATCATCCAGAGAGGTTCTTGAAACATATTTTGATAAATAACTCTGAGATTTGCAGGTAGTTGCAGTTCTACCTTATATAATATCATGGTATACTATCTTATCAATACGACACTATCAAAACCTCAGCGAAACTTTACGGATCTTCATAACAAAGCGTAAACAAAGTTATAGTATGCACGGATGTACTATCTGATCATCCAGAGCGTTTCTTGAAACTTATTTTGATAAATAACTCTGACGTTTGCAGGTAGTTGCAGTTCTACCTTATATAATATCAATGTATACTATCTTATCAATACGACACTATCAAAACCTCAGCGAAACTTTGCGGATCTTCATAACAAAGCGTAAACAAAGTTATAGTATGCACGGATGTACTATTTGATCATCCAGAGAGGTTCTTGAAACATATTTTGATAAATAACTCTGAGATTTGCAGGTAGTTGCAGTTCTACCTTATATAATATCAATGTATACTATCTTATTAATACGACACTATCAAAACCTCAGCGAAATTTTGCGGAACTTCATAACAAAGCGTAAACAAAGTTATACTATGCACGGATGTACTATTTGATCATCCATAGCAGTTCTTGCTACATATTTAGTTAAATAACTCTCAGCTTTGCAGGTAGTTGCAGTTCTACCTTATATAATATCAATGTATACTATCTTATCAATACGACACAATCAAAACCTGAGCGAAACTTTGCGGAACTTCATCACAAATCGTAAACAAAGTTATACTATGCACGGATGTACTATTTGATCATCCAGAGCGGTTCTTGAAACATATTTTGATAAATAACTCTGAGATTTGCAGGTAGTTGCAGTTCTACCTTATATAATATCATAGTATACTATCTTACCAATACGACGCAATGAAAACGTCAGCGATACTTTGCGGAACTTCATCACAAAGCGTAAACAAAGTTATAGTATGCACGGATGTACTATTTGATAATCCTGAGCGGTTCTTGCTACATATTTAGTTAAATAACTCGGAGCTTTGCAGGTAGTTGCAGTTCTACCTTATATAATATCAATGTATACTATCTTATCAATACGACACTATCAAAACCTCAGCGAAACTTTGCGGATCTTCATAACAAAGCGTAAACAAAGTTATAGTATGCACGGATGTACTATTTGATCATCCAGAGCGGTTCTTGAAACATATTTTGATAAATAACTCTGAGATTTGCAGGTAGTTGCAGTTCTACCTTATATAATATCATAGTATACTATCTTACCAATACGACGCAATGAAAACGTCAGCGATACTTTGCGGAACTTCATCACAAAGCGTAAACAAAGTTATAGTATGCACGGATGTACTATTTGATCATCCTGAGCGGTTCTTGCTACATATTTAGTTAAATACCTCTGAGCTTTGCAGGTATTTGCAGTTCTAACTTATATAATATTAATGTATACTATCTTATCAATACGACACTATCAAAACCTCAGCGAAACTTTACGGATCTTCATAACAAAGCGTAAACAAAGTTATAGTATGCACGGATGTACTATCTGATCATCCAGAGCGGTTCTTGAAACATATTTTGATAAATAACTCTGACGTTTGCAGGTATTTGCAGTTCTAACTTATATAATATCAATGTATACTATCTTATCAATACGACACTATCAAAACCTCAGCGAAACTTTGCGGAACTTCATCACAAATCGTAAACAAAGTTATACTATGCACGGATGTACTATTTGATCATCCAGAGCGGTTCTTGAAACATATTTTGATAAATAACTCTGAGATTTGCAGGTAGTTGCAGTTCTACCTTATATAATATCAATGTATACTATCTTATTAATACGACACTATCAAAACCTCAGCGAAATTTTGCGGAACTTCATAACAAAGCGTAAACAAAGTTATACTATGCACGGATGTACTATTTGATCATCCATAGCAGTTCTTGCTACATATTTAGTTAAATAACTCTCAGCTTTGCAGGTAGTTGCAGTTCTACCTTATATAATATCAATGTATACTATCTTATCAATACGACACTATCAAAACCTCAGCGAAACTTTGCGGAACTTCATAACAAAGCGTAAACAAAGTAATAGTATGCACGGATGTACTATTTGATCATCCTGAGCGGTTCTTGCTACATATTTAGTTAAATAACTCTGAGCTTTGCAGGTATTTGCAGTTCTAACTTATATAATATTAATGTATACTATCTTATCAATACGACACTATCAAAACCTCAGCGAAACTTTGCGGAACTTCATAACAAAGCGTAAACGAAGTTATACTATGCACGTATGTACTATTTGATCATCCTGAGCGGTTCTTGCTACATATTTAGTTAAATAACTCTGAGCTTTGCAGGTATTTGCAGTTCTAACTTATATAATATTAATGTATACTATCTTATCAATACGACACTATCAAAAACTCAGCGAAACTTTACGGATCTTCATAACAAAGCGTAAACAAAGTTATAGTATGCACGGATGTACTATCTGATCATCCAGAGCGGTTCTTGAAACATATTTTGATAAATAACTCTGACGTTTGCAGGTATTTGCAGTTCTAAGTTATATCATATCAATGTATACTATCTTATCAATACGACACAATCAAAACCTCAGCGAAACTTTGCGGAACTTCATCACAAATCGTAAACAAAGTTATACTATGCACGGATGTACTATTTGATCATCCAGAGCGGTTCTTGAAACATATTTTGATAAATAACTCTGAGATTTGCAGGTAGTTGCAGTTCTACCTTATATAATATCAATGTATACTATCTTATTAATACGACACTATCAAAACCTCAGCGAAATTTTGCGGAACTTCATAACAAAGCGTAAACAAAGTTATACTATGCACGGATGTACTATTTGATCATCCATAGCAGTTCTTGCTACATATTTAGTTAAATAACTCTCAGCTTTGCAGGTAGTTGCAGTTCTACCTTATATAATATCAATGTATACTATCTTATCAATACGACACTATCAAAACCTCAGCGAAACTTTGCGGAACTTCATAACAAAGCGTAAACAAAGTAATAGTATGCACGGAAGTACTATTTGATCATCCTGAGCGGTTCTTTCTACATATTTAGTTAAATAACTCTGAGCTTTGCAGGTATTTGCAGTTCTAACTTATATAATATTAATGTATACTATCTTATCAATACGACACTATCAAAACCTCAGCGAAACTTTGCGGAACTTCATAACAAAGCGTAAACAAAGTAATAGTATGCACGGATGTACTATTTGATCATCCTGAGCGGTTCTTGCTACATATTTAGTTAAATACCTCTGAGCTTTGCAGGTATTTGCAGTTCTAACTTATATAATATTAATGTATACTATCTTATCAATACGACACTATCAAAACCTCAGCGAAACTTTACGGATCTTCATAACAAAGCGTAAACAAAGTTATAGTATGCACGGATGTACTATCTGATCATCCAGAGCGTTTCTTGAAACTTATTTTGATAAATAACTCTGACGTTTGCAGGTAGTTGCAGTTCTACCTTATATAATATCAATGTATACTATCTTATCAATACGACACTATCAAAACCTCAGCGAAACTTTGCGGATCTTCATAACAAAGCGTAAACAAAGTTATAGTATGCACGGATGTACTATTTGATCATCCAGAGAGGTTCTTGAAACATATTTTGATAAATAACTCTGAGATTTGCAGGTAGTTGCAGTTCTACCTTATATAATATCAATGTATACTATCTTATTAATACGACACTATCAAAACCTCAGCGAAATTTTGCGGAACTTCATAACAAAGCGTAAACAAAGTTATACTATGCACGGATGTACTATTTGATCATCCATAGCAGTTCTTGCTACATATTTAGTTAAATAACTCTCAGCTTTGCAGGTAGTTGCAGTTCTACCTTATATAATATCAATGTATACTATCTTATCAATACGACACAATCAAAACCTGAGCGAAACTTTGCGGAACTTCATCACAAATCGTAAACAAAGTTATACTATGCACGGATGTACTATTTGATCATCCAGAGCGGTTCTTGAAACATATTTTGATAAATAACTCTGAGATTTGCAGGTAGTTGCAGTTCTACCTTATATAATATCATAGTATGCTATCTTACCAATACGACGCAATGAAAACGTCAGCGATACTTTGCGGAACTTCATCACAAAGCGTAAACAAAGTTATAGTATGCACGGATGTACTATTTGATCATCCTGAGCGGTTCTTGCTACATATTTAGTTAAATAACTCGGAGCTTTGCAGGTAGTTGCAGTTCTACCTTATATAATATCAATGTATACTATCTTATCAATACGACACTATCAAAACCTCAGCGAAACTTTGCGGATCTTCATAACAAAGCGTAAACAAAGTTATAGTATGCACGGATGTACTATTTGATCATCCAGAGAGGTTCTTGCTACATATTTAGTTAAATAACTCTGAGCTTTGCAGGTATTTGCAGTTCTAACTTATATAATATTAATGTATACTATCTTATCAATACGACACTATCAAAACCTCAGCGAAACTTTGCGGAACTTCATAACAAAGCGTAAACAAAGTAATAGTATGCACGGATGTACTATTTGATCATCCTGAGCGGTTCTTGCTACATATTTAGTTAAATACCTCTGAGCTTTGCAGGTATTTGCAGTTCTAACTTATATAATATTAATGTATACTATCTTATCAATACGACACTATCAAAACCTCAGCGAAACTTTACGGATCTTCATAACAAAGCGTAAACAAAGTTATAGTATGCACGGATGTACTATCTGATCATCCAGAGCGGTTCTTGAAACATATTTTGATAAATAACTCTGACGTTTGCAGGTATTTGCAGTTCTAACTTATATAATATCAAAGTATACTATCTTATCAATACGACGCTATCAAAACCTCAGCGAAACTTTGCGGAACTTCATAACAAAGCGTAAACGAAGTCATACTATGCACGGATGTACTATTTGATCATCCTGAGCGGTTCTTGCTACATATTTAGTTAAATAACTCTGAGCTTTGCAGGTATTTGCAGTTCTAACTTATATAATATTAATGTATACTATCTTATCAATACGACACTATCAAAAACTCAGCGAAACTTTACGGATCTTCATAACAAAGCGTAAACAAAGTTATAGTATGCACGGATGTACTATCTGATCATCCAGAGCGGTTCTTGAAACATATTTTGATAAATAACTCTGACGTTTGCAGGTATTTGCAGTTCTAAGTTATATAATATCAATGTATACTATCTTATCAATACGACACAATCAAAACCTCAGCGAAACTTTGCGGAACTTCATCACAAATCGTAAACAAAGTTATACTATGCACGGATGTACTATTTGATCATCCAGAGCGGTTCTTGAAACATATTTTGATAAATAACTCTGAGATTTGCAGGTAGTTGCAGTTCTACCTTATATAATATCAATGTATACTATCTTATTAATACGACACTATCAAAACCTCAGCGAAATTTTGCGGAACTTCATAACAAAGCGTAAACAAAGTTATACTATGCACGGATGTACTATTTGATCATCCATAGCAGTTCTTGCTACATATTTAGTTAAATAACTCTCAGCTTTGCAGGTAGTTGCAGTTCTACCTTATATAATATCAATGTATACTATCTTATCAATACGACACTATCAAAACCTCAGCGAAACTTTGCGGAACTTCATAACAAAGCGTAAACAAAGTAATAGTATGCACGGATGTACTATTTGATCATCCTGAGCGGTTCTTGCTACATATTTAGTTAAATAACTCTGAGCTTTGCAGGTATTTGCAGTTCTAACTTATATAATATTAATGTATACTATCTTATCAATACGACACTATCAAAACCTCAGCGAAACTTTGCGGAACTTCATAACAAAGCGTAAACGAAGTTATACTATGCACGTATGTACTATTTGATCATCCTGAGCGGTTCTTGCTACATATTTAGTTAAATAACTCTGAGCTTTGCAGGTATTTGCAGTTCTAACTTATATAATATTAATGTATACTATCTTATCAATACGACACTATCAAAAACTCAGCGAAACTTTACGGATCTTCATAACAAAGCGTAAACAAAGTTATAGTATGCACGGATGTACTATCTGATCATCCAGAGCGGTTCTTGAAACATATTTTGATAAATAACTCTGACGTTTGCAGGTATTTGCAGTTCTAAGTTATATAATATCAATGTATACTATCTTATCAATACGACACAATCAAAACCTCAGCGAAACTTTGCGGAACTTCATCACAAATCGTAAACAAAGTTATACTATGCACGGATGTACTATTTGATCATCCAGAGCGGTTCTTGAAACATATTTTGATAAATAACTCTGAGATTTGCAGGTAGTTGCAGTTCTACCTTATATAATATCAATGTATACTATCTTATTAATACGACACTATCAAAACCTCAGCGAAATTTTGCGGAACTTCATAACAAAGCGTAAACAAAGTTATACTATGCACGGATGTACTATTTGATCATCCATAGCAGTTCTTGCTACATATTTAGTTAAATAACTCTCAGCTTTGCAGGTAGTTGCAGTTCTACCTTATATAATATCAATGTATACTATCTTATCAATACGACACTATCAAAACCTCAGCGAAACTTTGCGGAACTTCATAACAAAGCGTAAACAAAGTAATAGTATGCACGGATGTACTATTTGATCATCCTGAGCGGTTCTTGCTACATATTTAGTTAAATAACTCTGAGCTTTGCAGGTATTTGCAGTTCTAACTTATATAATATTAATGTATACTATCTTATCAATACGACACTATCAAAACCTCAGCGAAACTTTGCGGAACTTCATAACAAAGCGTAAACAAAGTAATAGTATGCACGGATGTACTATTTGATCATCCTGAGCGGTTCTTGCTACATATTTAGTTAAATACCTCTGAGCTTTGCAGGTATTTGCAGTTCTAACTTATATAATATTAATGTATACTATCTTATCAATACGACACTATCAAAACCTCAGCGAAACTTTACGGATCTTCATAACAAAGCGTAAACAAAGTTATAGTATGCACGGATGTACTATCTGATCATCCAGAGCGGTTCTTGAAACATATTTTGATAAATAACTCTGACGTTTGCAGGTATTTGCAGTTCTAACTTATATAATATCAATGTATACTATCTTATCAATACGACACTATCAAAACCTAAGCGAAACTTTGCGGAACTTCATAACAAAGCGTAAACGAAGTTATACTATGCACGTATGTACTATTTGATCATCCTGAGCGGTTCTTGCTACATATTTAGTTAAATAACTCTGAGCTTTGCAGGTATTTGCAGTTCTAACTTATATAATATTAATGTATACTATCTTATCAATACGACACTATCAAAAACTCAGCGAAACTTTACGGATCTTCATAACAAAGCGTAAACAAAGTTATAGTATGCACGGATGTACTATTTGATCATCCTGAGCGGTTCTTGCTACATATTTAGTTAAATAACTCTGAGCTTTGCAGGTATTTGCAGTTCTAACTTATATAATATTAATGTATACTATCTTATCAATACGACACTATCAAAAACTCAGCGAAACTTTACGGATCTTCATAACAAAGCGTAAACAAAGTTATAGTATGCACGGATGTACTATCTGATCATCCTGAGCGGTTCTTGAAACATATTTTGATAAATAACTCTGAGATTTGCAGGTAGTTGCAGTTCTACCTTATATAATATCATAGTATACTATCTTACCAATACGACGCAATGAAAACGTCAGCGATACTTTGCGGAACTTCATCACAAAGCATAAACAAAGTTATAGTATGCACGGATGTACTATCTGATCATCCAGAGCGTTTCTTGAAACTTATTTTGATAAATAACTCTGACGTTTGCAGGTATTTGCAGTTCTACCTTATATAATATCATAGTATACTATCTTACCAATACGACGCAATGAAAACGTCAGCGATACTTTGCGGAACTTCATCACAAAGCGTAAACAAAGTTATAGTATGCACGGATGTACTATTTGATCATCCTGAGCGGTTCTTGCTACATATTTAGTTAAATAACTCGGAGCTTTGCAGGTAGTTGCAGTTCTACCTTATATAATATCAATGTATACTATCTTATCAATACGACGCAATGAAAACGTCAGCGATACTTTGCGGAACTTCATCACAAAGCGTAAACAAAGTTATAGTATGCACGGATGTACTATTTGATCATCCAGAGCGGTTCTTGAAACATATTTTGATAAATAACTCTGAGATTTGCAGGTAGTTGCAGTTCTACCTTATATAATATCATAGTATACTATCTTACCAATACGACGCAATGAAAACGTCAGCGATACTTTGCGGAACTTCATCACAAAGCGTAAACAAAGTTATAGTATGCACGGATGTACTATTTGATCATCCTGAGCGGTTCTTGCTACATATTTAGTTAAATAACTCGGAGCTTTGCAGGTAGTTGCAGTTCTACCTTATATAATATCAATGTATACTATCTTATCAATACGACACTATCAAAACCTCAGCGAAACTTTGCGGATCTTCATAACAAAGCGTAAACAAAGTTATAGTATGCACGGATGTACTATTTGATCATCCAGAGAGGTTCTTGAAACATATTTTGATAAATAACTCTGAGATTTGCAGGTAGTTGCAGTTCTACCTTATATAATATCATAGTATACTATCTTATCAATACGACACTATCAAAACCTCAGCGAAACTTTACTGATCTTCATAACAAAGCGTAAACAAAGTTATAGTATGCACGGATGTACTATCTGATCATCCAGAGCGTTTCTTGAAACTTATTTTGATAAATAACTCTGACGTTTGCAGGTAGTTGCAGTTCTACCTTATATAATATCAATGTATACTATCTTATCAATACGACACTATCAAAACCTCAGCGAAACTTTGCGGATCTTCATAACAAAGCGTAAACAAAGTTATAGTATGCACGGATGTACTATTTGATCATCCTGAGCGGTTCTTGCTACATATTTATTTAAATAACTCTGAGCTTTGCAGGTATTTGCAGTTCTAACTTATATAATATTAATGTATACTATCTTATCAATACGACACTATCAAAAACTCAGCGAAACTTTACGGATCTTCATAACAAAGCGTAAACAAAGTTATAGTATGCACGGATGTACTATCTGATCATCCAGAGCGGTTCTTGAAACATATTTTGATAAATAACTCTGACGTTTGCAGGTAGTTGCAGTTCTACCTTATATAATATCAATGTATACTATCTTATCAATACGACACTATCAAAACCTCAGCGAAACTTTGCGGATCTTCATAACAAAGCGTAAACAAAGTTATAGTATGCACGGATGTACTATTTGATCATCCAGAGAGGTTCTTGAAACATATTTTGATAAATAACTCTGAGATTTGCAGGTAGTTGCAGTTCTACCTTATATAATATCAATGTATACTATCTTATTAATACGACACTATCAAAACCTCAGCGAAATTTTGCGGAACTTCATAACAAAGCGTAAACAAAGTTATACTATGCACGGATGTACTATTTGATCATCCATAGCAGTTCTTGCTACATATTTAGTTAAATAACTCTCAGCTTTGCAGGTAGTTGCAGTTCTACCTTATATAATATCAATGTATACTATCTTATCAATACGACACAATCAAAACCTCAGCGAAACTTTGCGGAACTTCATCACAAATCGTAAACAAAGTTATACTATGCACGGATGTACTATTTGATCATCCAGAGCGGTTCTTGAAACATATTTTGATAAATAACTCTGAGATTTGCAGGTAGTTGCAGTTCTACCTTATATAATATCAATGTATACTATCTTATTAATACGACACTATCAAAACCTCAGCGAAATTTTGCGGAACTTCATAACAAAGCGTAAACAAAGTTATACTATGCACGGATGTACTATTTGATCATCCATAGCAGTTCTTGCTACATATTTAGTTAAATAACTCTCAGCTTTGCAGGTAGTTGCAGTTCTACCTTATATAATATCAATGTATACTATCTTATCAATACGACACTATCAAAACCTCAGCGAAACTTTGCGGAACTTCATAACAAAGCGTAAACAAAGTAATAGTATGCACGGATGTACTATTTGATCATCCTGAGCGGTTCTTGCTACATATTTAGTTAAATAACTCTGAGCTTTGCAGGTATTTGCAGTTCTAACTTATATAATATTAATGTATACTATCTTATCAATACGACACTATCAAAACCTCAGCGAAACTTTGCGGAACTTCATAACAAAGCGTAAACAAAGTAATAGTATGCACGGATGTACTATTTGATCATCCTGAGCGGTTCTTGCTACATATTTAGTTAAATACCTCTGAGCTTTGCAGGTATTTGCAGTTCTAACTTATATAATATTAATGTATACTATCTTATCAATACGACACTATCAAGACCTCAGCGAATCTTTACGGATCTTCATAACAAAGCGTAAACAAAGTTATAGTATGCACGGATGTACTATCTGATCATCCAGAGCGGTTCTTAAAACATATTTTGATAAATAACTGTGACGTTTGCAGGTATTTGCAGTTCTAACTTATATAATATCAATGTATACTATCTTATCAATACGACACTATCAAAACCTCAGCGAAACTTTGCGGAACTTCATAACAAAGCGTAAACGAAGTTATACTATGCACGTATGTACTATTTGATCATCCTGAGCGGTTCTTGCTACATATTTAGTTAAATAACTCTGAGCTTTGCAGGTATTTGCAGTTCTAACTTATATAATATTAATGTATACTATCTTATCAATACGACACTATCAAAAACTCAGCGAAACTTTACGGATCTTCATAACAAAGCGTAAACAAAGTTATAGTATGCACGGATGTACTATCTGATCATCCAGAGCGGTTCTTGAAACATATTTTGATAAATAACTCTGACGTTTGCAGGTATTTGCAGTTCTAAGTTATATAATATCAATGTATACTATCTTATCAATACGACACAATCAAAACCTCAGCGAAACTTTGCGGAACTTCATCACAAATCGTAAACAAAGTTATACTATGCACGGATGTACTATTTGATCATCCAGAGCGGTTCTTGAAACATATTTTGATAAATAACTCTGAGATTTGCAGGTAGTTGCAGTTCTACCTTATATAATATCAATGTATACTATCTTATTAATACGACACCATCAAAACCTCAGCGAAATTTTGCGGAACTTCATAACAAAGCGTAAACAAAGTTATACTATGCACGGATGTACTATTTGATCATCCATAGCAGTTCTTGCTACATATTTAGTTAAATAACTCTCAGCTTTGCAGGTAGTTGCAGTTCTACCTTATATAATATCAATGTATACTATCTTATCAATACGACACTATCAAAACCTCAGCGAAACTTTGCGGAACTTCATAACAAAGCGTAAACAAAGTAATAGTATGCACGGATGTACTATTTGATCATCCTGAGCGGTTCTTGCTACATATTTAGTTAAATAACTCTGAGCTTTGCAGGTATTTGCAGTTCTAACTTATATAATATTAATGTATACTATCTTATCAATACGACACTATCAAAACCTCAGCGAAACTTTGCGGAACTTCATAACAAAGCGTAAACAAAGTAATAGTATGCACGGATGTACTATTTGATCATCCTGAGCGGTTCTTGCTACATATTTAGTTAAATACCTCTGAGCTTTGCTGGTATTTGCAGTTCTAACTTATATAATATTAATGTATACTATCTTATCAATACGACACTATCAAAACCTCAGCGAAACTTTACGGATCTTCATAACAAAGCGTAAACAAAGTTATAGTATGCACGGATGTACTATCTGATCATCCAGAGCGGTTCTTGAAACATATTTTGATAAATAACTCTGACGTTTGCAGGTATTTGCAGTTCTAACTTATATAATATCAATGTATACTATCTTATCAATACGACACTATCAAAACCTCAGCGAAACTTTGCGGAACTTCATAACAAAGCGTAAACGAAGTTATACTATGCACGTATGTACTATTTGATCATCCTGAGCGGTTCTTGCTACATATTTAGTTAAATAACTCTGAGCTTTGCAGGTATTTGCAGTTCTAACTTATATAATATTAATGTATACTATCTTATCAATACGACACTATCAAAAACTCAGCGAAACTTTACGGATCTTCATAACAAAGCGTAAACAAAGTTATAGTATGCACGGATGTACTATCTGATCATCCAGAGCGGTTCTTGAAACATATTTTGATAAATAACTCTGACGTTTGCAGGTATTTCCAGTTCTAAGTTATATAATATCAATGTATACTATCTTATCAATACGACACAATCAAAACCTCAGCGAAACTTTGCGGAACTTCATCACAAATCGTAAACAAAGTTATACTATGCACGGATGTACTATTTGATCATCCAGAGCGGTTCTTGAAACATATTTTGATAAATAACTCTGAGATTTGCAGGTAGTTGCAGTTCTACCTTATATAATATCAATGTATACTATCTTATCAATACGACACTATCAAAACCTCAGCGAAACTTTGCGGATCTTCATAACAAAGCGTAAACAAAGTTATAGTATGCACGGATGTACTATTTGATCATCCAGAGCGGTTCTTGAAACATATTTTGATAAATAACTCTGAGATTTGCAGGTAGTTGCAGTTCTACCTTATATAATATCAATGTATACTATCTTATTAATACGACACTATCAAAACCTCAGCGAAATTTTGCGGAACTTCATAACAAAGCGTAAACAAAGTTATACTATGCACGGATGTACTATTTGATCATCCTGAGCGGTTCTTGCTACATATTTAGTTAAATAACTCTGAGCTTTGCAGGTATTTGCAGTTCTAACTTATATAATATTAATGTATACTATCTTATCAATACGACACTATCAAAACCTCAGCGAAACTTTACGGATCTTCATAACAAAGCGTAAACAAAGTTATAGTATGCACGGATGTACTATCTGATCATCCAGAGCGGTTCTTAAAACATATTTTGATAAATAACTCTGACGTTTGCAGGTATTTGCAGTTCTAACTTATATAATATCAATGTATACTATCTTATCAATACGACACTATCAAAACCTCAGCGAAACTTTGCGGAACTTCATAACAAAGCGTAAACGAAGTTATACTATGCACGTATGTACTATTTGATCATCCATAGCAGTTCTTGCTACATATTTAGTTAAATAACTCTCAGCTTTGCAGGTAGTTGCAGTTCTACCTTATATAATATCAATGTATACTATCTTATCAATACGACACAATCAAAACCTCAGCGAAACTTTGCGGAACTTCATCACAAATCGTAAACAAAGTTATACTATGCACGGATGTACTATTTGATCATCCAGAGCGGTTCTTGAAACATATTTTGATAAATAACTCTGAGATTTGCAGGTAGTTGCAGTTCTACCTTATATAATATCAATGTATACTATCTTATTAATACGACACTATCAAAACCTCAGCGAAATTTTGCGGAACTTCATAACAAAGCGTAAACAAAGTTATACTATGCACGGATGTACTATTTGATCATCCATAGCAGTTCTTGCTACATATTTAGTTAAATAACTCTCAGCTTTGCAGGTAGTTGCAGTTCTACCTTATATAATATCAATGTATACTATCTTATCAATACGACACTATCAAAACCTCAGCGAAACTTTGCGGAACTTCATAACAAAGCGTAAACAAAGTAATAGTATGCACGGATGTACTATTTGATCATCCTGAGCGGTTCTTACTACATCTTTAGTTAAATAACTCTGAGCTTTGCAGGTATTTGCAGTTCTAACTTATATAATATTAATGTATACTATCTTATCAATACGACACTATCAAAACCTCAGCGAAACTTTGCGGAACTTCATAACAAAGCGTAAACAAAGTAATAGTATGCACGGATGTACTATTTGATCATCCTGAGCGGTTCTTGCTACATATTTAGTTAAATACCTCTGAGCTTTGCAGGTATTTGCAGTTCTAACTTATATAATATTAATGTATACTATCTTATCAATACGACACTATCAAAACCTCAGCGAAACTTTACGGATCTTCATAACAAAGCGTAAACAAAGTTATAGTATGCACGGATGTACTATCTGATCATCCAGAGCGGTTCTTGAAACATATTTTGATAAATAACTCTGACGTTTGCAGGTATTTGCAGTTCTAACTTATATAATATCAATGTATACTATCTTATCAATACGACACTATCAAAACCTCAGCGAAACTTTGCGGAACTTCATAACAAAGCGTAAACGAAGTTATACTATGCACGTATGTACTATTTGATCATCCTGAGCGGTTCTTGCTACATATTTAGTTAAATAACTCTGAGCTTTGCAGGTATTTGCAGTTCTAACTTATATAATATTAATGTATACTATCTTATCAATACGACACTATCAAAAACTCAGCGAAACTTTACGGATCTTCATAACAAAGCGTAAACAAAGTTATAGTATGCACGGATGTACTATCTGATCATCCAGAGCGGGTCTTGAAACATATTTTGATAAATAACTCTGACGTTTGCAGGTATTTGCAGTTCTAAGTTATATAATATCAATGTATACTATCTTATCAATACGACACAATCAAAACCTCAGCGAAACTTTGCGGAACTTCATCACAAATCGTAAACAAAGTTATACTATGCACGGATGTACTATTTGATCATCCAGAGCGGTTCTTGAAACATATTTTGATAAATAACTCTGAGATTTGCAGGTAGTTGCAGTTCTACCTTATATAATATCAATGTATACTATCTTATTAATACGACACTATCAAAACCTCAGCGAAATTTTGCGGAACTTCATAACAAAGCGTAAACAAAGTTATACTATGCACGGATGTACTATTTGATCATCCATAGCAGTTCTTGCTACATATTTAGTTAAATAACTCTCAGCTTTGCAGGTAGTTGCAGTTCTACCTTATATAATATCAATGTATACTATCTTATCAATACGACACTATCAAAACCTCAGCGAAACTTTGCGGAACTTCATAACAAAGCGTAAACAAAGTAATAGTATGCACGGATGTACTATTTGATCATCCTGAGCGGTTCTTGCTACATATTTAGTTAAATAACTCTGAGCTTTGAAGGTATTTGCAGTTCTAACTTATATAATATTAATGTATACTATCTTATCAATACGACACTATCAAAACCTCAGCGAAACTTTGCGGAACTTCATAACAAAGCGTAAACAAAGTAATAGTATGCACGGATGTACTATTTGATCATCCTGAGCGGTTCTTGCTACATATTTAGTTAAATACCTCTGAGCTTTGCAGGTATTTGCAGTTCTAACTTATATAATATTAATGTATACTATCTTATCAATACGACACTATCAAAACCTCAGCGAAACTTTACGGATCTTCATAACAAAGCGTAAACAAAGTTATAGTATGCACGGATGTACTATCTGATCATCCAGAGCGGTTCTTGAAACATATTTTGATAAATAACTCTGACGTTTGCAGGTATTTGCAGTTCTAACTTATATAATATCAATGTATACTATCTTATCAATACGACACTATCAAAACCTCAGCGAAACTTTGCGGAACTTCATAACAAAGCGTAAACGAAGTTATACTATGCACGGATGTACTATTTGATCATCCTGAGCGGTTCTTGCTACATATTTTGTTAAATAACTATGAGCTTTGCAGGTATTTGCAGTTCTAACTTATATAATATTAATGTATACTATCTTATCAATACGACACTATCAAAAACTCAGCGAAACTTTACGGATCTTCATAACAAAGCGTAAACAAAGTTATAGTATGCACGGATGTACTATCTGATCATCCAGAGCGGTTCTTGAAACATATTTTGATAAATAACTCTGACGTTTGCAGGTATTTGCAGTTCTACGTTATATAATATCAATGTATACTATCTTATCAATACGACACAATCAAAACCTCAGCGAAACTTTGCGGAACTTCATCACAAATCGTAAACAAAGTTATACTATGCACGGATGTACTATTTGATCATCCAGAGCGGTTCTTGAAACATATTTTGATAAATAACTCTGAGATTTGCAGGTAGTTGCAGTTCTACCTTATATAATATCAATGTATACTATCTTATCAATACGACACTATCAAAACCTCAGCGAAACTTTGCGGATCTTCATAACAAAGTGTAAACAAAGTTATAGTATGCACGGATGTACTATTTGATCATCCAGAGCGGTTCTTGAAACATATTTTGATAAATAACTCTGAGATTTGCAGGTAGTTGCAGTTCTACCTTATATAATATCAATGTATACTATCTTATTAATACGACACTATCAAAACCTCAGCGAAATTTTGCGGAACTTCATAACAAAGCGTAAACAAAGTTATACTATGCACGGATGTACTATTTGATCATCCTGAGCGGTTCTTGCTACATATTTAGTTAAATAACTCTGAGCTTTGCAGGTATTTGCAGTTCTAACTTATATAATATTAATGTATACTATCTTATCAATACGACACTATCAAAACCTCAGCGAAACTTTACGGATCTTCATAACAAAGCGTAAACAAAGTTATAGTATGCACGGATGTACTATCTGATCATCCAGAGCGGTTCTTAAAACATATTTTGATAAATAACTCTGACGTTTGCAGGTATTTGCAGTTCTAACTTATATAATATCAATGTATACTATCTTATCAATACGACACTATCAAAACCTCAGCGAAACTTTACGGATCTTCATATCAAAGCGTAATCAAAGTTATACTATGCACGGATGTACTATTTGATCATCCAGAGCGGTTCTTGAAACATATTTTGATAAATAACTCTGAGATTTGCAGGTAGTTGCAGTTCTACCTTATATAATATCAATGTATACTATCTTATCAATACGACACAATCAAAACCTCAGCGAAACTTTGCGGAACTTCATCACAAATCGTAAACAAAGTTATACTATGCACGGATGTACTATTTGATCATCCAGAGCGGTTCTTGAAACATATTTTGATAAATAACTCTGAGATTTGCAGGTAGTTGCAGTTCTACCTTATATAATATCAATGTATACTATCTTATTAATACGACACTATCAAAACCTCAGCGAAACTTTGCGGAACTTCATAACAAAGCGTAAACAAAGTAATAGTATGCACGGATGTACTATTTGATCATCCTGAGCGGTTCTTGCTACATATTTAGTTAAATAACTCTGAGCTTTGCAGGTATTTGCAGTTCTAACTTATATAATATTAATGTATACTATCTTATCAATACGACACTATCAAAACCTCAGCGAAACTTTGCGGAACTTCATAACAAAGCGTAAACAAAGTAATAGTATGCACGGATGTACTATTTGATCATCCTGAGCGGTTCTTGCTACATATTTAGTTAAATACCTCTGAGCTTTGCAGGTATTTGCAGTTCTAACTTATATAATATTAATGTATACTATCTTATCAATACGACACTATCAAAACCTCAGCGAAACTTTACGGATCTTCATAACAAAGCGTAAACAAAGTTATACTATGCACGGATGTACTATCTGATCATCCAGAGCGGTTCTTGAAACATATTTTGATAAATAACTCTGACGTTTGCAGGTATTTGCAGTTCTAACTTATATAATATCAATGTATACTATCTTATCAATACGACACTATCAAAACCTCAGCGAAACTTTGCGGAACTTCATAACAAAGCGTAAACGAAGTTATACTATGCACGTATGTACTATTTGATCATCCTGAGCGGTTCTTGCTACATATTTAGTTAAATAACTCTGAGCTTTGCAGGTATTTGCAGTTCTAACTTATATAATATTAATGTATACTATCTTATCAATACGACACTATCAAAAACTCAGCGAAACTTTACGGATCTTCATAACAAAGCGTAAACAAAGTTATAGTATGCACGGATGTACTATCTGATCATCCAGAGCGGTTCTTGAAACATATTTTGATAAATAACTCTGACGTTTGCAGGTATTTGCAGTTCTAAGTTATATAATATCAATGTATACTATCTTATCAATACGACACAATCAAAACCTCAGCGAAACTTTGCGGAACTTCATCACAAATCGTAAACAAAGTTATACTATGCACGGAGGTACTATTTGATCATCCAGAGCGGTTCTTGAAACATATTTTGATAAATAACTCTGAGATTTGCAGGTAGTTGCAGTTCTACCTTATATAATATCAATGTATACTATCTTATTAATACGACACTATCAAAACCTCAGCGAAATTTTGCGGAACTTCATAACAAAGCGTAAACAAAGTTATACTATGCACGGATGTACTATTTGATCATCCATAGCAGTTCTTGCTACATATTTAGTTAAATAACTCTCAGCTTTGCAGGTAGTTGCAGTTCTACCTTATATAATATCAATGTATACTATCTTATCAATACGACACTATCAAAACCTCAGCGAAACTTTGCGGAACTTCATAACAAAGCGTAAACAAAGTAATAGTATGCACGGATGTACTATTTGATCATCCTGAGCGGTTCTTGCTACATATTTAGTTAAATAACTCTGAGCTTTGCAGGTATTTGCAGTTCTAACTTATATAATATTAATGTATACTATCTTATCAATACGACACTATCAAAACCTCAGCGAAACTTTGCGGAACTTCATAACAAAGCGTAAACAAAGTAATAGTATGCACGGATGTACTATTTGATCATCCTGAGCGGTTCTTGCTACATATTTAGTTAAATACCTCTGAGCTTTGCAGGTATTTGCAGTTCTAACTTATATAATATTAATGTATACTATCTTATCAATACGACACTATCAAAACCTCAGCGAAACTTTACGGATCTTCATAACAAAGCGTAAACAAAGTTATAGTATGCACGGATGTACTATCTGATCATCCAGAGCGGTTCTTGAAACATATTTTGATAAATAACTCTGACGTTTGCAGGTATTTGCAGTTCTAACTTATATAATATCAAAGTATACTATCTTATCAATACGACGCTATCAAAACCTCAGCGAAACTTTGCGGAACTTCATAACAAAGCGTAAACGAAGTCATACTATGCACGGATGTACTATTTGATCATCCTGAGCGGTTCTTGCTACATATTTAGTTAAATAACTCTGAGCTTTGCAGGTATTTGCAGTTCTAACTTATATAATATTAATGTATACTATCTTATCAATACGACACTATCAAAAACTCAGCGAAACTTTACGGATCTTCATAACAAAGCGTAAACAAAGTTATAGTATGCACGGATGTACTATCTGATCATCCAGAGCGGTTCTTGAAACATATTTTGATAAATAACTCTGACGTTTGCAGGTATTTGCAGTTCTACGTTATATAATATCAATGTATACTATCTTATCAATACGACACAATCAAAACCTCAGCGAAACTTTGCGGAACTTCATCACAAATCGTAAACAAAGTTATACTATGCACGGATGTACTATTTGATCATCCAGAGCGGTTCTTGAAACATATTTTGATAAATAACTCTGAGATTTGCAGGTAGTTGCAGTTCTACCTTATATAATATCAATGTATACTATCTTATCAATACGACACTATCAAAACCTCAGCGAAACTTTGCGGATCTTCATAACAAAGCGTAAACAAAGTTATAGTATGCACGGATGTACTATTTGATCATCCAGAGCGGTTCTTGAAACATATTTTGATAAATAACTCTGAGATTTGCAGGTAGTTGCAGTTCTACCTTATATAATATCAATGTATACTATCTTATTAATACGACACTATCAAAACCTCAGCGAAATTTTGCGGAACTTCATAACAAAGCGTAAACAAAGTTATACTATGCACGGATGTACTATTTGATCATCCTGAGCGGTTCTTGCTACATATTTAGTTAAATAACTCTGAGCTTTGCAGGTATTTGCAGTTCTAACTTATATAATATTAATGTATACTATCTTATCAATACGACACTATCAAAACCTCAGCGAAACTTTACGGATCTTCATAACAAAGCGTAAACAAAGTTATAGTATGCACGGATGTACTATCTGATCATCCAGAGCGGTTCTTAAAACATATTTTGATAAATAACTCTGACGTTTGCAGGTATTTACAGTTCTAACTTATATAATATCAATGTATACTATCTTATCAATACGACTCAATCAAAACCTCAGCGAAACTTTGCGGAACTTCATCACAAATCGTAAACAAAGTTATACTATGCACGGATGTACTATTTGATCATCCAGAGCGGTTCTTGAAACATATTTTGATAAATATCTCTGAGATTTGCAGGTAGTTGCAGTTCTACCTTATATAATATCAATGTATACTATCTTATCAATACGACGCAATGAAAACGTCAGCGATACTTTGCGGGACTTCATCACAAAGCGTAAACAAAGTTATAGTATGCACGGATGTACTATTTGATCATCCAGAGCGGTTCTTGAAACATATTTTGATAAATAACTCTGAGATTTGCAGGTAGTTGCAGTTCTACCTTATATAATATCATAGTATACTATCTTACCAATACGACGCAATGAAAACGTCAGCGATACTTTGCGGAACTTCATCACAAAGCGTAAACAAAGTTATAGTATGCACGGATGTACTATCTGATCATCCAGAGCGTTTCTTGAAACTTATTTTGATAAATAACTCTGACGTTTGCAGGTATTTGCAGTTCTAACTTATATAATATCAATGTATACTATCTTATCAATACGACACTATCAAAACCTCAGCCAAACTTTGCGGAACTTCATAACAAAGCGTAAACAAAGTTATACTATGCACGTATGTACTATTTGATCATCCTGAGCGGTTCTTGCTACATATTTATTTAAATAACTCTGAGCTTTGCAGGTATTTGCAGTTCTAACTTATATAATATTAATGTATACTATCTTATCAATACGACACTATCAAAAACTCAGCGAAACTTTACGGATCTTCATAACAAAGCGTAAACAAAGTTATAGTATGCACGGATGTACTATCTGATCATCCAGAGCGGTTCTTGAAACATATTTTGATAAATAACTCTGACGTTTGCAGGTATTTGCAGTTCTAACTTATATAATATCAATGTATACTATCTTATCAATACGACACTATCAAAACCTCAGCGAAACTTTGCGGAACTTCATAACAAAGCGTAAACAAAGTTATACTATGCACGTATGTACTATTTGATCATCCTGAGCGGTTCTTGCTACATATTTAGTTAAATAACTCTGAGCTTTGCAGGTATTTGCAGTTCTAACTTATATAATATTAATGTATACTATCTTATCAATACGACACTATCAAAAACTCAGCGAAACTTTGCGGATCTTCATAACAAAGCGTAAACAAAGTTATAGTATGCACGGATGTACTATTTGATCATCCAGAGCGGTTCTTGAAACATATTTTGATAAATAACTCTGAGATTTGCAGGTAGTTGCAGTTCTACATTATATAATATCATAGTATACTATCTTACCAATACGACGCAATGAAAACGTCGGCGATACTTTGCGGAACTTCATCACAAAGCGTAAACAAAGTTATAGTATGCACGGATGTACTATCTGATCATCCAGAGCGTTTCTTGAAACTTATTTTGATAAATAACTCTGACGTTTGCAGGTATTTGCAGTTCTAACTTATATAATATCAATGTATACTATCTTATCAATACGACACTATCAAAACATCAGCGATACTTTGCGGAATTTCATCACAAAGCGTAATCAAAGTTATAGTATGCACGGATGTACTATCTGATCATCCAGAGCGTTTCTTGAAACTTATTTCGATAAATAACTCTGACGTTTGCAGGTATTTGCAGCTCTAACTTATATAATATCAATGTATACTATCTTATCAATACGACACTATCAAAACATCAGCGATACTTTGCGGGACTTCATCACAAAGCGTAAACAAAGTTATAGTATGCACGGATGTACTATTTGATCATCCAGAGCGGTTCTTGAAACATATTTTGATAAATAACTTTGAGATTTGCAGGTAGTTGCAGTTCTACCTTATATAATATCATAGTATACTATCTTACCAATACGACGCAATGAAAACGTCAGCGATACTTTGCGGAACTTCATCACAAAGCGTAAACAAAGTTATAGTATGCACGGATGTACTATTTGATCATCCAGAGCGGTTCTTGAAACATATTTTGATAAATAACTCTGAGATTTGCAGGTAGTTGCAGTTCTACCTTATATAATATCAATGTATACTATCTTATGAATACGACACAATCAAAACCTCAGCGATACTTTGCGGAATTTCATAACAAAGTGTGAACAAAGTTATAGTATGCACGGATGTACTATTTGATCATCCAGAGCGGTTCTTGCTACATATTTAGTTAAATAACTCTGAGCTTTGCAGTTAGTTGCAGTTCTACCTTATATAATATCAATGTATACTATCTTATCAATACGACACTATCAAAACCTCAGCGAAATTTTGCGGAACTTCATAACAAAGAGTAAACAAAGTTATACTATGCACGGATGTACTATTTGATCATCCATAGCAGTTCTTGCTACATATTTAGTTAAATAACTCTGAGCTTTGCAGGTAGTTGCAGTTCTACCTTATATAATATCAATATATACTATCTTATCAATACGACACTATCAAAACCTCAGCGAAACTTTGCGGAACTTCATAACAAAGCGTAAACAAAGTTATAGTATGCACGGATGTACTATCTGATCATCCAGAGCGGTTCTTGAAACATATTTTGATAAATAACTCTGAGCTTTGCAGGTATTTGCAGTTCTACCTTATATAATATCAATGTATACTATCTTATCAATACGACGCAATGAAAACGTCAGCGATACTTTGCGGGACTTCATCACAAAGCGTAAACAATGTTATAGTATGCACCGATATACTATTTGATCATCCAGAGCGGTTCTTGAAACATATTTTGATAAAGAACACTGAGATTTGCAGGTTGTTGCAGTTCTACCTTATATAATATCATAGTATACTATCTTACCAATACGACGCAATCAAAACCTCAGCGAAACTTTGCGGAACTTCATCACAAATCGTAAACAAAGTTATACTATGCACGGATGTACTATTTGATCATCCAGAGCGGTTCTTGAAACATATTTTGATATATAACTCTGAGATTTGCAGGTAGTTGCAGTTTTACCTTATATAATATCAATGTATACTATCTTATCAATACGACACAATCAAAACCTCAGCGAAACTTTGCGGAACTTCATCACAAATCGTAAACAAAGTTATACTATGCCCGGATGTACTATTTGATCATCCAGAGCGGTTCTTGAAACATATTTTGATAAATAACTCTGAGATTTGCAGGTAGTTGCAGTTCTACCTTATATAATATCAATGTATACTATCTTATGAATACGACACAATCAAAACCTCAGCGATACTTTGCGGAATTTCATAACAAAGTGTGAACAAAGTTATAGTATGCACGGATGTACTATTTGATCATCCAGAGCGGTTCTTGCTACATATTTAGTTAAATAACTCTGAGCTTTGCAGTTAGTTGCAGTTCTACCTTATATAATATCAATGTATACTATCTTATCAATACGACACTATCAAAACCTCAGCGAAATTTTGCGGAACTTCATAACAAAGAGTAAACAAAGTTATACTATGCACGGATGTACTATTTGATCATCCATAGCAGTTCTTGCTACATATTTAGTTAAATAACTCTGAGCTTTGCAGGTAGTTGCAGTTCTACCTTATATAATATCAATATATACTATCTTATCAATACGACACTATCAAAACCTCAGCGAAACTTTGCGGAACTTCATAACAAAGCGTAAACAAAGTTATAGTATGCACGGATGTACTATTTGATCATCCTGAGCTGTTCTTGCTACATATTTAGTTAAATAACTCTGAGCTTTGCAGGTATTTGCAGTTCTACCTTATATAATATCAATGTATACTATCTTATCAATACGACGCAATGAAAACGTCAGCGATACTTTGCGGGACTTCATCACAAAGCGTAAACAATGTTATAGTATGCACCGATATACTATTTGATCATCCAGAGCGGTTCTTGAAACATATTTTGATAAAGAACACTGAGATTTGCAGGTTGTTGCAGTTCTACCTTATATAATATCATAGTATACTATCTTACCAATACGACGCAATCAAAACCTCAGCGAAACTTTGCGGAACTTCATCACAAATCGTAAACAAAGTTATACTATGCACGGATGTACTATTTGATCATCCAGAGCGGTTCTTGAAACATATTTTGATATATAACTCTGAGATTTGCAGGTAGTTGCAGTTTTACCTTATATAATATCAATGTATACTATCTTATCAATACGACACAATCAAAACCTCAGCGAAACTTTGCGGAACTTCATCACAAATCGTAAACAAAGTTATACTATGCACGGATGTACTATCTGATCATCCAGAGCGGTTCTTGAAACATATTTTGATAAATAACTCTGATGTTTGCAGGTATTTGCAGTTCTAACTTATATAATATCAATGTATACTATCTTATCAATACGACTCAATCAAAACCTCAGCGAAACTTTGCGGAACTTCATAACAAAGCGTAAACAAAGTTATACTATGCAGGGATGTACTATTTGATCATCCATAGCAGTTCTTGCTACATATTTAGTTAAATAACTCTGAGCTTTGCAGGTAGTTGCAGTTCTACCTTATATAATATCAATGTATACTATCTTATCAATACGACACAATCAAAACCTCAGCGAAACTTTGCGGAACTTCATCACAAATCGTAAACAAAGTTATACTATGCACGGATGTACTATTTGATCATCCAGAGCGGTTCTTGATACATATTTTGATAAATAACTCTGAGGTTTGCAGGTAGTTGCAGTTCTACCTTATATAATATCAATGTATACTATCTTATTAATACGACACTATCAAAACCTCAGCGAAATTTTGCGGAACTTCATAACAAAGCGTAAACAAAGTTATACTATGCACGGATGTACTATTTGATCATCCATAGCAGTTCTTGCTACATATTTAGTTAAATAACTCTGAGCTTTGCAGGTAGTTGCAGTTCTACCTTATATAATATCAATGTATACTATCTTATCAATACGACACTATCAAAACCTCAGCGAAACTTTGCGGAACTTCATAACAAAGCGTAAACAAAGTAATAGTATGCACGGATGTACTATTTGATCATCCTGAGCGGTTCTTGCTACATATTTAGTTAAATAACTCTGAGCTTTGCAGGTATTTGCAGTTCTAACTTATATAATATTAATGTATACTATCTTATCAATACGACACTATCAAAACCTCAGCGAAACTTTACTGATCTTCATAACAAAGCGTAAACAAAGTTATAGTATGCACGGATGTACTATCTGATCATCCAGAGCGGTTCTTAAAACATATTTTGATAAATAACTCTGACGTTTGCAGGTATTTGCAGTTCTAACATATATAATATCAATGTATACTATCTTATCAATACGACACTATCAAAACCTCAGCGAAACTTTGCGGAACTTCATAACAAAGCGTAAACAAAGTTATACTATGCACGTATGTACTATTTGATCATCCTGAGCGGATCTTGCTGCATATTTAGTTAAATAACTCTGAGCTTTGCAGGTATTTGCAGTTCTAACTTATATAATATTAATGTATACTATCTTATCAATACGACACTATCAAAAACTCAGCGAAACTTTACGGATCTTCATAACAAAGCGTAAACAAAGTTATAGTATGCACGGATGTACTATCTGATCATCCAGAGCGGTTCTTGAAACATATTTTGATAAATAACTCTGACGTTTGCAGGTATTTGCAGTTCTAACTTATATAATATCAATGTATACTATCTTATCAATACGACTCAATCAAAACCTCAGCGAAACTTTGCGGAACTTCATCACAAATCGTAAACAAAGTTATACTATGCACGGATGTACTATTTGATCATCCAGAGCGGTTCTTGAAACATATTTTGATAAATATCTCTGAGATTTGCAGGTAGTTGCAGTTCTACCTTATATAATATCAATGTATACTATCTTATCAATACGACGCAATGAAAACGTCAGCGATACTTTGCGGGACTTCATCACAAAGCGTAAACAAAGTTATAGTATGCACGGATGTACTATTTGATCATCCAGAGCGGTTCTTGAAACATATTTTGATAAATAACTCTGAGATTTGCAGGTAGTTGCAGTTCTACCTTATATAATATCATAGTATACTATCTTACCAATACGACGCAATGAAAACGTCAGCGATACTTTGCGGAACTTCATCACAAAGCGTAAACAAAGTTATAGTATGCACGGATGTACTATCTGATCATCCAGAGCGTTTCTTGAAACTTATTTTGATAAATAACTCTGACGTTTGCAGGTATTTGCAGTTCTAACTTATATAATATCAATGTATACTATCTTATCAATACGACACTATCAAAACCTCAGCGATACTTTGCGGAACTTCATAACAAAGCGTAAACAAAGTTATACTATGCACGTATGTACTATTTGATCATCCTGAGCGGTTCTTGCTACATATTTAGTTAAATAACTCTGAGCTTTGCAGGTATTTGCAGTTCTAACTTATATAATATTAATGTATACTATCTTATCAATACGACACTATCAAAAACTCAGCGAAACTTTACGGATCTTCATAACAAAGCGTAAACAAAGTTATAGTATGCACGGATGTACTATCTGATCATCCAGAGCGGTTCTTGAAACATATTTTGATAAATAACTCTGACGTTTGCAGGTATTTGCAGTTCTAACTTATATAATATCAATGTATACTATCTTATCAATACGACACTATCAAAACCTAAGCGAAACTTTGCGGAACTTCATAACAAAGCGTAAACAAAGTTATACTATGCACGTATGTACTATTTGATCATCCTGAGCGGATCTTGCTACATATTTAGTTAAATAACTCTGAGCTTTGCAGGTATTTGCAGTTCTAACTTATATAATATTAATGTATACTATCTTATCAATACGACACTATCAAAAACTCAGCGAAACTTTACGAATCTTCATAACAAAGCGTAAACAAAGTTATAGTATGCACGGATGTACTATCTGATCATCCAGAGCGGTTCTTGAAACATATTTTGATAAATAACTCTGACGTTTGCAGGTATTTGCAGTTCTAACTTATATAATATCAATGTATACTATCTTATCAATACGACTCAATCAAAACCTCAGCGAAACTTTGCGGAACTTCATCACAAATCGTAAACAAAGTTATACTATGCACGGATGTACTATTTGATCATCCAGAGCGGTTCTTGAAACATATTTTGATAAATATCTCTGAGGTTTGCAGGTAGTTGCAGTTCTACCTTATATAATATCAATGTATACTATCGTATCAATACGACGCAATGAAAACGTCAGCGATACTTTGCGGGACTTCATCACAAAGCGTAAACAAAGTTATAGTATGCACGGATGTACTATTTGATCATCCAGAGCGGTTCTTGAAACATATTTTGATAAATAACTCTGTGATTTGCAGGTAGTTGCAGTTCTACCTTATATAATATCATAGTATACTATCTTACCAACACGACGCAATGAAAACGTCAGCGATACTTTGCGGAACTTCATCACAAAGCGTAAACAAAGTTATAGTATGCACGGATGTACTATCTGATCATCCAGAGCGTTTCTTGAAACATATTTTGATAAATAACTCTGACGTTTGCAGGTATTTGCAGTTCTAACTTATATAATATCAATGTATACTATCTTATCAATACGACACTATCAAAACATCAGCGATACTTTGCGGAATTTCATCACAAAGCGTAAACAAAGTTATACTATGCACGGATGTACTATTTGATCATCCATAGCAGTTCTTGCTACATATTTAGTTAAATAACTCTGAGCTTTGCAGTTAGTTGCAGTTCTACCTTATATAATATCAATGTATACTATCTTATCAATACGACACTATCAAAAACTCAGCGAAACTTTACGGATCTTCATAACAAAGCGTAAACAAAGTTATAGTATGCACGGATGTACTATCTGATCATCCAGAGCAGTTCTTGCTACATATTTAGTTAAATAACTCTGAGCTTTGCAGGTAGTTGCAGTTCTACCTTATATAATATCAATATATACTATCTTATCAATACGACACTATCAAAACCTCAGCGAAACTTTGCGGAACTTCATAACAAAGCGTAAACAAAGTTATAGTATGCACGGATGTACTATTTGATCATCCTGAGCGGTTCTTGCTACATATTTAGTTAAATAACTCTGAGCTTTGCAGGTATTTGCAGTTCTACTTTATATAATATCAATGTATACTATCTTATCAATACGACGCAATGAAAACGTCAGCGATACTTTGCGGAACTTCATCACAAAGCGTAAACAAAGTTATAGTATGCACCGATATACTATTTGATCATCCAGAGCGGTTCTTGAAACATATTTTGATAAAGAACACTGAGATTTGCAGGTTGTTGCAGTTCTACCTTATATAATATCATAGTATACTATCTTACCAATACGACGCAATCAAAACCTCAGCGAAACTTTGCGGAACTTCATCACAAATCGTAAACAAAGTTATACTATGCACGGATGTACTATTTGATCATCCAGAGCGGTTCTTGAAACATATTTAGTTAAATAACTCTGAGCTTTGCAGGTAGGTGCAGTTCTACCTTATATAATATCAATGTATACTATCTTATCAATACGACACAATCAAAACCTCAGCGAAACTTTGCGGAACTTCATCACAAATCGTAAACAAAGTTATACTATGCACGGATGTACTATTTGATCATCCAGAGCGGTTCTTGAAACATATTTTGATAAATAACTCTGAGGTTTGCAGGTAGTTGCAGTTCTACCTTATATAATATCAATGTATACTATCTTATTAATACGACACTATCAAAACCTCAGCGAAATTTTGCGGAACTTCATAACAAAGCGTAAACAAAGTTATACTATGCACGGATGTACTATTTGATCATCCATAGCAGTTCTTGCTACATATTTAGTTAAATAACTCTGAGCTTTGCAGGTAGTTGCAGTTCTACCTTATATAATATCAATGTATATTATCTTATCAATACGACACTATCAAAACCTCAGCGAAACTTTGCGGAACTTCATAACAAAGCGTAAACAAAGTAATAGTATGCACGGATGTACTATTTGATCATCCTGAGCGGTTCTTGCTACATATTTAGTTAAATAACTCTGAGCTTTGCTGGTATTTGCAGTTCTAACTTATATAATATTAATGTATACTATCTTATCAATACGACACTATCAAAACCTCAGCGAAACTTTACGGATCTTCATAACAAAGCGTAAACAAAGTTATAGTATGCACGGATGTACTATCTGATCATCCAGAGCGGTTCTTAAAACATATTTTGATAAATAACTCTGACGTTTGCAGGTATTTGCAGTTCTAACATATATAATATCAATGTATACTATCTTATCAATACGACTCAATCAAAACCTCAGCGAAACTTTGCGGCACTTCATCACAAATCGTAAACTAAGTTATACTATGCACGGATGTACTATTTGATCATCCAGAGCGGTTCTTGAAACATATTTTGATAAATATCTCTGAGATTTGCAGGTAGTTGCAGTTCTACCTTATATAATATCAATGTATACTATCTTATCAATACGACGCAATGAAAACGTCAGCGATACTTTGCGGGACTTCATCACAAAGCGTAAACAAAGTTATAGTATGCACGGATGTACTATTTGATCATCCAGAGCGGTTCTTGAAACATATTTTGATAAATAACTCTGACGTTTGCAGGTATTTGCAGTTCTAACTTATATAATATCAATGTATACTATCTTATCAATACGACACTATCAAAACCTCAGCGAAACTTTGCGGAACTTCATAACAAAGCGTAAACAAAGTTATACTATGCACGTATGTACTATTTGATCATCCTGAGCGGATCTTGCTACATATTTAGTTAAATAACTCTGAGCTTTGCAGGTATTTGCAGTTCTAACTTATATAATATTAATGTATACTATCTTATCAATACGACACCATCAAAAACTCAGCGAAACTTTACGGATCTTCATAACAAAGCGTAAACAAAGTTATAGTATGCACGGATGTACTATCTGATCATCCAGAGCGGTTCTTGAAACATATTTTGATAAATAACTCTGACGTTTGCAGGTATTTGCAGTTCTAACTTATATAATATCAATGTATACTATCTTATCAATACGACACTATCAAAACCTCAGCGAAACTGTGCGGAACTTCATAACAAAGCGTAAACAAAGTTATACTATGCACGTATGTACTATTTGATCATCCTGAGCGGATCTTGCTACATATTTAGTTAAATAACTCTGAGCTTTGCAGGTATTTGCAGTTCTAACTTATATAATATTAATGTATACTATCTTATCAATACGACACTATCAAAAACTCAGCGAAACTTTACGGATCTTCATAACAAAGCGTAAACAAAGTTATAGTATGCACGGATGTACTATCTGATCATCCAGAGCGGTTCTTGAAACATATTTTGATAAATAACTCTGACGTTTGCAGGTATTTGCAGTTCTAACTTATATAATATCAATGTATACTATCTTATCAATACGACTCAATCAAAACCTCAGCGAAACTTTGCGGAACTTCATCACAAATCGTAAACAAAGTTATACTATGCACGGATGTACTATTTGATCATCCAGAGCGGTTCTTGAAACATATTTTGATAAATATCTCTGAGATTTGCAGGTAGTTGCAGTTCTACCTTATATAATATCAATGTATACTATCTTATCAATACGACGCAATGAAAACGTCAGCGATACTTTGCGGGACTTCATCACAAAGCGTAAACAAAGTTATAGTATGCACGGATGTACTATTTGATCATCCAGAGCGGTTCTTGAAACATATTTTGATAAATAACTCTGAGATTTGCAGGTAGTTGCAGTTCTACCTTATATAATATCATAGTATACTATCTTACCAATACGACGCAATGAAAACGTCAGCGATACTTTGCGGAACTTCATCACAAAGCGTAAACAAAGTTATAGTATGCACGGATGTACTATCTGATCATCCAGAGCGTTTCTTGAAACTTATTTTGATAAATAACTCTGACGTTTGCAGGTATTTGCAGTTCTAACTTATATAATATCAATGTATACTATCTTATCAATACGACACTATCAAAACATCAGCGATACTTTGCGGAATTTCATCACAAAGCGTAAACAAAGTTATAGTATGCACGGATGTACTATCTGATCATCCAGAGCGTTTCTTGAAACTTATTTTGATAAATAACTCTGACGTTTGCAGGTATTTGCAGTTCTAACTTATATAATATCAATGTATACTATCTTATCAATACGACACTATCAAAACATCAGCGATACTTTGCGGGACTTCATCACAAAGCGTAAACAAAGTTATAGTATGCACGGATGTACTATTTGATCATCCAGAGCGGTTCTTGAAACATATTTTGATAAATAACTTTGAGATTTGCAGGTAGTTGCAGTTCTACCTTATATAATATCATAGTATACTATCTTACCAATACGACGCAATGAAAACGTCAGCGATACTTTGCGGAACTTCATCACAAAGCGTAAACAAAGTTATAGTATGCACGGATGTACTATTTGATCATCCTGAGCGGTTCTTGCTACATATTTAGTTAAATAACTCTGACGTTTGCATGTATTTGCAGTTCTAACTTATAAAATATCAATGTATACTATCTTATCAATACGACACTATCAAAACCTCAGCGAAACTTTACGGATCTTCATAACAAAGCGTAAACAAAGTTATAGTATGCACGGATGTACTATCTGATCATCCAGAGCGGTTCTTGAAACATATTTTGATAAATAACTCTGACGTTTGCTGGTATTTGCAGTTCTAACTTATATAATATCAATGTATACTATCTTATCAATACGACACTATCAAAACCTCAGCGAAACTGTGCGGAACTTCATAACAAAGCGTAAACAAAGTTATACTATGCACGTATGTACTATTTGATCATCCTGAGCGGATCTTGCTACATATTTAGTTAAATAACTCTGAGCTTTGCAGGTATTTGCAGTTCTAACTTATATAATATTAATGTATACTATCTTATCAATACGACACTATCAAAAACTCAGCGAAACTTTACGGATCTTCATAACAAAGCGTAAACAAAGTTATAGTATGCACGGATGTACTATCTGATCATCCAGAGCGGTTCTTGAAACATATTTTGATAAATAACTCTGACGTTTGCAGGTATTTGCAGTTCTAACTTATATAATATCAATGTATACTATCTTATCAATACGACTCAATCAAAACCTCAGCGAAACTTTGCGGAACTTCATCACAAATCGTAAACAAAGTTATACTATGCACGGATGTACTATTTGATCATCCAGAGCGGTTCTTGAAACATATTTTGATAAATATCTCTGAGATTTGCAGGTAGTTGCAGTTCTACCTTATATAATATCAATGTATACTATCTTATCAATACGACGCAATGAAAACGTCAGCGATACTTTGCGGGACTTCATCACAAAGCGTAAACAAAGTTATAGTATGCATGGATGTACTATTTGATCATCCAGAGCGGTTCTTGAAACATATTTTGATAAATAACTCTGAGATTTGCAGGTAGTTGCAGTTCTACCTTATATAATATCATAGTATACTATCTTACCAATACGACGCAATGAAAACGTCAGCGATACTTTGCGGAACTTCATCACAAAGCGTAAACAAAGTTATAGTATGCACGGATGTACTATCTGATCATCCAGAGCGTTTCTTGAAACTTATTTTGATAAATAACTCTGACGTTTGCAGGTATTTGCAGTTCTAACTTATATAATATCAATGTATACTATCTTATCAATACGACACTATCAAAACATCAGCGATACTTTGCGGAATTTCATCACAAAGCGTAAACAAAGTTATAGTATGCACGGATGTACTATCTGATCATCCAGAGCGTTTCTTGAAACTTATTTTGATAAATAACTCTGACGTTTGCAGGTATTTGCAGTTCTAACTTATATAATATCAATGTATACTATCTTATCAATACGACACTATCCAAACATATGCGATACTTTGCGGGACTTCATCACAAAGCGTAAACAAAGTTATAGTATGCACGGATGTACTATTTGATCATCCAGAGCGGTTCTTGAAACATATTTTGATAAATAACTTTGAGATTTGCAGGTAGTTGCAGTTCTACCTTATATAATATCATAGTATACTATCTTACCAATACGACGCAATGAAAACGTCAGCGATACTTTGCGGAACTTCATCACAAAGCGTAAACAAAGTTATAGTATGCACGGATGTACTATTTGATCATCCAGAGCGGTTCTTGAAACATATTTTGATAAATAACTCTGACGTTTGCAGGTATTTGCAGTTCTAACTTATATAATATCAATGTATACTATCTTATCAATACGACACTATCAAAACCTCAGCGAAACTTTACGGATCTTCATAACACAGCGTAAACAAAGTTATAGTATGCACGGATGTACTATTTGATCATCCTGAGCCGTTCTTGCTACATATTTAGTTAAATAACTCTGAGCTTTGCAGGTATTTGCAGTTCTAACTTATATAATATTAATGTATACTATCTTATCAATACGACACTATCAAAAACTCAGCGAAACTTTGCGGAACTTCATCACAAAGCGTAAACAAAGTTATAGTATGCACGGATGTACTATTTGATCATCCTGAGCGGTTCTTGCTACATATTTAGTTAAATAACTCTGACGTTTGCAGGTATTTGCAGTTCTAACTTATAAAATATCAATGTATACTATCTTATCAATACGACGCAATGAAAACGTCAGCGATACTTTGCGGGACTTCATCACAAAGCGTAAACAAAGTTATAGTATGCACGGATGTACTATTTGATCATCCAGAGCGGTTCTTGAAACATATTTTGATAAATAACTCTGAGATTTGCAGGTAGTTGCAGTTCTACCTTATATAATATCATAGTATACTATCTTACCAATACGACGCAATGAAAACGTCAGCGATACTTTGCGGAACTTCATCACAAAGCGTAAACAAAGTTATAGTATGCACGGATGTACTATCTGATCATCCAGAGCGTTTCTTGAAACTTATTTTGATAAATAACTCTGACGTTTGCAGGTATTTGCAGTTCTAACTTATATAATATCAATGTATACTATCTTATCAATACGACACTATCAAAACATCAGCGATACTTTGCGGAATTTCATCACAAAGCGTAAACAAAGTTATAGTATGCACGGATGTACTATCTGATCATCCAGAGCGTTTCTTGAAACTTATTTTGATAAATAACTCTGACGTTTGCAGGTATTTGCAGTTCTAACTTATATAATATCAATGTATACTATCTTATCAATACGACACTATCAAAACATCAGCGATACTTTGCGGGACTTCATCACAAAGCGTAAACAAAGTTATATTATGCACGGATGTACTATTTGATCATCCTGAGCGGTTCTTGCTACATATTTAGTTAAATAACTCTGACGTTTGCAGGTATTTGCAGTTCTAACTTATAAAATATCAATGTATACTATCTTATGAATACGACACAATCAAAACCTCAGCGAAATTTTGCTGAACTTCATAACAAAGCGTAAACAAAGTTATACTATGCACGGATGTACTATTTGATCATCCATAGCAGTTCTTGCTACATATTTAGTTAAATAACTCTGAGCTTTGCAGGTAGTTGCAGTTCTACCTTATATAATATCAATGTATACTATCTTATCAATACGACACTATCAAAACCTCAGCGAAACTTTGCGGAACTTCATAACAAAGCGTAAACAAAGTTATACTATGCACGTATGTACTATTTGATCATCCTGAGCCGTTCTTGCTACATATTTAGTTAAATAACTCTGAGCTTTGCAGGTATTTGCAGTTCTAACTTATATAATATTAATGTATACTATCTTATCAATACGACACTATCAAAAACTCAGCGAAACTTTACGGATCTTCATAACAAAGCGTAAGCAAAGTTATAGTATGCACGGATGTACTATTTGATCATCCAGAGCGGTTCTTGAAACATATTTTGATAAATAACTTTGAGATTTGCAGGTAGTTGCAGTTCTAACTTATAAAATATCAATGTATACTATCTTATGAATACGACACAATCAAAACCTCAGCGATACTTTGCGGAATTTCATAACAAAGTGTGAACAAAGTTATAGTATGCACGGATGTACTATTTGATCATCCAGAGCGGTTCTTGAAACATATTTTGATAAATAACTCTGAGATTTGCAGGTAGTTGCAGTTCTACCTTATATAATATCAATGTATACTATCTTATTAATACGACACTATCAAAACCTCAGCGAAATTTTGCTGAACTTCATAACAAAGCGTAAACAAAGTTATACTATGCACGGATGTACTATTTGATCATCCATAGCAGTTCTTGCTACATATTTAGTTAAATAACTCTGAGCTTTGCAGGTAGTTGCAGTTCTACCTTATATAATATCAATGTATACTATCTTATCAATACGACACTATCAAAACCTCAGCGAAACTTTGCGGAACTTCATAACAAAGCGTAAACAAAGTTATACTATGCACGTATGTACTATTTGATCATCCTGAGCCGTTCTTGCTACATATTTAGTTAAATAACTCTGAGCTTTGCAGGTATTTGCAGTTCTAACTTATATAATATTAATGTATACTATCTTATCAATACGACACTATCAAAAACTCAGCGAAACTTTACGGATCTTCATAACAAAGCGTAAACAAAGTTATAGTATGCACGGATGTACTATCTGATCATCCAGAGCGGTTCTTGAAACATATTTTGATAAATAACTCTGACGTTTGCAGGTATTTGCAGTTCTAACTTATATAATATCAATGTATACTATCTTATCAATACGACACAATCAAAACCTCAGCGAAACTTTGCGGAACTTCATCACAAAGCGTAAACAAAGTTATAGTATGCACGGATGTACTAATTGATCATCCTGAGCGGTTCTTGCTACATATTTAGTTAAATAACTCTGACGTTTGCAGGTATTTGCAGTTCTAACTTATAAAATATCAATGTATACTATCTTATGAATACGACACAATCAAAACCTCAGCGATACTTTGCGGAATTTCATAACAAATTGTGAACAAAGTTATAGTATGCACGGATGTACTATTTGATCATCCAGAGCGGTTCTTGAAACATATTTTGATAAATAACTCTGAGATTTGCAGGTAGTTGCAGTTCTACCTTATATAATATCAATGTATACTATCTTATTAATACGACACTATCAAAACCTCAGCGAAATTTTGCTGAACTTCATAACAAAGCGTAAACAAAGTTATACTATGCACGGATGTACTATTTGATCATCCATAGCAGTTCTTGCTACATATTTAGTTAAATAACTCTGAGCTTTGCAGGTAGTTGCAGTTCTACCTTATATAATATCAATGTATACTATCTTATCAATACGACACTATCAAAACCTCAGCGAAACTTTGCGGAACTTCATAACAAAGCGTAAACAAAGTTATACTATGCACGTATGTACTATTTGATCATCCTGAGCCGTTCTTGCTACATATTTAGTTAAATAACTCTGAGCTTTGCAGGTATTTGCAGTTCTAACTTATATAATATTAATGTATACTATCTTATCAATACGACACTATCAAAAACTCAGCGAAACTTTACGGATCTTCATAACAAAGCGTAAACAAAGTTATAGTATGCACGGATGTACTATCTGATCATCCAGAGCGGTTCTTGAAACATATTTTGATAAATAACTCTGACGTTTGCAGGTATTTGCAGTTCTAACTTATATAATATCAATGTATACTATCTTATCAATACGACACAATCAAAACCTCAGCGAAACTTTGCGGAACTTCATCACAAATCGTAAACAAAGTTATACTATGCACGGATGTACTATTTGATCATCCATAGCAGTTCTTGCTACATATTTAGTTAAATAACTCTGAGCTTTGCAGGTAGTTGCAGTTCTAACTTATATAATATCAATGTATACTATCTTATCAATACGACACTATCAAAACATCAGCGATACTTTGCGGAATTTAATAACAAAGTGTGAACAAAGTTATACTATGCACGGATGTACTATTTGATCATCCAGAGCGGTTCTTGAAACATATTTTGATAAATATCTCTGAGATTTGCAGGTAGTTGCAGTTCTACCTTATATAATATCAATGTATACTATCTTATCAATACGACGCAATGAAAACGTCAGAGATACTTTGCGGGACTTCATCACAAAGCGTAAACAAAGTTATAGTATGCACGGATGTACTATTTGATCATCCAGAGCGGTTCTTGAAACATATTTTGATAAATAACTCTGAGCTTTGCAGGTATTTGCAGTTCTAACTTATATAATATCAATGTATACTATCTTATCAATACGACACTATCAAATCCTCAGCTAAATTTTGCGGAACTTCATAACAAAGCGCAAACAAAGTTATACTATGCAAGTATGTACTATTTGATCATCCTGAGCGGTTCTTGCTACATATTTTGTTAAATAACTCCGAGCTTTGCAGGTATTTGCAGTTCTAACTTATATAATATCAATGTATACTATCTTGTCAATACGACACAATCAAAACCTCAGCGAAACTTTGCGGAACTTCATCACAAATCGTAAACAAAGTTATACTATGCACGGATGTACTATTTGATCATCCAGAGCGGTTCTTGAAACATATTTTGATAAATAACTCTGACGTTTGCAGGTATTTGCAGTTCTAACTTATATAATATCAATGTATACCATCTTATCAATACGACACAATCAAAACCTCAGCGAAACTTTGCGGAACTTCATCACAAAGCGTAAACAAAGTTATAGTATGCACGGATGTACTATTTGATCATCCTGAGCGGTTCTTGCTACATATTTAGTTAAATAACTCTGACGTTTGCAGTTATTTGCAGTTCTAACTTATAAAATATCAATGTATACTATCTTATGAATACGACACAATCAAAACCTCAGCGATACTTTGCGGAATTTCATAACAAAGTGTGAACAAAGTTATAGTATGCACGGATGTACTATTTGATCATCCAGAGCGGTTCTTGAAACATATTTTAATAAATAACTCTGAGATTTGCAGGTAGTTGCAGTTCTACCTTATATAATATCAATGTATACTATCTTATTAATACGACACTATCAAAACCTCAGCGATACTTTGCGGAATTTCATAACAAAGTGTGAACAAAGTTATAGTATGCACGGATGTACTATTTGATCATCCAGAGCGGTTCTTGAAACATATTTTGATAAATAACTCTGAGATTTGCAGGTTGTTGCAGTTCTACCTTATATAATATCATAGTATACTATCTTACCAATACGACGCAATGAAAACGTCAGCGATACTTTGCGGAACTTCATCACAAAGCGTAAACAAAGTTATAGTATGCACGGATGTACTATTTGATCATCCTGAGCGGTTCTTGCTACATATTTAGTTAAATAACTCTGACGTTTGCAGGTATTTGCAGTTCTAACTTATAAAATATCAATGTATACTATCTTATGAATACGACACAATCAAAACCTCAGCGATACTTTGCGGAATTTCATAACAAAGTGTGAACAAAGTTATAGTATGCACGGATGTACTATTTGATCATCCAGAGCGGTTCTTGAAACATATTTTAATAAATAACTCTGAGATTTGCAGGTAGTTGCAGTTCTACCTTATATAATATCAATGTATACTATCTTATTAATACGACACTATCAAAACCTCAGCGAAATTTTGCGGAACTTCATAACAAAGCGTAAACAAAGTTATACTATGCACGGATGTACTATTTGATCATCCAGAGCGGTTCTTGAAACATATTTTGATAAATAACTCTGAGATTTGCAGGTAGTTGCAGTTCTACCTTATATAATATCATAGTATACTATCTTACCAATACTACGCAATGAAAACGTCAGCGATACTTTGCGGAACTTCATCACAAAGCGTAAACAAAGTTATAGTATGCACGGATGTACTATTTGATCATCCTGAGCGGTTCTTGCTACATATTTAGTTAAATAACTCTGACGTTTGCAGGTATTTGCAGTTCTAACTTATAAAATATCAATGTATACTATCTTATGAATACGACACAATCAAAACCTCAGCGATACTTTGCGGAATTTCATAACAAAGTGTGAACAAAGTTATAGTATGCACGGATGTACTATTTGATCATCCAGAGCGGTTCTTGAAACATATTTTAATAAATAACTCTGAGATTTGCAGGTAGTTGCAGTTCTACCTTATATAATATCAATGTATACTATCTTATCAATACGACACTATCAAAACCTCAGCGAAATTTTGCGGAACTTCATAACAAAGCGTAAACAAAGTTATACTATGCACGGATGTACTATTTGATCATCCATAGCAGTTCTTGCTACATATTTAGTTAAATAACTCTGAGCTTTGCAGGTAGTTGCAGTTCTACCTTATATAATATCAATGTATACTATCTTATCAATACGACACTATCAAAACCTCAGCGAAACTTTGCGGAACTTCATCACAAAGCGTAAACAAAGTTATAGTATGCACGGATGTACTATTTGATCATCCTGAGCGGTTCTTGCTACATATTTAGTTAAATAACTCTGACGTTTGCAGGTATTTGCAGTTCTAACTTATAAAATATCAATGTATACTATCTTATGAATACGACACAATCAAAACCTCAGCGATACTTTGCGGAATTTCATAACAAAGTGTGAACAAAGTTATAGTATGCACGGATGTACTATTTGATCATCCTGAGCGGTTCTTGAAACATATTTTGATAAATAACTCTGAGATTTGCAGGTAGTTGCAGTTCTACCTTATATAATATCAATGTATACTATCTTATTAATACGACACTATCAAAACCTCAGCGAAATTTTGCTGAACTTCATAACAAAGCGTAAACAAAGTTATACTATGCACGGATGTACTATTTGATCATCCATAGCAGTTCTTGCTACATATTTAGTTAAATAACTCTGAGCTTTGCAGGTAGTTGCAGTTCTACCTTATATAATATCAATGTATACTATCTTATCAATACGACACTATCAAAACCTCAGCGAAACTTTGCGGAACTTCATAACAAAGCGTAAACAAAGTTATACTATGCACGTATGTACTATTTGATCATCCTGAGCCGTTCTTGCTACATATTTAGTTAAATAACTCTGAGCTTTGCAGGTATTTGCAGTTCTAACTTATATAATATTAATGTATACTATCTTATCAATACGACACTATCAAAAACTCAGCGAAACTTTACGGATCTTCATAACAAAGCGTAAACAAAGTTATAGTATGCACGGATGTACTATCTGATCATCCAGAGCGGTTCTTGAAACATATTTTGATAAATAACTCTGACGTTTGCAGGTATTTGCAGTTCTAACTTATATAATATCAATGTATACTATCTTATCAATACGACACAATCAAAACCTCAGCGAAACTTTGCGGAACTTCATCACAAAGCGTAAACAAAGTTATAGTATGCACGGATGTACTATTTGATCATCCTGAGCGGTTCTTGCTACATATTTAGTTAAATAACTCTGACGTTTGCAGGTATTTGCAGTTCTAACTTATAAAATATCAATGTATACTATCTTATGAATACGACACAATCAAAACCTCAACGATACTTTGCGGAATTTCATAACAAATTGTGAACAAAGTTATAGTATGCACGGATGTACTATTTGATCATCCAGAGCGGTTCTTGAAACATATTTTGATAAATAACTCTGAGATTTGCAGGTAGTTGCAGTTCTACCTTATATAATATCAATGTATACTATCTTATTAATACGACACTATCAAAACCTCAGCGAAATTTTGCTGAACTTCATAACAAAGCGTAAACAAAGTTATACTATGCACGGATGTACTATTTGATCATCCATAGCAGTTCTTGCTACATATTTAGTTAAATAACTCTGAGCTTTGCAGGTAGTTGCAGTTCTACCTTATATAATATCAATGTATACTATCTTATCAATACGACACTATCAAAACCTCAGCGAAACTTTGCGGAACTTCATCACAAATCGTAAACAAAGTTATACTATGCACGGATGTACTATTTGATCATCCATAGCAGTTCTTGCTACATATTTAGTTAAATAACTCTGAGCTTTGCAGGTAGTTGCAGTTCTAACTTATATAATATCAATGTATACTATCTTATCAATACGACACTATCAAAACATCAGCGATACTTTGCGGAATTTAATAACAAAGTGTGAACAAAGTTATACTATGCACGGATGTACTATTTGATCATCCAGAGCGGTTCTTGAAACATATTTTGATAAATATCTCTGAGATTTGCAGGTAGTTGCAGTTCTACCTTATATAATATCAATGTATACTATCTTATCAATACGACGCAATGAAAACGTCAGCGATACTTTGCGGGACTTCATCACAAAGCGTAAACAAAGTTATAGTATGCACGGATGTACTATTTGATCATCCAGAGCGGTTCTTGAAACATATTTTGATAAATAACTCTGAGATTTGCAGGTAGTTGCAGTTCTACCTTATATAATATCATAGTATACTATCTTACCAATACGACGCAATGAAAACGTCAGCGATACTTTGCGGAACTTCATCACAAAGCGTAAACAAAGTTATAGTATGCACGGATGTACTATCTGATCATCCAGAGCGTTTCTTGAAACTTATTTTGATAAATAACTCTGACGTTTGCAGGTATTTGCAGTTCTATCTTATATAATATCAATGTATACTATCTTATCAATACGACACTATCAAACCATCAGCGATACTTTGCGGAATTTCATCACAAAGCGTAAACAAAGTTATAGTATGCACGGATGTACTATCTGATCATCCAGAGCGTTTCTTGAAACTTATTTTGATAAATAACTCTGACGTTTGCAGGTATTTGCAGTTCTAACTTATATAATATCAATGTATACTATCTTATCAATACGACACTATCAAAACATCAGCGATACTTTGCGGGACTTCATCACAAAGCGTAAACAAAGTTATAGTATGCACGGATGTACTATTTGATCATCCAGAGCGGTTCTTGAAACATATTTTGATAAATAACTTTGAGATTTGCAGGTAGTTGCAGTTCTACCTTATATAATATCATAGTATACTATCTTACCAATACGACGCAATGAAAACGTCAGCGATACTTTGCGGAACTTCATCACAAAGCGTAAACAAAGTTATAGTATGCACGGATGTACTATTTGATCATCCAGAGCGGTTCTTGAAACATATTTTGATAAATAACTCTGAGATTTGCAGGTAGTTGCAGTTCTACCTTATATAATATCATAGTATTCTATCTTACCAATACGACGCAATGAAAACGTCAGCGATACTTTGCGGAACTTCATCACAAAGCGTAAAGAAAGTTATAGTATGCACGGATGTACTATTTGATCATCCTGAGCGGTTCTTGCTACATATTTAGTTAAATAACTCTGACGTTTGCAGGTATTTGCAGTTCTAACTTATAAAATATCAATGTATACTATCTTATGAATACGACACAATCAAAACCTCAGCGATACTTTGCGTAATTTCATAACAAAGTGTGAACAAAGTTATAGTATGCACGGATGTACTATTTGATCATCCTGAGCCGTTCTTGCTACATATTTAGTTAAATAACTCTGAGCTTTGCAGGTATTTGCAGTTCTAACTTATATAATATTAATGTATACTATCTTATCAATACGACACTATCAAAAACTCAGCGAAGCTTTACGGATCTTCATAACAAAGCGTAAACAAAGTTATAGTATGCACGGATGTACTATTTGATCATCCATAGCAGTTCTTGCTACATATTTAGTTAAATAACTCTGAGCTTTGCAGGTATTTGCAGTTCTAACTTATATAATATTAATGTATACTATCTTATCAATACGACACTATCAAAAACTCAGCGAAGCTTTACGGATCTTCATAACAAAGCGTAAACAAAGTTATAGTATGCACGGATGTACTATTTGATCATCCATAGCAGTTCTTGCTACATATTTAGTTAAATAACTCTGAGCTTTGCAGGTAGTTGCAGATCTAACTTATATAATATCAATGTATACTATCTTATCAATACGACACTATCAAAACATCAGCGATACTTTGCGGAATTTAATAACAAAGTGTGAACAAAGTTATACTATGCACGGATTTACTATTTGATCATCCAGAGCGGTTCTTGAAACATATTTTGATAAATAACTCTGAGCTTTGCAGGTATTTGCAGTTCTAACTTATATAATATCAATGTATACTATCTTATCAATACGACACTATCAAATCCTCAGCTAAATTTTGCGGATCTTCATAACAAAGCGTAAACAAAGTTATAGTATGCACGGATGTACTATTTGATCATCCTGAGCGGTTCTTGCTACATATTTAGTTAAATAACTCTGACGTTTGCAGGTATTTGCAGTTCTACCTTATATAATATCAATGTATACTATCTTATTAATACGACACTATCAAAACCTCAGCGAAATTTTGCTGAACTTCATAACAAAGCGTAAACAAAGTTATACTATGCACGGATGTACTATTTGATCATCCATAGCAGTTCTTGCTACATATTTAGTTAAATAACTCTGAGCTTTGCAGGTAGTTGCAGTTCTACCTTATATAATATCAATCTATACTATCTTATCAATACGACACTATCAAAACCTCAGCGAAACTTTGCGGAACTTCATAACAAAGCGTAAACAAAGTTATACTATGCACGTATGTACTATTTGATCATCCTGAGCCGTTCTTGCTACATATTTAGTTAAATAACTCTGAGCTTTGCAGGTATTTGCAGTTCTAACTTATATAATATCAATGTATACTATCTTATCAATACGACACTATCAAAACATCAGCGACACTTTGCGGGACTTCATCACAAAGCGTAAACAAAGTTATAGTATGCACGGATGTACTATTTGATCATCCAGAGCGGTTCTTGAAACATATTTTGATAAATAACTTTGAGATTTGCAGGTAGTTGCAGTTCTACCTTATATAATATCATAGTATACTATCTTACCAATACGACGCAATGAAAACGTCAGCGATACTTTGCGGAACTTCATCACAAAGCGTAAACAAAGTTATAGTATGCACGGATGTACTATTTGATCATCCAGAGCGGTTCTTGAAACATATTTTGATAAATAACTCTGAGATTTGCAGGTAGTTGCAGTTCTACCTTATATAATATCATAGTATTCTATCTTACCAATACGACGCAATGAAAACGTCAGCGAAATTTTGCTGAACTTCATCACAAAGCGTAAACAAAGTTATAGTATGCACGGATGTACTATTTGATCATCCTGAGCGGTTCTTGCTACATATTTAGTTAAATAACTCTGACGTTTGCAGGTATTTGCAGTTCTAACTTATAAAATATCAATGTATACTATCTTATGAATACGACACAATCAAAACCTCAGCGATACTTTGCGGAATTTCATAACAAAGTGTGAACAAAGTTATAGTATGCACGGATGTACTATTTGATCATCCAGAGCGGTTCTTGAAACATATTTTGATAAATAACTCTGAGATTTGCAGGTAGTTGCAGTTCTACCTTATATAATATCAATGTATACTATCTTATTAATACGACACTATCAAAACCTCAGCGAAATTTTGCTGAACTTCATAACAAAGCGTAAACAAAGTTATACTATGCACGGATGTACTATTTGATCATCCATAGCAGTTCTTGCTACATATTTAGTTAAATAACTCTGAGCTTTGCAGGTAGTTGCAGTTCTACCTTATATAATATCAATGTATACTATCTTATCAATACGACACTATCAAAACCTCAGCGAAACTTTGCAGAACTTCATAACAAAGCGTAAACAAAGTTATACTATGCACGTATGTACTATTTGATCATCCTGAGCCGTTCTTGTTACATATTTAGTTAAATAACTCTGAGCTTTGCAGGTATTTGCAGTTCTAACTTATATAATATTAATGTATACTATCTTATCAATACGACACTATCAAAAACTCAGCGAAACTTTACGGATCTTCATAACAAAGCGTAAACAAAGTTATAGTATGCACGGATGTACTATCTGATCATCCAGAGCGGTTCTTGAAACATATTTTGATAAATAACTCTGACGTTTGCAGGTATTTGCAGTTCTAACTTATATAATATCAATGTATTCTATCTTATCAATACGACACAATCAAAACATCAGCGAAACTTTGCGGAACTTCATCACAAATCGTAAACAAAGTTATACTATGCACGGATGTACTATTTGATCATCCAGAGCGGTTCTTGAAACATATTTTGATAAATAACTCTGAGATTTGCAGGTAGTTGCAGTTCTACCTTATATAATATCATAGTATACTATCTTACCAATACTACGCAATGAAAACGTCAGCGATACTTTGCGGAACTTCATCACAAAGCGTAAACAAAGTTATAGTATGCACGGATGTACTATTTGATCATCCTGAGCGGTTCTTGCTACATATTTAGTTAAATAACTCTGACGTTTGCAGGTATTTGCAGTTCTAACTTATAAAATATCAATGTATACTATCTTATGAATACGACACAATCAAAACCTCAGCGATACTTTGCGGAATTTCATAACAAAGTGTGAACAAAGTTATAGTATGCACGGATGTACTATTTGATCATCCAGAGCGGTTCTTGAAACATATTTTAATAAATAACTCTGAGATTTGCAGGTAGTTGCAGTTCTACCTTATATAATATCAATGTATACTATCTTATTAATACGACACTATCAAAACCTCAGCGAAATTTTGCGGAACTTCATAACAAAGCGTAAACAAAGTTATACTATGCACGGATGTACTATTTGATCATCCATAGCAGTTCTTGCTACATATTTAGTTAAATAACTCTGAGCTTTGCAGGTATTTGCAGTTCTACCTTATATAATATCAATGTATACTATCTTATCAATACGACACTATCAAAACCTCAGCGAAACTTTGCGGAACTTCATAACAAAGCGTAAACAAAGTAATAGTATGCACGGATGTACTATTTGATCATCCTGAGCGGTTCTTGCTACATATTTAGTTAAATAACTCTGAGCTTTGCAGGTATTTGCAGTTCTAACTTATATAATATTAATGTATACTATCTTATCAATACGACACTATCAAAACCTCAGCGAAACTTTACGGATCTTCATAACACAGCGTAAACAAAGTTATAGTATGCACGGATGTACTATCTGATCATCCAGAGCGGTTCTTGAAACATATTTTGATAAATAACTCTGACGTTTGCAGGTATTTGCAGTTCTAACTTATATATAATCAATGTATACTATCTTATCAATACGACACTATCAAAACCTCAGAGAAACTCTGCGGAACTTCATAACAAAGCGTAAACAAAGTTATACTATGCACGTATGTACTATTTGATCATCCTGAGCGGTTCTTGCTACATATTTAGTTAAATAACTCTGAGCTTTGCAGGTATTTGCAGTTCTATCTTATATAATATTAATGTATACTATCTTATCAATACAACACTATCAAAAACTCAGCGAAACTTTACGGATCTTCATAACAAAGCGTAAACAAAGTTATAGTATGCACGGATGTACTATCTGATCATCCAGAGCGGTTCTTGAAACATATTTTGATAAATTACTCTGACGTTTGCAGGTATTTGCAGTTCTAACTTATATAATATCAATGTATACTATCTTATCAATACGACACAATCAAAACCTCAGCGAAACTTTGCGGATCTTCATAACAAAGCGTAAACAAAGTTATAGTATTCACGGATGTACTATCTGATCATCCAGAGCGGTTATTGAAACATATTTTGATAAATAACTCTGAGCTTTGCAGGTAGTTGCAGTTCTAACTTATATAATATCAATGTATACTATCTTATCAATACGACACTATCAAAACATCAGCGATACTTTGCGGAATTTAATAACAAAGTGTGAACAAAGTTATACTATGCACGGATGTACTATTTGATCATCCAGAGCGGTTCTTGAAACATATTTTGATAAATAACTCTGAGCTTTGCAGGTATTTGCAGTTCTAACTTATATAATATCAATGTATACTATCTTATCAATACGACACTATCAAATCCTCAGCTAAATTTTGCGGAACTTCATAACAAAGCGTAAACAAAGTTATACTATGCACGTATGTACTATTTGATCATCCTGAGCGGTTCTTGCTACATATTTAGTTAAATAACTCCGAGCTTTGCAGGTATTTGCAGTTCTAACTTATATAATATCAATGTATACTATCTTATCAATACGACACAATCAAAACCTCAGCGAAACTTTACGGAACTTCATCACAAATCGTAAACAAAGTTATACTATGCACGGATGTACTATTTGATCATCCAGAGCGGTTCTTGAAACATATTTTGATAAATAACTCTGAGACTTGCAGGTAGTTGCAATTCTACCTTATATAATATCAATGTATACTATCTTATCAATACGACACTATCAAAACATCAGCGATACTTTGCGGAATTTCATAACAAAGTGTGAACAAAGTTATACTATGCACGGGGATGGCTCTTTTGCGCACAGACGATTGCGCACGACGGCATTGCACACGGTTCTTTTGGACACGGTATTATTGGACACACGGTTCTTTTGGACACAGTAACATTGGACACAGTGGGTTTTCGCTCACGCAAGGATTGCCCACATTCTTAAGACGCACACGCTGAGTTACGCACATGTAAAATTTGACTCATGATAGATTGTGCACAGAATGGCGAATCGAGAACAAATATAATTGCGCACAGTAATTTTGGACAGTGATGGAAATGCGGCCAAGTCGTTATTAATTTCGGGTTATGTGCGTTATAAAACATTTCCTCACGGAAAAAAGGGTTTGGGTTAGGGTTAGGGTTAGGGTTAGGATTAGGGAATCACTTGGAGTAGAAGGGGGTGAATCGACTTTTGAGTAGAACTGCGGGGTTAGGTAAGGGTGGTATGCCCCTGGGAAAGCCTCCCAAAATTTTTACTTTTCACTTTTTGAATTTTTTCAAAATTTTTTTTTATTTTTGAATTTTGAATAGGCCTAAGGGGTAGTGCCGGGGTGATATGCTTTCTGTTAAGTCTTTTAAAAATTTCGTTATTTTTTGTCTAGGACGCACGGTTTAGGAGATACAGCGATTTTAAAATTCTGTGAATGTGCCCAATTCTATTTGTGCGCAATTGACCATGTGGGCAATCCTTGCGTGAGCGAAAACCCACTGTGTCCAATGTTACTGTGTCCAAAAGAACCGTGTGTCCAATAATACCGTGTCCAAAAGAACCGTGTGCAATGCCGTCGTGCGCAATCGTCTGTGCGCAAAAGATGGCCTCTCCTATGCACGGATGTACTATTTGATCATCCAGAGCTGTTCTTGAAACATATTTTGATAAATAACTCTGAGCTTTGCTGGTATTTGCAGTTCTAACTTATATAATATCAATGTATACTATCTTATCAATACGACACCATCAAAACCTCAGCGAAACTTTGCGGATCTTCATAACAAAGCGTAAACAAAGTTATAGTATTCACGGATGTACTATCTGATCATCCAGAGCGGTTCTTGAAACATATTTTGATAAATAACTCTGACGTTTGCAGGTATTTGCAGTTCTAACCTATATAACATCAATATATACTATCTTATCAATACGACACAATCAAATCCTCAGCGAAACTTTGCGGATCTTCATAACAAAGCGTAAACAAAGTTATAGTATGCACGTATGTACTATTTGATCATCCAGAGCGGTTCTTGCTACATATTTAGTTAAATAACTCCGAGCTTTGCAGGTATTTGCAGTTCTAACTTATATAATATCAATGTATACTATCTTATCAATACGACACTATCAAAACCTCAGCGAAACTTTGCGGAACTTCAAACAAAGCGTAAACAAAGTTATACTATGCACGGATGTACTATTTGATCATCCAGAGCGGTTCTTGCTACATATTTAGTTAAATAACTCCGAGCTTTGCAGGTATTTGCAGTTCTAACTTATATAATATCAATGTATACTATCTTATCAATACGACACAATCAAAACCTCAGCGAAACTTTGCGGAACTTCATCACAAATCGTAAACAAAGTTATACTATGCACGGATGTACTATTTGATCATCCAGAGCGGTTCTTGAAACATATTTTGATAAATAACTCTGAGACTTGCATGTAGTTGCAGTTCTACCTTATATAATATCAATGTATACTATCTTATCAATACGACACTATCAAAACATCAGCGATACTTTGCGGAATTTCATAACAAAGTGTGAACAAAGTTATACTATGCACGGATGTACTATTTAATCATCCAGAGCGGTTCTTGAAACATATTTTGATAAATAACTCTGAGCTTTGCTGGTATTTGCAGTTCTAACTTATATAATATCAATGTATACTATCTTATCAATACGACACCATCAAAACCTCAGCGAAACTTTGCGGATCTTCATAACAAAGCGTAAACAAAGTTATACTATGCACGTATGTACTATTTGATCATCCTGAGCGGTTCTTGCTACATATTTTTATAAATAACTCTGAGACTTGCAGGTAGTTGCAGTTCTACCTTATATAATATCAATGTATACTATCTTATCAATACGACACTATCAAAACCTCAGCGAAACTTTGCGGATCTTCATAACAAAGCGTAAACAAAGTTATAGTATGCACGTATGTACTATTTGATCATCCAGAGCGGTTCTTGCTACATATTTAGTTAAATAACTCCGAGCTTTGCAGGTATTTGCAGTTCTAACTTATATAATATCAATGTATACTATCTTATCAATACGACACAATCAAAACCTCAGCGAAACTTTGCGGAACTTCATCACAAATCGTAAACAAAGTTATACTATGCACGGATGTAGTATTTGATCATCCAGAGCGGTTCTTGAAACATATTTTTATAAATAACTCTGAGACTTGCAGGTAGTTGCAGTTCTACCTTATATAATATCAATGTATACTATCTTATCAATACGACACTATCAAAACCTCAGCGAAACTTTGCGGAACTTCATAACAAAGCGTAAACAAAGTAATAGTATGCACGGATGTACTATTTGATCATCCTGAGCGGTTCTTGCTACATATTTAGTTAAATAACTCTGAGCTTTGCAGGTATTTGCAGTTCTAACTTATATAATATTAATGTATACTATCTTATCAATACGACACTATCAAAACCTCAGCGAAACTTTACGGATCTTCATAACACAGCGTAAACAAAGTTATAGTATGCACGGATGTACTATCTGATCATCCAGAGCGGTTCTTGAAACATATTTTGATAAATAACTCTGACGTTGGCAGGTATTTGCAGTTCTAACTTATATAATATCAATGTATACTATCTTATCAATACGACACAATCAAAACCTCAGCGAAACTTTGCGGAACTTCATCACAAATCGTAAACAAAGTTATACTATGCACGTATGTACTATTTGATCATCCTGAGCGGTTCTTGCTACATATTTAGTTAAATAACTCTGAGCTTTGCAGGTATTTGCAGTTCTATCTTATATAATATTAATGTATACTATCTTATCAATACAACACTATCAAAAACTCAGCGAAACTTTACGGATCTTCATAACAAAGCGTAAACAAAGTAATAGTATGCACGGATGTACTATCTGATCATCCAGAGCGGTTCTTGAAACATATTTTGATAAATTACTCTGACGTTTGCAGGTATTTGCAGTTCTAACTTATATAATATCAATGTATACTATCTTATCAATACGACACTATCAAATCCTCAGCTAAATTTTGCGGAACTTCATAACAAAGCGTAAACAAAGTTATACTATGCACGTATGTAGTATTTGATCATCCAGAGCGGTTCTTGAAACATATTTTTATAAATAACTCTGAGACTTGCAGGTATTTGCAGTTCTAACTTATATAATATCAATGTATACTATCTTATCAATACGACACTATCAAAACCTCAGCGAAACTTTGCGGATCTTCATAACAAATCGTAAACAAAGTTATACTATGCACGGATGTACTATTTGATCATCCAGAGCGGTTCTTGAAACATATTTTGATAAATAACTCTGAGACTTGCAGGTAGTTGCAATTCTACCTTATATAATATCAATGTATACTATCTTATCAATACGACACTATCAAAACATCAGCGATACTTTGCGGAATTTCATAACAAAGTGTGAACAAAGTTATACTATGCACGGATGTAGTATTTGATCATCCAGAGCGGTTCTTGAAACATATTTTGATAAATAACTCTGAGACTTGCAGGTAGTTGCAGTTCTACCTTATATAATATCAATGTATACTATCTTATCAATACGACACTATCAAAACATCAGCGATACTTTGCGGAACTTCATAACAAAGCGCAAACAAAGTTATACTATGCACGGATGTACTATTTAATCATCCAGAGCGGTTCTTGAAACATATTTTGATAAATAACTCTGAGCTTTGCTGGTATTTGCAGTTCTAACTTATATAATATCAATGTATACTATCTTATCAATACGACACCATCAAAACCTCAGCGAAACTTTGCGGATCTTCATAACAAAGCGTAAACAAAGTTATACTATGCACGTATGTACTATTTGATCATCCAGAGCGGTTCTTGAAACATATTTTGATAAATAACTCTGAGACTTGCAGGTAGTTGCAGTTCTACCTTATATAATATCAATGTATACTATCTTATCAATACGACACTATCAAAACATCAGCGATACTTTGCGGAATTTCATAACAAAGTGTGAACAAAGTTATACTATGCACGGATGTACTATTTAATCATCCAGAGCGGTTCTTGAAACATATTTTGATAAATAACTCTGACGTTTGCAGGTATTTGCAGTTCTAACCTATATAACATCAATATATACTATCTTATCAATACGACACAATCAAAACCTCAGCGAAACTTTGCGGAACTTCATCACAAATCGTAAACAAAGTTATACTATGCACGTATGTACTATTTGATCATCCTGAGCGGTTCTTGCTACATATTTTTATAAATAACTCTGAGACTTGCAGGTAGTTGCAGTTCTACTTTATATAATATCAATGTATACTATCTTATCAATACGACACTATCAAAACCTCAGCGAAACTTTGCGGATCTTCATAACAAAGCGTAAACAAAGTTATAGTATGCACGTATGTACTATTTGATCATCCAGAGCGGTTCTTGCTACATATTTAGTTAAATAACTCCGAGCTTTGCAGGTATTTGCAGTTCTAACTTATATAATATCAATGTATACTATCTTATCAATACGGCACCATCAAAACCTCAGCGAAACTTTTCGGAATTTCATAACAAAGTGTGAACAAAGTTATACTATGCACGGATGTACTATTTAATCATCCAGAGCGGTTCTTGAAACATATTTTGATAAATAACTCTGAGCTTTGCAGGTATTTGCAGTTCTAACTTATATAATATCAATGTATACTATCTTATCAATACGACACTATCAAATCCTCAGCTAAATTTTGCGGAACTTCATAACAAAGCGTAAACAAAATTATACTATGCACGTATGTACTATTTGATCATCCTGAGCGGTTCTTGCTACATATTTAGTTAAATAACTCCGAGCTTTGCAGGTATTTGCAGTTCTAACTTATATAATATCAATGTATACTATCTTATCAATACGACACAATCAAAACCTCAGCGAAACTTTACGGAACTTCATCACAAATCGTAAACAAAGTTATACTATGCACGGATGTACTATTTGATCATCCAGAGCGGTTCTTGAAACATATTTTGATAAATAACTCTGAGACTTGCAGGTAGTTGCAATTCTACCTTATATAATATCAATGTATACTATCTTATCAATACGACACTATCAAAACATCAGCGATACTTTGCGGAATTTCATAACAAAGTGTGAACAAAGTTATACTATGCACGGATGTACTATTTGATCATCCAGAGCTGTTCTTGAAACATATTTTGATAAATAACTCTGAGACTTGCAGGTAGTTGCTGTTCTACCTTATATAATATCAATGTATACTATCTTATCAATACGACACTATCAAAACATCAGCGATACTTTGCGGAATTTCATAACAAAGTGTGAACAAAGTTATACTATGCACGGATGTACTATTTGATCATCCAGAGCGGTTCTTGAAACATATTTTGATAAATAACTCTGAGCTTTGCAGGTATTTGCAGTTCTAACTTATATAATATCAATGTATACTATCTTATCAATACGACACTATCAAATCCTCAGCTAAATTTTGCGGAACTTCATAACAAAGCGTAAACAAAATTATACTATGCACGTATGTACTATTTGATCATCCTGAGCGGTTCTTGCTACATATTTAGTTAAATAACTCCGAGCTTTGCAGGTATTTGCAGTTCTAACTTATATAATATCAATGTATACTATCTTATCAATACGACACAATCAAAACCTCAGCGAAACTTTACGGAACTTCATCACAAATCGTAAACAAAGTTATACTATGCACGGATGTACTATTTGATCATCCAGAGCGGTTCTTGAAACATATTTTGATAAATAACTCTGAGACTTGCAGGTAGTTGCAATTCTACCTTATATAATATCAATGTATACTATCTTATCAATACGACACTATCAAAACATCAGCGATACTTTGCGGAATTTCATAACAAAGTGTGAACAAAGTTATACTATGCACGGATGTACTATTTGATCATCCAGAGCTGTTCTTGAAACATATTTTGATAAATAACTCTGAGCTTTGCTGGTATTTGCAGTTCTAACTTATATAATATCAATGTATACTATCTTATCAATACGACACCATCAAAACCTCAGCGAAACTTTGCGGATCTTCATAACAAAGCGTAAACAAAGTTATAGTATTCACGGATGTACTATCTGATCATCCAGAGCGGTTCTTGAAACATATTTTGATAAATAACTCTGACGTTTGCAGGTATTTGCAGTTCTAACCTATATAACATCAATATATACTATCTTATCAATACGACACAATCAAAACCTCAGCGAAACTTTGCGGATCTTCATAACAAAGCGTAAACAAAGTTATAGTATGCACGTATGTACTATTTGATCATCCAGAGCGGTTCTTGCTACATATTTAGTTAAATAACTCCGAGCTTTGCAGGTATTTGCAGTTCTAACTTATATAATATCAATGTATACTATCTTATCAATACGACACTATCAAAACCTCAGCGAAACTTTGCGGAACTTCAAACAAAGCGTAAACAAAGTTATACTATGCACGGATGTACTATTTGATCATCCAGAGCGGTTCTTGCTACATATTTAGTTAAATAACTCCGAGCTTTGCAGGTATTTGCAGTTCTAACTTATATAATATCAATGTATACTATCTTATCAATACGACACAATCAAAACCTCAGCGAAACTTTGCGGAACTTCATCACAAATCGTAAACAAAGTTATACTATGCACGGATGTACTATTTGATCATCCAGAGCGGTTCTTGAAACATATTTTGATAAATAACTCTGAGACTTGCATGTAGTTGCAGTTCTACCTTATATAATATCAATGTATACTATCTTATCAATACGACACTATCAAAACATCAGCGATACTTTGCGGAATTTCATAACAAAGTGTGAACAAAGTTATACTATGCACGGATGTACTATTTAATCATCCAGAGCGGTTCTTGAAACATATTTTGATAAATAACTCTGAGCTTTGCTGGTATTTGCAGTTCTAACTTATATAATATCAATGTATACTATCTTATCAATACGACACCATCAAAACCTCAGCGAAACTTTGCGGATCTTCATAACAAAGCGTAAACAAAGTTATACTATGCACGTATGTACTATTTGATCATCCTGAGCGGTTCTTGCTACATATTTTTATAAATAACTCTGAGACTTGCAGGTAGTTGCAGTTCTACCTTATATAATATCAATGTATACTATCTTATCAATACGACACTATCAAAACCTCAGCGAAACTTTGCGGATCTTCATAACAAAGCGTAAACAAAGTTATAGTATGCACGTATGTACTATTTGATCATCCAGAGCGGTTCTTGCTACATATTTAGTTAAATAACTCCGAGCTTTGCAGGTATTTGCAGTTCTAACTTATATAATATCAATGTATACTATCTTATCAATACGACACCATCAAAACCTCAGCGAAACTTTGCGGATCTTCATAACAAAGCGTAAACAAAGTTATAGTATGCACGGATGTACTATCTGATCATCCAAAGCGGTTCTTGAAACATATTTTGATAAATAACTCTGACGTTTGCAGGTATTTGCAGTTCTAACCTATATAACATCAATATATACTATCTTATCAATACGACACAATCAAAACCTCAGCGAAACTTTGCGGAACTTCATCACAAATCGTAAACAAAGTTATACTATGCACGGATGTAGTATTTGATCATCCAGAGCGGTTCTTGAAACATATTTTTATAAATAACTCTGAGACTTGCAGGTAGTTGCAGTTCTACCTTATATAATATCAATGTATACTATCTTATCAATACGACACTATCAAAACCTCAGCGAAACTTTGCGGAACTTCATAACAAAGCGTAAACAAAGTAATAGTATGCACGGATGTACTATTTGATCATCCTGAGCGGTTCTTGCTACATATTTAGTTAAATAACTCTGAGCTTTGCAGGTATTTGCAGTTCTAACTTATATAATATTAATGTATACTATCTTATCAATACGACACTATCAAAACCTCAGCGAAACTTTACGGATCTTCATAACACAGCGTAAACAAAGTTATAGTATGCACGGATGTACTATCTGATCATCCAGAGCGGTTCTTGAAACATATTTTGATAAATAACTCTGACGTTGGCAGGTATTTGCAGTTCTAACTTATATAATATCAATGTATACTATCTTATCAATACGACACAATCAAAACCTCAGCGAAACTTTGCGGAACTTCATCACAAATCGTAAACAAAGTTATACTATGCACGTATGTACTATTTGATCATCCTGAGCGGTTCTTGCTACATATTTAGTTAAATAACTCTGAGCTTTGCAGGTATTTGCAGTTCTATCTTATATAATATTAATGTATACTATCTTATCAATACAACACTATCAAAAACTCAGCGAAACTTTACGGATCTTCATAACAAAGCGTAAACAAAGTAATAGTATGCACGGATGTACTATCTGATCATCCAGAGCGGTTCTTGAAACATATTTTGATAAATTACTCTGACGTTTGCAGGTATTTGCAGTTCTAACTTATATAATATCAATGTATACTATCTTATCAATACGACACTATCAAATCCTCAGCTAAATTTTGCGGAACTTCATAACAAAGCGTAAACAAAGTTATACTATGCACGTATGTAGTATTTGATCATCCAGAGCGGTTCTTGAAACATATTTTTATAAATAACTCTGAGACTTGCAGGTATTTGCAGTTCTAACTTATATAATATCAATGTATACTATCTTATCAATACGACACTATCAAAACCTCAGCGAAACTTTGCGGATCTTCATAACAAATCGTAAACAAAGTTATACTATGCACGGATGTACTATTTGATCATCCAGAGCGGTTCTTGAAACATATTTTGATAAATAACTCTGAGACTTGCAGGTAGTTGCAATTCTACCTTATATAATATCAATGTATACTATCTTATCAATACGACACTATCAAAACATCAGCGATACTTTGCGGAATTTCATAACAAAGTGTGAACAAAGTTATACTATGCACGGATGTACTATTTAATCATCCAGAGCGGTTCTTGAAACATATTTTGATAAATAACTCTGACGTTTGCAGGTATTTGCAGTTCTAACCTATATAACATCAATATATACTATCTTATCAATACGACACAATCAAAACCTCAGCGAAACTTTGCGGAACTTCATCACAAATCGTAAACAAAGTTATACTATGCACGTATGTACTATTTGATCATCCTGAGCGGTTCTTGCTACATATTTTTATAAATAACTCTGAGACTTGCAGGTAGTTGCAGTTCTACTTTATATAATATCAATGTATACTATCTTATCAATACGACACTATCAAAACCTCAGCGAAACTTTGCGGATCTTCATAACAAAGCGTAAACAAAGTTATAGTATGCACGTATGTACTATTTGATCATCCAGAGCGGTTCTTGCTACATATTTAGTTAAATAACTCCGAGCTTTGCAGGTATTTGCAGTTCTAACTTATATAACATCAATATATACTATCTTATCAATACGACACAATCAAAACCTCAGCGAAACTTTGCGGAACTTCATCACAAATCGTAAACAAAGTTATACTATGCACGGATGTAGTATTTGATCATCCAGAGCGGTTCTTGAATCATATTTTTATAAATAACTCTGAGACTTGCAGGTAGTTGCAGTTCTACCTTATATAATATCAATGTATACTATCTTATCAATACGACACTATCAAAACCTCAGCGAAACTTTGCGGATCTTCATAACAAAGCGTAAACAAAGTTATAGTATGCACGTATGTACTATTTGATCATCCAGAGCGGTTCTTGCTACATATTTAGTTAAATAACTCCGAGCTTTGCAGGTATTTGCAGTTCTAACTTATATAATATCAATGTATACTATCTTATCAATACGACACTATCAAAACCTCAGCGAAACTTTGCGGAACTTCAAAAAAAGCGTAAACAAAGTTATACTATGCACGGATGTACTATCTGATCATCCGGAGCGGTTCTTGAAACATATTTTGATAAATAACTCTGACGTTGGCAGGTATTTGCAGTTCTAACTTATATAACATCAATATATACTATCTTATCAATACGACACAATCAAAACCTCAGCGAAACTTTGCGGAACTTCATCACAAATCGTAAACAAAGTTATACTATGCACGTATGTACTATTTGATCATCCTGAGCGGTTCTTGCTACATATTTAGTTAAATAACTCCGAGCTTTGCAGGTATTTGCAGTTCTAACTTATATAATATCAATGTATACTATCTTATCAATACGACACAATCAAAACCTCAGCGAAACTTTGCGGAACTTCATCACAAATCGTAAACAAAGTTATACTATGCACGGATGTAGTATTTGATCATCCAGAGCGGTTCTTGAAACATATTTTGATAAATAACTCTGAGACTTGCAGGTAGTTGCAGTTCTACCTTATATAATATCAATGTATACTATCTTATCAATACGACACTATCAAAACATCAGCGATACTTTGCGGAATTTCATAACAAAGTGTGAACAAAGTTATACTATGCACGGATGTACTATTTAATCATCCAGAGCGGTTCTTGAAACATATTTTGATAAATAACTCTGAGCTTTGCTGGTATTTGCAGTTCTAACTTATATAATATCAATGTATACTATCTTATCAATACGACACCATCAAAACCTCAGCGAAACTTTGCGGATCTTCATAACAAAGCGTAAACAAAGTTATACTATGCACGTATGTACTATTTGATCATCCTGAGCGGTTCTTGCTACATATTTTTATAAATAACTCTGAGACTTGCAGGTAGTTGCAGTTCTACTTTATATAATATCAATGTATACTATCTTATCAATACGACACTATCAAAACCTCAGCGAAACTTTGCGGATCTTCATAACAAAGCGTAAACAAAGTTATAGTATGCACGTATGTACTATTTGATCATCCTGAGCGGTTCTTGCTACATATTTAGTTAAATAACTCTGAGCTTTGCAGGTATTTGCAGTTCTATCTTATATAATATTAATGTATACTATCTTATCAATACAACACTATCAAAAACTCAGCGAAACTTTACGGATCTTCATAACAAAGCGTAAACAAAGTTATAGTATGCACGGATGTACTATCTGATCATCCAGAGCGGTTCATGAAACATATTTTGATAAATAACTCTGACGTTGGCAGGTATTTGCAGTTCTAACTTATATAATATCAATGTATACTATCTTATCAATACGACACAATCAAAACCTCAGTGATACTTTGCGGAATTTCATAACAAAGTGTGAACAAAGTTATAGTATGCACGGATGTACTATCTGATCATCCAGAGCGGTTCTTGAAACATATTTTGATAAATAACTCTGACGTTGGCAGGTATTTGCAGTTCTAACTTATATAATATCAATGTATACTATCTTATCAATACGACACAATCAAAACCTCAGTGATACTTTGCGGAATTTCATAACAAAGTGTGAACAAAGTTATACTATGCACGGATGTACTATTTGATCATCCAGAGCGGTTCTTGAAACATATTTTGATAAATAACTCTGAGACTTGCAGGTAGTTGCAGTTCTACCTTATATAATATCAATGTATACTATCTTATCAATACGACACTATCAAAACATCAGCGATACTTTGCGGAATTTCATAACAAAGTGTGAACAAAGTTATACTATGCACGGATGTACTATTTAATCATCCAGAGCGGTTCTTGAAACATATTTTGATAAATAACTCTGACGTTTGCAGGTATTTGCAGTTCTAACCTATATAACATCAATATATACTATCTTATCAATACGACACAATCAAAACCTCAGCGAAACTTTGCGGAACTTCATCACAAATCGTAAACAAATTTATACTATGCACGTATGTACTATTTGATCATCCTGAGCGGTTCTTGCTACATATTTTTATAAATAACTCTGAGACTTGCAGGTAGTTGCAGTTCTACTTTATATAATATCAATGTATACTATCTTATCAATACGACACTATCAAAACCTCAGCGAAACTTTGCGGATCTTCATAACAAAGCGTAAACAAAGTTATAGTATGCACGTATGTACTATTTGATCATCCAGAGCGGTTCTTGCTACATATTTAGTTAAATAACTCCGAGCTTTGCAGGTATTTGCAGTTCTAACTTATATAATATCAATGTATACTATCTTATCAATACGGCACCATCAAAACCTCAGCGAAACTTTGCGGATCTTCATAACAAAGCGTAAACAAAGTTATAGTATGCACGGATGTACTATCTGATCATCCAGAGCGGTTCTTGAAACATATTTTGATAAATAACTCTGACGTGTGCAGGTATTTGCAGTTCTAACCTATATAACATCAATATATACTATCTTATCAATACGACACAATCAAAACCTCAGGGAAACTTTGCGGAACTTCATCACAAATCGTAAACAAAGTTATACTATGCACGGATGTAGTATTTGATCATCCAGAGCGGTTCTTGAAACATATTTTTATAAATAACTCTGAGACTTGCAGGTAGTTGCAGTTCTACATTATATAATATCAATGTATACTATCTTATCAATACGACACTATCAAAACCTCAGCGAAACTTTGCGGATCTTCATAACAAAGCGTAAACAAAGTTATAGTATGCACGTATGTACTATTTGATCATCCAGAGCGGTTCTTGCTACATATTTAATTAAATAACTCCGAGCTTTGCAGGTATTTGCAGTTCTAACTTATATAATATCAATGTATACTATCTTATCAATACGACACTATCAAAACCTCAGCGAAACTTTGCGGAACTTCAAACAAAGCGTAAACAAAGTTATACTATGCACGGATGTACTATTTGATCATCCAGAGCGGTTCTTGAAACATATTTTGATAAATAACTCTGAGACTTGCAGGTAGTTGCAATTCTACCTTATATAATATCAATGTATACTATCTTATCAATACGACACTATCAAAACATCAGCGATACTTTGCGGAATTTCATAACAAAGTGTGAACAAAGTTATACTATGCACGGATGTACTATTTGATCATCCAGAGCGGTTCTTGAAACATATTTTTATAAATAACTCTGAGACTTGCAGGTAGTTGCAGTTCTACCTTATATAATATCAATGTATACTATCTTATCAATACGACACTATCAAAACATCAGCGATACTTTGCGGAATTTCATAACAAAGTGTGAACAAAGTTATACTATGCACGGATGTACTATTTAATCATCCAGAGCGGTTCTTGAAACATATTTTGATAAATAACTCTGAGCTTTGCTGGTATTTGCAGTTCTAACTTATATAATATCAATGTATACTATCTTATCAATACGACACCATCAAAACCTCAGCGAAACTTTGCGGATCTTCATAACAAAGCGTAAACAAAGTTATACTATGCACGTATGTACTATTTGATCATCCTGAGCGGTTCTTGCTACATATTTTTATAAATAACTCTGAGACTTGCAGGTAGTTGCAGTTCTACCTTATGTAATATCAATGTATACTATCTTATCAATACGACACTATCAAAACCTCAGCGAAACTTTGCGGATCTTCATAACAAAGCGTAAACAAAGTTATAGTATGCACGTATGTACTATTTGATCATCCAGAGCGGTTCTTGCTACATATTTAGTTAAATAACTCTGAGCTTTGCAGGTATTTGCAGTTCTAACTTATATAATATCAATGTATACTATCTTATCAATTCGACAAAATCAAAACCTCAGCGAAACTTTGCGGAACTTCATAACAAAGCGTAAACAAAGTTATAGTATGCACGGATGTACTATTTGATCATCCAGAGCGGTTCTTGCTACATATTTAGTTAAATAACTCTGAGCTTTGCAGGTATTTGCAGTTCTAACTTATATAATATCAATGTATACTATCTTATCAATTCGACAAAATCAAAACCTCAGCGAAACTTTGCGGAACTTCATAACAAAGCGTAAACAAAGTTATAGTATGCACGGATGTACTATTTGATCATCCAGAGCGGTTCTTGCTACATATTTAGTTAAATAACTCCGAGCTTTGCAGGTATTTGCAGTTCTAACTTATATAATATCAATGTATACTATCTTATCAATACGACACCATCAAAACCTCAGCGAAACTTTGCGGATCTTCATAACAAAGCGTAAACAAAGTTATAGTATGCACGGATGTACTATCTGATCATCCAGAGCGGTTCTTGAAACATATTTTGATAAATAACTCTGACGTTTGCAGGTATTTGCAGTTCTAACCTATATAACATCAATATATACTATCTTATCAATACGACACAATCAAAACCTCAGCGAAACTTTGCGGAACTTCATCACAAATCGTAAACAAAGTTATACTATGCACTGATGTAGTATTTGATCATCCAGAGCGGTTCTTGAAACATATTTTTATAAATAACTCTGAGACTTGCAGGTAGTTGCAGTTCTACCTTATATAATATCAATGTATACTATCTTATCAATACGACACTATCAAAACCTCAGCGAAACTTTGCGGATCTTCATAACAAAGCGTAAACAAAGTTATAGTATGCACGTATGTACTATTTGATCATCCAGAGCGGTTCTTGCTACATATTTAGTTAAATAACTCCGAGCTTTGCAGGTATTTGCAGTTCTAACTTATATAATATCAATGTATACTATCTTATCAATACGACACTATCAAAACCTCAGCGAAACTTTGCGGAACTTCAAAAAAAGCGTAAACAAAGTTATACTATGCACGGATGTACTATCTGATCATCCAGAGCGGTTCTTGAAACATATTTTGATAAATAACTCTGACGTTGGCAGGTATTTGCAGTTCTAACTTATATAATATCAATGTATACTATCTTATCAATACGACACAATCAAAACCTCAGCGAAACTTTGCGGAACTTCATCACAAATCGTAAACAAAGTTATACTATGCACGTATGTACTATTTGATCATCCTGAGCGGTTCTTGCTACATATTTAGTTAAATAACTCCGAGCTTTGCAGGTATTTGCAGTTCTAACTTATATAATATCAATGTATACTATCTTATCAATACGACACAATCAAAACCTCAGCGAAACTTTGCGGAACTTCATCACAAATCGTAAACAAAGTTATACTATGCACGGATGTACTATTTGATCATCCAGAGCGGTTCTTGAAACATATTTTGATAAATAACTCTGAGACTTGCAGGTAGTTGCAGTTCTACCTTATATAATATCAATGTATACTATCTTATCAATACGACACTATCAAAACATCAGCGATACTTTGCGGAATTTCATAACAAAGTGTGAACAAAGTTATACTATGCACGGATGTACTATTTAATCATCCAGAGCGGTTCTTGAAACATATTTTGATAAATAACTCTGAGCTTTGCTGGTATTTGCAGTTCTAACTTATATAATATCAATGTATACTATCTTATCAATACGACACCATCAAAACCTCAGCGAAACTTTGCGGATCTTCATAACAAAGCGTAAACAAAGTTATACTATGCACGTATGTACTATTTGATCATCCTGAGCGGTTCTTGCTACATATTTTTATAAATAACTCTGAGACTTGCAGGTAGTTGCAGTTCTACTTTATATAATATCAATGTATACTATCTTATCAATACGACACTATCAAAACCTCAGCGAAACTTTGCGGATCTTCATAACAAAGCGTAAACAAAGTTATAGTATGCACGTATGTACTATTTGATCATCCTGAGCGGTTCTTGCTACATATTTAGTTAAATAACTCTGAGCTTTGCAGGTATTTGCAGTTCTATCTTATATAATATTAATGTATACTATCTTATCAATACGACACAATCAAAACCTCAGCGAAACTTTGCGGAACTTCATCACAAATCGTAAACAAAGTTATACTATGCACGGATGTACTATCTGATCATCCAGAGCGGTTCTTGAAACATATTTTGATAAATAACTCTGACGTTGGCAGGTATTTGCAGTTCTAACTTATATAATATCAATGTATACTATCTTATCAATACGACACAATCAAAACCTCAGCGAAACTTTGCGGAACTTCATCACAAATCGTAAACAAAGTTATACTATGCACGTATGTACTATTTGATCATCCTGAGCGGTTCTTGCTACATATTTAGTTAAATAACTCCGAGCTTTGCAGGTATTTGCAGTTCTATCTTATATAATATTAATGTATACTATCTTATCAATACAACACTATCAAAAACTCAGCGAAACTTTACGGATCTTCATAACAAAGCGTAAACAAAGTTATAGTATGCACGGATGTACTATCTGATCATCCAGAGCGGTTCTTGAAACATATTTTGATAAATTACTCTGACGTTTGCAGGTATTTGCAGTTCTAACTTATATAATATCAATGTATACTATCTTATCAATACGACACAATCAAAACCTCAGCGAAACTTTGCGGATCTTCATAACAAAGCGTAAACAAAGTTATAGTATTCACGGATGTACTATCTGATCATCCAGAGCGGTTCTTGAAACATATTTTGATAAATAACTCTGAGCTTTGCAGGTAGTTGCAGTTCTAACTTATATAATATCAATGTATACTATCTTATCAATACGACACTATCAAAACATCAGCGATACTTTGCGGAATTTAATAACAAAGTGTGAACAAAGTTATGCTATGCACGGATGTACTATTTGATCATCATAAGCGGTTCTTGAAACATATTTTGATAAATAACTCTGAGCTTTGCAGGTATTTGCAGTTCTAACTTATATAATATCAATGTATACTATCTTATCAATACGACACTATCAAATCCTCAGCTAAATTTTGCGGAACTTCATAACAAAGCGTAAACAAAGTTATAGTATGCACGTATGTACTATTTGATCATCCTGAGCGGTTCTTGCTACATATTTAGTTAAATAACTCCGAGCTTTGCAGGTATTTGCAGTTCTAACTTATATAATATCAATGTATACTATCTTATCAATACGACACAATCAAAACCTCAGCGAAACTTTGCGGAACTTCATCACAAATCGTAAACAAAGTTATACTATGCACGGATGTACTATTTGATCATCCAGAGCGGTTCTTGAAACATATTTTGATAAATAACTCTGAGACTTGCAGGTAGTTGCAGTTCTACCTTATATAATATCAATGTATACTATCTTATCAATACGACACTATCAAAACATCAGCGATACTTTGCGGAATTTCATAACAAAGTGTGAACAAAGTTATACTATGCACGGATGTACTATTTAATCATCCAGAGCGGTTCTTGAAACATATTTTGATAAATAACTCTGAGCTTTGATGGTATTTGCAGTTCTAACTTATATAATATCAATGTATACTATCTTATCAATACGACACCATCAAAACCTCAGCGAAACTTTGCGGATCTTCATAACAAAGCGTAAACAAAGTTATACTATGCACGTATGTACTATTTGATCATCCTGAGCGGTTCTTGCTACATATTTTTATAAATAACTCTGAGACTTGCAGGTAGTTGCAGTTCTACTTTATATAATATCAATGTATACTATCTTATCAATACGACACTATCAAAACCTCAGCGAAACTTTGCGGATCTTCATAACAAAGCGTAAACAAAGTTATAGTATGCACGTATGTACTATTTGATCATCCTGAGCGGTTCTTGCTACATATTTAGTTAAATAACTCTGAGCTTTGCAGGTATTTGCAGTTCTATCTTATATAATATTAATGTATACTATCTTATCAATACAACACTATCAAAAACTCAGCGAAACTTTACGGATCTTCATAACAAAGCGTAAACAATGTTATAGTATGCACGGATGTACTATCTGATCATCCAGAGCGGTTCTTGAAACATATTTTGATAAATAACTCTGACGTTGGCAGGTATTTGCAGTTCTAACTTATATAATATCAATGTATACTATCTTATCAATACGACACAATCAAAACCTCAGCGAAACTTTGCGGAACTTCATCACAAATCGTAAACAAAGTTATACTATGCACGTATGTACTATTTGATCATCCTTAGCGGTTCTTGCTACATATTTAGTTAAATAACTCTGAGCTTTGCAGGTATTTGCAGTTCTATCTTATATAATATTAATGTATACTATCTTATCAATACAACACTATCAAAAACTCAGCGAAACTTTACGGATCTTCATAACAAAGCGTAAACAAAGTTATAGTATGCACGGATGTACTATCTGATCATCCAGAGCGGTTCTTGAAACATATTTTGATAAATTACTCTGACGTTTGCAGGTATTTGCAGTTCTAACTTATATAATATCAATGTATACTATCTTATCAATACGACACAATCAAAACCTCAGCGAAACTTTGCGGATCTTCATAACAAAGCGTAAACAAAGTTATAGTATTCACGGATGTACTATCTGATCATCCAGAGCGGTTCTTGAAACATATTTTGATAAATAACTCTGAGCTTTGCAGGTAGTTGCAGTTCTAACTTATATAATATCAATGTATACTATCTTATCAATACGACACTATCAAAACATCAGCGATACTTTGCGGAATTTAATAACAAAGTGTGAACAAAGTTATACTATGCACGGATGTACTATTTGATCATCATAAGCGGTTCTTGAAACATATTTTGATAAATAACTCTGAGCTTTGCAGGTATTTGCAGTTCTAACTTATATAATATCAATGTATACTATCTTATCAATACGACACTATCAAATCCTCAGCTAAATTTTGCGGAACTTCATAACAAAGCGTAAACAAAGTTATACTATGCACGTATGTACTATTTGATCATCCTGAGCGGTTCTTGCTACATATTTAGTTAAATAACTCCGAGCTTTGCAGGTATTTGCAGTTCTAACTTATATAATATCAATGTATACTATCTTATCAATACGACACAATCAAAACCTCAGCGAAACTTTACGGAACTTCATCACAAATCGTAAACAAAGTTATACTATGCACGGATGTACTATTTGATCATCCAGAGCGGTTCTTGAAACATATTTTGATAAATAACTCTGAGACTTGCAGGTAGTTGCAATTCTACCTTATATAATATCAATGTATACTATCTTATCAATACGACACTATCAAAACATCAGCGATACTTTGCGGAATTTCATAACAAAGTGTGAACAAAGTTATACTATGCACGGATGTACTATTTGATCATCCAGAGCGGTTCTTGAAACATATTTTGATAAATAACTCTGAGACTTGCAGGTAGTTGCAGTTCTACCTTATATAATATCAATGTATACTATCTTATCAATACGACACTATCAAAACATCAGCGATACTTTGCGGAATTTCATAACAAAGTGTGAACAAAGTTATACTATGCACGGATGTACTATTTAATCATCCAGAGCGGTTCTTGAAACATATTTTGATAAATAACTCTGAGCTTTGCTGGTATTTGCAGTTCTAACTTATATAATATCAATGTATACTATCTTATCAATACGACACCATCAAAACCTCAGCGAAACTTTGCGGATCTTCATAACAAAGCGTAAACAAAGTTATACTATGCACGTATGTCCTATTTGATCATCCTGAGCGGTTCTTGCTACATATTTTTATAAATAACTCTGAGACTTGCAGGTAGTTGCAGTTCTACCTTATATAATATCAATGTATACTATCTTATCAATACGACACTATCAAAACCTCAGCGAAACTTTGCGGATCTTCATAACAAAGCGTAAACAAAGTTATAGTATGCACGTATGTACTATTTGATCATCCAGAGCGGTTCTTGCTACATATTTAGTTAAATAACTCCGAGCTTTGCAGGTATTTGCAGTTCTAACTTATATAATATCAATGTATACTATCTTATCAATACGACACCATCAAAACCTCAGCGAAACTTTGCGGATCTTCATAACAAAGCGTAAACAAAGTTATAGTATGCACGGATGTACTATCTGATCATCCAGAGCGGTTCTTGAAACATATTTTGATAAATAACTCTGACGTTTGCAGGTATTTGCAGTTCTAACCTATATAACATCAATATATACTATCTTATCAATACGACACAATCAAAACCTCAGCGAAACTTTGCGGAACTTCATCACAAATCGTAAACAAAGTTATACTATGCACGTATGTACTATTTGATCATCCTGAGCGGTTCTTGCTACATATTTTTATAAATAACTCTGAGACTTGCAGGTAGTTGCAGTTCTACTTTATATAATATCAATGTATACTATCTTATCAATACGACACTATCAAAACCTCAGCGAAACTTTGCGGATCTTCATAACAAAGCGTAAACCAAGTTATAGTATGCACGTATGTACTATTTGATCATCCAGAGCGGTTCTTGCTACATATTTAGTTAAATAACTCCGAGCTTTGCAGGTATTTGCAGTTCTAACTTATATAATATCAATGTATACTATCTTATCAATACGGCACCATCAAAACCTCAGCGAAACTTTGCGGATCTTCATAACAAAGCGTAAACAAAGTTATAGTATGCACGGATGTACTATCTGATCATCCAGAGCGGTTCTTGAAACATATTTTGATAAATAACTCTGACGTGTGCAGGTATTTGCAGTTCTAACCTATATAACATCAATATATACTATCTTATCAATACGACACAATCAAAACCTCAGCGAAACTTTGCGGAACTTCATCACAAATCGTAAACAAAGTTATACTATGCACGGATGTAGTATTTGATCATCCAGAGCGGTTCTTGAAACATATTTTTATAAATAACTCTGAGACTTGCAGGTAGTTGCAGTTCTACATTATATAATATCAATGTATACTATCTTATCAATACGACACCATCAAAACCTCAGCGAAACTTTGCGGATCTTCATAACAAAGCGTAAACAAAGTTATAGTATGCACGGATGTACTATCTGATCATCCAGAGCGGTTCTTGAAACATATTTTGATAAATAACTCTGACGTTTGCAGGTATTTGCAGTTCTAACCTATATAACATCAATATATACTATCTTATCAATACGACACAATCAAAACCTCAGCGAAACTTTGCGGAACTTCATCACAAATCGTAAACAAAGTTATACTATGCACGTATGTACTATTTGATCATCCTGAGCGGTTCTTGCTACATATTTTTATAAATAACTCTGAGACTTGCAGGTAGTTGCAGTTCTACTTTATATAATATCAATGTATACTATCTTATCAATACGACACTATCAAAACCTCAGCGAAACTTTGCGGATCTTCATAACAAAGCGTAAACCAAGTTATAGTATGCACGTATGTACTATTTGATCATCCAGAGCGGTTCTTGCTACATATTTAGTTAAATAACTCCGAGCTTTGCAGGTATTTGCAGTTCTAACTTATATAATATCAATGTATACTATCTTATCAATACGGCACCATCAAAACCTCAGCGAAACTTTGCGGATCTTCATAACAAAGCGTAAACAAAGTTATAGTATGCACGGATGTACTATCTGATCATCCAGAGCGGTTCTTGAAACATATTTTGATAAATAACTCTGACGTGTGCAGGTATTTGCAGTTCTAACCTATATAACATCAATATATACTATCTTATCAATACGACACAATCAAAACCTCAGCGAAACTTTGCGGAACTTCATCACAAATCGTAAACAAAGTTATACTATGCACGGATGTAGTATTTGATCATCCAGAGCGGTTCTTGAAACATATTTTTATAAATAACTCTGAGACTTGCAGGTAGTTGCAGTTCTACATTATATAATATCAATGTATACTATCTTATCAATACGACACAATCAAAACCTCAGCGAAACTTTACGGAACTTCATCACAAATCGTAAACAAAGTTATAGTATGCACGTATGTACTATTTGATCATCCAGAGCGGTTCTTGCTACATATTTAGTTAAATAACTCCGAGCTTTGCAGGTATTTGCAGTTCTAACTTATATAATATCAATGTATACTATCTTATCAATACGACACTATCAAAACCTCAGCGAAACTTTGCGGAACTTCAAACAAAGCGTAAACAAAGTTATACTATGCACGGATGTACTATTTGATCATCCAGAGCGGTTCTTGAAACATATTTTGATAAATAACTCTGAGACTTGCAGGTAGTTGCAATTCTACCTTATATAATATCAATGTATACTATCTTATCAATACGACACTATCAAAACATCAGCGATACTTTGCGGAATTTCATAACAAAGTGTGAACAAAGTTATACTATGCACGGATGTACTATTTAATCATCCAGAGCGGTTCTTGAAACATATTTTGATAAATAACTCTGAGCTTTGCTGGTATTTGCAGTTCTAACTTATATAATATCAATGTATACTATCTTATCAATACGACACCATCAAAACCTCAGCGAAACTTTGCGGATCTTCATAACAAAGCGTAAACAAAGTTATACTATGCACGTATGTACTATTTGATCATCCTGAGCGGTTCTTGCTACATATTTTTATAAATAACTCTGAGACTTGCAGGTAGTTGCAGTTCTACCTTATATAATATCAATGTATACTATCTTATCAATACGACACTATCAAAACCTCAGCGAAACTTTGCGGATCTTCATAACAAAGCGTAAACAAAGTTATAGTATGCACGTATGTACTATTTGATTATCCAGAGCGGTTCTTGCTACATATTTAGTTAAATAACTCCGAGCTTTGCAGGTATTTGCAGTTCTAACTTATATAATATCAATGTATACTATCTTATCAATACGACACCATCAAAACCTCAGCGAAACTTTGCGGATCTTCATAACAAAGCGTAAACAAAGTTATAGTATGCACGGATGTACTATCTGATCATCCAGAGCGGTTCTTGAAACATATTTTGATAAATAACTCTGACGTTTGCAGGTATTTGCAGTTCTAACCTATATAACATCAATATATACTATCTTATCAATACGACACAATCAAAACCTCAGCGAAACTTTGCGGGACTTCATCACAAATCGTAAACAAAGTTATACTATGCACGGATGTAGTATTTGATCATCCAGAGCGGTTCTTGAAACATATTTTTATAAATAACTCTGAGACTTGCAGGTAGTTGCAGTTCTACCTTATATAATATCAATGTATACTATCTTATCAATACGACACTATCAAAACCTCAGCGAAACTTTGCGGATCTTCATAACAAAGCGTAAACAAAGTTATAGTATGCACGTATGTACTATTTGATCATCCTGAGCGGTTCTTGCTACATATTTAGTTAAATAACTCCGAGCTTTGCAGGTATTTGCAGTTCTAACTTATATAATATCAATGTATACTATCTTATCAATACGACACTATCAAAACCTCAGCGAAACTTTGCGGAACTTCAAAAAAAGCGTAAACAAAGTTATACTATGCACGGATGTACTATCTGATCATCCAGAGCGGTTCTTGAAACATATTTTGATAAATAACTCTGACGTTGGCAGGTATTTGCAGTTCTAACTTATATAATATCAATGTATACTATCTTATCAATACGACACAATCAAAACCTCAGCGAAACTTTGCGGAACTTCATCACAAATCGTAAACAAAGTTATACTATGCACGTATGTACTATTTGATCATCCTGAGCGGTTCTTGCTACATATTTAGTTAAATAACTCCGAGCTTTGCAGGTATTTGCAGTTCTAACTTATATAATATCAATGTATACTATCTTATCAATACGACACAATCAAAACCTCAGCGAAACTTTGCGGAACTTCATCACAAATCGTAAACAAAGTTATACTATGCACGGATGTACTATTTGATCATCCATAGCGGTTCTTGAAACATATTTTGATAAATAACTCTGAGACTTGCAGGTAGTTGCAGTTCTACCTTATATAATATCAATGTATACTATCTTATCAATACGACACTATCAAAACATCAGCGATACTTTGCGGAATTTCATAACAAAGTGTGAACAAAGTTATACTATGCACGGATGTACTATTTAATCATCCAGAGCGGTTCTTGAAACATATTTTGATAAATAACTCTGAGCTTTGCTGGTATTTGCAGTTCTAACTTATATAATATCAATGTATACTATCTTATCAATACGACACCATCAAAACCTCAGCGAAACTTTGCGGATCTTCATAACAAAGCGTAAACAAAGTTATACTATGCACGGATGTAGTATTTGATCATCCAGAGCGGTTCTTGAAACATATTTTTATAAATAACTCTGAGACTTGCAGGTAGTTGCAGTTCTACATTATATAATATCAATGTATACTATCTTATCAATACGACACTATCAAAACCTCAGCGAAACTTTGCGGATCTTCATAACAAAGCGTAAACAAAGTTATAGTATGCACGTATGTACTATTTGATCATCCAGAGCGGTTCTTGCTACATATTTAGTTAAATAACTCCGAGCTTTGCAGGTATTTGCAGTTCTAACTTATATAATATCAATGTATACTATCTTATCAATACGACACTATCAAAACCTCAGCGAAACTTTGCGGAACTTCAAACAAAGCGTAAACAAAGTTATACTATGCACGGATGTACTATCTGATCATCCAGAGCGGTTCTTGAAACATATTTTGATAAATAACTCTGACGTTGGCAGGTATTTGCAGTTCTAACTTATATAATATCAATGTATACTATCTTATCAATACGACACAATCAAAACCTCAGCGAAACTTTGCGGAACTTCATCACAAATCGTAAACAAAGTTATACTATGCACGTATGTACTATTTGATCATCCTGAGCGGTTCTTGCTACATATTTAGTTAAATAACTCCGAGCTTTGCAGGTATTTGCAGTTCTAACTTATATAATATCAATGTATACTATCTTATCAATACGACACAATCAAAACCTCAGCGAAACTTTGCGGAACTTCATCACAAATCGTAAACAAAGTTATACTATGCACGGATGTACTATTTGATCATCCAGAGCGGTTCTTGAAACATATTTTGATAAATAACTCTGAGACTTGCAGGTAGTTGCAGTTCTACCTTATATAATATCAATGTATACTATCTTATCAATACGACACTATCAAAACATCAGCGATACTTTGCGGAATTTCATAACAAAGTGTGAACAAAGTTATACTATGCACGGATGTACTATTTGATCATCCAGAGCGGTTCTTGAAACATATTTTGATAAATAACTCTGAGCTTTGCTGGTATTTGCAGTTCTAACTTATATAATATCAATGTATACTATCTTATCAATACGACACCATCATAACCTCAGCGAAACTTTGCGGATCTTCATAACAAAGCGTAAACAAAGTTATAGTATGCACGGATGTACTATCTGATCATCCAGAGCGGTTCTTGAAACATATTTTGATAAATAACTCTGACGTTTGCAGGTATTTGCAGTTCTAACCTATATAACATCAATATATACTATCTTATCAATACGACACAATCAAAACCTCAGCGAAACTTTGCGGAACTTCATCACAAATCGTAAACAAAGTTATACTATGCACGGATGTAGTATTTGATCATCTAGAGCGGTTCTTGAAACATATTTTTATAAATAACTCTGAGACTTGCAGGTAGTTGCAGTTCTACCTTATATAATATCAATGTATACTATCTTATCAATACGACACTATCAAAACCTCAGCGAAACTTTGCGGATCTTCATAACAAAGCGTAAACAAAGTTATAGTATGCACGTATGTACTATTTGATCATCCAGAGCGGTTCTTGCTACATATTTAGTTAAATAACTCCGAGCTTTGCAGGTATTTGCAGTTCTAACTTATATAATATCAATGTATACTATCTTATCAATACGACACTATCAAAACCTCAGCGAAACTTTGCGGAACTTCAAACAAAGCGTAAACAAAGTTATACTATCCACGGATGTACTATCTGATCATCCAGAGCGGTTCTTGAAACATATTTTGATAAATAACTCTGACGTTTGCAGGTATTTACAGTTCTAACTTATATAATATCAATGTATACTATCTTATCAATACAACACAATCAAAACCTCAGCGAAACTTTGCGGAACATCATCACAAATCGTAAACAAAGTTATACTATGCACGGATGTAGTATTTGATCATCCAGAGCGGTTCTTGAAACATATTTTTATAAATAACTCTGAGACTTGCAGGTAGTTGCAGTTCTACCTTATATAATATCAATGTATACTATCTTATCAATACGACACTATCAAAACCTCAGCGAAACTTTGCGGATCTTCATAACAAAGCGTAAACAAAGTTATAGTATGCACGTATGTACTATTTGATCATCCAGAGCGGTTCTTGCTACATATTTAGTTAAATAACTCCGAGCTTTGCAGGTATTTGCAGTTCTAACTTATATAATATCAATGTATACTATCTTATCAATACGACACTATCAAAACCTCAGCGAAACTTTGCGGAACTTCATACAAAGCGTAAACAAAGTTATACTATCCACGGATGTACTATCTGATCATCCAGAGCGGTTCTTGAAACATATTTTGATAAATAACTCTGACGTTTGCAGGTATTTACAGTTCTAACTTATATAATATCAATGTATACTATCTTATCAATACGACACTATCAAAACATCAGCGATACTTTGCGGAATTTCATAACAAAGTGTGAACAAAGTTATACTATGCACGGATGTACTATTTGATCATCCAGAGCGGTTCTTGAAACATATTTTGATAAATAACTCTGAGATTTGCAGGTAGTTGCAGTTCTACCTTATATAATATCAATGTATACTATCTTATCAATACGACACAATCAAAACCTCAGCGAAACATTGCGGAACTTCATCACAAATCGTAAACAAAGTTATACTATGCACGGATGTACTATTTGATCATCCAGAGCAGTTCTTGCTACATATTTAGTTAAATAACTCTGAGCTTTGCAGGTAGTTGCAGTTCTAACTTATATAATATCAATGTATACTATCTTATCAATACGACACTATCAAAACCTCAGCGAAACTTTGCGGATCTTCATAACAAAGCGTAAACAAAGTTATAGTATGCACGTATGTACTATTTGATCATCCAGAGCGGTTCTTGCTACATATTTAGTTAAATAACTCCGAGCTTTGCAGGTATTTGCAGTTCTAACTTATATAATATCAATGTATACTATCTTATCAATACGACACTATCAAAACCTCAGCGAAACTTTGCGGAACTTCATAACAAAGCGTAAACAAAGTTATAGTATGCACGGATGTACTATCTGATCATCCAGAGCGGTTCTTGAAACATATTTTTATAAATAACTCTGAGACTTGCAGGTAGTTGCAGTTCTACCTTATATAATATCAATGTATACTATCTTATCAATACGACACTATCAAACCCTCAGCGAAACTTTGCGGATCTTCATAACAAAGCGTAAACAAAGTTATAGTATGCACGGATGTACTATTTGATCATCCAGAGAGGTTCTTGAAACATATTTTGATAAATAACTCTGAGATTTGCAGGTAGTTGCAGTTTTACCTTATATAATATCAATGTATGCTATCTTATCAATACGACACTATCAAATCCTCAGCTAAATTTTGCGGAACTTCAAACAAAGCGTAAACAAAGTTATACTATGCACGGATGTACTATTTGATCATCCATAGCAGTTCTTGCTACATATTTAGTTAAATAACTCTGAGCTTTGCCGTTAGTTGCAGTTCTACCTTATATAATATCAATGTATACTATCTTATCAATACGACACTATCAAAACATCAGCGATACTTTGCGGAATTTCATAACAAAGTGTGAACAAAGTTATACTATGCACGGATGTACTATTTGATCATCCAGAGCGGTTCTTGAAACATATTTTGATAAATAACTCTGAGCTTTGCAGGTATTTGCAGTTCTAACTTATATAATGTCAATGTATACTATCTTATCAATACGACACTATCAAAACCTCAGCGAAACTTTGCGGATCTTCATAACAAAGCGTAAACAAAGTTATAGTATGCACGTATGTACTATTTGATCATCCAGAGCGGTTCTTGCTACATATTTAGTTAAATAACTCCGAGCTTTGCAGGTATTTGCAGTTCTAACTTATATAATATCAATGTATACTATCTTATCAATACGACACTATCAAAACCTCAGCGAAACTTTGCGGAACTTCATAACAAAGCATAAACAAAGTTATAGTATTCACGGATGTACTATCTGATCATCCAGAGCGGTTCTTGAAACATATTTTGATAAATAACTCTGACGTTTGCAGGTATTTGCAGTTCTAACCTATATAACATCAATATATACTATCTTATCAATACGACACAATCAAAACCTCAGCGAAACTTTGCGGAACTTCATCACAAATCGTAAACAAAGTTATACTATGCACGGATGTAGTATTTGATCATCCAGAGCGGTTCTTGAAACATATTTTTATAAATAACTCTGAGACTTGCAGGTAGTTGCAGTTCTACCTTATATAATATCAATGTATACTATCTTATCAATACGACACTATCAAAACCTCAGCGAAACTTTGCGGATCTTCATAACAAAGCGTAAACAAAGTTATAGTATGCACGTATGTACTATTTGATCATCCAGAGCGGTTCTTGCTACATATTTAGTTAAATAACTCCGAGCTTTGCAGGTATTTGCAGTTCTAACTTATATAATGTCAATGTATACTATCTTATCAATACGACACTATCAAAACCTCAGCGAAACTTTGCGGAACTTCATAACAAAGCGTAAACAAAGTTATAGTATGCACGGATGTACTATCTGATCATCCAGAGCGGTTCTTGAAACATATTTTGATAAATAACTCTGACGTTTGCAGGTATTTGCAGTTCTAACCTATATAACATCAATATATACTATCTTATCAATACGACACAATCAAAACCTCAGCGAAACTTTGCGGAACTTCATCACAAATCGTAAACAAAGTTATACTATGCACGGATGTAGTATTTGATCATCCAGAGCGGTTCTTGAAACATATTTTTATAAATAACTCTGAGACTTGCAGGTAGTTGCAGTTCTACCTTATATAATATCAATGTATACTATCTTATCAATACGACACTATCAAAACCTCAGCGAAACTTTGCGGATCTTCATAACAAAGCGTAAACAAAGTTATAGTATGCACGTATGTACTATTTGATCATCCAGAGCGGTTCTTGCTACATATTTAGTTAAATAACTCCGAGCTTTGCAGGTATTTGCAGTTCTAACTTATATAATATCAATGTATACTATCTTATCAATACGACACTATCAAAACCTCAGCGAAACTTTGCGGAACTTCAAAAAAAGCGTAAACAAAGTTATACTATGCACGGATGTACTATCTGATCATCCAGAGCGGTTCTTGAAACATATTTTGATAAATAACTCTGACGTTGGCAGGTATTTGCAGTTCTAACTTATATAATATCAATGTATACTATCTTATCAATACGACACAATCAAAACCTCAGCGAGACATTGCGGAACTTCATAACAAAGCGTAAACAAAGATATACTATGCACGTATGTACTATTTGATCATCCTGAGCGGTTCTTGCTACATATTTAGTTAAATAACTCCGAGCTTTGCAGGTATTTGCAGTTCTAACTTATATAATATCAATGTATACTATCTTATCAATACGACACAATCAAAACCTCAGCGAAACTTTGCGGAACTTCATCACAAATCGTAAACAAAGTTATACTATGCACGGATGTACTATTTGATCATCCAGAGCGGTTCTTGAAACATATTTTGATAAATAACTCTGAGACTTGCAGGTAGTTGCAGTTCTACCTTATATAATATCAATGTATACTATCTTATCAATACGACACTATCAAAACATCAGCGATACTTTGCGGAATTTCATAACAAAGTGTGAACAAAGTTATACTATGCACGGATGTACTATTTAATCATCCAGAGCGGTTCTTGAAACATATTTTGATAAATAACTCTGACGTTGGCAGGTATTTGCAGTTCTAACTTATATAATATCAATGTATACTATCTTATCAATACGACACCATCAAAACCTCAGCGAAACTTTGCGGATCTTCATAACAAAGCGTAAACAAAGTTATACTATGCACGTATGTACTATTTGATCATCCTGAGCGGTTCTTGCTACATATTTTTATAAATAACTCTGAGACTTGCAGGTAGTTGCAGTTCTACCTTATATAATATCAATGTATACTATCTTATCAATACGACACTATCAAAACCTCAGCGAAACTTTGCGGATCTTCATAACAAAGCGTAAACAAAGTTATAGTATGCACGTATGTACTATTTGATCATCCAGAGCGGTTCTTGCTACATATTTAGTTAAATAACTCCGAGCTTTGCAGGTATTTGCAGTTCTACCTTATATAATATCAATGTATACTATCTTATCAATACGACACTATCAAAACATCAGCGATACTTTGCGGAATTTCATAACAAAGTGTGAACAAAGTTATACTATGCACGGATGTACTATTTGATCATCCAGAGCGGTTCTTGAAACATATTTTGATAAATAACTCTGAGCTTTGCTGGTATTTGCAGTTCTAACTTATATAATATCAATGTATACTATCTTATCAATACGACACCATCATAACCTCAGCGAAACTTTGCGGATCTTCATAACAAAGCGTAAACAAAGTTATAGTATGCACGGATGTACTATCTGATCATCCAGAGCGGTTCTTGAAACATATTTTGATAAATAACTCTGACGTTTGCAGGTATTTGCAGTTCTAACCTATATAACATCAATATATACTATCTTATCAATACGACACAATCAAAACCTCAGCGAAACTTTGCGGAACTTCATCACAAATCGTAAACAAAGTTATACTATGCACGGATGTAGTATTTGATCATCCAGAGCGGTTCTTGAAACATATTTTTATAAATAACTCTGAGACTTGCAGGTAGTTGCAGTTCTACCTTATATAATATCAATGTATACTATCTTATCAATACGACACTATCAAAACCTCAGCGAAACTTTGCGGAACTTCATAACAAAGCGTAAACAAAGTTATAGTATGCACGTATGTACTATTTGATCATCCAGAGCGGTTCTTGCTACATATTTAGTTAAATAACTCCGAGCTTTGCAGGTATTTGCAGTTCTAACTTATATAATATCAATGTATACTATCTTATCAATACGACACTATCAAAACCTCAGCGAAACTTTGCGGAACTTCAAACAAAGCGTAAACAAAGTTATACTATCCACGGATGTACTATCTGATCATCCAGAGCGGTTCTTGAAACATATTTTGATAAATAACTCTGACGTTTGCAGGTATTTACAGTTCTAACTTATATAATATCAATGTATACTATCTTATCAATACGACACAATCAAAACCTCAGCGAAACTTTGCGGAACATCATCACAAATCGTAAACAAAGTTATACTCTGCACGGATGTAGTATTTGATCATCCAGAGCGGTTCTTGAAACATATTTTTATAAATAACTCTGAGACTTGCAGGTAGTTGCAGTTCTACCTTATATAATATCAATGTATACTATCTTATCAATACGACACTATCAAAACCTCAGCGAAACTTTGCGGAACTTCATATCAAAGCGTAAACAAAGTTATAGTATCCACGGATGTACTATTTGATCATCCAGAGAGGTTCTTGAAACATATTTTGATAAATAACTCTGAGATTTGCAGGTAGTTGCAGTTTTACCTTATATAATATCAATGTATACTATCTTATCAATACGACACTATCAAATCCTCAGCTAAATTTAGCGGAACTTCAAACAAAGCGTAAACAAAGTTATAGTATGCACGTATGTACTATTTGATCATCCAGAGCGGTTCTTGCTACATATTTAGTTAAATAACTCCGAGCTTTGCAGGTATTTGCAGTTCTAACTTATATAATATCAATGTATACTATCTTATCAATACGACACAATCAAAACCTCAGCGAAACTTTGCGGAACTTCATCACAAATCGTAAACAAAGTTATACTATGCACGGATGTACTATTTGATCATCCAGAGCGGTTCTTGAAACATATTTTGATAAATAACTCTGAGACTTGCAGGTAGTTGCAGTTCTACCTTATATAATATCAATGTATACTATCTTATCAATACGACACTATCAAAACATCAGCGATACTTTGCGGAATTTCATAACAAAGTGTGAACAAAGTTATACTATGCACGGATGTACTATCTGATCATCCAGAGCGGTTCTTGAAACATATTTTGATAAATAACTCTGACGTTGGCAGGTATTTGCAGTTCTAACTTATATAATATCAATGTATACTATCTTATCAATACGACACAATCAAAACCTCAGCGAATCTTTGCGGAACTTCATCACAAATCGTAAACAAAGTTATACTATGCACGTATGTACTATTTGATCATCCTGAGCGGTTCTTGCTACATATTTAGTTAAATAACTCCGAGCTTTGCAGGTATTTGCAGTTCTAACTTATATAATATCAATGTATACTATCTTATCAATACGACACAATCAAAACCTCAGCGAAACTTTGCGGAACTTCATCACAAATCGTAAACAAAGTTATACTATGCACGGATGTACTATTTGATCATCCAGAGCGGTTCTTGAAACATATTTTGATAAATAACTCTGAGACTTGCAGGTAGTTGCAGTTCTACCTTATATAATATCAATGTATACTATCTTATCAATACGACACTATCAAAACATCAGCGATACTTTGCGGAATTTCATAACAAAGTGTGAACAAAGTTATACTATGCACGGATGTATTATTTGATCATCCAGAGCGGTTCTTGAAACATATTTTGATAAATAACTCCGAGCTTTGCAGGTATTTGCAGTTCTAACTTATATAATATCAATGTATACTATCTTATCAATACGACACAATCAAAACCTCAGCGAAACTTTGCGGAACTTCATCACAAATCGTAAACAAAGTTATACTATGCACGGATGTACTATTTGATCATCCAGAGCGGTTCTTGAAACATATTTTGATAAATAACTCTGAGACTTGCAGGTAGTTGCAGTTCTACCTTATATAATATCAATGTATACTATCTTATCAATACGACACTATCAAAACATCAGCGATACTTTGCGGAATTTCATAACAAAGTGTGAACAAAGTTATACTATGCACGGATGTACTATTTGATCATCCAGAGCGGTTCTTGAAACATATTTTGATAAATAACTCTGAGCTTTGCTGGTATTTGCAGTTCTAACTTATATAATATCAATGTATACTATCTTATCAATACGACACAATCAAAACCTCAGCGAAACTTTGCGGAACTTCATCACAAATCGTAAACAAAGTTATACTATGCACGGATGTAGTATTTGATCATCCAGAGCGGTTCTTGAAACATATTTTTATAAATAACTCTGACGTTTGCAGGTATTTGCAGTTCTACCTTATATAATATCAATGTATACTATCTTATCAATACGACACTATCAAAACATCAGCGATACTTTGCGGAATTTCATAACAAAGTGTGAACAAAGTTATACTATGCACGGATGTACTATCTGATCATCCAGAGCGGTTCTTGAAACATATTTTGATAAATAACTCTGACGTTTGCAGGTATTTGCAGTTCTAACCTATATAACATCAATATATACTATCTTATCAATACGACACAATCAAAACCTCAGCGAAACTTTGCGGAACTTCATCACAAATCGTAAACAAAGTTATACTATGCACGGATGTACTATTTGATCATCCAGAGCGGTTCTTGAAACATATTTTGATAAATAACTCTGAGACTTGCAGGTAGTTGCAGTTCTACCTTATATAATATCAATGTATACTATCTTATCAATACGACACTATCAAAACCTCAGCGAAACTTTGCGGATCTTCATAACAAAGCGTAAACAAAGTTATAGTATGCACGTATGTACTATTTGATCATCCAGAGCGGTTCTTGCTACATATTTAGTTAAATAACTCCGAGCTTTGCAGGTATTTGCAGTTCTAACTTATATAATATCAATGTATACTATCTTATCAATACGACACTATCAAAACCTCAGCGAAACTTTGCGGAACTTCAAACAAAGCGTAAACAAAGTTATACTATCCACGGATGTACTATCTGATCATCCAGAGCGGTTCTTGAATCATATTTTGATAAATAACTCTGACGTTTGCAGGTATTTACAGTTCTAACTTATATAATATCAATGTATACTATCTTATCAATACGACACAATCAAAACCTCAGCGAAACTTTGCGGAACATCATCACAAATCGTAAACAAAGTTATACTATGCACGGATGTAGTATTTGATCATCCAGAGCGGTTCTTGAAACATATTTTTATAAATAACTCTGAGACTTGCAGGTAGTTGCAGTTCTACCTTATATAATATCAATGTATACTATCTTATCAATACGACACTATCAAAACCTCAGCGAAACTTTGCGGAACTTCATAACAAAGCGTAAACAAAGTTATAGTATCCACGGATGTACTATTTGATCATCCAGAGAGGTTCTTGAAACATATTTTGATAAATAACTCTGAGATTTGCAGGTAGTTGCAGTTTTACCTTATATAATATCAATGTATACTATCTTATCAATACGACACTATCAAATCCTCAGCTAAATTTAGCGGAACTTCAAACAAAGCGTAAACAAAGTTATACTATGCACGGATGTACTATTTGATCATCCATAGCAGTTCTTGCTACATATTTAGTTAAATAACTCTGAGCTTTGCAGGTAGTTGCAGTTCTACCTTATATAATATCAATGTATACTATCTTATCAATACGACACTATCAAAACATCAGCGATACTTTGCGGAATTTCATAACAAAGTGTGAACAAAGTTATACTATGCACGGATGTACTATTTGATCATCCAGAGCGGTTCTTGAAACATATTTTGATAAATAACTCTGAGCTTTGCAGGTATTTGCAGTTCTAACTTATATAATATCAATGTATACTATCTTATCAATACGACACTATCAAAACCTCAGCGAAACTTTGCGGATCTTCATAACAAAGCGTAAACAAAGTTATAGTATGCACGGATGTGTGGGATTGGAAGGTTTAGGTGGAAATCAAGTTCGTATGTAAGATGAACAAAGAAAACTATAGTTTATTAAGAACTAAAGGTACTAAGCTAAACTAAACTAAACTATATCAAACTATATCAAACAAGCCTACTCGGTGCCACGCTGTCCTACTCTGTACCACGCTGTTCCACACTGTACTACGCTCTTCTACACTGTACTACGCTCTTCTACACTGTGCAGTTCGATCTGCTCGCTTTGGCTTTCGGAACCACTCTCTGCGTTTTCCCTTCATCAAGGGTCTCGGTGCCCATCGTTCTTTTCCTTCTCTCCCGCGATATACCTGAGTCATAAACGCAACGGTTTTTCCGCCACGGTTTGGGACACGGTTCTGCAGGCCATCGCCGCTCGCCTGCGAACCATCTGTGTCCCAAATGATCAGGCTATAAAGTACTTAAACCTAGACGCTCGTATCCTAATGTTAACATATTTATTTACACCCCACACTCGGCCATCCTGCAAGAATATCTGACCTCAGATATCGCATTGTCCGTCGCAGGTCTCTTCGATGTCACTGCACAGGTCATCACAGTCTTCACTCACCCATGGTTTAATATAGTCTACGGCTGTGGATGTCTGACGTGGCCCTTCTTGTTCGCCGATTTTTGTTACGAGGTAGCGATCGTTTCGTAGCACTTTCGTTATCTCGTAAGGCCCGAGATACTTCGACGCGAACTTTAGACCCGGACCCTGTTGGGTTCGTTTAATTGCGACCAGGTCACCTTCACGATATTTTCTACCCTCGATTCTTTTTTTATTGAAGGACTTCCTATTTTCCTGCTGGATTTTGAGGATATTCTGCCGTGCCTCTTCCCGCAATTCATCCCGATTCTCTATGAATACAGTCTCCCATTCGCACTCAAGCAATTCGACTATCCGAGGATCGTCCCGGAACCTGGGGTCTACCCCAAACAATACACGAAATGGTGTCATTCTTACGCTTCGACTCGGGGTTGTGTTAAAACATCTCTGACATCGTTCCAAATATTTGTACCATTCTTCAGGTTTCGGCGCTGCTAGTTTTGCTAATAACGGTATTAACGTACGGTTTACCCTCTCGACTTGGCCGTTGGCCCGCGGTGTGCCTGTAGTGGTCAGCACGTGTTCTATACGCTCGTCTTTACAATAATCCTCGAACGCAATCGATGTGAACGCGGCGCCTCTATCCGATATGATTCTTCGAGGATTTCCAACAAGAGTTGCTTGTTTCCTTAAATGGCTTATAACTTCTGCCGCATTGCAACTTTTCGTGGCGTAAAGCCACACGAACTTTGAGAACGCATCTATTACAACGAAGATGTAATGATATTTTTTCTTCGTCGACGGGAGTGGCCCTAAATGATCCACATGGAAAGTATCTAACGGTACTTCACCTTTATTTATTGAGAACAAAAATCCCTCCTGCCTACCTTGCTTTCTTTCTGCCAGTATACAATCAACGCAGTTCCGCAGGACCTTGTCTATTTTCTCCCTCATATTCCGAAACCAATAGTCCTTTTTTAATAACGCTTCGGTTTTTCCGGACGCGAAGTGACCGTTTTCATGAATGCGTTTTATTATAGGCGTCCGCATTGCCTTTGGCACTAAAAGGCGTATGTCCCCGTCGATTTCCTTAAATAGGATGCCACCCCTAATCGTAAAACCCTCGGCCTGTCCTGACTCTACCAATTCAAACATTTTTTGGATACCTGGGTCCTTCTGTTGCGCTTTTCTTAGCCTGGTAATTAGGCTGTTTTCGCTCTCGCCTATTAGCATACACGACGGAAGCGGGTTTCGGCTCAAGGCATCCACGTGCATAAGGTTTTTACCTGGACGGTGTTCTATGGTGTACTGGAATTCCTCCAGTAACAATGCCCATCGCGCGACACGGACGCACAAATCCTTTTTCCGCATTGTCAGGGCGAACGCTCGGCAATCGGTAATTATTTTAAAAGGTATCCCCAGCAGGTAGACGCGGAATTTCTTTAGGGATTTTATGATTGCCAGAACTTCCAACTCATAACTCGCGTAACGCTCTTCCGCTGGCGTTGTTTTACCACTCGCAAAATATATCGGGTGTAATCTACCATCAGAGTCATTTTTTTGAAACAATATTGCTCCATATCCTAATTTAGATGCATCCGTATGCAATTCAGTTTCTGCGCCAATTTTATATAATTTTAACACTGGTTTGCTAGCTAGGGCGATTTTTAACTCCTCGAATGCATGCTCCTCTACAGTACCGAATTGGAATTTTGCGTCTGCTTTTAGTAGATTTGAAAGTGGTCGTGCTATCAATGAATAATGCGATATAAATTTTCTAAAATACCCTGTAAGACCTAAAAAACTCTGAATTTGCCTGAAATTCCTTGGTTTCGGGAATCGCGCTACTGCTTCGGTCTTATGTTCCGAAGGACGAACCGTACCGTCCTTTACAATATGGCCAAGGTACTCTACCTGGGATTGTAAAAATCTGCACTTATCCCAATTAATTAATAGCCCTGCCTCGCTCGCGACGTTCAACACGATTTTTAAATTATTTAATCCGCTCTCGTAGTCCGTTGATGGAATAATTATATCATCTATATAGATTAACACTAGTTTCTTCGCGATTAATTCTTTGAATACCGAGTTAATAAATCTCTGAAACACGGATGGAGAATTACAAAGACCGAATGGGACCTTTAAGAACTCGTACTGCCCGTCTGGCACAATAAAAGACGTGTATTTGCGACTATCTTTACTCACTTCGACATGGAAAAATCCGTTTTTAAGGTCGAGTGTACTATATATTTTTGCGCTTTGTAATAGGTCCAATTGATCCTCTATGAGGGGAAGCGGGTATCGATCCTTAACGATTTTTCCGTTTAACACACGGTAATCAACACAAAGTCTCGTAGCCCCATTCTTTTTTTTGACTAGCACTACCGGGCTAGCGTACTCCGAGAGCGAGTGTTGGACGATTCCATCGCGTAACCATTCATTTATCTGCGCGTTAACAGTATCCCTTTCCGATGGAGCTAGTCTCCTTGCGCGTTGGAATACCGGCTCATCGTCTTTCAACACAATCGTCATTTTTATATCGGTTTCGCGTGTTGCAATAGGATCATAAGCATCGATCATTTCATTTAAAATTTGTCTATGTTTAGTGTCTGTAATGTAAGACGTGTCTACCCCGTTAACCTCGTATTCTAAGTTAATCTCGGCAATGTGCGGAATGCTATTATTTTCTACCTTGCGAATAATGATTTGCCCTTGTTTGACAGTCAATTCTACGCTATCCAAAAAGTCCGTTCCCATCAGGAATCCGTGTGCCATTAACCGATCTGGTATTACGCGAATCATTATCGGATAGGTGTCCCCGTCTATTCGCGCTTCTGTATTAAATTCGCCGACCGCTTTATTCGTACTCGAGCCTATACCGCGAAAATAAACGTCGCTATCCCTCAACGCAGGTACCCTCGGTTTAAGCTTATTATATTGATCGTATCGCATCAAACATAAATCGCTGCCGGTGTCAATCAATGCGCTCACCTCACGCTCGCAAATAAATACGTTTTTATAATACTTATTTCGTGGTGTCTGTCGCACGGCCAGGCTTTCTTCGGTTGCTGGTGTCTTCCTTATCGGGCAGTTCGCCGCAACGTGTCCGAATTCTCTGCACTCGAAACACCTTGACCCTCTGCTTCTCAATGGACAGTCGTAGAAATAATGATCGCGGCCCCCACAATTGTAGCACCTTCCTGGCGTTGTATCTCGCACTTCTCGTCGCTGATACTCTTCGTTGCGTCGCTGCATCCCGTCGTCCCGTCGCTGTACCACGTGAGCTTGTCGCTGACCTCCATCGCGTCGCTGAATCCCGTCATCTCGTCGTCGGGGCACGTTGTCCTGTCGCTGGATCTCATCCCATCGGCGGGGCCCAAAAGTAGCTCGCTCCATCGCCGTACCTCCACGTTGCACCCCACTGTCATGCCGCTGCACTCCCATTTCGGCGCGTTGCACCCCAGTATTTCTCCGCCAATTCTGCTCTGGTACATCCATGTTGTACCTCGCACCTCTATATGTATTGGGGGTCAAAACAACTCCCTTAAACGCCTCCAACAGCGATGCCCTCGATTTGAATTTTTGCAATTTTGCATGATTTCTCAGCGGGTGGTCTGGTATTCCGTCGATTAAATATTCGATGAATTCTTCCTCATCAATTCGAATGCGGTTTGCCAGAATTGTTTTCCGGTGGAAATACTCGGCAAACGTCTCCTCCTTTTTCCATATCCGACTCTCGAATTCTCTGCGCGCTGCTATCCGGTTCTGTCTGTCACCGAAAATGTCCTTTAATCCCTTTACTAGATCATCGGCACGCATTCCGACATGCTCTGGCTTCGAATGGAACCATTCAAGTGCCTGATTTTTCAGACGCGACACCGCTAATAATTTTGTCGTGTTGTCGTCTAGCCCGTATGTTTCTCGTAGTAACGTCAATTGCCTCTCCCATGCATCGAACGTTTCACCGTTTCCGTCGAAGTAATTCAGCATCGCTTTCATTGCTTCGTTCACTATCACCGGACCATGCCGACCTGGATGCCCCGCTGTATTTCGTGATGTGTCCTCGGTGCTCAGTCTCTGCATTTCGCGGATCATCTCTACTTCTCGCTTTAGCAACTCTACCTCGCGCTCCGCAAGCAGTGCCATGCGCTCCGCAAGCTCTTTCTCTTTCCTGAGGACCTCCATCTCTCTGATGTCGGCTGAGGAGCCTGGCGAACCCAGAACTTTCTTGTTACCCGTTTCGTTCACTTCCGGATTTTTACACGCGATAATGCTCTCGTATTCGTTTGTCCACGAGCCTGTCGGATCGTCCTCCATAAGTCTGTTTATCAACTCCTGTTTCACACCGATCGTGCTCAAACCTTTCGCTTTTAAAATGACTTTCAGTTCCGTCACTGTAAATTCACTCCGCGCGGTATTCATCGCGTTACGTACACTGCACACTTGATAATTTTCACGAGTTTGTACTACACAGGTTTCTACTACGCAGTTTTCTGTTTTAAATAGTCCGCACGATCACTCAGTTCTTATAGTTTTCTCTCCTACACTTAGACTGCTTGATTTCACTGCTCACTCAATCCCGGCCGAGCCCCCAAAAGATTGTGGGATTGGAAGGTTTAGGTGGAAATCAAGTTCGTATGTAAGATGAACAAAGAAAACTATAGTTTATTAAGAACTAAAGGTACTAAGCTAAACTAAACTAAACTATATCAAACTATATCAAACAAGCCTACTCGGTGCCACGCTGTCCTACTCTGTACCACGCTGTTCCACACTGTACTACGCTCTTCTACACTGTACTACGCTCTTCTACACTGTGCAGTTCGATCTGCTCGCTTTGGCTTTCGGAACCACTCTCTGCGTTTTCCCTTCATCAAGGGTCTCGGTGCCCATCGTTCTTTTCCTTCTCTCCCGCGATATACCTGAGTCATAAACGCAACGGTTTTTCCGCCACGGTTTGGGACACGGTTCTGCAGGCCATCGCCGCTCACCTGCGAACCATCTGTGTCCCAAATGATCAGGCTATAAAGTACTTAAACCTAGACGCTCGTATCCTAATGTTAACATATTTATTTACACCCCACAGATGTACTATTTGATCATCCAGAGAGGTTCATGAAACATATTTTGATAAATAACTCTGAGATTTGCAGGTAGTTGCAGTTTTACCTTATATAATATCAATGTATACTATCTTATCAATACGACACTATCAAATCCTCAGCTAAATTTTGCGGAACTTCAAACAAAGCGTAAACAAAGTTATACTATGCACGGATGTACTATTTGATCATCCATAGCAGTTCTTGCTACATATTTAGTTAAATAACTCTGAGCTTTGCCGTTAGTTGCAGTTCTACCTTATATAATATCAATGTATACTATCTTATCAATACGACACTATCAAAACATCAGCGATACTTTGCGGAATTTCATAACAAAGTGTGAACAAAGTTATACTATGCACGGATGTACTATTTGATCATCCAGAGCGGTTCTTGAAACATATTTTGATAAATAACTCTGAGCTTTGCAGGTATTTGCAGTTCTAACTTATATAATGTCAATGTATACTATCTTATCAATACGACACTATCAAAACCTCAGCGAAACTTTGCGGATCTTCATAACAAAGCGTAAACAAAGTTATAGTATGCACGTATGTACTATTTGATCATCCAGAGCGGTTCTTGCTACATATTTAGTTAAATAACTCCGAGCTTTGCAGGTATTTGCAGTTCTAACTTATATAATATCAATGTATACTATCTTATCAATACGACACTATCAAAACCTCAGCGAAACGTTGCGGAACTTCATAACAAAGCATAAACAAAGTTATAGTATGCACGGATGTACTATCTGATCATCCAGAGCGGTTCTTGAAACATATTTTTATAAATAACTCTGAGACTTGCAGGTAGTTGCAGTTCTACCTTATATAATATCAATGTATACTATCTTATCAATACGACACTATCAAACCCTCAGCGAAACTTTGCGGATCTTCATAACAAAGCGTAAACAAAGTTATAGTATGCACGGATGTACTATTTGATCATCCATAGCAGTTCTTGCTACATATTTAGTTAAATAACTCTGAGCTTTGCCGTTAGTTGCAGTTCTACCTTATATAATATCAATGTATACTATCTTATCAATACGACACTATCAAAACATCAGCGATACTTTGCGGAATTTCATAACAAAGTGTGAACAAAGTTATACTATGCACGGATGTACTATTTGATCATCCAGAGCGGTTCTTGAAACATATTTTGATAAATAACTCTGAGCTTTGCAGGTATTTGCAGTTCTAACTTATATAATGTCAATGTATACTATCTTATCAATACGACACTATCAAAACCTCAGCGAAACTTTGCGGATCTTCATAACAAAGCGTAAACAAAGTTATAGTATGCACGGATGTACTATTTGATCATCCATAGCAGTTCTTGCTACATATTTAGTTAAATAACTCTGAGCTTTGCCGTTAGTTGCAGTTCTACCTTATATAATATCAATGTATACTATCTTATCAATACGACACTATCAAAACATCAGCGATACTTTGCGGAATTTCATAACAAAGTGTGAACAAAGTTATACTATGCACGGATGTACTATTTGATCATCCAGAGCGGTTCTTGAAACATATTTTGATAAATAACTCTGAGCTTTGCAGGTATTTGCAGTTCTAACTTATATAATGTCAATGTATACTATCTTATCAATACGACACTATCAAAACCTCAGCGAAACTTTGCGGATCTTCATAACAAAGCGTAAACAAAGTTATAGTATGCACGGATGTACTATCTGATCATCCAGAGCGGTTCTTGAAACATATTTTTATAAATAACTCTGAGACTTGCAGGTAGTTGCAGTTCTACCTTATATAATATCAATGTATACTATCTTATCAATACGACACTATCAAACCCTCAGCGAAACTTTGCGGATCTTCATAACAAAGCGTAAACAAAGTTATAGTATGCACGGATGTACTATTTGATCATCCAGAGAGGTTCTTGAAACATATTTTCATAAATAACTCTGAGATTTGCAGGTAGTTGCAGTTTTACCTTATATAATATCAATGTATACTATCTTATCAATACGACACTATCAAAACATCAGCGATACTTTGCGGAATTTCATAACAAAGTGTGAACAAAGTTATACTATGCACGGATGTACTATTTGATCATCCAGAGCGGTTCTTGAAACATATTTTGATAAATAACTCTGAGCTTTGCAGGTATTTGCAGTTCTAACTTATATAATATCAATGTATACTATCTTATCAATACGACACTATCAAAACCTCAGCGAAACTTTGCTGATCTTCATAACAAAGCGTAAACAAAGTTATAGTATGCACGTATGTACTATTTGATCATCCAGAGCGGTTCTTGAAACATATTTTGATAAATAACTCTGAGATTTGCAGGCAGTTGCAGGTTTACCTTATATAATATCAATGTATACTATCTTATCAATACGACACTATCAAAACCTCAGCGAAACTTTGCGGATCTTCATAACAAAGCGTAAACGAAGTTATAGTATGCACGTATGTACTATTTGATCATCCAGAGCGGTTCTTGAAACATATTTTGATAAATAACTCTGAGATTTGCAGGTAGTTGCAGTTTTACCTTATATAATATCAATGTATACTATCGTATCAATACGACACTATCAAATCCTCAGCTAAATTTTGCGGAACTTCATAACAAAGCGTAAACAAAGTTATACTATGCACGTATGTACTATTTGATCATCCTGAGCGGTTCTTGCTATATATTTAGTTAAATAACTCCGAGCTTTGCAGGTATTTGCAGTTCTAACTTATATAATATCAATGTATACTATTTTATCAATACGACACTATCAAAACCTCAGCGAAACTTTGCGGAACTTCATAACAAAGCGTAAACAAAGTTATAGTATCCACGGATGTACTATTTGATCATCCAGAGAGGTTCTTGAAACATATTTTGATAAATAACTGTGAGATTTGCAGGTAGTTGCAGTTTTACCTTATATAATATCAATGTATACTATCTTATCAATACGACACAATCAAATCCTCAGCTAAATTTTGCGGAACTTCAAACAAAGCGTAAACAAAGTTATACTATGCACGGATGTACTATTTGATCATCCATAGCAGTTCTTGCTACATATTTAGTTAAATAAATCTGAGCTTTGCCGTTAGTTGCAGTTCTACCTTATATAATATCAATGTATACTATCTTATCAATACGACACTATCAAAACATCAGCGATACTTTGCGGAATTTCATAACAAAGTGTGAACAAAGTTATACTATGCACGGATGTACTATTTGATCATCCAGAGCGGTTCTTGAAACATATTTTGATAAATAACTCTGAGCTTTGCAGGTATTTGCAGTTCTAACTTATATAATATGAATGTATACTATCTTATCAATACGACACTATCAAAACCTCAGCGAAACTTTGCGGATCTTCATAACAAAGCGTAAACAAAGTTATAGTATGCACGTATGTACTATTTGATCATCCAGAGCGGTTCTTGAAACATATTTTGATAAATAACTCTGAGATTTGCAGGTAGTTGCAGTTTTACCTTATATAATATCAATGTATACTATCGTATCAATACGACACTATCAAATCCTCAGCTAAATTTTGCGGAACTTCATAACAAAGCGTAAACAAAGTTATACTATGCACGTATGTACTATTTGATCATCCTGAGCGGTTCTTGCTACATATTTAGTTAAATAACTCCGAGCTTTGCAGGTATTTGCAGTTCTAACTTATATAATATCAATGTATACTATCTTATCAATACGACACTATCAAAACCTCAGCGAAACTTTGCGGAACTTCATAACAAAGCGTAAACAAAGTTATAGTATCCACGGTTGTACTATTTGATCATCCATAGCAGTTCTTGCTACATATTTAGTTAAATAACTCTGAGCTTTGCAGGTATTTGCAGTTCTAACTTATATAATATCAATGTATACTATCTTATCAATACGACACTATCAAAACCTCAGCGAAACTTTGCGGATCTTCATAACAAAGCGTAAACAAAGTTATAGTATGCACGTATGTACTATTTGATCATCCAGAGCGGTACTTGCTACATATTTAGTTAAATAACTCCGAGCTTTGCAGGTAGTTGCAGTTTTAACTTATATAATATCAATGTATACTATCTTATCAATACGACACTATCAAAACATCAGCGATACTTTGCGGAATTTCATAACAAAGTGTGAACAAAGTTATACTATGCACGGATGTACTATTTGATCATCCAGAGCGGTTCTTGAAACATATTTTGATAAATAACTCTGAGCTTTGCAGGTATTTGCAGTTCTAACTTATATAATATCAATGTATACTATCTTATCAATACGACACTATCAAAACCTCAGGGAAACTTTGCGGATCTTCATAACAAAGCGTAAACAAAGTTATAGTATGCACGTATGTACTATTTGATCATCCAGAGCGGTTCTTGAAACATATTTTGATAAATAACTCTGAGATTTACAGGTAGTTGCAGGTTTACCTTATATAATATCAATGTATACTATCTTATCAATACGAGACTATCAAAACCTCAGCGAAACTTTGCGGAACTTCATAACAAAGCGTAAACAAAGTTATAGTATGCACGGATGTACTATCTGATCATCCAGAGCGGTTCTTGAAACATATTTTGATAAATAACTCTGACGTTTGCAGGTATTTGCAGTTCTAACTTATATAATATCAATTTATACTGTCTTATCAATACGACACAATCAAAACCTCAGCGAAACTTTGCGGAACTTCATCACAAATCGTAAACAAAGTTATACTATGCACGGATGTACTATTTGATCATCCTGGGCGGTTCTTGCTACATATTTAGTTAAATAATTCCGAGCTTTGCAGGTATTTGCAGTTCTAACTTATATAATATCAATGTATACTATCTTAACAATACGACACTATCAAAACATCAGCGATACTTTGCGGAATTTCATAACAAAGTGTGAACAAAGTTATACTATGCACGGATGTAGTATTTGATCATCCAGAGCGGTTCTTGAAACATATTTTTATAAATAACTCTGAGACTTGCAGGTAGTTGCAGTTCTACCGTATATAATATCAATGTATACTATCTTATCAATACGACACTATCAAAACCTCAGCGAAACTTTGCGGATCTTCATAACAAAGCGTAAACAAAGTTATAGTATGCACGGATGTACTATTTGATCATCCAGAGAGGTTCTTGAAACATATTTTGATAAATAACTCTGAGATTTGCAGGTAGTTGCAGTTTTACCTTATATAATATCAATGTATACTATCTTATCAATACGACACTATCAAATCCTCAGCTAAATTTTGCGGAACTTCAAACAAAGCGTAAACAAAGTTATACTATGCACGTATGTACTATTTGATCATCCTGAGCGGTTCTTGCTATATATTTAGTTAAATAACTCCGAGCTTTGCAGGTATTTGCAGTTCTAACTTATATAATATCAATGTATACTATTTTATCAATACGACACTATCAAATCCTCAGCTAAATTTTGCGGAACTTCAAACAAAGCGTAAACAAAGTTATACTATGCACGGATGTACTATTTGATCATCCATAGCAGTTCTTGCTACATATTTAGTTAAATAACTCTGAGCTTTGCCGTTAGTTGCAGTTCTACCTTATATAATATCAATGTATACTATCTTATCAATACGACACTATCAAAACATCAGCGATACTTTGCGGAATTTCATAACAAAGTGTGAACAAAGTTATACTATGCACGGATGTACTATTTGATCATCCAGAGCGGTTCTTGAAACATATTTTGATAAATAACTCTGAGCTTTGCAGGTATTTGCAGTTCTAACTTATATAATGTCAATGTATACTATCTTATCAATACGACACTATCAAAACCTCAGCGAAACTTTGCGGATCTTCATAACAATGCGTAAACAAAGTTATAGTATGCACGTATGTACTATTTGATCATCCAGAGCGGTTCTTGTTACATATTTAGTTAAATAACTCCGAGCTTTGCAGGTATTTGCAGTTCTAACTTATATAATATCAATGTATACTATCTTATCAATACGACACTATCAAAACCTCAGCGAAACTTTGCGGAACTTCATAACAAAGCATAAACAAAGTTATAGTATGCACGGATGTACTATCTGATCATCCAGAGCGGTTCTTGAAACATATTTTTATAAATAACTCTGAGACTTGCAGGTAGTTGCAGTTCTACCTTATATAATATCAATGTATACTATCTTATCAATACGACACTATCAAACCCTCAGCGAAACTTTGCGGATCTTCATAACAAAGCGTAAACAAAGTTATAGTATGCACGGATGTACTATTTGATCATCCAGAGAGGTTCTTGAAACATATTTTCATAAATAACTCTGAGATTTGCAGGTAGTTGCAGTTTTACCTTATATAATATCAATGTATACTATCTTATCAATACGACACTATCAAAACATCAGCGATACTTTGCGGAATTTCATAACAAAGTGTGAACAAAGTTATACTATGCACGGATGTACTATTTGATCATCCAGAGCGGTTCTTGAAACATATTTTGATAAATAACTCTGAGCTTTGCAGGTATTTGCAGTTCTAACTTATATAATATCAATGTATACTATCTTATCAATACGACACTATCAAAACCTCAGCGAAACTTTGCGGATCTTCATAACAAAGCGTAAACAAAGTTATAGTATGCACGTATGTACTATTTGATCATCCAGAGCGGTTCTTGAAACATATTTTGATAAATAACTCTGAGATTTGCAGGCAGTTGCAGGTTTACCTTATATAATATCAATGTATACTATCTTATCAATACGACACTATCAAAACCTCAGCGAAACTTTGCGGATCTTCATAACAAAGCGTAAACGAAGTTATAGTATGCACGTATGTACTATTTGATCATCCAGAGCGGTTCTTGAAACATATTTTGATAAATAACTCTGAGATTTGCAGGTAGTTGCAGTTTTACCTTATATAATATCAATGTATACTATCGTATCAATACGACACTATCAAATCCTCAGCTAAATTTTGCGGAACTTCATAACAAAGCGTAAACAAAGTTATACTATGCACGTATGTACTATTTGATCATCCAGAGCGGTTCTTGCTACATATTTAGTTAAATAACTCTGAGCTTTGCAGGTATTTGCAGTTCTAACTTATATAATATCAATGTATACTATCTTATCAATACGACACTATCAAAACCTCAGCGAAACTTTGCGGATCTTCATAACAAAGCGTAAACAAAGTTATAGTATGCACGTATGTACTATTTGATCATCCAGAGCGGTACTTGCTACATATTTAGTTAAATAACTCCGAGCTTTGCAGGTATTTGCAGTTCTAACTTATATAATATCAATGTATACTATCTTATCAATACGACACTATCAAAACCTCAGGGAAACTTTGCGGATCTTCATAACAAAGCGTAAACAAAGTTATAGTATGCACGTATGTACTATTTGATCATCCAGAGCGGTTCTTGAAACATATTTTGATAAATAACTCTGAGATTTACAGGTAGTTGCAGGTTTACCTTATATAATATCAATGTATACTATCTTATCAATACGAGACTATCAAAACCTCAGCGAAACTTTGCGGAACTTCATAACAAAGCGTAAACAAAGTTATAGTATGCACGGATGTACTATCTGATCATCCAGAGCGGTTCTTGAAACATATTTTGATAAATAACTCTGACGTTTGCAGGTATTTGCAGTTCTAACTTATATAATATCAATTTATACTGTCTTATCAATACGACACAATCAAAACCTCAGCGAAACTTTGCGGAACTTCATCACAAATCGTAAACAAAGTTATACTATGCACGGATGTACTATTTGATCATCCTGGGCGGTTCTTGCTACATATTTAGTTAAATAATTCCGAGCTTTGCAGGTATTTGCAGTTCTAACTTATATAATATCAATGTATACTATCTTAACAATACGACACTATCAAAACATCAGCGATACTTTGCGGAATTTCATAACAAAGTGTGAACAAAGTTATACTATGCACGGATGTAGTATTTGATCATCCAGAGCGGTTCTTGAAACATATTTTTATAAATAACTCTGAGACTTGCAGGTAGTTGCAGTTCTACCGTATATAATATCAATGTATACTATCTTATCAATACGACACTATCAAAACCTCAGCGAAACTTTGCGGATCTTCATAACAAAGCGTAAACAAAGTTATAGTATGCACGGATGTACTATTTGATCATCCAGAGAGGTTCTTGAAACATATTTTGATAAATAACTCTGAGATTTGCAGGTAGTTGCAGTTTTACCTTATATAATATCAATGTATACTATCTTATCAATACGACACTATCAAATCCTCAGCTAAATTTTGCGGAACTTCAAACAAAGCGTAAACAAAGTTATACTATGCACGTATGTACTATTTGATCATCCTGAGCGGTTCTTGCTATATATTTAGTTAAATAACTCCGAGCTTTGCAGGTATTTGCAGTTCTAACTTATATAATATCAATGTATACTATTTTATCAATACGACACTATCAAATCCTCAGCTAAATTTTGCGGAACTTCAAACAAAGCGTAAACAAAGTTATACTATGCACGGATGTACTATTTGATCATCCATAGCAGTTCTTGCTACATATTTAGTTAAATAACTCTGAGCTTTGCCGTTAGTTGCAGTTCTACCTTATATAATATCAATGTATACTATCTTATCAATACGACACTATCAAAACATCAGCGATACTTTGCGGAATTTCATAACAAAGTGTGAACAAAGTTATACTATGCACGGATGTACTATTTGATCATCCAGAGCGGTTCTTGAAACATATTTTGATAAATAACTCTGAGCTTTGCAGGTATTTGCAGTTCTAACTTATATAATGTCAATGTATACTATCTTATCAATACGACACTATCAAAACCTCAGCGAAACTTTGCGGATCTTCATAACAATGCGTAAACAAAGTTATAGTATGCACGTATGTACTATTTGATCATCCAGAGCGGTTCTTGTTACATATTTAGTTAAATAACTCCGAGCTTTGCAGGTATTTGCAGTTCTAACTTATATAATATCAATGTATACTATCTTATCAATACGACACTATCAAAACCTCAGCGAAACTTTGCGGAACTTCATAACAAAGCATAAACAAAGTTATAGTATGCACGGATGTACTATCTGATCATCCAGAGCGGTTCTTGAAACATATTTTTATAAATAACTCTGAGACTTGCAGGTAGTTGCAGTTCTACCTTATATAATATCAATGTATACTATCTTATCAATACGACACTATCAAACCCTCAGCGAAACTTTGCGGATCTTCATAACAAAGCGTAAACAAAGTTATAGTATGCACGGATGTACTATTTGATCATCCAGAGAGGTTCTTGAAACATATTTTCATAAATAACTCTGAGATTTGCAGGTAGTTGCAGTTTTACCTTATATAATATCAATGTATACTATCTTATCAATACGACACTATCAAAACATCAGCGATACTTTGCGGAATTTCATAACAAAGTGTGAACAAAGTTATACTATGCACGGATGTACTATTTGATCATCCAGAGCGGTTCTTGAAACATATTTTGATAAATAACTCTGAGCTTTGCAGGTATTTGCAGTTCTAACTTATATAATATCAATGTATACTATCTTATCAATACGACACTATCAAAACCTCAGCGAAACTTTGCGGATCTTCATAACAAAGCGTAAACAAAGTTATAGTATGCACGTATGTACTATTTGATCATCCAGAGCGGTTCTTGAAACATATTTTGATAAATAACTCTGAGATTTGCAGGCAGTTGCAGGTTTACCTTATATAATATCAATGTATACTATCTTATCAATACGACACTATCAAAACCTCAGCGAAACTTTGCGGATCTTCATAACAAAGCGTAAACAAAGTTATAGTATGCACGTATGTACTATTTGATCATCCAGAGCGGTTCTTGAAACATATTTTGATAAATAACTCTGAGATTTGCAGGTAGTTGCAGTTTTACCTTATATAATATCAATGTATACTATCGTATCAATACGACACTATCAAATCCTCAGCTAAATTTTGCGGAACTTCATAACAAAGCGTAAACAAAGTTATACTATGCACGTATGTACTATTTGATCATCCAGAGCGGTTCTTGCTACATATTTAGTTAAATAACTCCGAGCTTTGCAGGTATTTGCAGTTCTAACTTATATAATATCAATGTATACTATCTTATCAATACGACACTATCAAAACCTCAGCGAAACTTTGCGGAACTTCATAACAAAGCATAAACAAAGTTATAGTATGCACGGATGTACTATCTGATCATCCAGAGCGGTTCTTGAAACATATTTTTATAAATAACTCTGAGACTTGCAGGTAGTTGCAGTTCTACCTTATATAATATCAATGTATACTATCTTATCAATACGACACTATCAAACCCTCAGCGAAACTTTGCGGATCTTCATAACAAAGCGTAAACAAAGTTATAGTATGCACGGATGTACTATTTGATCATCCAGAGAGGTTCTTGAAACATATTTTCATAAATAACTCTGAGATTTGCAGGTAGTTGCAGTTTTACCTTATATAATATCAATGTATACTATCTTATCAATACGACACTATCAAAACATCAGCGATACTTTGCGGAATTTCATAACAAAGTGTGAACAAAGTTATACTATGCACGGATGTACTATTTGATCATCCAGAGCGGTTCTTGAAACATATTTTGATAAATAACTCTGAGCTTTGCAGGTATTTGCAGTTCTAACTTATATAATATCAATGTATACTATCTTATCAATACGACACTATCAAAACCTCAGCGAAACTTTGCTGATCTTCATAACAAAGCGTAAACAAAGTTATAGTATGCACGTATGTACTATTTGATCATCCAGAGCGGTTCTTGAAACATATTTTGATAAATAACTCTGAGATTTGCAGGCAGTTGCAGGTTTACCTTATATAATATCAATGTATACTATCTTATCAATACGACACTATCAAAACCTCAGCGAAACTTTGCGGATCTTCATAACAAAGCGTAAACGAAGTTATAGTATGCACGTATGTACTATTTGATCATCCAGAGCGGTTCTTGAAACATATTTTGATAAATAACTCTGAGATTTGCAGGTAGTTGCAGTTTTACCTTATATAATATCAATGTATACTATCGTATCAATACGACACTATCAAATCCTCAGCTAAATTTTGCGGAACTTCATAACAAAGCGTAAACAAAGTTATACTATGCACGTATGTACTATTTGATCATCCTGAGCGGTTCTTGCTATATATTTAGTTAAATAACTCCGAGCTTTGCAGGTATTTGCAGTTCTAACTTATATAATATCAATGTATACTATTTTATCAATACGACACTATCAAAACCTCAGCGAAACTTTGCGGAACTTCATAACAAAGCGTAAACAAAGTTATAGTATCCACGGATGTACTATTTGATCATCCAGAGAGGTTCTTGAAACATATTTTGATAAATAACTGTGAGATTTGCAGGTAGTTGCAGTTTTACCTTATATAATATCAATGTATACTATCTTATCAATACGACACAATCAAATCCTCAGCTAAATTTTGCGGAACTTCAAACAAAGCGTAAACAAAGTTATACTATGCACGGATGTACTATTTGATCATCCATAGCAGTTCTTGCTACATATTTAGTTAAATAAATCTGAGCTTTGCCGTTAGTTGCAGTTCTACCTTATATAATATCAATGTATACTATCTTATCAATACGACACTATCAAAACATCAGCGATACTTTGCGGAATTTCATAACAAAGTGTGAACAAAGTTATACTATGCACGGATGTACTATTTGATCATCCAGAGCGGTTCTTGAAACATATTTTGATAAATAACTCTGAGCTTTGCAGGTATTTGCAGTTCTAACTTATATAATATGAATGTATACTATCTTATCAATACGACACTATCAAAACCTCAGCGAAACTTTGCGGATCTTCATAACAAAGCGTAAACAAAGTTATAGTATGCACGTATGTACTATTTGATCATCCAGAGCGGTTCTTGAAACATATTTTGATAAATAACTCTGAGATTTGCAGGTAGTTGCAGTTTTACCTTATATAATATCAATGTATACTATCGTATCAATACGACACTATCAAATCCTCAGCTAAATTTTGCGGAACTTCATAACAAAGCGTAAACAAAGTTATACTATGCACGTATGTACTATTTGATCATCCTGAGCGGTTCTTGCTACATATTTAGTTAAATAACTCCGAGCTTTGCAGGTATTTGCAGTTCTAACTTATATAATATCAATGTATACTATCTTATCAATACGACACTATCAAAACCTCAGCGAAACTTTGCGGAACTTCATAACAAAGCGTAAACAAAGTTATAGTATCCACGGATGTACTATTTGATCATCCATAGCAGTTCTTGCTACATATTTAGTTAAATAACTCTGAGCTTTGCAGGTATTTGCAGTTCTAACTTATATAATATCAATGTATACTATCTTATCAATACGACACTATCAAAACCTCAGCGAAACTTTGCGGATCTTCATAACAAAGCGTAAACAAAGTTATAGTATGCACGTATGTACTATCTGATCATCCAGAGCGGTTCTTGAAACATATTTTGATAAATAACTCCGACGTTTGCAGGTATTTGCAGTTCTAACTTATATAATATCAATTTATACTGTCTTATCAATACGACACAATCAAAACCTCAGCGAAACTTTGCGGAACTTCATCACAAATCGTAAACAAAGTTATACTATGCACGGATGTACTATTTGATCATCCTGGGCGGTTCTTGCTACATATTTAGTTAAATAATTCCGAGCTTTGCAGGTATTTGCAGTTCTAACTTATATAATATCAATGTATACTATCTTAACAATACGACACTATCAAAACATCAGCGATACTTTGCGGAATTTCATAACAAAGTGTGAACAAAGTTATACTATGCACGGATGTAGTATTTGATCATCCAGAGCGGTTCTTGAAACATATTTTTATAAATAACTCTGAGACTTGCAGGTAGTTGCAGTTCTACCGTATATAATATCAATGTATACTATCTTATCAATACGACACTATCAAAACCTCAGCGAAACTTTGCGGATCTTCATAACAAAGCGTAAACAAAGTTATAGTATGCACGGATGTACTATTTGATCATCCAGAGAGGTTCTTGAAACATATTTTGATAAATAACTCTGAGATTTGCAGGTAGTTGCAGTTTTACCTTATATAATATCAATGTATACTATCTTATCAATACGACACTATCAAATCCTCAGCTAAATTTTGCGGAACTTCAAACAAAGCGTAAACAAAGTTATACTATGCACGGATGTACTATTTGATCATCCATAGCAGTTCTTGCTACATATTTAGTTAAATAACTCTGAGCTTTGCAGGTAGTTGCAGTTCTACCTTATATAATATCAATGTATACTATCTTATCAATACGACACTATCAAAACATCAGCGATACTTTGCGGAATTTCATAACAAAGTGTGAACAAAGTTATACTATGCACGGATGTACTATTTGATCATCCAGAGCGGTTCTTGAAACATATTTTGATAAATAACTCTGAGCTTTGCTGGTATTTGCAGTTCTAACTTATATAATATCAATGTATACTATCTTATCAATACGACACTATCAAAACCTCAGCGAAACTTTGCGGATCTTCATAACAAAGCGTAAACAAAGTTATAGTATGCACGTATGTACTATTTGATCATCCAGAGCGGTTCTTGAAACATATTTTGATAAATAACTCTGAGATTTGCAGGTAGTTGCAGTTCTACCTTATATAATATCAATGTATACTATCTTATCAATACGACACTATCAAAACCTCAGCGAAACTTTGCGGATCTTCATAACAAAGCGTAAACGAAGTTATAGTATGCACGGATGTACTATTTGATCATCCATAGCAGTTCTTGCTACATATTTAGTTAAATAACTCTGAGCTTTGCAGGTAGTTGCAGTTCTACCGTATATAATATCAATATATACTATCTTATCAATACGACACTAGCAAAACATCAGCGATACTTTGCGGAATTTCATAACAAAGTGTGAACAAAGTTATACTATGCACGGATGTACTATTTGATCATCCAGAGCGGTTCTTGAAACATATTTTGATAAATAACTCTGAGATTTGCAGGTAGTTGCAGTTTTACCTTATATAATATCAATGTATACTATCTTATCAATACGACACTATCAAAACCTCAGCGAAACTTTGCGGAACTTCATAACAAAGCGTAAACAAAGTTATACTATGCACGGATGTACTGTTTGATCATCCATAGCAGTTCTTGCTACATATTTAGTTAAATAACTCTGAGCTTTGCAGGTATTTGCAGTTCTAACTTATATAATATCAATGTATACTATCTTATCAATACTACACAAACAAAACCTCAGCGATACTTTGCGGAATTTCATAACAAAGTGTGAACAAAGTTATAGTATGCACGGATGTACTATCTAATCATCCAAAGCGTTTCTTGAAACATATTTTGATAAATAACTCTGACGTTTGCAGGTATTTGCAGTTCTACCTTATATAATATCAATGTATACTATCTTATCAATATGACACAATCAAAACCTCAGCGAAACTTTGCGGAACTTCATCACAAATCGTAAACAAAGTTATACTATGCGCGGATGTACTATTTGATCATCCAGAGAAGTTCTTGCTACATATTTAATTAAATAACTCTGAGATTTGCAGGTAGTTGCAGTTCTACCTTATATTATATCAATGTATACTATCTTATCAATACGACACTATCAAAACCTCAGCGAAACTTTGCGGATCTTCATAACAAAGCGTAAACAAAGTTATAGTATGCACGTATGTACTATTTGATCATCCAGAGCGGTTCTTGAAACATATTTTGATAAATAACTCTGAGATTTGCAGGTAGTTGCAGTTTTACCTTATATAATATCAATGTATACTATCTTATCAATACGACACTATCAAAACCTCAGCAAAATTTTGCGGAACTTCATAACAAAGCGTAAACAAAGTTATACTATGCAAGTATGTACTATTTGATCATCCTGAGCGGTTCTTGCTACATATTTAGTTAAATAACTCTGAGCTTTGCAGGTATTTGCAGTTCTAACTTTTATAATATCAATGTATACTATCTTATCAATTCGACAAAATCAAAACCTCAGCGAAACTTTGCGGAACTTCATAACAATGCGTAAACAAAGTTATAGTATGCACGGATGTACTATTTGATCATCCAGAGCAGTTCTTGCCACATATTTAATTAAATAACTCTGAGATTTGCAGGTAGTTGCAGTTCTACCTTATATAATATCAATGTATACTATCTTATCTATACGACACAATCAAAACAACAGCGATACATTGCGGAATTTCATAACAAAGTGTGAACAAAGTTATACTATGCACGGATGTACTATTTGATCATCCAGAGCGGTTCTTGAAACATATTTTGATAAATAACTCTGAGCTTTGCAGGTATTTGCAGTTCTAACTTATATAATATCAATATATACTATCTTATCAATACGACACTATCAAAACCTCAGCGAAACTTTGCTGATCTTCATAACAAAGCGTAAACAAAGTTATAGTATGCACGTATGTACTATTTGATCATCCAGAGCGGTTCTTGAAACATATTTTGATAAATAACTCTGAGATTTGCAGGTAGTTGCAGTTCTACCTTATATAATATCAATGTATACTATCTTATCAATACGATACTATCAAAACATCAGCGATACTTTGCGGAATTTCATAACAAAGTGTGAACAAAGTTATACTATGCACGGATGTACTATTTGATCATCCGGAGCGGTTCTTGAAACATATTTTGATAAATAACTCTGAGATTTGCAGGTAGTTGCAGTTCTACCATATATAATATCAATGTATACTATCTTATCAATACGACACTATCAAAACCTCAGCGAAACTTTGCGGAACTTCATAACAAAGCGTAAACAAAGTTATACTATGCACGGATGTACTGTTTGATCATCCATAGCAGTTCTTGCTACATATTTAGTTAAATAACTCTGAGCTTTGCAGGTATTTGCAGTTCTAACTTATATAATATCAATGTATACTATCTTATCAATACGACACTATCAAAACCTCAGCGAAACTTTGCGGAACTTCATAACAAAGCGTAAACAAAGTTATACTATGCACGTATGTACTATTTGATCATCCTGAGCGGTTCTTGCTACATATTTAGTTAAATAACTCTGAGCTTTGCAGGTATTTGCAGTTCTAACTTATATAATATCAATGTATACTATCTTATCAATTCGACAAAATCAAAACCTCAGCGAAACTTTGCGGAACTTCATAACAAAGCGTAAACAAAGTTATAGTATGCACGGATGTACTATTTGATCATCCAGAGCGGTTCTTGAAACATATTTTGATAAATAACTCTGAGATTTGCAGGTAGTTGCAGTTTTACCTTATATAATATCAATGTATACTATCTTATCAATACGACACTATCAAATCCTCAGTTAAATTTTGCGGCATTTCATAACAAAGTGTGAACAAAGTTATACTATGCACGGATGTACTATTTGATCATCCAGAGCGGTTCTTGAAACATATTTTGATAAATAACTCTGAGATTTGGAGGTGGTTGCAGTTCTACCGTATATAATATCAATGTATACTATCTTATCAATACGACACAATCAAAACCTCAGCGAAACTTTGCGGAACTTCATCACAAATCGTAAACAAAGTTATACTATGCACGGATGTACTATTTGATCATCCATAGCAGTTCTTGCTACATATTTAGTTAAATAACTCTGAGCTTTGCAGGTATTTACAGTTCTAACTTATATAATATCAATATATACTATCTTATCAATACGACACTATCAAAACCTCAGCGAAACTTTGCGGATTTTCATAACAAAGCGTAAACAAAGTTATAGTATGCACGTATGTACTATTTGATCATCCAGAGCGGTTCTTGAAACATATTTTGATAAATAACTCTGAGATTTGCAGGTAGTTGCAGTTTTACCTTATATAATATCAATGTATACTATCTTATCAATACGACACTATCAAATCCTCAGTTAAATTTTGCGGCATTTCATAACAAAGTGTGAACAAAGTTATACTATGCACGGATGTACTATTTGATCATCCAGAGCGGTTCTTGAAACATATTTTGATAAATAACTCTGAGATTTGCAGGTATTCGCAGTTCTACCTTTTATAATATCAATGCATACTATCTTATCAATACGACACTATCAAAACATCAGCGATACTTTGCGGAATTTCATAACAAAGTGTGAACAAAGTTATACTATGCACGGATGTACTATTTGATCATCCAGAGCGGTTCTTGAAACATATTTTGATAAATAACTCTGAGATTTGCAGGTAGTTGCAGTTTTACCTTATATAATATCAATGTATACTATCTTATCAATACGACACTATCAAATCCTCAGTTAAATTTTGCGGCATTTCATAACAAAGTGTGAACAAAGTTATACTATGCACGGATGTACTATTTGATCATCCAGAGCGGTTCTTGAAACATATTTTGATAAATAACTCTGAGATTTGCAGGTATTTGCAGTTCTACCTTTTATAATATCAATGCATACTATCTTATCAATACGACACTATCAAAACATCAGCGATACTTTGCGGAATTTCATAACAAAGTGTGAACAAAGTTATACTATGCACGGATGTACTATCTGATCATCCAGAGCGGTTCTTGAAACATATTTTGATGAATAACTCTGACGTTTGCAGGTATTTGCAGTTCTAACTTATATAATATCAATGTATACTATCTTATCAATACGACACTATCAAAACCTCAGCGAAATTTTGCGGAACTTCATAACAAAGCGTAAACAAAGTTATACTATGCACGTATGTACTATTTGATCATCCTGAGCGGTACTTTCTACATATTTAGTTAAATAACTCTGAGCTTTGCAGGTATTTGCAGTTCTAACTTATATAATATCAATGTATACTATCTTATCAATACGACAAAATCAAAACCTCAGCGAAACTTTGCGGAACTTCATAACAAAGCGTAAACAAAGTTATAGTATGCACGGATGTACTATTTGATCATCCAGAGCGGTTCTTGAAACATATTTTGATAAATAACTCTGAGATTTGCAGGTAGTTGCAGTTTTACCTTATATAATATCAATGTATACTATCTTATCAATACGACACTATCAAATCCTCAGTTAAATTTTGCGGCATTTCATAACAAAGTGTGAACAAAGTTATACTATGCACGGATGTACTATTTGATCATCCAGAGCGGTTCTTGAAACATATTTTGATAAATAACTCTGAGATTTGCAGGTATTTGCAGTTCTACCTTTTATAATATCAATGCATACTATCTTATCAATACGACACTATCAAAACATCAGCGATACTTTGCGGAATTTCATAACAAATCGTAAACAAAGTTATACTATGCACGGATGTACTATTTGATCATCCATAGCAGTTCTTGCTACATATTTAGTTAAATAACTCTGAGCTTTGCAGGTATTTACAGTTCTAACTTATATAATATCAATATATACTATCTTATCAATACGACACTATCAAAACCTCAGCGAAACTTTGCGGATTTTCATAACAAAGCGTAAACAAAGTTATAGTATGCACGTATGTACTATTTGATCATCCAGAGCGGTTCTTGAAACATATTTTGATAAATAACTCTGAGATTTGCAGGTAGTTGCAGCTTTACCTTATATAATATCAATGTATACTATCTTATCAATACGACACTATCAAATCCTCAGTTAAATTTTGCGGCATTTCATAACAAAGTGTGAACAAAGTTATACTATGCACGGATGTACTATTTGATCATCCAGAGCGGTTCTTGAAACATATTTTGATAAATAACTCTGAGATTTGCAGGTATTTGCAGTTCTACCTTTTATAATATCAATGCATACTATCTTATCAATACGACACTATCAAAACATCAGCGATACTTTGCGGAATTTCATAACAAAGTGTGAACAAAGTTATACTATGCACGGATGTACTATTTGATCATCCATAGCAGTTCTTGCTACATATTTAGTTAAATAACTCTGAGCTTTGCAGGTATTTACAGTTCTAACTTATATAATATCAATATATACTATCTTATCAATACGACACTATCAAAACCTCAGCGAAACTTTGCGGATTTTCATAACAAAGCGTAAACAAAGTTATAGTATGCACGTATGTACTATTTGATCATCCAGAGCGGTTCTTGAAACATATTTTGATAAATAACTCTGAGATTTGCAGGTAGTTGCAGTTTTACCTTATATAATATCAATGTATACTATCTTATCAATACGACACTATCAAATCCTCAGTTAAATTTTGCGGCATTTCATAACAAAGTGTGAACAAAGTTATACTATGCACGGATGTACTATTTGATCATCCAGAGCGGTTCGTGAAACATATTTTGATAAATAACTCTGAGATTTGCAGGTATTTGCAGTTCTACCTTTTATAATATCAATGCATACTATCTTATCAATACGACACTATCAAAACATCAGCGATACTTTGCGGAATTTCATAACAAAGTGTGAACAAAGTTATACTATGCACGGATGTACTATCTGATCATCCAGAGCGGTTCTTGAAACATATTTTGATGAATAACTCTGACGTTTGCAGGTATTTGCAGTTCTAACTTATATAATATCAATGTATACTATCTTATCAATACGACACAATCAAAACCTCAGCGTAACTTTGCGGAACTTCATCACAAATCGTAAACAAAGTTATACCATGCACGGATGTACTATTTGATCATCCAGAGCGGTTCTTGAAACATATTTTGATAAATAACTCTGTGCTTTGCAGGTATTTGCAGTTCTAACTTATGTAATATCAATGTATACTATCTTATCAATACGACACTATTAAAACCTCAGCGAAACTTTGCGCATCTTCATAACAAAGCGTAAACAAAGTTATAGTATGCACGTATGTACTATTTGATCATCCTGAGCGGTTCTTGCTACATATTTAGTTAAATAACTCCGAGCTTTGCAGGTATTTGCAGTTCAAACTTATATAATATCAATGTATACTATCTTATCAATACGACACTATCAAAACCTCAGCGAAACTTTGCGGAACTTCATAACAAAGCGTAAACAAAGTTATAGTATGCACGGATGTACTATCTGATCATCCAGAGCGGTTCTCGAAACATATTTTGATAAATAACTCTGAGATTTGCAGGTAGTTGCAGTTCTACCTTATATAATATCAATGTATACTATCTTATCAATACGACACTATCAAAACCTCAGCGAAATTTTGCGGAGCTTCATAACAAAGCGTAAACAAAGTTATACTATGCACGTATGTACTATTTGATCATCCAGAGCGGTTCTTGAAACATATTTTGATAAATAACTCTGAGATTTGCAGGTAGTTGCAGTTTTACCTTATATAATATCAATGTATACTATCTTATCAATACGACACTATCAAAACCTCAGCAAAATTTTGCGGAACTTCATAACAAAGCGTAAACAAAGTTATACTATGCAAGTATGTACTATTTGATCATCCTGAGCGGTTCTTGCTACATATTTAGTTAAATAACTCTGAGCTTTGCAGGTATTTGCAGTTCTAACTTTTATAATATCAATGTATACTATCTTATCAATTCGACAAAATCAAAACCTCAGCGAAACTTTGCGGAACTTCATAACAATGCGTAAACAAAGTTATAGTATGCACGGATGTACTATTTGATCATCCAGAGCAGTTCTTGCCACATATTTAATTAAATAACTCTGAGATTTGCAGGTAGTTGCAGTTCTACCTTATATAATATCAATGTATACTATCTTATCTATACGACACAATCAAAACAACAGCGATACATTGCGGAATTTCATAACAAAGTGTGAACAAAGTTATACTATGCACGGATGTACTATTTGATCATCCAGAGCGGTTCTTGAAACATATTTTGATAAATAACTCTGAGCTTTGCAGGTATTTGCAGTTCTAACTTATATAATATCAATATATACTATCTTATCAATACGACACTATCAAAACCTCAGCGAAACTTTGCTGATCTTCATAACAAAGCGTAAACAAAGTTATAGTATGCACGTATGTACTATTTGATCATCCAGAGCGGTTCTTGAAACATATTTTGATAAATAACTCTGAGATTTGCAGGTAGTTGCAGTTTTACCTTATATAATATCAATGTATACTATCTTATCAATACGATACTATCAAAACATCAGCGATACTTTGCGGAATTTCATAACAAAGTGTGAACAAAGTTATACTATGCACGGATGTACTATTTGATCATCCGGAGCGGTTCTTGAAACATATTTTGATAAATAACTCTGAGATTTGCAGGTAGTTGCAGTTCTACCATATATAATATCAATGTATACTATCTTATCAATACGACACTATCAAAACCTCAGCGAAACTTTGCGGAACTTCATAACAAAGCGTAAACAAAGTTATACTATGCACGGATGTACTGTTTGATCATCCATAGCAGTTCTTGCTACATATTTAGTTAAATAACTCTGAGCTTTGCAGGTATTTGCAGTTCTAACTTATATAATATCAATGTATACTATCTTATCAATACGACACTATCAAAACCTCAGCGAAACTTTGCGGAACTTCATAACAAAGCGTAAACAAAGTTATACTATGCACGTATGTACTATTTGATCATCCTGAGCGGTTCTTGCTACATATTTAGTTAAATAACTCTGAGCTTTGCAGGTATTTGCAGTTCTAACTTATATAATATCAAAGTATACTATCTTATCAATTCGACGCAATCAAAACCTCAGCGAAACTTTGCGGAACTTCATAACAAAGCGTAAACAAAGTTATAGTATGCACGGATGTACTATTTGATCATCCAGAGCGGTTCTGGAAACATATTTTGATAAATAACTCTGAGATTTGCAGGTAGTTGCAGTTTTACCTTATATAATATCATAGTATACTATCTTATCAATACGACACTATCAAATCCTCAGTTAAATTTTGCGGCATTTCATAACAAAGTGTGAACAAAGTTATACTATGCACGGATGTACTATTTGATCATCCAGAGCGGTTCTTGAAACATATTTTGATAAATAACTCTGAGATTTGGAGGTGGTTGCAGTTCTACCGTATATAATATCAATGTATACTATCTTATCAATACGACACAATCAAAACCTCAGCGAAACTTTGCGGAACTTCATCACAAATCGTAAACAAAGTTATACTATGCACGGATGTACTATTTGATCATCCATAGCAGTTCTTGCTACATATTTAGTTAAATAACTCTGAGCTTTGCAGGTATTTACAGTTCTAACTTATATAATATCAATATATACTATCTTATCAATACGACACTATCAAAACCTCAGCGAAACTTTGCGGATTTTCATAACAAAGCGTAAACAAAGTTATAGTATGCACGTATGTACTATTTGATCATCCAGAGCGGTTCTTGAAACATATTTTGATAAATAACTCTGAGATTTGCAGGTAGTTGCAGTTTTACCTTATATAATATCAATGTATACTATCTTATCAATACGACACTATCAAATCCTCAGTTAAATTTTGCGGCATTTCATAACAAAGTGTGAACAAAGTTATACTATGCACGGATGTACTATTTGATCATCCAGAGCGGTTCTTGAAACATATTTTGATAAATAACTCTGAGATTTGCAGGTATTCGCAGTTCTACCTTTTATAATATCAATGCATACTATCTTATCAATACGACACTATCAAAACATCAGCGATACTTTGCGGAATTTCATAACAAAGTGTGAACAAAGTTATACTATGCACGGATGTACTATTTGATCATCCAGAGCGGTTCTTGAAACATATTTTGATAAATAACTCTGAGATTTGCAGGTAGTTGCAGTTTTACCTTATATAATATCAATGTATACTATCTTATCAATACGACACTATCAAATCCTCAGTTAAATTTTGCGGCATTTCATAACAAAGTGTGAACAAAGTTATACTATGCACGGATGTACTATTTGATCATCCAGAGCGGTTCTTGAAACATATTTTGATAAATAACTCTGAGATTTGCAGGTATTTGCAGTTCTACCTTTTATAATATCAATGCATACTATCTTATCAATACGACACTATCAAAACATCAGCGATACTTTGCGGAATTTCATAACAAAGTGTGAACAAAGTTATACTATGCACGGATGTACTATCTGATCATCCAGAGCGGTTCTTGAAACATATTTTGATGAATAACTCTGACGTTTGCAGGTATTTGCAGTTCTAACTTATATAATATCAATGTATACTATCTTATCAATACGACACTATCAAAACCTCAGCGAAATTTTGCGGAACTTCATAACAAAGCGTAAACAAAGTTATACTATGCACGTATGTACTATTTGATCATCCTGAGCGGTACTTTCTACATATTTTGTTAAATAACTCTGAGCTTTGCAGGTATTTGCAGTTCTAACTTATATAATATCAATGTATACTATCTTATCAATTCGACAATATCGAAACCTCAGCGAAACTTTGCGGAACTTCATAACAAAGCGTAAACAAAGTTATAGTATGCACGGATGTACTATTTGATCATCCAGAGCGGTTCTTGAAACATATTTTGATATATAACTCTGAGATTTGCAGGTAGTTGCAGTTTTACCTTATATAATATCAATGTATACTATCTTATCAATACGACACTATCAAATCCTCAGTTAAATTTTGCGGCATTTCATAACAAAGTGTGAACAAAGTTATACTATGCACGGATGTACTATTTGATCATCCAGAGCGGTTCTTGAAACATATTTTGATAAATAACTCTGAGATTTGCAGGTATTTGCAGTTCTACCTTTTATAATATCAATGCATACTATCTTATCAATACGACACTATCAAAACATCAGCGATACTTTGCGGAATTTCATAACAAATCGTAAACAAAGTTATACTATGCACGGATGTACTATTTGATCATCCATAGCAGTTCTTGCTACATATTTAGTTAAATAACTCTGAGCTTTGCAGGTATTTACAGTTCTAACTTATATAATATCAATATATACTATCTTATCAATACGACACTATCAAAACCTCAGCGAAACTTTGCGGATTTTCATAACAAAGCGTAAACAAAGTTATAGTATGCACGTATGTACTATTTGATCATCCAGAGCGGTTCTTGAAACATATTTTGATAAATAACTCTGAGATTTGCAGGTAGTTGCAGCTTTACCTTATATAATATCAATGTATACTATCTTATCAATACGACACTATCAAATCCTCAGTTAAATTTTGCGGCATTTCATAACAAAGTGTGAACAAAGTTATACTATGCACGGATGTACTATTTGATCATCCAGAGCGGTTCTTGAAACATATTTTGATAAATAACTCTGAGATTTGCAGGTATTTGCAGTTCTACCTTTTATAATATCAATGCATACTATCTTATCAATACGACACTATCAAAACATCAGCGATACTTTGCGGAATTTCATAACAAAGTGTGAACAAAGTTATACTATGCACGGATGTACTATTTGATCATCCATAGCAGTTCTTGCTACATATTTAGTTAAATAACTCTGAGCTTTGCAGGTATTTACAGTTCTAACTTATATAATATCAATATATACTATCTTATCAATACGACACTATCAAAACCTCAGCGAAACTTTGCGGATTTTCATAACAAAGCGTAAACAAAGTTATAGTATGCACGTATGTACTATTTGATCATCCAGAGCGGTTCTTGAAACATATTTTGATAAATAACTCTGAGATTTGCAGGTAGTTGCAGTTTTACCTTATATAATATCAATGTATACTATCTTATCAATACGACACTATCAAATCCTCAGTTAAATTTTGCGGCATTTCATAACAAAGTGTGAACAAAGTTATACTATGCACGGATGTACTATTTGATCATCCAGAGCGGTTCGTGAAACATATTTTGATAAATAACTCTGAGATTTGCAGGTATTTGCAGTTCTACCTTTTATAATATCAATGCATACTATCTTATCAATACGACACTATCAAAACATCAGCGATACTTTGCGGAATTTCATAACAAAGTGTGAACAAAGTTATACTATGCACGGATGTACTATCTGATCATCCAGAGCGGTTCTTGAAACATATTTTGATGAATAACTCTGACGTTTGCAGGTATTTGCAGTTCTAACTTATATAATATCAATGTATACTATCTTATCAATACGACACAATCAAAACCTCAGCGTAACTTTGCGGAACTTCATCACAAATCGTAAACAAAGTTATACCATGCACGGATGTACTATTTGATCATCCAGAGCGGTTCTCGAAACATATTTTGATAAATAACTCTGTGCTTTGCAGGTATTTGCAGTTCTAACTTATGTAATATCAATGTATACTATCTTATCAATACGACACTATTAAAACCTCAGCGAAACTTTGCGCATCTTCATAACAAAGCGTAAACAAAGTTATAGTATGCACGTATGTACTATTTGATCATCCTGAGCGGTTCTTGCTACATATTTAGTTAAATAACTCCGAGCTTTGCAGGTATTTGCAGTTCAAACTTATATAATATCAATGTATACTATCTTATCAATACGACACTATCAAAACCTCAGCGAAACTTTGCGGAACTTCATAACAAAGCGTAAACAAAGTTATAGTATGCACGGATGTACTATCTGATCATCCAGAGCGGTTCTCGAAACATATTTTGATAAATAACTCTGAGATTTGCAGGTAGTTGCAGTTCTACCTTATATAATATCAATGTATACTATCTTATCAATACGACACTATCAAAACCTCAGCGAAATTTTGCGGAGCTTCATAACAAAGCGTAAACAAAGTTATACTATGCACGGATGTACTATTTGATCATCCAGAGCAGTTCTTGAAACATATTTTGATAAATAACTCTGTGCTTTGTAGGTATTTGCAGTTCTAACTTATGTAATATCAATGTATACTATCTTATCAATACGACACTATTAAAACCTCAGCGAAACTTTGCGTATCTTCATAACAAAGCGTAAACAAAGTTATAGTATGCACGTATGTACTATTTGATCATCCTGAGCGGTTCTTGCTACATATTTAGTTAAATAACTCCGAGCTTTGCAGGTATTTGCAGTTCAAACTTATATAATATCAATGTATACTATCTTATCAATACGACACTATCAAAACCTCAGCGAAACTTTGCGGAACTTCATAACAAAGCGTAAACAAAGTTATAGTATGCACGGATGTACTATCTGATCATCCAGAGCGGTTCTTGAAACATATTTTGATAAATAACTCTGAGATTTGCAGGTAGTTGCAGTTCTACCTTATATAATATCAATGTATACTATCTTATCAATACGACACTATCAAAACCTCAGCGAAATTTTGCGGAGCTTCATAACAAAGCGTAAACAAAGTTATACTATGCACGGATGTACTATTTGATCATCCAGAGCAGTTCTTGCTACATATTTAATTAAATAACTCTGAGATTTGCAGGTAGTTGCAGTTCTACCTTATATAATATCAATGTATACTATCTTATCAATACGACACAATCAAAACAACAGCGATACTTTGCGGAATTTCATAACAAAGTGTGAACAAAGTTATACTATGCACGGATGTACTATTTGAACATCCAGAGCGGTTCTTGAAACATATTTTGATAAATAACTCTGAGCTTTGCAGGTATTTGCAGTTCTAACTTATATAATATCAATATATACTATCTTATCAATACGACACTATCAAAACCTCAGCGAAACTTTGCTGATCTTCATAACAAAGCGTAAACAAAGTTATAGTATGCACGTATGTACTATTTGATCATCCAGAGCGGTTCTTGAAACATATTTTGATAAATAACTCTGAGATTTGCAGGTAGTTGCAGTTTTACCTTATATAATATCAATGTATACTATCTTATCAATTCGACAAAATCAAAACCTCAGCGAAACTTTGCGGAACTTCATAACAAAGCGTAAACAAAGTTATAGTATGCACGTATGTACTATTTGATCATCCAGAGCGGTTCTTGAAACATATTTTGATAAATAACTCTGAGATTTGCAGGTAGTTGCAGTTTTACCTTATATAATATCAATGTATACTATCTTATCAATACGACACTATCAAATCCTCAGTTAAATTTTGCGGCATTCCATAACAAAGTGTGAACAAAGTTATACTATGCACGGATGTACTATTTGATCATCCAGAGCGGTTCTTGAAACATATTTTGATAAATAACTCTGAGATTTGGAGGTAGTTGCAGTTCTACCGTATATAATATCAATGTATACTATCTTATCAATACGACACAATCAAAACCTCAGCGAAACTTTGCGGAACTTCATAAGAAAGCGTAAACAAAGTTATAGTATGCACGGATATACTATCTGATCATCCAGAGCGGTTCTTGAAACTTATTTTGATAAATAACTCTGACGTTTGCAGGTATTTGCAGTTCTAACTTATATAATATCAATGTATACTATCTTATCAATACGACACAATCAAAACCTCAGCGAAACTTTGCGGAACTTCATCACAAATCGTAAACAAAGTTATACTATGCACGGATGTACTATTTGATCATCCATAGCAGTTCTTGCTACATATTTAGTTAAATAACTCTGAGCTTTGCAGGTATTTACAGTTCTAACTTATATAATATCAATATATACTATCTTATCAATACGACACTATCAAAACCTCAGCGAAACTTTGCGGATTTTCATAACAAAGCGTAAACAAAGTTATAGTATGCACGTATGTACTATTTGATCATCCAGAGCGGTTCTTGAAACATATTTTGATAAATAACTCTGAGATTTGCAGGTAGTTGCAGTTTTACCTTATATAATATCAATGTATACTATCTTATCAATACGACACTATCAAATCCTCAGTTAAATTTTGCGGCATTTCATAACAAAGTGTGAACAAAGTTATACTATGCACGGATGTACTATTTGATCATCCAGAGCGGTTCTTGAAACATATTTTGATAAATAACTCTGAGATTTGGAGGTAGTTGCAGTTCTACCGTATATAATATCAATGTATACTATCTTATCAATACGACACAATCAAAACCTCAGCGAAACTTTGCGGAACTTCATAACAAAGCGTAAACAAAGTTATAGTATGCACGGATGTACTATCTGATCATCCAGAGCGGTTCTTGAAACATATTTTGATAAATAACTCTGACGTTTGCAGGTATTTGCAGTTCTAACTTATATAATATCAATGTATACTATCTTATCAATACGACACAATCAAAACCTCAGCGAAACTTTGCGGAACTTCATCACAAATCGTAAACAAAGTTATACTATGCACGGATGTACTATTTGATCATCCATAGCAGTTCTTGCTACATATTTAGTTAAATAACTCTGAGCTTTGCAGGTAGTTGCAGTTCTACCTTATATAATATCAATGTATACTATCTTATCAATACGACACTATCAAAACATCAGCGATACTTTGCGGAATTTCATAACAAAGTGTGAACAAAGTTATACTATGCACGGATGTACTATTTGATCATCCAGAGCGGTTCTTGAAACATATTTTGATAAATAACTCTGAGATTTGCAGGTAGTTGCAGTTCTACCTTATATAATATCAATGTATACTATCTTATCAATACGACACTATCAAAACCTCAGCGAAACTTTGCGGAACTTCATCACAAATCGTAAACAAAGTTATACTATGCACGGATGTACTATTTGATCAACCAGAGCGGTTCTTGAAACATATTTTGATAAATAACTCTGAGATTTGCAGGTAGTTGCAGTTTTACCTTATATAATATCAATGTATACTATCTTATCAATACGACACTATCAAATCCTCAGTTAAATTTTGCGGCATTTCATAACAAAGTGTGAACAAAGTTATACTATGCACGGATGTACTATTTGATCATCCAGAGCGGTTCGTGAAACATATTTTGATAAATAACTCTGAGATTTGCAGGTAGTTGCAGTTTTACCTTATATAATATCAATGTATACTATCTTATCAATACGACACTATCAAATCCTCAGTTAAATTTTGCGGCATTTCATAACAAAGTGTGAACAAAGTTATACTATGCACGGATGTACTATTTGATCATCCAGAGCGGTTCTTGAAACATATTTTGATAAATAACTCTGAGATTTGGAGGTAGTTGCAGTTCTACCGTATATAATATCAATGTATACTATCTTATCAATACGACACAATCAAAACCTCAGCGAAACTTTGCGGAACTTCATAACAAAGCGTAAACAAAGTTATAGTATGCACGGATGTACTATCTGATCATCCAGAGCGGTTCTTGAAACATATTTTGATAAATAACTCTGACGTTTGCAGGTATTTGCAGTTCTACCTTATATAATATCAATGTATACTATCTTATCAATACGACACTATCAAAACATCAGCGATACTTTGCGGAATTTCATAACAAAGTGTGAACAAAGTTATACTATGCACGGATGTACTATTTGATCATCCAGAGCGGTTCTTGAAACATATTTTGATAAATAACTCTGAGATTTGCAGGTAGTTGCAGTTCTACCTTATATAATATCAATGTATACTATCTTATCAATACGACACTATCAAAACCTCAGCGAAACTTTGCGGAACTTCATCACAAATCGTAAACAAAGTTATACTATGCACGGATGTACTATTTGATCAACCAGAGCGGTTCTTGAAACATATTTTGATAAATAACTCTGAGATTTGCAGGTAGTTGCAGTTTTACCTTATATAATATCAATGTATACTATCTTATCAATACGACACTATCAAAACCTCAGCGAAATTTTGCGGAACTTCATAACAAAGCGTAAACAAAGTTATACTATGCACGTATGTACTATTTGATCATCCTGAGCGGTTCTTGCTACATATTTAGTTAAATAACTCTGAGCTTTGCAGGTATTTGCAGTTCTAACTTATATAATATCAATGTATACTATCTTATCAATTCGACAAAATCAAAACCTCAGCGAAACTTTGCGGAACTTCATAACAAAGCGTAAACAAAGTTATAGTATGCACGTATGTACTATTTGATCATCCAGAGCGGTTCTTGAAACATATTTTGATGAATAACTCTGACGTTTGCAGGTATTTGCAGTTCTAACTTATATAATATCAATATATACTATCTTATCAATACGACACTATCAAAAACTCAGCGAAACTTTGCGGATTTTCATAACAAAGCGTAAACAAAATTATAGTATGCACGTATGTACTATTTGATCATCCAGAGCGGTTCTTGAAACATATTTTGATAAATAACTCTGAGATTTGCAGGTAGTTGCCGTTTTACCTTATATAATATCAATGTATACTATCTTATCAATACGACACTATCAAATCCTCAGTTAAATTTTGCGGCATTTCATAACAAAGTGTGAACAAAGTTATACTATGCACGGATGTACTATTTGATCATCCAGAGCGGTTCTTGAAACATATTTTGATAAATAACTCTGAGATTTGCAGGTAGTTGCAGTTCTACCGTATATAATATCAATGTATACTATCTTATCAATACGACACTATCAAAACCTCAGCGAAACTTTGCGGAACTTCATAACAAAGCGTAAACAAAGTTATACTATGCACGGATGTACTGTTTGATCATCCATAGCAGTTCTTGCTACATATTTAGTTAAATAACTCTGAGCTTTGCAGGTATTTGCAGTTCTACCTTTTATAATATCAATGTATACTATCTTATCAATACGACACTTTCAAAACATCAGCGATACTTTGCGGAATTTCATAACAAAGTGTGAACAAAGTTATACTATGCACGGATGTACTATCTGATCATCCAGAGCGGTTCTTGAAACATATTTTGATGAATAACTCTGACGTTTGCAGGTATTTGCAGTTCTAACTTATATAATATCAATGTATACTATCTTATCAATACGACACAATCAAAACCTCAGCGAAACTTTGCGGAACTTCATCACAAATCGTAAACAAAGTTATACTATGCACGGATGTACTATTTGATCAACCAGAGCGGTTCTTGAAACATATTTTGATAAATAACTCTGAGATTTGCAGGTAGTTGCAGTTTTACCTTATATAATATCAATGTATACTATCTTATCAATACGACACTATCAAAACCTCAGCGAAATTTTGCGGAACTTCATAACAAAGCGTAAACAAAGTTATAGTATGCACGGATGTACTATCTGATCATACAGAGCGGTTCTTGAAACATATTTTGATAAATAACTCTGACGTTTGCAGGTATTTGCAGTTCTAACTTATATAATATCAATGTATACTATCTTATCAATACGACACTATCAAAACCTCAGCGAAACTTTGCGGATTTTCATAACAAAGCGTAAACAAAGTTATAGTATGCACGTATGTACTATTTGATCATCCAGAGCGGTTCTTGAAACATATTTTGATAAATAACTCTGAGATTTGCAGGTAGTTGCAGTTTTACCTTATATAATATCAATGTATACTATCTTATCAATACGACACTATCAAATCCTCAGTTAAATTTTGCGGCATTTCATAACAAAGTGTGAACAAAGTTATACTATGCACGGATGTACTATTTGATCATCCAGAGCTGTTCTTGAAACATATTTTGATAAATAACTCTGAGATTTGGAGGTAGTTGCAGTTCTACCGTATATAATATCAATGTATACTATCTTATCAATACGGCACAATCAAAACCTCAGCGAAACTTTGCGGAACTTCATAACAAAGCGTAAACAAAGTTATAGTATGCACGGATGTACTATCTGATCATCCAGAGCGGTTCTTGAAACATATTTTGATAAATAACTCTGACGTTTGCAGGTATTTGCAGTTCTAACTTATATAATATCAATGTATACTATCTTATCAATACGACACAATCAAAACCTCAGCGAAACTTTGCGGAACTTCATCACAAATCGTAAACAAAGTTATACTATGCACGGATGTACTATTTGATCATCCATAGCAGTTCTTGCTACATATTTAGTTAAATAACTCTGAGCTTTGCAGGTAGTTGCAGTTCTACCTTATATAATATCAATGTATACTATCTTATCAATACGACACTATCAAAACATCAGCGATACTTTGCGGAATTTCATAACAAAGTGTGAACAAAGTTATACTATGCACGTATGTACTATTTGATCATCCTGAGCGGTTCTTGCTACATATTTAGTTAAATAACTCTGAGCTTTGCAGGTATTTGCAGTTCTAACTTATATAATATCAATGTATACTATCTTATCAATACGACACTATCAAATCCTCAGTTAAATTTTGCGGCATTTCATAACAAAGTGTGAACAAAGTTATACTATGCACGGATGTACTATTTGATCATCCAGAGCGGTTCTTGAAACATATTTTGATAAATAACTCTGAGATTTGGAGGTAGTTGCAGTTCTACCGTATATAATATCAATGTATACTATCTTATCAATACGGCACAATCAAAACCTCAGCGAAACTTTGCGGAACTTCATAACAAAGCGTAAACAAAGTTATAGTATGCACGGATGTACTATCTGATCATCCAGAGCGGTTCTTGAAACATATTTTGATAAATAACTCTGACGTTTGCAGGTATTTGCAGTTCTAACTTATATAATATCAATGTATACTATCTTATCAATACGACACAATCAAAACCTCAGCGAAACTTTGCGGAACTTCATCACAAATCGTAAACAAAGTTATACTATGCACGGATGTACTATTTGATCATCCATAGCAGTTCTTGCTACATATTTAGTTAAATAACTCTGAGCTTTGCAGGTAGTTGCAGTTCTACCTTATATAATATCAATGTATACTATCTTATCAATACGACACTATCAAAACATCAGCGATACTTTGCGGAATTTCATAACAAAGTGTGAACAAAGTTATACTATGCACGTATGTACTATTTGATCATCCTGAGCGGTTCTTGCTACATATTTAGTTAAATAACTCTGAGCTTTGCAGGTATTTGCAGTTCTAACTTATATAATATCAATGTATACTATCTTATCAATTCGACAAAATCAAAACCTCAGCGAAACTTTGCGGAACTTCATAACAAAGCGTAAACAAAGTTATAGTATGCACGTATGTACTATTTGATCATCCAGAGCGGTTCTTGAAACATATTTTGATAAATAACTCTGACGTTTGCAGGTATTTGCAGTTCTAACTTATATAATATCAATATATACTATCTTATCAATACGACACTATCAAAAACTCAGCGAAACTTTGCGGATTTTCATAACAAAGCGTAAACAAAATTATAGTATGCACGTATGTACTATTTGATCATCCAGAGCGGTTCTTGAAACATATTTTGATAAATAACTCTGAGATTTGCAGGTAGTTGCCGTTTTACCTTATATAATATCAATGTATACTATCTTATCAATACGACACTATCAAATCCTCAGTTAAATTTTGCGGAACTTCATAACAAAGCGTAAACAAAGTTATACTATGCTCGGATGTACTGTTTGATCATCCATAGCAGTTCTTGCTACATATTTAGTTAAATAACTCTGAGCTTTGCAGGTATTTGCAGTTCTACCTTTTATAATATCAATGTATACTATCTTATCAATACGACACTATCAAAACATCAGCGATACTTTGCGGAATTTCATAACAAAGTGTGAACAAAGTTATACTATGCACGGATGTACTATCTGATCATCCAGAGCGGTTCTTGAAACATATTTTGATGAATAACTCTGACGTTTGCAGGTATTTGCAGTTCTAACTTATATAATATCAATGTATACTATCTTATCAATACGACACAATCAAAACCTCAGCGAAACTTTGCGGAACTTCATCACAAATCGTAAACAAAGTTATACTATGCACGGATGTACTATTTGATCATCCATAGCAGTTCTTGCTACATATTTAGTTAAATAACTCTGAGCTTTGCAGGTAGTTGCAGTTCTACCTTATATAATATCAATGTATACTATCTTATCAATACGACACTATCAAAACATCAGCGATACTTTGCGGAATTTCATAACAAAGTGTGAACAAAGTTATACTATGCACGGATGTACTATTTGATCATCCAGAGCGGTTCTTGAAACATATTTTGATAAATAACTCTGAGATTTGCAGGTAGTTGCAGTTCTACCTTATATAATATCAATGTATACTATCTTATCAATACGACACTATCAAAACCTCAGCGAAACTTTGCGGAACTTCATCACAAATCGTAAACAAAGTTATACTATGCACGGATGTACTATTTGATCAACCAGAGCGGTTCTTGAAACATATTTTGATAAATAACTCTGAGATTTGCAGGTAGTTGCAGTTTTACCTTATATAATATCAATGTATACTATCTTATCAATACGACACTATCAAAACCTCAGCGAAATTTTGCGGAACTTCATAACAAAGCGTAAACAAAGTTATACTATGCACGTATGTACTATTTGATCATCCAGAGCGGTTCTTGAAACATATTTTGATAAATAACTCTGAGATTTGCAGGTAGTTGCAGTTTTACCTTATATAATATCAATGTATACTATCTTATCAATACGACACTATCAAATCCTCAGTTAAATTTTGCGGCATTTCATAACAAAGTGTGAACAAAGTTATACTATGCACGGATGTACTATTTGATCATCCAGAGCGGTTCTTGAAACATATTTTGATAAATAACTCTGAGATTTGCAGGTAGTTGCAGTTCTACCGTATATAATATCAATGTATACTATCTTATCAATACGACACTATCAAAACCTCAGCGAAACTTTGCGGAACTTCATAACAAAGCGTAAACAAAGTTATACTATGCACGGATGTACTGTTTGATCATCCATAGCAGTTCTTGCTACATATTTAGTTAAATAACTCTGAGCTTTGCAGGTATTTGCAGTTCTACCTTTTATAATATCAATGTATACTATCTTATCAATACGACACTATCAAAACATCAGCGATACTTTGCGGAATTTCATAACAAAGTGTGAACAAAGTTATACTATGCACGGATGTACTATTTGATCATCCAGAGCGGTTCTTGAAACATATTTTGATAAATAACTCTGAGATTTGCAGGTAGTTGCAGTTCTACCTTATATAATATCAATGTATACTATCTTATCAATACGACACTATCAAAACCTCAGCGAAACTTTGCGGAACTTCATCACAAATCGTAAACAAAGTTATACTATGCACGGATGTACTATTTGATCATCCAGAGCGGTTCTTGAAACATATTTTGATAAATAACTCTGAGATTTGCAGGTAGTTGCAGTTTTACCTTATATAATATCAATGTATACTATCTTATCAATACGACACTATCAAATCCTCAGTTAAATTTTGCGGCATTTCATAACAAAGTGTGAACAAAGTTATACTATGCACGGATGTACTATTTGATCATCCAGAGCGGTTCTTGAAACATATTTTGATAAATAACTCTGAGATTTGCAGGTAGTTGCAGTTCTACCGTATATAATATCAATGTATACTATCTTATCAATACGACACTATCAAAACCTCAGCGAAACTTTGCTGATCTTCATAACAAAGCGTAAACAAAGTTATAGTATGCACGTATGTACTATTTGATCATCCAGAGCGGTTCTTGAAACATATTTTGATAAATAACTCTGAGATTTGCAGGTAGTTGCAGTTCTACCGTATATAATATCAATGTATACTATCTTATCAATACGACACTATCAAAACCTCAGCGAAACTTTGCGGAACTTCATAACAAAGCGTAAACAAAGTTATACTATTCACGGATGTACTGTTTGATCATCCATAGCAGTTCTTGCTACATATTTAGTTAAATAACTCTGAGCTTTGCAGGTATTTGCAGTTCTACCTTTTATAATATCAATGTATACTATCTTATCAATACGACACTATCAAATCCTCAGTTAAATTTTGCGGCATTTCATAACAAAGTGTGAACAAAGTTATACTATGCACGGATGTACTATTTGATCATCCAGAGCGGTTCTTGAAACATATTTTGATAAATAACTCTGAGATTTGCAGGTAGTTGCAGTTCTACCGTATATAATATCAATGTATACTATCTTATCAATACGACACTATCAAAACATCAGCGATACTTTGCGGAATTTCATAACAAAGTGTGAACAAAGTTATACTATGCACGGATGTACTATTTGATCATCCAGAGCTGTTCTTGAAACATATTTTGATAAATAACTCTGAGCTTTGCAGGTATTTGCAGTTCTACCTTATATAATATCAATGTATACTATCTTATCAATACGACACTATCAAAACCTCAGCGAAACTTTGCGGAACTTCATCACAAATCGTAAACAAAGTTATACTATGCACGGATGTACTATTTGATCATCCAGAGCGGTTCTTGAAACATATTTTGATAAATAACTCTGAGATTTGCAGGTAGTTGCAGTTCTACCTTATATAATATCAATGTATACTATCTTATCAATACGACACTATCAAAACCTCAGCGAAACTTTGCGGAACTTCATCACAAATCGTAAACAAAGTTATACTATGCACGGATGTACTATTTGATCATCCAGAGCGGTTCTTGAAACATATTTTGATAAATAACTCTGAGATTTGCAGGTAGTTGCAGTTTTACCTTATATAATATCAATGTATACTATCTTATCAATACGACACTATCAAATCCTCAGTTAAATTTTGCGGCATTTCATAACAAAGTGTGAACAAAGTTATACTATGCACGGATGTACTATTTGATCATCCAGAGCGGTTCTTGAAACATATTTTGATAAATAACTCTGAGATTTGCAGGTAGTTGCAGTTCTACCGTATATAATATCAATGTATACTATCTTATCAATACGACACTATCAAAACATCAGCGATACTTTGCGGAATTTCATAACAAAGTGTGAACAAAGTTATACTATGCACGGATGTACTATCTGATCATCCAGAGCGGTTCTTGAAACATATTTTGATGAATAACTCTGACGTTTGCAGGTATTTGCAGTTCTAACTTATATAATATCAATGTATACTATCTTATCAATACGACACAATCAAAACCTCAGCGAAACTTTGCGGAACTTCATCACAAATCGTAAACAAAGTTATACCATGCACGGATGTACTATTTGATCATCCAGAGCGGTTCTTGAAACATATTTTGATAAATAACTCTGAGACTTGCAGGTAGTTGCAGTTCTAACTTATATAATATCAATATATACTATCTTATCAATACGACACTATCAAAACCTCAGCGAAACTTTGCTGATCTTCATAACAAAGCGTAAACAAAGTTATAGTATGCACGTATGTACTATTTGATCATCCAGAGCGGTTCTTGAAACATATTTTGATAAATAACTCTGAGATTTGCAGGTAGTTGCAGTTTTACCTTATATAATATCAATGTATACTATCTTATCAATTCGACAAAATCAAAACCTCAGCGAAACTTTGCGGAACTTCATAACAAAGCGTAAACAAAGTTATAGTATGCACGTATGTACTATTTGATCATCCAGAGCGGTTCTTGAAACATATTTTGATAAATAACTCTGAGCTTTGCAGGTATTTGCAGTTCTAACTTATATAATATCAATATATACTATCTTATCAATACGACACTATCAAAACATCAGCGATACTTTGCGGAATTTCATAACAAAGTGTGAACAAAGTTATACTATGCACGGATGTACTATTTGATCATCCAGAGCGGTTCTTGAAACATATTTTGATAAATAACTCTGAGATTTGCAGGTAGTTGCCGTTTTACCTTATATAATATCAATGTATACTATCTTATCAATACGACACTATCAAAATCTCAGCGAAACTTTGCGGAACTTCATAACAAAGCGTAAACAAAGTTATACTATGCACGGATGTACTGTTTGATCATCCATAGCAGTTCTTGCTACATATTTAGTTAAATAACTCTGAGCTTTGCAGGTATTTGCAGTTCTACCTTTTATAATATCAATGTATACTATCTTATCAATACGACACTATCAAAACATCAGCGATACTTTGCGGAATTTCATAACAAAGTGTGAACAAAGTTATACCATGCACGGATGTACTATTTGATCATCCAGAGCGGTTCTTGAAACATATTTTGATAAATAACTCTGAGCTTTGCAGGTATTTGCAGTTCTAACTTATGTAATATCAATGTATACTATCTTATCAATACGACACTATCAAAACCTCAGCGAAACTTTGCGGAACTTCATAACAAAGCGTAAACAAAGTTATAGTATGCACGGATGTACTATCTGATCATCCAGAGCAGTTCTTGAAACATATTTTGATAAATAACTCTGACGTTTGCAAGTATTTGCAGTTCTAACTTATATAATATCAATGTATACTATCTTATCAATACGACACAATCAAAACCTCAGCGAAACTTTGCGGAACTTCATCACAAATCGTAAACAAAGTTATACTATGCACGGATGTACTATTTGATCATCAATAGCAGTTCTTGCTACATATTTAGTTAAATAACTCTGAGCTTTGCAGGTAGTTGCAGTTCTACCTTATATAATATCAATGTATACTATCTTATCAATACGACACTATCAAAACATCAGCGATACTTTGCGGAATTTCATAACAAAGTGTGAACAAAGTTATACTATGCACGGATGTACTATTTGATCATCCAGAGCGGTTCTTGAAACATATTTTGATAAATAACTCTGAGATTTGCAGGTAGTTGCAGTTCTACCTTATATAATATCAATGTATACTATCTTATCAATACGACACAATCAAAACCTCAGCGAAACATTGCGGAACTTCATCACAAATCGTAAACAAAGTTATACTATGCACGGATGTACTATTTGATCATCCAGAGCAGTTCTTGCTACATATTTAGTTAAATAACTCTGAGCTTTGCAGGTAGTTGCAGTTCTACCTTATATAATATCAATGTATACTATCTTATCAATACGACACTATCAAAACCTCAGCGAAACTTTGCGGAACTTCATAACAAAGCGTAAACAAAGTTATACTATGCACGGATGTACTGTTTGATCATCCATAGCAGTTCTTTCTACATATTTAGTTAAATAACTCCGAGGTTTGCAGGTATTTGCAGTTCTAACTTATATAATATCAATGTACACTATCTTATCAATGCGACACTATCAAAACCTCAGCGAAACTTTGCGGATCTTCATAACAAAGCGTAAACAAAGTTATAGTATGCACGTATGTACTATTTGATCATTCAGAGCGGTTCTTGAAAAATATTTTGATAAATAACTCTGAGATTTGCAGGTAGTTGCAGTTTTACCTTATATAATATCAATGTATACTATCTTATCAATACGACACAATCAAAACCTCAGCGAAACTTTGCGCAACTTCATCACAAATCGTAAACAAAGTTATAATATGCACGGATGTACTATATGATCATCCATAGCAGTTCTTGCTACATATTTAGTTAAATAACTCTGAGCTTTGCAGGTAGTTGCAGTTCTACCTTATATAATATCAATGTATAATATCTTATCAATACGACACTATCAAAACATCAGCGATACTTTGCGGAATTTCATAACAAAGTGTGAACAAAGTTATACTATGCACGGATGTACTATTTGATCATCCAGAGCGGTTCTTGAAACATATTTTAATAAATAACTCTGAGATTTGCAGGTAGTTGCAGTTCTACCTTATATAATATCAATGTATACTATCTTATCAATACGACACTATCAAAACCTCAACGAAACTTTGCGGATCTTCATAACAAACCGTAAACAAAGTTATAGTATGCACGTATGTACTATTTGATCATCCAGAGCGGTTCTTGAAACATATTTTGATAAATAACTCTGAGCTTTGCAGGTATTTGCAGTTCTAACTTATGTAATATCAATGTATACTATCTTATCAATACGACACTATCAAAACCTCAGCGAAACTTTGCGGAACTTCATAACAAAGCGTAAACAAAGTTATAGTATGCACGGATGTACTATCTGATCATCCAGAGCGGTTCTTGAAACATATTTTGATAAATAACTCTGACGTTTGCAAGTATTTGCAGTTCTAACTTATATAATATCAATGTATACTATCTTATCAATACGACACAATCAAAACCTCAGCGAAACTTTGCGGAACTTCATCACAAATCGTAAACAAAGTTATACTATTCACGGATGTACTATTTGATCATCAATAGCAGTTCTTGCTACATATTTAGTTAAATAACTCTGAGCTTTGCAGGTAGTTGCAGTTCTACCTTATATAATATCAATGTATACTATCTTATCAATACGACACTATCAAAACATCAGCGATACTTTGCGGAATTTCATAACAAAGTGTGAACAAAGTTATACTATGCACGGATGTACTATTTGATCATCCAGAGCGGTTCTTGAAACATATTTTGATAAATAACTCTGAGATTTGCAGGTAGTTGCAGTTCTACCTTATATAATATCAATGTATACTATCTTATCAATACGACACAATCAAAACCTCAGCGAAACATTGCGGAACTTCATCACAAATCGTAAACAAAGTTATACTATGCACGGATGTACTATTTGATCATCCAGAGCAGTTCTTGCTACATATTTAGTTAAATAACTCTGAGCTTTGCAGGTAGTTGCAGTTCTACCTTATATAATATCAATGTATACTATCTTATCAATGCGACACTATCAAAACCTCAGCGAAACTTTGCGGATCTTCATAACAAAGCGTAAACAAAGTTATACTATGCACGTATGTACTATTTGATCATTCAGAGCGGTTCTTGAAAAATATTTTGATAAATAACTCTGAGATTTGCAGGTAGTTGCAGTTTTACCTTATATAATATCAATGTATACTATCTTATCAATACGACACAATCAAAACCTCAGCGAAACTTTGCGCAACTTCATCACAAATCGTAAACAAAGTTATAATATGCACGGATGTACTATATGATCATCCATAGCAGTTCTTGCTACATATTTAGTTAAATAACTCTGAGCTTTGCAGGTAGTTGCAGTTCTACCTTATATAATATCAATGTATAATATCTTATCAATACGACACTATCAAAACATCAGCGATACTTTGCGGAATTTCATAACAAAGTGTGAACAAAGTTATACTATGCACGGATGTACTATTTGATCATCCAGAGCGGTTCTTGAAACATATTTTAATAAATAACTCTGAGATTTGCAGGTAGTTGCAGTTCTACCTTATATAATATCAATGTATACTATCTTATCAATACGACACTATCAAAACCTCAACGAAACTTTGCGGATCTTCATAACAAAGCGTAAACAAAGTTATAGTATGCACGTATGTACTATTTGATCATCCAGAACGGTTCTTGAAAAATATTTTGATAAATAACTCTGAGATTTGCAGGTAGTTGCAGTTCTACCTTATATAATATCAATGTATACTATCTTATCAATACGACACTATCAAAACCTCAGCGAAACTTTGCGGAACTTCATCACAAATCGTAAACAAAGTTATACCATGCACGGATGTACTATTTGATCATCCAGAGCGGTTCTTGAAACATATTTTGATAAATAACTCTGAGCTTTGCAGGTATTTGGAGTTCTAACTTATGTAATATCAATGTATACTATCTTATCAATACGACACTATCAAAACCTCAGCGAAACTTTGCGGAACTTCATAACAAAGCGTAAACAAAGTTATAGTATGCACGGATGTACTATCTGATCATCCAGAGCGGTTCTTGAAACATATTTTGATAAATAACTCTGACGTTTGCAAGTATTTGCAGTTCTAACTTATATAATATCAATGTATACTATCTTATCAATACGACACAATCAAAACCTCAGCGAAACTTTGCGGAACTTCATCACAAATCGTAAACAAAGTTATACTATGCACGGATGTACTATTTGATCATCAATAGCAGTTCTTGCTACATATTTAGTTAAATAACTCTGAGCTTTGCAGGTAGTTGCAGTTCTACCTTATATAATATCAATGTATACTATCTTATCAATACGACACTATCAAAACCTCAGCGAAACTTTGCGGAACTTCATAACAAAGCGTAAACAAAGTTATACTATGCACGGATGTACTGTTTGATCATCCATAGCAGTTCTTTCTACATATTTAGTTAAATAACTCCGAGGTTTGCAGGTATTTGCAGTTTTACCTTATATAATATCAATGTATACTATCTTATCAATACGACACAATCAAAACCTCAGCGAAACTTTGCGGAACTTCATCACAAATCGTAAACAAAGTTATAATATGCACGGATGTACTATATGATCATCCATAGCAGTTCTTGCTACATATTTAGTTAAATAACTCTGAGCTTTGCAGGTAGTTGCAGTTCTACCTTATATAATATCAATGTATAATATCTTATCAATACGACACTATCAAAACATCAGCGATACTTTGCGGAATTTCATAACAAAGTGTGAACAAAGTTATACTATGCACGGATGTACTATTTGATCATCCAGAGCGGTTCTTGAAACATATTTTGATAAATAACTCTGAGATTTGCAGGTAGTTGCAGTTCTACCTTATATAATATCAATGTATACTATCTTATCAATGCGACACTATCAAAACCTCTGCGAAACTTTGCGGATCTTCATAACAAAGCGTAAACAAAGTTATAGTATGCACGTATGTACTATTTGATCATCCAGAGCGGTTCTTGAAAAATATTTTGATAAATAACTCTGAGATTTGCAGGTAGTTGCAGTTTTACCTTATATAATATCAATGTATACTATCTTATCAATACGACACAATCAAAACCTCAGCGAAACTTTGCGGAACTTCATCACAAATCGTAAACAAAGTTATAATATGCACGGATGTACTATATGATCATCCATAGCAGTTCTTGCTACATATTTAGTTAAATAACTCTGAGCTTTGCAGGTAGTTGCAGTTCTACCTTATATAATATCAATGTATAATATCTTATCAATACGACACTATCAAAACATCAGCGATACTTTGCGGAATTTCATAACAAAGTGTGAACAAAGTTATACTATGCACGGATGTACTATTTGATCATCCAGAGCGGTTCTTGAAACATATTTTGATAAATAACTCTGAGATTTGCAGGTAGTTGCAGTTCTACCTTATATAATATCAATGTATACTATCTTATCAATACGACACTATCAAAACCTCAACGAAACTTTGCGGATCTTCATAACAAAGCGTAAACAAATTTATAGTATGCACGTATGTACTATTTGATCATCCAGAGCGGTTCTTGAAAAATATTTTGATAAATAACTCTGAGATTTGCAGGTAGTTGCAGTTTTACCTTATATAATATCAATGTATACTATCTTATCAATACGACACAATCAAAACCTCAGCGAAACTTTGCGGAACTTCATCACAAATCGTAAACAAAGTTATAATATGCACAGATGTACTATTTGATCATCCATAGCAGTTCTTGCTACATATTTAGTTAAATAACTCTGAGCTTTGCAGGTAGTTGCAGTTCTACCTTATATAATATCAATGTATAATATCTTATCAATACGACACTATCAAAACATCAGCGATACTTTGCGGAATTTCATAACAAAGTGTGAACAAAGTTATACTATGCACGGATGTACTATTTGATCATCCAGAGCGGTTCTTGAAACATATTTTGATAAATAACTCTGAGATTTGCAGGTAGTTGCAGTTCTACCTTATATAATATCAATGTATACTATCTTATCAATTCGACAAAATCAAAACCTCAGCGAAACTTTGCGGAACTTCATAACAATGCGTAAACAAAGTTATAGTATGCACGGATGTACTATTTGATCATCCAGAGCAGTTCTTGCTACATATTTAATTAAATAACTCTGAGATTTGCAGGTAGTTGCAGTTCTACCTTATATAATATCAATGTATACTATCTTATCAATACGACACTATCAAAACATCAGCGATACTTTGCGGAATTTCATAACAAAGTGTGAACAAAGTTATACTATGCACGGATGTACTATTTGATCATCCAGAGCGGTTCTTGAAACATATTTTGATAAATAACTCTGAGCTTTGCAGGTATTTGCAGTTCTAACTTATATAATATCAATATATACTATCTTATCAATACGACACTATCAAAACCTCAGCGAAACTTTGCTGATCTTCATAACAAAGCGTAAACAAAGTTATAGTATGCACGTATGTACTATTTGATCATCCAGAGCGGTTCTTGAAACATATTTTGATAAATAACTCTGAGATTTGCAGGTAGTTGCAGTTTTACCTTATATAATATCAATGTATACTATCTTATCAATACGACACTATCAAAACATCAGCGATACTTTGCGGAATTTCATAACAAAGTGTGAACAAAGTTATACTATGCACGGATGTACTATTTGATCATCCAGAGCGGTTCTTGAAACATATTTTGATAAATAACTCTGAGATTTGCAGGTAGTTGCCGTTTTACCTTATATAATATCAATGTATACTATCTTATCAATACGACACTATCAAAACCTCAGCGAAACTTTGCGGAACTTCATAACAAAGCGTAAACAAAGTTATACTATGCACGGATGTACTGTTTGATCATCCATAGCAGTTCTTGCTACATATTTAGTTAAATAACTCTGAGCTTTGCAGGTATTTGCAGTTCTACCTTTTATAATATCAATGTATACTATCTTATCAATACGACACTATCAAAACATCAGCGATACATTGCGGAATTTCATAACAAAGTGTGAACAAAGTTATACCATGCACGGATGTACTATTTGATCATCCAGAGCGGTTCTTGAAACATATTTTGATAAATAACTCTGAGCTTTGCAGGTATTTGCAGTTCTAACTTATGTAATATCAATGTATACTATCTTATCAATACGACACTATCAAAACCTCAGCGAAACTTTGCGGAACTTCATAACAAAGCGTAAACAAAGTTATAGTATGCACGGATGTACTATCTGATCATCCAGAGCGGTTCTTGAAACATATTTTGATAAATAACTCTGACGTTTGCAAGTATTTGCAGTTCTAACTTATATAATATCAATGTATACTATCTTATCAATACGACACAATCAAAACCTCAGCGAAACTTTGCGGAACTTCATCACAAATCGTAAACAAAGTTATACTATGCACGGATGTACTATTTGATCATCAATAGCAGTTCTTGCTACATATTTAGTTAAATAACTCTGAGCTTTGCAGGTAGTTGCAGTTCTACCTTATATAATATCAATGTATACTATCTTATCAATACGACACTATCAAAACATCAGCGATACTTTGCGGAATTTCATAACAAAGTGTGAACAAAGTTATCCTATGCACGGATGTACTATTTGATCATCCAGAGCGGTTCTTGAAACATATTTTGATAAATAACTCTGAGATTTGCAGGTAGTTGCAGTTCTACCTTATATAATATCAATGTATACTATCTTATCAATACGACACAATCAAAACCTCAGCGAAACATTGCGGAACTTCATCACAAATCGTACACAAAGTTATACTATGCACGGATGTACTATTTGATCATCCAGAGCAGTTCTTGCTACATATTTAGTTAAATAACTCTGAGCTTTGCAGGTAGTTGCAGTTCTACCTTATATAATATCAATGTATACTATCTTATCAATACGACACAATCAAAACCTCAGCGAAACTTTGCGGAACTTCATCACAAATCGTAAACAAAGTTATAATATGCACGGATGTACTATATGATCATCCATAGCAGTTCTTGCTACATATTTAGTTAAATAACTCTGAGCTTTGCAGGTAGTTGCAGTTCTACCTTATATAATATCAATGTATAATATCTTATCAATACGACACTATCAAAACATCAGCGATACTTTGCGGAATTTCATAACAAAGTGTGAACAAAGTTATACTATGCACGGATGTACTATTTGATCATCCAGAGCGGTTCTTGAAACATATTTTAATAAATAACTCTGAGATTTGCAGGTAGTTGCAGTTCTACCTTATATAATATCAATGTATACTATCTTATCAATACGACACTATCAAAACCTCAACGAAACTTTGCGGATCTTCATAACAAAGCGTAAACAAAGTTATAGTATGCACGTATGTACTATTTGATCATCCAGAGCGGTTCTTGAAAAATATTTTGATAAATAACTCTGAGATTTGCAGGTAGTTGCAGTTCTACCTTATATAATATCAATGTATACTATCTTATCAATACGACACTATCAAAACCTCAGCGAAACTTTGCGGAACTTCATCACAAATCGTAAACAAAGTTATACCATGCACGGATGTACTATTTGATCATCCAGAGCGGTTCTTGAAACATATTTTGATAAATAACTCTGAGCTTTGCAGGTATTTGGAGTTCTAACTTATGTAATATCAATGTATACTATCTTATCAATACGACACTATCAAAACCTCAGCGAAACTTTGCGGAACTTCATAACAAAGCGTAAACAAAGTTATAGTATGCACGGATGTACTATCTGATCATCCAGAGCGGTTCTTGAAACATATTTTGATAAATAACTCTGACGTTTGCAAGTATTTGCAGTTCTAACTTATATAATATCAATGTATACTATCTTATCAATACGACACAATCAAAACCTCAGCGAAACTTTGCGGAACTTCATCACAAATCGTAAACAAAGTTATACTATGCACGGATGTACTATTTGATCATCAATAGCAGTTCTTGCTACATATTTAGTTAAATAACTCTGAGCTTTGCAGGTAGTTGCAGTTCTACCTTATATAATATCAATGTATACTATCTTATCAATACGACACTATCAAAACCTCAGCGAAACTTTGCGGAACTTCATAACAAAGCGTAAACAAAGTTATACTATGCACGGATGTACTGTTTGATCATCCATAGCAGTTCTTTCTACATATTTAGTTAAATAACTCCGAGGTTTGCAGGTATTTGCAGTTCTAACTTATATAATATCAATGTACACTATCTTATCAATGCGACACTATCAAAACCTGAGCGAAACTTTGCGGATCTTCATAACAAAGCGTAAACAAAGTTATAGTATGCACGTATGTACTATTTGATCATTCAGAGCGGTTCTTGAAAAATATTTTGATAAATAACTCTGAGATTTGCAGGTAGTTGCAGTTTTACCTTATATAATATCAATGTATACTATCTTATCAATACGACACAATCAAAACCTCAGCGAAACTTTGCGGAACTTCATCACAAATCGTAAACAAAGTTATAATATGCACGGATGTACTATATGATCATCCATAGCAGTTCTTGCTACATATTTAGTTAAATAACTCTGAGCTTTGCAGGTAGTTGCAGTTCTACCTTATATAATATCAATGTATAATATCTTATCAATACGACACTATCAAAACATCAGCGATACTTTGCGGAATTTCATAACAAAGTGTGAACAAAGTTATACTATGCACGGATGTACTATTTGATCATCCAGAGCGGTTCTTGAAACATATTTTAATAAATAACTCTGAGATTTGCAGGTAGTTGCAGTTCTACCTTATATAATATCAATGTATACTATCTTATCAATACGACACTATCAAAACCTCAACGAAACTTTGCGGATCTTCATAACAAAGCGTAAACAAATTTATAGTATGCACGTATGTACTATTTGATCATCCAGAGCGGTTCTTGAAAAATATTTTGATAAATAACTCTGACGTTTGCAAGTATTTGCAGTTCTAACTTATATAATATCAATGTATACTATCTTATCAATACGACACTATCAAAACCTCAGCAAAATTTTGCGGAACTTCATAACAAAGCGTAAACAAAGTTATACTATGCACGTATGTACTATTTGATCATCCTGAGCGGTTCTTGCTACATATTTAGTTAAATAACTCTGAGCTTTGCAGGTATTTGCAGTTCTAACTTATATAATATCAATGTATACTATCTTATCAATTCGACAAAATCAAAACCTCAGCGAAACTTTGCGGAACTTCATAACAAAGCGTAAACAAAGTTATAGTATGCACGGATGTACTATTTGATCATCCAGAGCAGTTCTTGCTACATATTTAATTAAATAACTCTGAGATTTGCAGGTAGTTGCAGTTCTACCTTATATAATATCAATGTATACTATCTTATCAATACGACACAATCAAAACAACAGCGATACTTTGCGGAATTTCATAACAAAGTGTGAACAAAGTTATACTATGCACGGATGTACTATTTGATCATCCAGAGCGGTTCTTGAAACATATTTTGATAAATAACTCTGAGCTTTGCAGGTATTTGCAGTTCTAACTTATATAATATCAATATATACTATCTTATCAATACGACACTATCAAAACCTCAGCGAAACTTTGCTGATCTTCATAACAAAGCGTAAACAAAGTTATAGTATGCACGTATGTACTATTTGATCATCCAGAGCGGTTCTTGGAACATATTTTGATAAATAACTCTGAGATTTGCAGGTAGTTGCAGTTTTACCTTATATAATATCAATGTATACTATCTTATCAATACGATACTATCAAAACATCAGCGATACTTTGCGGAATTTCATAACAAAGTGTGAACAAAGTTATACTATGCACGGAATTACTATTTGATCATCCGGAGCGGTTCTTGAAACATATTTTGATAAATAACTCTGAGATTTGCAGGTAGTTGCAGTTCTACCATATATAATATCAATGTATACTATCTTATCAATACGACACAATCAAAACCTCAGCGAAACTTTGCGGAACTTCATCACAAATCGTAAACAAAGTTATAATATGCACGGATGTACTATATGATCATCCATAGCAGTTCTTGCTACATATTTAGTTAAATAACTCTGAGCTTTGCAGGTAGTTGCAGTTCTACCTTATATAATATCAATGTATAATATCTTATCAATACGACACTATCAAAACATCAGCGATACTTTGCGGAATTTCATAACAAAGTGTGAACAAAGTTATACTATGCACGGATGTACTATTTGATCATCCAGAGCGGTTCTTGAAACATATTTTGATAAATAACTCTGAGATTTGCAGGTAGTTGCAGTTCTACCTTATATAATATCAATGTATACTATCTTATCAATACGACACTATCAAATCCTCAGCGAAACTTTGCGGATCTTCATAACAAAGCGTAAACAAAGTTATAGTATGCACGTATGTACTATTTGATCATCCAGAGCTGTTCTTGAAAAATATTTTGATAAATAACTCTGAGATTTGCAGGTAGTTGCAGTTTTACCTTATATAATATCAATGTATACTATCTTATCAATACGACACAATCAAAACCTCAGCGAAACTTTGCGGAACTTCATCACAAATCGTAAACAAAGTTATAATATGCACAGATGTACTATTTGATCATCCATAGCAGTTCTTGCTACATATTTAGTTAAATAACTCTGAGCTTTGCAGGTAGTTGCAGTTCTACCTTATATAATATCAATGTATAATATCTTATCAATACGACACTATCAAAACATCAGCGATACTTTGCGGAATTTCATAACAAAGTGTGAACAAAGTTATACTATGCACGGATGTACTATTTGATCATCCGGAGCGGTTCTTGAAACATATTTTGATAAATAACTCTGAGATTTGCAGGTAGTTGCAGTTCTACCATATATAATATCAATGTATACTATCTTATCAATACGACACAATCAAAACCTCAGCGAAACTTTGCGGAACTTCATCACAAATCGTAAACAAAGTTATAATATGCACGGATGTACTATATGATCATCCATAGCAGTTCTTGCTACATATTTAGTTAAATAACTCTGAGCTTTGCAGGTAGTTGCAGTTCTACCTTATATAATATCAATGTATAATATCTTATCAATACGACACTATCAAAACATCAGCGATACTTTGCGGAATTTCATAACAAAGTGTGAACAAAGTTATACTATGCACGGATGTACTATTTGATCATCCAGAGCGGTTCTTGAAACATATTTTGATAAATAACTCTGAGCTTTGCAGGTATTTGCAGTTCTAACTTATATAATATCAATATATACTATCTTATCAATACGACACTATCAAAACCTCAGCGAAACTTTGCTGATCTTCATAACAAAGCGTAAACAAAGTTATAGTATGCACGTATGTACTATTTGATCATCCAGAGCGGTTCTTGAAACATATTTTGATAAATAACTCTGAGATTTGCAGGTAGTTGCAGTTTTACCTTATATAATATCAATGTATACTATCTTATCAATACGATACTATCAAAACATCAGCGATACTTTGCGGAATTTCATAACAAAGTGTGAACAAAGTTATACTATGCACGGATGTACTATTTGATCATCCGGAGCGGTTCTTGAAACATATTTTGATAAATAACTCTGAGATTTGCAGGTAGTTGCAGTTCTAACTTATATAATATCAATATATACTATCTTATCAATACGACACTATCAAAACCTCAGCGAAACTTTGCGGATTTTCATAAGAAAGCGTAAACAAAGTTATAGTATGCACGTATGTACTATTTGATCATCCAGAGCGGTTCTTGAAACATATTTTGATAAATAACTCTGAGATTTGCAGGTAGTTGCAGTTTTACCTTATATAATATCAGTGTATACTATCTTATCAATACGACACTATCAAATCCTCAGTTAAATTTTACGGCATTTCATAACAAAGTGTGAACAAAGTTATACTATGCACGGATGTACTATTTGATCATCCAGAGCGGATCTTGAAACATATTTTGATAAATAACTCTGAGATTTGCAGGTAGTTGCAGTTCTACCGTATATAATATCAATGTATACTATCTTATCAATACGACACTATCAAAACCTCAGCGAAACTTTGCGGAACTTCATAACAAAGCGTAAACAAAGTTATACTATGCACGGATGTACTGTTTGATCATCCATAGCAGTTCTTGCTACATATTTAGTTAAATAACTCTGAGCTTTGCAGGTATTTGCAGTTCTACCTTTTATAATATCAATGTATACTATCTTATCAATACGACACTATAAAAACATCAGCGATACTTTGCGGAATTTCATAACAAAGTGTGAACAAAGTTATACTATGCACGGATGTACTATCTGATCATCCAGAGCGGTTCTTGAAACATATTTTGATGAATAACTCTGACGTTTGCAGGTATTTGCAGTTCTAACTTATATAATATCAATGTATACTATCTTATCAATACGACACAATCAAAACCTCAGCGAAACTTTGCGGAACTTCATCACAAATCGTAAACAAATTTATACCATGCACGGATGTACTATTTGATCATCCAGAGCGGTTCTTGAAACATATTTTGATAAATAACTCTGAGACTTGCAGGTAGTTGCAGTTCTACCTTATATAATATCAATGTATACTATCTTATCAATACGACACTATCAAAACATCAGCGATACTTTGCGGAATTTCATAACAAAGTGTGAACAAAGTTATACTATGCACGGATGTACTATTTGATCATCCAGAGCGGTTCTTGAAACATATTTTGATAAATAACTCTGAGATTTGCAGGTAGTTGCAGTTCTACCTTATATAATATCAATGTATACTATCTTATCAATACGATACTATCAAAACATCAGCGATACTTTGCGGAATTTCATAACAAAGTGTGAACAAAGTTATACTATGCACGGATGTACTATTTGATCATCCGGAGCGGTTCTTGAAACATATTTTGATAAATAACTCTGAGATTTGCAGGTAGTTGCAGTTCTACCATATATAATATCAATGTATACTATCTTATCAATACGACACAATCAAAACCTCAGCGAAACTTTGCGGAACTTCATCACAAATCGTAAACAAAGTTATAATATGCACGGATGTACTATATGATCATCCATAGCAGTTCTTGCTACATATTTAGTTAAATAACTCTGAGCTTTGCAGGTAGTTGCAGTTCTACCTTATATAATATCAATGTATAATATCTTATCAATACGACACTATCAAAACATCAGCGATACTTTGCGGAATTTCATAACAAAGTGTGAACAAAGTTATACTATGCACGGATGTACTATTTGATCATCCAGAGCGGTTCTTGAAACATATTTTGATAAATAACTCTGAGCTTTGCAGGTATTTGCAGTTCTAACTTATATAATATCAATATATACTATCTTATCAATACGACACTATCAAAACCTCAGCGAAACTTTGCTGATCTTCATAACAAAGCGTAAACAAAGTTATAGTATGCACGTATGTACTATTTGATCATCCAGAGCGGTTCTTGAAACATATTTTGATAAATAACTCTGAGATTTGCAGGTAGTTGCAGTTTTACCTTATATAATATCAATGTATACTATCTTATCAATACGACACTATCAAAACATCAGCGATACTTTGCGGAATTTCATAACAAAGTGTGAACAAAGTTATACTATGCACGGATGTACTATTTGATCATCCGGAGCGGTTCTTGAAACATATTTTGATAAATAACTCTGAGATTTGCAGGTAGTTGCAGTTCTACCATATATAATATCAATGTATACTATCTTATCAATACGACACAATCAAAACCTCAGCGAAACTTTGCGGAACTTCATCACAAATCGTAAACAAAGTTATAATATGCACGGATGTACTTTATGATCATCCATAGCAGTTCTTGCTACATATTTAGTTAAATAACTCTGAGCTTTGCAGGTAGTTGCAGTTCTACCTTATATAATATCAATGTATAATATCTTATCAATACGACACTATCAAAACATCAGCGATACTTTGCGGAATTTCATAACAAAGTGTGAACAAAGTTATACTATGCACGGATGTACTATTTGATCATCCAGAGCGGTTCTTGAAACATATTTTGATAAATAACTCTGAGCTTTGCAGGTATTTGCAGTTCTAACTTATATAATATCAATATATACTATCTTATCAATACGACACTATCAAAACCTCAGCGAAACTTTGCTGATCTTCATAACAAAGCGTAAACAAAGTTATAGTATGCACGTATGTACTATTTGATCATCCAGAGCGGTTCTTGAAACATATTTTGATAAATAACTCTGAGATTTGCAGGTAGTTGCAGTTTTACCTTATATAATATCAATGTATACTATCTTATCAATACGATACTATCAAAACATCAGCGATACTTTGCGGAATTTCATAACAAAGTGTGAACAAAGTTATACTATGCACGGATGTACTATTTGATCATCCGGAGCGGTTCTTGAAACATATTTTGATAAATAACTCTGAGATTTGCAGGTAGTTGCAGTTCTAACTTATATAATATCAATATATACTATCTTATCAATACGACACTATCAAAACCTCAGCGAAACTTTGCGGATTTTCATAAGAAAGCGTAAACAAAGTTATAGTATGCACGTATGTACTATTTGATCATCCAGAGCGGTTCTTGAAACATATTTTGATAAATAACTCTGAGATTTGCAGGTAGTTGCAGTTTTACCTTATATAATATCAATGTATACTATCTTATCAATACGACACAATCAAAACCTCAGCGAAACTTTGCGGAACTTCATCACAAATCGTAAACAAAGTTATAATATGCACAGATGTACTATTTGATCATCCATAGCAGTTCTTGCTACATATTTAGTTAAATAACTCTGAGCTTTGCAGGTAGTTGCAGTTCTACCTTATATAATATCAATGTATAATATCTTATCAATACGACACTATCAAAACATCAGCGATACTTTGCGGAATTTCATAACAAAGTGTGAACAAAGTTATACTATGCACGGATGTACTATTTGATCATCCGGAGCGGTTCTTGAAACATATTTTGATAAATAACTCTGAGATTTGCAGGTAGTTGCAGTTCTACCATATATAATATCAATGTATACTATCTTATCAATACGACACAATCAAAACCTCAGCGAAACTTTGCGGAACTTCATCACAAATCGTAAACAAAGTTATAATATGCACGGATGTACTATATGATCATCCATAGCAGTTCTTGCTACATATTTAGTTAAATAACTCTGAGCTTTGCAGGTAGTTGCAGTTCTACCTTATATAATATCAATGTATAATATCTTATCAATACGACACTATCAAAACATCAGCGATACTTTGCGGAATTTCATAACAAAGTGTGAACAAAGTTATACTATGCACGGATGTACTATTTGATCATCCAGAGCGGTTCTTGAAACATATTTTGATAAATAACTCTGAGCTTTGCAGGTATTTGCAGTTCTAACTTATATAATATCAATATATACTATCTTATCAATACGACACTATCAAAACCTCAGCGAAACTTTGCTGATCTTCATAACAAAGCGTAAACAAAGTTATAGTATGCACGTATGTACTATTTGATCATCCAGAGCGGTTCTTGAAACATATTTTGATAAATAACTCTGAGATTTGCAGGTAGTTGCAGTTTTACCTTATATAATATCAATGTATACTATCTTATCAATACGATACTATCAAAACATCAGCGATACTTTGCGGAATTTCATAACAAAGTGTGAACAAAGTTATACTATGCACGGATGTACTATTTGATCATCCGGAGCGGTTCTTGAAACATATTTTGATAAATAACTCTGAGATTTGCAGGTAGTTGCAGTTCTAACTTATATAATATCAATATATACTATCTTATCAATACGACACTATCAAAACCTCAGCGAAACTTTGCGGATTTTCATAAGAAAGCGTAAACAAAGTTATAGTATGCACGTATGTACTATTTGATCATCCAGAGCGGTTCTTGAAACATATTTTGATAAATAACTCTGAGATTTGCAGGTAGTTGCAGTTTTACCTTATATAATATCAGTGTATACTATCTTATCAATACGACACTATCAAATCCTCAGTTAAATTTTACGGCATTTCATAACAAAGTGTGAACAAAGTTATACTATGCACGGATGTACTATTTGATCATCCAGAGCGGATCTTGAAACATATTTTGATAAATAACTCTGAGATTTGCAGGTAGTTGCAGTTCTACCGTATATAATATCAATGTATACTATCTTATCAATACGACACTATCAAAACCTCAGCGAAACTTTGCGGAACTTCATAACAAAGTGTAAACAAAGTTATACTATGCACGGATGTACAGTTTGATCATCCAGAGCAGTTCTTGCTACATATTTAGTTAAATAACTCTGAGCTTTGCAGGTATTTGCAGTTCTACCTTTTATAATATCAATGTATACTATCTTATCAATACGACACTATAAAAACATCAGCGATACTTTGCGGAATTTCATAACAAAGTGTGAACAAAGTTATACTATGCACGGATGTACTATCTGATCATCCAGAGCGGTTCTTGAAACATATTTTGATGAATAACTCTGACGTTTGCAGGTATTTGCAGTTCTAACTTATATAATATCAATGTATACTATCTTATCAATACGACACAATCAAAACCTCAGCGAAACTTTGCGGAACTTCATCACAAATCGTAAACAAATTTATACCATGCACGGATGTACTATTTGATCATCCAGAGCGGTTCTTGAAACATATTTTGATAAATAACTCTGAGACTTGCAGGTAGTTGCAGTTCTACCTTATATAATATCAATGTATACTATCTTATCAATACGACACTATCAAAACATCAGCGATACTTTGCGGAATTTCATAACAAAGTGTGAACAAAGTTATACTATGCACGGATGTACTATTTGATCATCCAGAGCGGTTCTTGAAACATATTTTGATAAATAACTCTGAGATTTGCAGGTAGTTGCAGTTCTACCTTATATAATATCAATGTATACTATCTTATCAATACGATACTATCAAAACATCAGCGATACTTTGCGGAATTTCATAACAAAGTGTGAACAAAGTTATACTATGCACGGATGTACTATTTGATCATCCAGAGCGGTTCTTGAAACATATTTTGATAAATAACTCTGAGATTTGCAGGTAGTTGCAGTTCTACCATATATAATATCAATGTATACTATCTTATCAATACGACACAATCAAAACCTCAGCGAAACTTTGCGGAACTTCATCACAAATCGTAAACAAAGTTATAATATGCACGGATGTACTATATGATCATCCATAGCAGTTCTTGCTACATATTTAGTTAAATAACTCTGAGCTTTGCAGGTAGTTGCAGTTCTACCTTATATAATATCAATGTATAATATCTTATCAATACGACACTATCAAAACATCAGCGATACTTTGCGGAATTTCATAACAAAGTGTGAACAAAGTTATACTATGCACGGATGTACTATTTGATCATCCAGAGCGGTTCTTGAAACATATTTTGATAAATAACTCTGAGCTTTGCAGGTATTTGCAGTTCTAACTTATATAATATCAATATATACTATCTTATCAATACGACACTATCAAAACCTCAGCGAAACTTTGCTGATCTTCATAACAAAGCGTAAACAAAGTTATAGTATGCACGTATGTACTATTTGATCATCCAGAGCGGTTCTTGAAACATATTTTGATAAATAACTCTGAGATTTGCAGGTAGTTGCAGTTTTACCTTATATAATATCAATGTATACTATCTTATCAATACGACACTATCAAAACATCAGCGATACTTTGCGGAATTTCATAACAAAGTGTGAACAAAGTTATACTATGCACGGATGTACTATTTGATCATCCGGAGCGGTTCTTGAAACATATTTTGATAAATAACTCTGAGATTTGCAGGTAGTTGCAGTTCTACCATATATAATATCAATGTATACTATCTTATCAATACGACACAATCAAAACCTCAGCGAAACTTTGCGGAACTTCATCACAAATCGTAAACAAAGTTATAATATGCACGGATGTACTATATGATCATCCATAGCAGTTCTTGCTACATATTTAGTTAAATAACTCTGAGCTTTGCAGGTAGTTGCAGTTCTACCTTATATAATATCAATGTATAATATCTTATCAATACGACACTATCAAAACATCAGCGATACTTTGCGGAATTTCATAACAAAGTGTGAACAAAGTTATACTATGCACGGATGTACTATTTGATCATCCAGAGCGGTTCTTGAAACATATTTTGATAAATAACTCTGAGCTTTGCAGGTATTTGCAGTTCTAACTTATATAATATCAATATATACTATCTTATCAATACGACACTATCAAAACCTCAGCGAAACTTTGCTGATCTTCATAACAAAGCGTAAACAAAGTTATAGTATGCACGTATGTACTATTTGATCATCCAGAGCGGTTCTTGAAACATATTTTGATAAATAACTCTGAGATTTGCAGGTAGTTGCAGTTTTACCTTATATAATATCAATGTATACTATCTTATCAATACGATACTATCAAAACATCAGCGATACTTTGCGGAATTTCATAACAAAGTGTGAACAAAGTTATACTATGCACGGATGTACTATTTGATCATCCGGAGCGGTTCTTGAAACATATTTTGATAAATAACTCTGAGATTTGCAGGTAGTTGCAGTTCTAACTTATATAATATCAATATATACTATCTTATCAATACGACACTATCAAAACCTCAGCGAAACTTTGCGGATTTTCATAAGAAAGCGTAAACAAAGTTATAGTATGCACGTATGTACTATTTGATCATCCAGAGCGGTTCTTGAAACATATTTTGATAAATAACTCTGAGATTTGCAGGTAGTTGCAGTTTTACCTTATATAATATCAGTGTATACTATCTTATCAATACGACACTATCAAATCCTCAGTTAAATTTTACGGCATTTCATAACAAAGTGTGAACAAAGTTATACTATGCACGGATGTACTATTTGATCATCCAGAGCGGATCTTGAAACATATTTTGATAAATAACTCTGAGATTTGCAGGTAGTTGCAGTTCTACCGTATATAATATCAATGTATACTATCTTATCAATACGACACTATCAAAACCTCAGCGAAACTTTGCGGAACTTCATAACAAAGCGTAAACAAAGTTATACTATGCACGGATGTACTGTTTGATCATCCATAGCAGTTCTTGCTACATATTTAGTTAAATAACTCTGAGCTTTGCAGGTATTTGCAGTTCTACCTTTTATAATATCAATGTATACTATCTTATCAATACGACACTATAAAAACATCAGCGATACTTTGCGGAATTTCATAACAAAGTGTGAACAAAGTTATACTATGCACGGATGTACTATCTGATCATCCAGAGCGGTTCTTGAAACATATTTTGATGAATAACTCTGACGTTTGCAGGTATTTGCAGTTCTAACTTATATAATATCAATGTATACTATCTTATCAATACGACACAATCAAAACCTCAGCGAAACTTTGCGGAACTTCATCACAAATCGTAAACAAATTTATACCATGCACGGATGTACTATTTGATCATCCAGAGCGGTTCTTGAAACATATTTTGATAAATAACTCTGAGACTTGCAGGTAGTTGCAGTTCTACCTTATATAATATCAATGTATACTATCTTATCAATACGACACTATCAAAACATCAGCGATACTTTGCGGAATTTCATAACAAAGTGTGAACAAAGTTATACTATGCACGGATGTACTATTTGATCATCCAGAGCGGTTCTTGAAACATATTTTGATAAATAACTCTGAGATTTGCAGGTAGTTGCAGTTCTACCTTATATAATATCAATGTATACTATCTTATCAATACGATACTATCAAAACATCAGCGATACTTTGCGGAATTTCATAACAAAGTGTGAACAAAGTTATACTATGCACGGATGTACTATTTGATCATCCGGAGCGGTTCTTGAAACATATTTTGATAAATAACTCTGAGCTTTGCAGGTATTTGCAGTTCTAACTTATATAATATCAATATATACTATCTTATCAATACGACACTATCAAAACCTCAGCGAAACTTTGCTGATCTTCATAACAAAGCGTAAACAAAGTTATAGTATGCACGTATGTACTATTTGATCATCCAGAGCGGTTCTTGAAACATATTTTGATAAATAACTCTGAGATTTGCAGGTAGTTGCACTTTTACCTTATATAATATCAATGTATACTATCTTATCAATACGATACTATCAAAACATCAGCGATACTTTGCGGAATTTCATAACAAAGTGTGAACAAAGTTATACTATGCACGGATGTACTATTTGATCATCCGGAGCGGTTCTTGAAACATATTTTGATAAATAACTCTGAGATTTGCAGGTAGTTGCAGTTCTACCATATATAATATCAATGTATACTATCTTATCAATACGACACTATCAAAACCTCAGCGAAACTTTGCGGATCTTCATAACAAAGCGTAAACAAAGTTATAGTATGCACGTATGTACTATTTGATCATCCAGAGCGGTTCTTGAAAAATATTTTGATAAATAACTCTGAGATTTGCAGGTAGTTGCAGTTTTACCTTATATAATATCAATGTATACTATCTTATCAATACGACACAATCAAAACCTCAGCGAAACTTTGCGGAACTTCATCACAAATCGTAAACAAAGTTATAATATGCACAGATGTACTATTTGATCATCCATAGCAGTTCTTGCTACATATTTAGTTAAATAACTCTGAGCTTTGCAGGTAGTTGCAGTTCTACCTTATATAATATCAATGTATAATATCTTATCAATACGACACTATCAAAACATCAGCGATACTTTGCGGAATTTCATAACAAAGTGTGAACAAAGTTATACTATGCACGGATGTACTATTTGATCATCCAGAGCGGTTCTTGAAACATATTTTGATAAATAACACTGAGATTTGCAGGTAGTTGCAGTTCTACCTTATATAATATCAATGTATACTATCTTATCAATACGATACTATCAAAACATCTGCGATACTTTGCGGAATTTCATAACAAAGTGTGAACAAAGTTATACTATGCACGGATGTACTATTTGATCATCCGGAGCGGTTCTTGAAACATATTTTGATAAATAACTCTGAGATTTGCAGGTAGTTGCAGTTCTACCATATATAATATCAATGTATACTATCTTATCAATACGACACAATCAAAACCTCAGCGAAACTTTGCGGAACTTCATAACAAAGCGTAAACAAAGTTATAGTATGCACGGATGTACTATCTGATCATCCAGAGCGGTTCTTGAAACATATTTTGATAAATAACTCTGACGTTTGCAGGTATATGCAGTTCTAACTTATATAATACCAATGTATACTATCTTATCAATACGACACAATCAAAACCTCAGCGAAACTTTGCGGATCTTCATCACAAATCGTAAACAAAGTTATACCATGCACGGATGTACTATTTGTTCATCCAGAGCGGTTCTTGAAACATATTTTGATAAATAACTCTGAGACTTGCAGGTAGTTACAGTTCTACCTTATATAATATCAATGTACACTATCTTATCAATACGACACTATCAAAACATCAGCGATACTTTGCGGAATTTCATAACAAAGTGTGAACAAAGTTATACTATGCACGGATGTACTATTTGATCATCCAGAGCGGTTCTTGAAACATATTTTGATAAATAACTCTGAGATTTGCAGGTAGTTGCAGTTCTACCTTATATAATATCAATGTATACTATCTTATCAATACGATACTATCAAAACATCTGCGATACTTTGCGGAATTTCATAACAAAGTGTGAACAAAGTTATACTATGCACGGATGTACTATTTGATCATCCGGAGCGGTTCTTGAAACATATTTTGATAAATAACTCTGAGATTTGCAGGTAGTTGCAGTTCTACCATATATAATATCAATGTATACTATCTTATCAATACGACACAATCAAAACCTCAGCGAAACTTTGCGGAACTTCATAACAAAGCGTAAACAAAGTTATAGTATGCACGGATGTACTATCTGATCATCCAGAGCGGTTCTTGAAAAATATTTTGATAAATAACTCTGAGATTTGCAGGTAGTTGCAGTTTTACCTTATATAATATCAATGTATACTATCTTATCAATACGACACAATCAAAACCTCAGCGAAACTTTGCGGAACTTCATCACAAATCGTAAACAAAGTTATAATATGCACAGATGTACTATTTGATCATCCATAGCAGTTCTTGCTACATATTTAGTTAAATAACTCTGAGCTTTGCAGGTAGTTGCAGTTCTACCTTATATAATATCAATGTATAATATCTTATCAATACGACACTATCAAAACATCAGCGATACTTTGCGGAATTTCATAACAAAGTGTGAACAAAGTTATACTATGCACGGATGTACTATTTGATCATCCAGAGCGGTTCTTGAAACATATTTTGATAAATAACTCTGAGATTTGCAGGTAGTTGCAGTTCTACCTTATATAATATCAATGTATACTATCTTATCAATACGATACTATCAAAACATCTGCGATACTTTGCGGAATTTCATAACAAAGTGTGAACAAAGTTATACTATGCACGGATGTACTATTTGATCATCCGGAGCGGTTCTTGAAACATATTTTGATAAATAACTCTGAGATTTGCAGGTAGTTGCAGTTCTACCATATATAATATCAATGTATACTATCTTATCAATACGACACAATCAAAACCTCAGCGAAACTTTGCGGAACTTCATCACAAATCGTAAACAAAGTTATAATATGCACGGATGTACTATATGATCATCCATAGCAGTTCTTGCTACATATTTAGTTAAATAACTCTGAGCTTTGCAGGTAGTTGCAGTTCTACCTTATATAATATCAATGTATAATATCTTATCAATACGACACTATCAAAACATCAGCGATACTTTGCGGAATTTCATAACAAAGTGTGAACAAAGTTATACTATGCACGGATGTACTATTTGATCATCCAGAGCGGTTCTTGAAACATATTTTGATAAATAACTCTGAGCTTTGCAGGTATTTGCAGTTCTAACTTATATAATATCAATATATACTATCTTATCAATACGACACTATCAAAACCTCAGCGAAACTTTGCTGATCTTCATAACAAAGCGTAAACAAAGTTATAGTATGCACGTATGTACTATTTGATCATCCAGAGCGGTTCTTGAAACATATTTTGATAAATAACTCTGAGATTTGCAGGTAGTTGCAGTTTTACCTTATATAATATCAATGTATACTATCTTATCAATACGATACTATCAAAACATCAGCGATACTTTGCGGAATTTCATAACAAAGTGTGAACAAAGTTATACTATGCACGGATGTACTATTTGATCATCCGGAGCGGTTCTTGAAACATATTTTGATAAATAACTCTGAGATTTGCAGGTAGTTGCAGTTCTACCATATATAATATCATAGTATACTATCTTATCAATACGACACTATCAAAACCTCAGCGAAACTTTGCGGAACTTCATAACAAAGCGTAAACAAAGTTATACTATGCACGGATGTACTATTTGATCATCCAGAACGGTTCTTGAAACATATTTTGATAAATAACTCTGACGTTTGCAGGTATTTGCAGTTCTAACTTATATAATATCAATATATACTATCTTATCAATACGACACTATCAAAACCTCAGCGAAACTTTGCGGATTTTCATAAGAAAGCGTAAACAAAGTTATAGTATGCACGTATGTACTATTTGATCATCCAGAGCGGTTCTTGAAACATATTTTGATAAATAACTCTGAGATTTGCAGGTAGTTGCAGTTTTACCTTATATAATATCAGTGTATACTATCTTATCAATACGACACTATCAAATCCTCAGTTAAATTTTGCGGCATTTCATAACAAAGTGTGAACAAAGTTATACTATGCACGGATGTACTATTTGATCATCCAGAGCGGATCTTGAAACATATTTTGAAAAATAACTCTGAGATTTGCAGGTAGTTGCAGTTCTACCGTATATAATATCCATGCATACTATCTTATCAATACGACACAATCAAAACCTCAGCGAAACTTTGCGGAACTTCATAACAAAGCGTAAACAAAGTTATACTATGCACGGATGTACTGTTTGATCATCCATAGCAGTTCTTGCTACATATTTAGTTAAATAACTCTGAGCTTTGCAGGTATTTGCAGTTCTACCTTTTATAATATCAATGTATACTATCTTATCAATACGACACTATAAAAACATCAGCGATACTTTGCGGAATTTCATAACAAAGTGTGAACAAAGTTATACTATGCACGGATGTACTATCTGATCATCCAGAGCGGTTCTTGAAACATATTTTGATGAATAACTCTGACGTTTGCAGGTATTTGCAGTTCTAACTTATATAATATCAATGTATACTATCTTATCAATACGACACAATCAAAACCTCAGCGAAACTTTGCGGAACTTCATCACAAATCGTAAACAAAGTTATACCATGCACGGATGTACTATTTGATCATCCAGAGCGGTTCTTGAAACATATTTTGATAAATAACTCTGAGATTTGCAGGTAGTTGCAGTTCTACCTTATATAATATCAATGTATACTATCTTATCAATACGACACTAGCAAAACCTCAGCGAAACTTTGCGGAACTTCATCACAAATCGTAAACAAATTTATACCATGCACGGATGTACTATTTGATCATCCAGAGCGGTTCTTGAAACATATTTTGATAAATAACTCTGAGCTTTGCAGGTATTTGCAGTTCTAACTTATATAATATCAATGTATACTATCTTATCAATACGACACTATTAAAACCTCAGCGAAACTTTGCGCATCTTCATAACAAAGCATAAACAAAGTTATAGTATGCACGTATGTACTATTTGATCATCCAGAGCGGTTCTTGAAACATATTTTGATAAATAACTATGAGATTTGCATGTAGTTGCAGTTTTACCTTATATAATATCAATGTATACTATCTTATCAATACGACACTATCAAATCCTCAGCTAAATTTTGCGGAACTTCATAACAAAGCGTAAACAAAGTTATAGTATGCACGTATGTACTATTTGATCATCCTGAGCGGTTCTTGCTACATATTTAGTTAAATAACTCCGAGCTTTGCAGGTATTTGCAGTTCTAACTTATATAATATCAATGTATACTATCTTATCAATACGACACAATCAAAACCTTAGCGAAACTTTGCGGAACTTCATCACAAATCGTAAACAAAGTTATACTATGCACGGATGTACTATTTGATCATCCATAGCAGTTCTTGCTACATATTTAGTTAAATAACTCTGAGCTTTGCAGGTAATTGCAGTTCTACCTTATATAATATCAATGTATACTATCTTATCAATACGACACTATCAAAACATCAGCGATACTTTGCGGAATTTCATAACAAAGTGTGAACAAAGTTATACTATGCACGGATGTACTATTTGATCATCCATTGCAGTTCTTGCTACATATTTAGTTAAATAACTCTGAGCTTTGCAGGTATTTGCAGTTCTAACTTATATAATATCAATGTATACTATCTTATCAATACGACACTATCAAGACCTCAGCGAAATTTTGCGGAACTTCATAACAAAGCGTAAACAAAGTTATAGTATGTACGTATGTACTATTTGATCATCCAGAGCGGTTCTTGAAACATATTTTGATAAATAACTCTGAGATTTGCAGGTAGTTGCAGTTCTACCTTATATAATATCACAGTATACTATCTTATCAATACGACACTATCAAAACCTCAGCGAAACTTTGCGGAACTTCATAACAAAGTGTGAACAAAGTTATACTATGCACGGATGTACTATTTGATCATCCAGAGCGGTTCTTGAAACATATTTTGATAAATAACTCTGAGATTTGCAGGTAGTTGCAGTTCTACCTTATATAATATCAATGTATACTATCTTATCAATACGACACAATCAAAACCTCAGCGATACTTTGCGGAATTTCATAACAAAGTGTGAACAAAGTTATACTATGCACGGATGTACTATTTGATCATCCAGAGCGGTTCTTGAAACATATTTTGATAAATAACTCTGAGATTTGCAGGTAGTTGCAGTTCTACCTTATATAATATCAATGTATACTATCTTATCAATACGATACTATCAAAACATCTGCGATACTTTGCGGAATTTCATAACAAAGTGTGAACAAAGTTATACTATGCACGGATGTACTATTTGATCATCCGGAGCGGTTCTTGAAACATATTTTGATAAATAACTCTGAGATTTGCAGGTAGTTGCAGTTCTACCATATATAATATCAATGTATACTATCTTATCAATACGACACAATCAAAACCTCAGCGAAACTTTGCGGAACTTCATCACAAATCGTAAACAAAGTTATAATATGCACGGATGTACTATATGATCATCCATAGCAGTTCTTGCTACATATTTAGTTAAATAACTCTGAGCTTTGCAGGTAGTTGCAGTTCTACCTTATATAATATCAATGTATAATATCTTATCAATACGACACTATCAAAACATCAGCGATACTTTGCGGAATTTCATAACAAAGTGTGAACAAAGTTATACTATGCACGGATGTACTATTTGATCATCCAGAGCGGTTCTTGAAACATATTTTGATAAATAACTCTGAGCTTTGCAGGTATTTGCAGTTCTAACTTATATAATATCAATATATACTATCTTATCAATACGACACTATCAAAACCTCAGCGAAACTTTGCTGATCTTCATAACAAAGCGTAAACAAAGTTATAGTATGCACGTATGTACTATTTGATCATCCAGAGCGGTTCTTGAAACATATTTTGATAAATAACTCTGAGATTTGCAGGTAGTTGCAGTTTTACCTTATATAATATCAATGTATACTATCTTATCAATACGATACTATCAAAACATCAGCGATACTTTGCGGAATTTCATAACAAAGTGTGAACAAAGTTATACTATGCACGGATGTACTATTTGATCATCCAGAGCGGTTCTTGAAACATATTTTGATAAATAACTCTGAGCTTTGCAGGTATTTGCAGTTCTAACTTATATAATATCAATATATACTATCTTATCAATACGACACTATCAAAACCTCAGCGAAACTTTGCTGATCTTCATAACAAAGCGTAAACAAAGTTATAGTATGCACGTATGTACTATTTGATCATCCAGAGCGGTTCTTGAAACATATTTTGATAAATAACTCTGAGCTTTGCAGGTAGTTGCAGTTCTACCTTATATAATATCAATGTATAATATCTTATCAATACGACACTATCAAAACATCAGCGATACTTTGCGGAATTTCATAACAAAGTGTGAACAAAGTTATACTATGCACGGATGTACTATTTGATCATCCAGAGCGGTTCTTGAAACATATTTTGATAAATAACTCTGAGCTTTGCAGGTATTTGCAGTTCTAACTTATATAATATCAATATATACTATCTTATCAATACGACACTATCAAAACCTCAGCGAAACTTTGCTGATCTTCATAACAAAGCGTAAACAAAGTTATAGTATGCACGTATGTACTATTTGATCATCCAGAGCGGTTCTTGAAACATATTTTGATAAATAACTCTGAGATTTGCAGGTAGTTGCAGTTTTACCTTATATAATATCAATGTATACTATCTTATCAATACGATACTATCAAAACATCAGCGATACTTTGCGGAATTTCATAACAAAGTGTGAACAAAGTTATACTATGCACGGATGTACTATTTGATCATCCGGAGCGGTTCTTGAAACATATTTTGATAAATAACTCTGAGATTTGCAGGTAGTTGCAGTTCTACCATATATAATATCCATGTATACTATCTTATCAATACGACACAATCAAAACCTCAGCGAAACTTTGCGGAACTTCATAACAAAGCGTAAACAAAGTTATACTATGCACGGATGTACTATTTGATCATCCAGAACGGTTCTTGAAACATATTTTGATAAATAACTCTGACGTTTGCAGGTATTTGCAGTTCTAACTTATATAATATCAATATATACTATCTTATCAATACGACACTATCAAAACCTCAGCGAAACTTTGCGGATTTTCATAAGAAAGCGTAAACAAAGTTATAGTATGCACGTATGTACTATTTGATCATCCAGAGCGGTTCTTGAAACATATTTTGATAAATAACTCTGAGATTTGCAGGTAGTTGCAGTTTTACCTTATATAATATCAGTGTATACTATCTTATCAATACGACACTATCAAATCCTCAGTTAAATTTTGCGGCATTTCATAACAAAGTGTGAACAAAGTTATACTATGCACGGATGTACTATTTGATCATCCAGAGCGGATCTTGAAACATATTTGGAAAATGACTCTGAGATTTGCAGGTAGTTGCAGTTCTACCGTATATAATATCCATGTATACTATCTTATCAAAACGACACAATCAAAACCTCATCGAAACTTTGCGGAACTTCATAACAAAGCGTAAACAAAGTTATACTATGCACGGATGTACTGTTTGATCATCCATAGCAGTTCTTGCTACATATTTAGTTAAATAACTCTGAGCTTTGCAGGTATTTGCAGTTCTACCTTTTATAATATCAATGTATACTATCTTATCAATACGACACTATAAAAACATCAGCGATACTTTGCGGAATTTCATAACAAAGTGTGAACAAAGTTATACTATGCACGGATGTACTATCTGATCATCCAGAGCGGTTCTTGAAACATATTTTGATGAATAACTCTGACGTTTGCAGGTATTTGCAGTTCTAACTTATATAATATCAATGTATACTATCTTATCAATACGACACAATCAAAACCTCAGCGAAACTTTGCGGAACTTCATCACAAATCGTAAACAAAGTTATACCATGCACGGATGTACTATTTGATCATCCAGAGCGGTTCTTGAAACATATTTTGATAAATAACTCTGAGATTTGCAGGTAGTTGCAGTTCTACCTTATATAATATCAATGTATACTATCTTATCAATACGACACTAGCAAAACCTCAGCGAAACTTTGCGGAACTTCATCACAAATCGTAAACAAATTTATACCATGCACGGATGTACTATTTGATCATCCAGAGCGGTTCTTGAAACATATTTTGATAAATAACTCTGAGCTTTGCAGGTATTTGCAGTTCTAACTTATATAATATCAATGTATACTATCTTATCAATACGACACTATTAAAACCTCAGCGAAACTTTGCGCATCTTCATAACAAAGCATAAACAAAGTTATAGTATGCACGTATGTACTATTTGATCATCCAGAGCGGTTCTTGAAACATATTTTGATAAATAACTATGAGATTTGCATGTAGTTGCAGTTTTACCTTATATAATATCAATGTATACTATCTTATCAATACGACACTATCAAATCCTCAGCTAAATTTTGCGGAACTTCATAACAAAGCGTAAACAAAGTTATAGTATGCACGTATGTACTATTTGATCATCCTGAGCGGTTCTTGCTACATATTTAGTTAAATAACTCCGAGCTTTGCAGGTATTTGCAGTTCTAACTTATATAATATCAATGTATACTATCTTATCAATACGACACAATCAAAACCTTAGCGAAACTTTGCGGAACTTCATCACAAATCGTAAACAAAGTTATACTATGCACGGATGTACTATTTGATCATCCATAGCAGTTCTTGCTACATATTTAGTTAAATAACTCTGAGCTTTGCAGGTAATTGCAGTTCTACCTTATATAATATCAATGTATACTATCTTATCAATACGACACTATCAAAACATCAGCGATACTTTGCGGAATTTCATAACAAAGTGTGAACAAAGTTATACTATGCACGGATGTACTATTTGATCATCCATTGCAGTTCTTGCTACATATTTAGTTAAATAACTCTGAGCTTTGCAGGTATTTGCAGTTCTAACTTATATAATATCAATGTATACTATCTTATCAATACGACACTATCAAGACCTCAGCGAAATTTTGCGGAACTTCATAACAAAGCGTAAACAAAGTTATAGTATGTACGTATGTACTATTTGATCATCCAGAGCGGTTCTTGAAACATATTTTGATAAATAACTCTGAGATTTGCAGGTAGTTGCAGTTCTACCTTATATAATATCACAGTATACTATCTTATCAATACGACACTATCAAAACCTCAGCGAAACTTTGCGGAACTTCATAACAAAGTGTGAACAAAGTTATACTATGCACGGATGTACTATTTGATCATCCAGAGCGGTTCTTGAAACATATTTTGATAAATAACTCTGAGATTTGCAGGTAGTTGCAGTTCTACCTTATATAATATCAATGTATACTATCTTATCAATACGACACAATCAAAACCTCAGCGATACTTTGCGGAATTTCATAACAAAGTGTGAACAAAGTTATACTATGCACGGATGTACTATTTGATCATCCAGAGCGGTTCTTGAAACATATTTTGATAAATAACTCTGAGATTTGCAGGTAGTTGCAGTTCTACCTTATATAATATCAATGTATACTATCTTATCAATACGATACTATCAAAACATCTGCGATACTTTGCGGAATTTCATAACAAAGTGTGAACAAAGTTATACTATGCACGGATGTACTATTTGATCATCCGGAGCGGTTCTTGAAACATATTTTGATAAATAACTCTGAGATTTGCAGGTAGTTGCAGTTCTACCATATATAATATCAATGTATACTATCTTATCAATACGACACAATCAAAACCTCAGCGAAACTTTGCGGAACTTCATCACAAATCGTAAACAAAGTTATAATATGCACGGATGTACTATATGATCATCCATAGCAGTTCTTGCTACATATTTAGTTAAATAACTCTGAGCTTTGCAGGTAGTTGCAGTTCTACCTTATATAATATCAATGTATAATATCTTATCAATACGACACTATCAAAACATCAGCGATACTTTGCGGAATTTCATAACAAAGTGTGAACAAAGTTATACTATGCACGGATGTACTATTTGATCATCCAGAGCGGTTCTTGAAACATATTTTGATAAATAACTCTGAGCTTTGCAGGTATTTGCAGTTCTAACTTATATAATATCAATATATACTATCTTATCAATACGACACTATCAAAACCTCAGCGAAACTTTGCTGATCTTCATAACAAAGCGTAAACAAAGTTATAGTATGCACGTATGTACTATTTGATCATCCAGAGCGGTTCTTGAAACATATTTTGATAAATAACTCTGAGATTTGCAGGTAGTTGCAGTTTTACCTTATATAATATCAATGTATACTATCTTATCAATACGATACTATCAAAACATCAGCGATACTTTGCGGAATTTCATAACAAAGTGTGAACAAAGTTATACTATGCACGGATGTACTATTTGATCATCCGGAGCGGTTCTTGAAACATATTTTGATAAATAACTCTGAGATTTGCAGGTAGTTGCAGTTCTACCATATATAATATCAATGTATACTATCTTATCAATACGACACTATCAAAACCTCAGCGAAACTTTGCGGAACTTCATAACAAAGCGTAAACAAAGTTATACTATGCACGGATGTACTATTTGATCATCCAGAACGGTTCTTGAAACATATTTTGATAAATAACTCTGACGTTTGCAGGTATTTGCAGTTCTAACTTATATAATATCAATATATACTATCTTATCAATACGACACTATCAAAACCTCAGCGAAACTTTGCGGATTTTCATAAGAAAGCGTAAACAAAGTTATAGTATGCACGTATGTACTATTTGATCATCCAGAGCGGTTCTTGAAACATATTTTGATAAATAACTCTGAGATTTGCAGGTAGTTGCAGTTTTACCTTATATAATATCAGTGTATACTATCTTATCAATACGACACTATCAAATCCTCAGTTAAATTTTGCGGCATTTCATAACAAAGTGTGAACAAAGTTATACTATGCACGGATGTACTATTTGATCATCCAGAGCGGATCTTGAAACATATTTTGATAAATAACTCTGAGATTTGCAGGTAGTTGCAGTTCTACCGTATATAATATCCATGTATACTATCTTATCAATACGACACAATCAAAACCTCATCGAAACTTTGCGGAACTTCATAACAAAGCGTAAACAAAGTTATACTATGCACGGATGTACTGTTTGATCATCCATAGCAGTTCTTGCTACATATTTAGTTAAATAACTCTGAGCTTTGCAGGTATTTGCAGTTCTACCTTTTATAATATCAATGTATACTATCTTATCAATACGACACTATAAAAACATCAGCGATACTTTGCGGAATTTCATAACAAAGTGTGAACAAAGTTATACTATGCACGGATGTACTATCTGATCATCCAGAGCGGTTCTTGAAACATATTTTGATGAATAACTCTGACGTTTGCAGGTATTTGCAGTTCTAACTTATATAATATCAATGTATACTATCTTATCAATACGACACAATCAAAACCTCAGCGAAACTTTGCGGAACTTCATCACAAATCGTAAACAAAGTTATACCATGCACGGATGTACTATTTGATCATCCAGAGCGGTTCTTGAAACATATTTTGATAAATAACTCTGAGATTTGCAGGTAGTTGCAGTTCTACCTTATATAATATCAATGTATACTATCTTATCAATACGACACTAGCAAAACCTCAGCGAAACTTTGCGGAACTTCATCACAAATCGTAAACAAATTTATACCATGCACGGATGTACTATTTGATCATCCAGAGCGGTTCTTGAAACATATTTTGATAAATAACTCTGAGCTTTGCAGGTATTTGCAGTTCTAACTTATATAATATCAATGTATACTATCTTATCAATACGACACTATTAAAACCTCAGCGAAACTTTGCGCATCTTCATAACAAAGCATAAACAAAGTTATAGTATGCACGTATGTACTATTTGATCATCCAGAGCGGTTCTTGAAACATATTTTGATAAATAACTATGAGATTTGCATGTAGTTGCAGTTTTACCTTATATAATATCAATGTATACTATCTTATCAATACGACACTATCAAATCCTCAGCTAAATTTTGCGGAACTTCATAACAAAGCGTAAACAAAGTTATAGTATGCACGTATGTACTATTTGATCATCCTGAGCGGTTCTTGCTACATATTTAGTTAAATAACTCCGAGCTTTGCAGGTATTTGCAGTTCTAACTTATATAATATCAATGTATACTATCTTATCAATACGACACAATCAAAACCTTAGCGAAACTTTGCGGAACTTCATCACAAATCGTAAACAAAGTTATACTATGCACGGATGTACTATTTGATCATCCATAGCAGTTCTTGCTACATATTTAGTTAAATAACTCTGAGCTTTGCAGGTAATTGCAGTTCTACCTTATATAATATCAATGTATACTATCTTATCAATACGACACTATCAAAACATCAGCGATACTTTGCGGAATTTCATAACAAAGTGTGAACAAAGTTATACTATGCACGGATGTACTATTTGATCATCCATTGCAGTTCTTGCTACATATTTAGTTAAATAACTCTGAGCTTTGCAGGTATTTGCAGTTCTAACTTATATAATATCAATGTATACTATCTTATCAATACGACACTATCAAGACCTCAGCGAAATTTTGCGGAACTTCATAACAAAGCGTAAACAAAGTTATAGTATGTACGTATGTACTATTTGATCATCCAGAGCGGTTCTTGAAACATATTTTGATAAATAACTCTGAGATTTGCAGGTAGTTGCAGTTCTAACTTATATAATATCAATGTATACTATCTTATCAATACGACACTATCAAAACCTCAGCGAAACTTTGCGGAACTTCATAACAAAGTGTGAACAAAGTTATACTATGCACGGATGTACTATTTGATCATCCAGAGCGGTTCTTGAAACATATTTTGATAAATAACTCTGAGATTTGCAGGTAGTTGCAGTTCTACCTTATATAATATCAATGTATACTATCTTATCAATACGACACAATCAAAACCTCAGCGAAATTTTGCGGAACTTCATAACAAAGCGTAAACAAAGTTATAGTATGTACGTATGTACTATTTGATCATCCAGAGCGGTTCTTGAAACATATTTTGATAAATAACTCTGAGATTTGCAGGTAGTTGCAGTTTTACCTTATATAATATCAATGTATACTATCTTATCAATACGACACTATCAAAACCTCAGCGAAACTTGGCGGAACTTCATAACAAAGCGTAAACAAAGTTATACTATGCACGGATGTACTATTTGATCATCCAGAGCGGTTCTTGAAACATATTTTGATAAATAACTCTGAGATTTGCAGGTAGTTGCAGTTCTAACTTATATAATATCAATGTATACTATCTTATCAATACGACACTATCAAAACCTCAGCGAAACTTTGCGGAACTTCATAACAAAGCGTAAACAAAGTTATACTATGCACGTATGTACTATTTGATCATCCTGAGCGGTTCTTGAAACATATTTTGATAAATAACTCTGAGCTTTGCAGGTAGTTGCAGTTCTACCTTATATTATATCAATGTATAATATCTTATCAATACGACACTATCAAAACATCAGCGATACTTTGCGGAATTTCATAACAAAGTGTGAACAAAGTTATACTATGCACGGATGTACTATTTGATCATCCAGAGCGGTTCTTGAAACATATTTTGATAAATAACTCTGAGATTTGCAGGTAGTTGCAGTTCTACCTAATATAATATCAATGTATACTATCTTATCAATACGACACAATCAAAACCTCAGCGAAACTTTGCGGAACTTCATAACAAAGCGTAAACAAAGTTATAGTATGCACGGATGTACTATCTGATCATCCAGAGCGGTTCTTGAAACATATTTTGATAAATAACTCTGACGTTTGCAGGTATATGCAGTTCTAACTTATATAATACCAATGTATACTATCTTATCAATACGACACAATCAAAACCTCAGCGAAACTTTGCGGAACTTCATCACAAATCGTAAACAAAGTTATACCATGCACGGATGTACTATTTGTTCATCCAGAGCGGTTCTTGAAACATATTTTGATAAATAACTCTGAGACTTGCAGGTAGTTACAGTTCTACCTTATATAATATCAATGTACACTATCTTATCAATACGACACTATCAAAACATCAGCGATACTTTGCGGAATTTCATAACAAAGTGTGAAAAAGTTATACTATGCACGGATGTACTATTTGATCATCCATTGCAGTTCTTGCTACATATTTAGTTAAATAACTCTGAGCTTTGCAGGTATTTGCAGTTCTAACTTATATAATATCAATGTATACTATCTTATCAATACGACACTATCAAGACCTCAGCGAAATTTTGCGGAACTTCATAACAAAGCGTAAACAAAGTTATAGTATGTACGTATGTACTATTTGATCATCCAGAGCGGTTCTTGAAACATATTTTGATAAATAACTCTGAGATTTGCAGGTAGTTGCAGTTTTACCTTATATAATATCAATGTATACTATCTTATCAATACGACACTATCAAAACCTCAGCGAAACTTGGCGGAACTTCATAACAAAGCGTAAACAAAGTTATACTATGCACGGATGTACTATTTGATCATCCAGAGCGGTTCTTGAAACATATTTTGATAAATAACTCTGAGATTTGCAGGTAGTTGCAGTTCTAACTTATATAATATCAATGTATACTATCTTATCAATACGACACTATCAAAACCTCAGCGAAACTTTGCGGAACTTCATAACAAAGCGTAAACAAAGTTATACTATGCACGTATGTACTATTTGATCATCCTGAGCGGTTCTTGAAACATATTTTGATAAATAACTCTGAGCTTTGCAGGTAGTTGCAGTTCTACCTTATATTATATCAATGTATAATATCTTATCAATACGACACTATCAAAACATCAGCGATACTTTGCGGAATTTCATAACAAAGTGTGAACAAAGTTATACTATGCACGGATGTACTATTTGATCATCCAGAGCGGTTCTTGAAACATATTTTGATAAATAACTCTGAGGTTTGCAGGTAGTTGCAGTCCTATCTTATATAATATCAAAGTACACTATCTTATCAATACGACACAATCAAAACCTCAGCGAAACTTTGCGGAACTTCATAACAAAGCGTAAACAAAGTTATAGTATGCACGGATGTACTATCTGATCATCCAGAGCGTTTCTTGAAACATATTTTGATAAATAACTCTGACGTTTGCAGGTATTTGCAGTTCTAACTTATATAATATCAATGTATAATATCTTATCAATACGACACTATCAAAACCTCAGCGAAACTTGGCGGAACTTCATAACAAAGCGTAAACAAAGTTATACTATGCACGGATGTACTATTTGATCATCCAGAGCGGTTCTTGAAACATATTTTGATAAATAACTCTGAGATTTGCAGGTAGTTGCAGTTCTAACTTATATAATATCAATGTATACTATCTTATCAATACGACACTATCAAAACCTCAGCGAAACTTTGCGGAACTTCATAACAAAGTGTGAACAAAGTTATACTATGCACGGATGTACTATTTGATCATCCAGAGCGGTTCTTGAAACATATTTTGATAAATAACTCTGAGATTTGCAGGTAGTTGCAGTTCTACCTTATATAATATCAATGTATACTATCTTATCAATACGACACAATCAAAACCTCAGCGAAATTTTGCGGAACTTCATAACAAAGCGTAAACAAAGTTATAGTATGTACGTATGTACTATTTGATCATCCAGAGCGGTTCTTGAAACATATTTTGATAAATAACTCTGAGATTTGCAGGTAGTTGCAGTTTTACCTTATATAATATCAATGTATACTATCTTATCAATACGACACTATCAAAACCTCAGCGAAACTTGGCGGAACTTCATAACAAAGCGTAAACAAAGTTATACTATGCACGGATGTACTATTTGATCATCCAGAGCGGTTCTTGAAACATATTTTGATAAATAACTCTGAGATTTGCAGGTAGTTGCAGTTCTAACTTATATAATATCAATGTATACTATCTTATCAATACGACACTATCAAAACCTCAGCGAAACTTTGCGGAACTTCATAACAAAGCGTAAACAAAGTTATACTATGCACGTATGTACTATTTGATCATCCTGAGCGGTTCTTGAAACATATTTTGATAAATAACTCTGAGCTTTGCAGGTAGTTGCAGTTCTACCTTATATTATATCAATGTATAATATCTTATCAATACGACACTATCAAAACATCAGCGATACTTTGCGGAATTTCATAACAAAGTGTGAACAAAGTTATACTATGCACGGATGTACTATTTGATCATCCAGAGCGGTTCTTGAAACATATTTTGATAAATAACTCTGAGATTTGCAGGTAGTTGCAGTTCTACCTTATATAATATCAATGTATACTATCTTATCAATACGACACAATCAAAACCTCAGCGAAACTTTGCGGAACTTCATAACAAAGCGTAAACAAAGTTATAGTATGCACGTATGTACTATTTGATCATCCTGAGCGGTTCTTGCTACATATTTAGTTAAATAACTCCGAGCTTTGCAGGTATTTGCAGTTCTACCTTATATAATATCAATGTACACTATCTTATCAATACGACACTATCAAAACATCAGCGATACTTTGCGGAATTTCATAACAAAGTGTGAACAAAGTTATACTATGCACGGATGTACTATTTGATCATCCATTGCAGTTCTTGCTACATATTTAGTTAAATAACTCTGAGCTTTGCAGGTATTTGCAGTTCTAACTTATATAATATCAATGTATACTATCTTATCAATACGACACTATCAAGACCTCAGCGAAATTTTGCGGAACTTCATAACAAAGCGTAAACAAAGTTATAGTATGTACGTATGTACTATTTGATCATCCAGAGCGGTTCTTGAAACATATTTTGATAAATAACTCTGAGATTTGCAGGTAGTTGCAGTTTTACCTTATATAATATCAATGTATACTATCTTATCAATACGACACTATCAAAACCTCAGCGAAACTTGGCGGAACTTCATAACAAAGCGTAAACAAAGTTATACTATGCACGGATGTACTATTTGATCATCCAGAGCGGTTCTTGAAACATATTTTGATAAATAACTCTGAGATTTGCAGGTAGTTGCAGTTCTAACTTATATAATATCAATGTATACTATCTTATCAATACGACACTATCAAAACCTCAGCGAAACTTTGCGGAACTTCATAACAAAGCGTAAACAAAGTTATACTATGCACGTATGTACTATTTGATCATCCTGAGCGGTTCTTGAAACATATTTTGATAAATAACTCTGAGATTTGCAGGTAGTTGCAGTTCTACCTTATATTATATCAATGTATAATATCTTATCAATACGACACTATCAAAACATCAGCGATACTTTGCGGAATTTCATAACAAAGTGTGAACAAAGTTATACTATGCACGGATGTACTATTTGATCATCCAGAGCGGTTCTTGAAACATATTTTGATAAATAACTCTGAGATTTGCAGGTAGTTGCAGTTCTACCTTATATAATATCAATGTATACTATCTTATCAATACGACACAATCAAAACCTCAGCGAAACTTTGCGGAACTTCATAACAAAGCGTAAACAAAGTTATAGTATGCACGGATGTACTATCTGATCATCCAGAGCGTTTCTTGAAACATATTTTGATAAATAACTCTGACGTTTGCAGGTATTTGCAGTTCTAACTTATATAATATCAATGTATAATATCATATCAATACGACACTATCCAAACATCAGCGATACTTTGCGGAATTTCATAACAAAGTGTGAACAAAGTTATACTATGCACGGATGTACTATTTGATCATCCAGAGCGGTTCTTCAAACATATTTTGATAAATAACTCTGAGATTTGCAGGTAGTTGCAGTTCTACCTTTATAATATCAATGTATACTATCTTATCAATACGACACTATCAAAACCTCAGCGAAACTTTGCGGAACTTCATAACAAAGCGTAAACAAAGTTATAGTATGCACGGATGTACTATTTGATCATCCAGAGCGGTTCTTGAAACATATTTTGATAAATAACTCTGAGATTTGCAGGTAGTTGCAGTTCTACCTTTATAATATCAATGTATACTATCTTATCAATACGACACTATCAAAACCTCAGCGAAACTTTGCGGAACTTCATAACAAAGCGTAAGCAAAGTTATAGTATGCACGGATGTACTATTTGATCATCCAGAGCGGTTCTTGAAACATATTTTGATAAATAACTCTGAGATTTGCAGGTAGTTGCAGTTCTACCTTATATAATATCAATGTATACTATCTTATCAATACGATACTATCAAAACATCAGCGATACTTTGCGGAATTTCATAACAAAGTGTGAACAAAGTTATACTATGCACGGATGTACTATTTGATCATCCGGAGCGGTTCTTGAAACATATTTTGATAAATAACTCTGACGTTTGCAGGTATTTGCAGTTCTAACTTATATAATATCAATGTATACTATCTTATCAATACGACACTATCAAAACCTCAGCGAAACTTTGCGGAACTTCATAACAAAGCGTAAACAAAGTTATACTATGCACGGATGTACTGTTTGATCATCCATAGCAGTTCTTGCTACATATTTAGTTAAATAACTCTGAGCTTTGCAGGTATTTGCAGTTCTAACTTATATAATATCAATGTATACTATCTTATCAATACGACACTATCAAAACCTCAGCGAAATTTTGCGGAACTTCATAACAAAGCGTAAACAAAGTTATAGTATGTACGTATGTACTATTTGATCAACCAGAGCGGTTCTTGAAACATATTTTGATAAATAACTCTGAGATTTGCAGGTAGTTGCAGTTTTACCTTATATAATATCAATGTATACTATCTTATCAATACGACACTATCAAAACCTCAGCGAAATTTTGAGGAACTTCATAACAAAGCGTAAACAAAGTTATACTATGCACGTATGTACTATTTGATCATCCTGAGCGGTTCTTGCTACATATTTAGTTAAATAACTCTGAGCTTTGCAGGTATTTGCAGTTCTAACTTATATAATATCAATGTATACTATCTTATCAATTCGACAAAATCAAAACCTCAGCGAAACTTTGCGGAACTTCATAACAAAGCGTAAACAAAGTTATAGTATGCACGGATGTACTATTTGATCATCCAGAGCGGTTCTTGAAACATATTTTGATAAATAACTCTGACGTTTGCAGGTATTTGCAGTTCTAACTTATATAATATCAATATATACTATCTTATCAATACGACACTATCAAAACCTCAGCGAAACTTTGCGGATTTTCATAACAAAGCGTAAACAAAGTTATACTATGCACGTATGTACTATTTGATCATCCTGAGCGGTTCTTGCTACATATTTAGTTAAATAACTCTGAGCTTTGCAGGTATTTGCAGTTCTAACTTATATAATATCAATGTATACTATCTTATCAATTCGACAAAATCAAAACCTCAGCGAAACTTTGCGGAACTTCATAACAAAGCGTAAACAAAGTTATAGTATGCACGGATGTACTATTTGATCATCCAGAGCGGTTCTTGAAACATATTTTGATAAATAACTCTGACGTTTGCAGGTATTTGCAGTTCTAACTTATATAATATCAATATATACTATCTTATCAATACGACACTATCAAAACCTCAGCGAAACTTTGCGGAACTTCATAACAAAGCGTAAACAAAGTTATACTATGCACGGATGTACTGTTTGATCATCCATAGCAGTTCTTGCTACATATTTAGTTAAATAACTCTGAGCTTTGCAGGTATTTGCAGTTCTACCTTTTATAATATCAATGTATACTATCTTATCAATACGACACTATAAAAACATCAGCGATACTTTGCGGAATTTCATAACAAAGTGTGAACAAAGTTATACTATGCACGGATGTACTATCTGATCATCCAGAGCGGTTCTTGAAACATATTTTGATAAATAACTCTGAGACTTGCAGGTAGTTGCAGTTCTACCTTATATAATATCAATGTATACTATCTTATCAATACGACACTAGCAAAACCTCAGCGAAACTTTGCGGAACTTCATCACAAATCGTAAACAAAGTTATACCATGCACGGATGTACTATTTGATCATCCAGAGCGGTTCTTGAAACATATTTTGATAAATAACTCTGAGCTTTGCAGGTATTTGCAGTTCTAACTTATATAATATCAATGTATACTATCTTATCAATACGACACTATTAAAACCTCAGCGAAACTTTGCGCATCTTCATAACAAAGCGTAAACAAAGTTATAGTATGCACGTATGTACTATTTGATCATCCAGAGCGGTTCTTGAAACATATTTTGATAAATAACTATGAGATTTGCATGTAGTTGCAGTTTTACCTTATATAATATCAATGTATACTATCTTATCAATACGACACTATCAAATCCTTAGCTAAATTTTGCGGAACTTCATAACAAAGCGTAAACAAAGTTATAGTATGCACGTATGTACTATTTGATCATCCTGAGCGGTTCTTGCTACATATTTAGTTAAATAACTCCGAGCTTTGCAGGTATTTGCAGTTCTAACTTATATAATATCAATGTATACTATCTTATCAATACGACACTATCAAAACCTCAGCGAAACTTTGCGGAACTTCATAACAAAGCGTAAACAAAGTTATAGTATGCACGGATGTACTATCTGATCATCCAGAGCGGTTCTTGAAACATATTTTGATAAATAACTCTGACGTTTGCAGGTATTTGCAGTTCTAACTTATATAATATCAATGTATACTATCTTATCAATACGACACAATCAAAACCTCAGCGAAACTTTGCGGAACTTCATCACAAATCGTAAACAAAGTTATACTATGCACGGATGTACTATTTGATCATCCATAGCAGTTCTTGCAACATATTTAGTTAAATAACTCTGAGCTTTGCAGGTAGTTGCAGTTCTACCTTATATAATATCAATGTATACTATCTTATCAATACGACACTATCAAAACATCAGCTATACTTTGCGGAATTTCATAACAAAGTGTGAACAAAGTTATACTATGCACGGATGTACTATTTGATCATCCAGAGCGGTTCTTGAAACATATTTTGATAAATAACTCTGAGATTTGCAGGTAGTTGCAGTTCTACCTTATATAATATCAATGTATACTATCTTATCAATACGACACTATCAAAACCTCAGCGAAACTTTGCGGAACTTCATCACAAATCGTAAACAAAGTTATACTATGCACGGATGTACTATTTGATCATCCAGAGCAGTTCTTGCTACATATTTAGTTAAATAACTCTGAGCTTTGCAGGTAGTTGCAGTTCTACCTTATATAATATCAATGTATACTATCTTATCAATACGACACTATCAAAACCTCAGCGAAACTTTGCGGAACTTCATAACAAAGCGTAAACAAAGTTATACTATGCACGGATGTACTGTTTGATCATCCATAGCAGTTCTTGCTACATATTTAGTTAAATAACTCCGAGGTTTGCAGGTATTTGCAGTTCTAACTTATATAATATCAATGTATACTATCTTATCAATACGACACTATCAAAACCTCAGCGAAACTTTGCGGAACTTCATAACAAAGCGTAAACAAAGTTATAGTATGCGCGGATGTACTATTTGATCATCCAGAGCGGTTCTTGAAACATACTTTGATAAATAACTCTGAGATTTGCAGGTAGTTGCAGTTTTACCTTATATAATATCAATGTATACTATCTTATCAATACGACACAATCAAAACCTCAGCGAAACTTTGCGGAACTTCATCACAAATCGTAAACAAAGTTATACTATGCACGGATGTACTATTTGATCATCCATAGCAGTTCTTGCAACATATTTAGTTAAATAACTCTGAGCTTTGCAGGTAGTTGCAGTTCTACCTTATATAATATCAATGTATACTATCTTATCAATACGACACTATCAAAACATCAGCTATACTTTGCGGAATTTCATAACAAAGTGTGAACAAAGTTATACTATGCACGGATGTACTATTTGATCATCCAGAGCGGTTCTTGAAACATATTTTGATAAATAACTCTGAGATTTGCAGGTAGTTGCAGTTCTACCTTATATAATATCAATGTATACTATCTTATCAATACGACACTATCAAAACCTCAGCGAAACTTTGCGGAACTTCATCACAAATCGTAAACAAAGTTATACTATGCACGGATGTACTATTTGATCATCCAGAGCAGTTCTTGCTACATATTTAGTTAAATAACTCTGAGCTTTGCAGGTAGTTGCAGTTCTACCTTATATAATATCAATGTATACTATCTTATCAATACGACACTATCAAAACCTCAGCGAAACTTTGCGGAACTTCATAACAAAGCGTAAACAAAGTTATACTATGCACGGATGTACTGTTTGATCATCCATAGCGGTTCTTGAAACATACTTTGATAAATAACTCTGAGATTTGCAGGTAGTTGCAGTTTTACCTTATATAATATCAATGTATACTATCTTATCAATACGACACTATCAAATCCTCAGCTAAATTTTGCGGAACTTCATAACAAAGCGTAAAGAAAGTTATACTATGCACGTATGTACTATTTGATCATCCTGAGCGGTTCTTGCTACATATTTAGTTAAATAACTCCGAGCTTTGCAGGTATTTGCAGTTCTAACTTATATAATATGAATGTATACTATCTTATCCATACGACACTATCAAAACCTCAGCGAAACATTGCGGAACTTCATAACAAAGCGTAAACAAAGTTATAGTATGCACGGATGTACTATCTGATCATCCAGAGCGGTTCTTGAAACATATTTTGATAAATAACTCTGACGTTTGCAGGTATATGCAGTTCTAACTTATATAATATCAATGTATACTATCTTATCAATACGACACAATCAAAACCTTAGCGAAACTTTGCGGAACTTCATCACAAATCGTAAACAAAGTTATACTATGCACGTATGTACTATTTGATCATCCTGAGCGGTTCTTGAAACATATTTAGTTAAATAACTCCGAGCTTTGCAGGTATTTGCAGTTCTAACTTATATAATATGAATGTATACTATCTTATCCATACGACACAATCAAAACCTCAGCGAAACTTTGCGGAACTTCATCACAAATCGTAAACAAAGTTATACCATGCACGGATGTAGTATCTGATCATCCAGAGCGGTGCTTGAAACACATTTTGATAAATAACTCTGACGTTTGCAGGTATTTGCAGTTCTAACTTATATAATATCAATGTATACTATCTTATCAATACGACACAATCAAAACCTTAGCGAAACTTTGCGGAACTTCATCACAAATCGTAAACAAAGTTATACTATGCACGTATGTACTATTTGATCATCCTGAGCGGTTCTTGAAACATATTTTGATAAATAACTCTGAGCTTTGCAGGTAGTTGCAGTTCTACCTTATATTATATCAATGTATAATATCTTATCAATACGACACTATCCAAACATCAGCGATACTTTGCGGAATTTCATAACAAAGTGTGAACAAAGTTATACTATGCACGGATGTACTATTTGATCATCCAGAGCGGTTCTTCAAACATATTTTGATAAATAACTCTGAGATTTGCAGGTAGTTGCAGTTCTACCGTATATAATATCAATGTATACTATCTTATCAGTACGACACTATCAAAACCTCAGCGAAACTTTGCGGAACTTCATAACAAAGCGTAAACAAAGTTATAGTATGCACGGATGTACTATGTGATCATCCAGAGCGGTTCTTGAAACATATTTTGATAAATAACTCTGAGATTTGCAGGTAGTTGCAGTTCTACCTTTATAATATCAATGTATACTATCTTATCAATACGACACTATCAAAACCTCAGCGAAACTTTGCGGAACTTCATAACAAAGCGTAAACAAAGTTATAGTATGCACGGATGTACTATTTGATCATCCAGAGCGGTTCTTGAAACATATTTTGATAAATAACTCTGAGATTTGCAGGTAGTTGCAGTTCTACCTTATATAATATCAATGTACACTATCTTATCAATACGACACTATCAAAACATCAGCGATACTTTGCGGAATTTCATAACAAAGTGTGAACAAAGTTATACTATGCACGGATGTACTATGTGATCATCCATAGCAGTTCTTGCTACATATTTAGTTAAATAACTCTGAGCTTTGCAGGTATTTGCAGTTCTAACTTATATAATATCAATGTATACTATCTTATCAATACGACACTATCAAGACCTCAGCGAGATTTTGCGGAACTTCATAACAAAGCGTAAACAAAGTTATAGTATGCACGGATGTACTATCTGATCATCCAGAGCGGTTCTTGAAACATATTTTGATAAATAACTCTGAGCTTTGCAGGTAGTTGCAGTTCTACCTTATATAATATCAATGTATACTATCTTATCAATACGACACTATCAAAACATCAGCGATACTTTGCGGAATTTCATAACAAAGTGTGAACAAAGTTATACTATGCACGGATGTACTATTTGATCATCCAGAGCGGTTCTTGCTACATATTTAGTTAAATAACTCTGAGCATTGAAAGTATTTGCAGTTCTAACTTATATAATATCAAAGTATAATATCTTATCAATACGACGCAATCAAAACCTCAGCGAAACTCTGCGGAACTTCATAACAAAGCGTAAACAAAGTTATACTATGCACGGATGTACTATTTGATCATCCTGAGCGGTTCTTGCTACATATTTAGTTAAATAACTATGAGCTTTGCAGGTATTTGCAGTTCTAACTTATATATTATCAAAGTATACTATCTTACTAATTGCGCCGCAATCAAAACCTCAGCGAAACATAGCGGAACTTCATAACAAAGCGTAAACAAAGTTATACTATACACGGATGTACTATTTGATCTTCCTGCCGGTTCTGGATACATATTTTGCCATATCACTCTCAGGTTTGTAGGTAGTTGCAGTTCTACCTTATATAATATCATAGTATACTATCTTACCAATACGACGCAATCAAAACATCAGTGACACTTTGCGGAACTTCATAACAAAGCGTAAACAAAGTTATACTATGCACGTATGTACTATTTGATCATCCTAAGCGGTTCTTGCTACATATTTAGTTAAATAACTGAGCTTTGCAGGTATTTGCAGTTCTAACTTATATATTATCAAAGTATACTATATTATCAATACGACGCAATCAAAACATCAGCGATACTTTGCGGAACTTCATAACAAAGCGTAAACAAAGTTATAGTATGCACGGATGTACTATTTGATCATCCTGAGCGGTTCTTGCTACATATTTTGTTAAATAACTCTGAGGTGTGCAGGTATTTGAAGTTCTAACTTATGTAATATCAATGTATACTATCTTATCAATACGACGCAATCAAAACATCAGTGACACTTTGCGGAACTTCATAACAAAGCGTAAATAAAGTTATAGTATGCACGGATTTACTATTTGATCATCCTGAGCGGTTATTGCTACATATTTTGTTAAATAACTCTGAGGTGTGCAGGTATTTGCAGTTCTAACTTATCTAATATCAATGTATACTATCTTATCAATACGACGCAATCAAAACATTAGCGAAGCTTTGCGGAACTTCATAACAAAGCGTAAAAAAAGTCATACTATGCACGTATGTTCTATTTCATCATCCTGAGCGGTTCTTGCTACATATTTAGTTAAATAACTCTGAGCATTGAAAGTATTTGCAGTTCTAACTTATATAATATCAAAGTATAATATCTTATCAATACGACGCAATCAAAACCTCAGCGAAACTCTGCGGAACTTCATAACAAAGCGTAAACAAAGTTATACTATGCACGGATGTACTATTTGATCATCCTGAGCGGTTCTTGCTACATATTTAGTTAAATATCTATGAGCTTTGCAGGTATTTGCAGTTCTAACTTATATATTATCAAAGTATACTATCTTACTAATTGCGCCGCAATCAAAACCTCAGCGAAACATAGCGGAACTTCATAACAAAGCGTAAACAAAGTTATACTATACACGGATGGACTATTTGATCTTCCTGCCGGTTCTGGATACATATTTTGCCATATCACTCTCAGGTTTGTAGGTAGTTGCAGTTCTACCTTATATAATATCATAGTATACTATCTTACCAATACGACGCAATCAAAACATCAGTGACACTTTGCGGAACTTCATAACAAAGCGTAAACAAAGTTATACTATGCACGTATGTACTATTTGATCATCCTAAGCGGTTCTTGCTACATATTTAGTTAAATAACTGAGCTTTGCAGGTATTTGCAGTTCTAACTTATATATTATCAAAGTATACTATATTATCAATACGACGCAATCAAAACGTCAGCGATACTTTGCCGAACTTCATAACAAAGCGTAAACAAAGTTATAGTATGCACGGATGTACTATTTGATCATCCTGAGCGGTTCTTGCTACATATTTTGTTAAATAACTCTGAGGTGTGCAGGTATTTGAAGTTCTAACTTATGTAATATCAATGTATACTATCTTATCAATACGACGCAATCAAAACATCAGTGACACTTTGCGGAACTTCATAACAAAGCGTAAATAAAGTTATAGTATGCACGGATTTACTATTTGATCATCCTGAGCGGTTATTGCTACATATTTTGTTAAATAACTCTGAGGTGTGCAGGTATTTGCAGTTCTAACTTATCTAATATCAATGTATACTATCTTATCAATACGACGCAATCAAGACATTAGCGAAGCTTTGCGGAACTTCATAAAAAGCGTAAAAAAAGTCATACTATGCACGTATGTTCTATTTCATCATCCTGAGCGGTTCTTGCTACATATTTAGTTAAATAACTCTGAGCATTGAAAGTATTTGCAGTTCTAACTTATATAATATCAAAGTATAATATCTTATCAATACGACGCAATCAAAACCTCAGCGAAACTCTGCGGAACTTCATAACAAAGCGTAAACAAAGTTATACTATGCACGGATGTACTACTTGATCATCCTGAGCGGTTCTTGCTACATATTTAGTTAAATATCTATGAGCTTTGCAGGTATTTGCAGTTCTAACTTATATATTATCAAAGTATACTATCTTACTAATTGCGCCGCAATCAAAACCTCAGCGAAACATAGCGGAACTTCATAACAAAGCGTAAACAAAGTTATAGTATGCACGGATGTACTATTTGATCATCCTGAGCGGTTCTTGCTACATATTTTGTTAAATAACTCTGAGGTGTGCAGGTATTTGCAGTTCTAACTTATCTAATATCAATGTATACTATCTTATCAATACGACGCAATCAAAACATCAGTGACACTTTGCGGAACTTCATAACAAAGCGTAAACAAAGTTATAGTATGCACGGATGTACTATTTGATCATCCTGAGCGGTTCTTGCTACATATTTAGTTAAATAAATCTGTGGTTTGCAGGTATTTGCAGTTCTAACTTATATAATATCAAAGTATACTATCTTACCAATACGACGCCATCAAGACCTCAGCGAAACTTTGCGGAACTTCATAACAAAGCGTGAACAAAGTTATACTATGCACGGATGTACTATTTGATCGTCCTGAGCGGATCTGGATACCTATTTTGCCAAATCACTCTCAGGATTGCAGGTAGTTGCAGTTCTATCGTATATAATAGCAAAGTATACTATCCCACCAATATGACGCCATCAAAACCTCAGCGAAACTTTGCGGACCTTCATAACAAAGGGTAAACAAAGTTATACTATGCACGGATGTACTATTTGATCATCCCGAGCGGTTCTTGCTACATATTTTGTTAAATAACTCTGAGGTGTGCAGGTATTTGCAGTTCTAACTTATCTAATATCAATGTATACTATCTTATCAATACGACGCAATCAAAACATCAGCGAAGCTTTTCGGAACTTCATAACAAAGCGTAAACAAAGTTATACTATGCACGTATGTACTATTTGATCATCCTGAGCGGTTCTTGCTACATATTTAGTTAAATAACGCTGAGCTTTGCACGTATTTGTAGTTTTTACTTATATATTATCAAAGTATACTATCTTATCAATTCTTACGCAATCAAAACCTCAGCGAAACTTTGCGGAACTTCATAACAAAGCGTAAACAAAGTTATACTATGCACGGATGTACTATTTGATCATCCTGAGAGGTTTTTGCTACATATTTTGTTAAATAACTGTGAGGTGTGCAGCTATTTGCAGTTCTAACTTATCTAAAATCAATGTATACTATCTTATCAATACGACGCAATCAAAACATCAGCGAAGCTTTGCGGAATTTCATAAGAAAGCGAGAACAAAGTTATAATATGCACGGATGTACTATTTGATCATCCAGAGCAGTTCTTGCTACATATTTAGTTAAATAACTCTCAGCTTTTCAGGTATTTGCAGTTCTAACTTATATATTATCAAAGTATACTATCTTATCAATACGACGCAATCAAAACATCAGCGACACTTTGCGGAATTTCATAAGAAAGCGTAAACAAAGTTATACTATGCACGTATGTACTATTTGATCATCCTGAGCGGTTCTTGCTACATATTTAGTTAAATAACTGTGAGCTTTGCAGGTATTTGCAGTTCGAACTTATATATTATCAAAGTATACTATCTTATCAATACGACGCAATCAAAACATCAGTGACACTTTGCGGAACTTCATAACAAAGCGTAAATAAAGTTATAGTATGCACGGATTTACTATTTGATCATCCTGAGCGGTTATTGCTACATATTTTGTTAAATAACTCTGAGGTGTGCAGGTATTTGCAGTTCTAACTTATCTAATATCAATGTATACTATCTTATCAATACGACGCAATCAAAACATTAGCGAAGCTTTGCGGAACTTCATAACAAAGCGTAAAAAAAGTCATACTATGCACGTATGTTCTATTTCATCATCCTGAGCGGTTCTTGCTACATATTTAGTTAAATAACTCTGAGCATTGAAAGTATTTGCAGTTCTAACTTATATAATATCAAAGTATAATATCTTATCAATACGACGCAATCAAAACCTCAGCGAAACTCTGCGGAACTTCATAACAAAGCGTAAACAAAGTTATACTATGCACGGATGTACTATTTGATCATCCTGAGCGGTTCTTGCTACATATTTAGTTAAATATCTATGAGCTTTGCAGGTATTTGCAGTTCTAACTTATATATTATCAAAGTATACTATCTTACTAATTGCGCCGCAATCAAAACCTCAGCGAAACATAGCGGAACTTCATAACAAAGCGTAAACAAAGTTATAGTATGCACGGATGTACTATTTGATCATCCTGAGCGGTTCTTGCTACATATTTTGTTAAATAACTCTGAGGTGTGCAGGTATTTGCAGTTCTAACTTATCTAATATCAATGTATACTATCTTATCAATACGACGCAATCAAAACATCAGTGACACTTTGCGGAACTTCATAACAAAGCGTAAACAAAGTTATAGTATGCACGGATGTACTATTTGATCATCCTGAGCGGTTCTTGCTACATATTTAGTTAAATAAATCTGTGGTTTGCAGGTATTTGCAGTTCTAACTTATATAATATCAAAGTATACTATCTTACCAATACGACGCCATCAAGACCTCAGCGAAACTTTGCGGAACTTCATAACAAAGCGTGAACAAAGTTATACTATGCACGGATGTACTATTTGATCGTCCTGAGCGGATCTGGATACCTATTTTGCCAAATCACTCTCAGGATTGCAGGTAGTTGCAGTTCTATCGTATATAATAGCAAAGTATACTATCCCACCAATATGACGCCATCAAAACCTCAGCGAAACTTTGCGGACCTTCATAACAAAGGGTAAACAAAGTTATACTATGCACGGATGTACTATTTGATCATCCCGAGCGGTTCTTGCTACATATTTTGTTAAATAACTCTGAGGTGTGCAGGTATTTGCAGTTCTAACTTATCTAATATCAATGTATACTATCTTATCAATACGACGCAATCAAAACATCAGCGAAGCTTTTCGGAACTTCATAACAAAGCGTAAACAAAGTTATACTATGCACGTATGTACTATTTGATCATCCTGAGCGGTTCTTGCTACATATTTAGTTAAATAACGCTGAGCTTTGCACGTATTTGTAGTTTTTACTTATATATTATCAAAGTATACTATCTTATCAATTCGTACGCAATCAAAACCTCAGCGAAACTTTGCGGAACTTCATAACAAAGCGTAAACAAAGTTATACTATGCACGGATGTACTATTTGATCATCCTGAGAGGTTTTTGCTACATATTTTGTTAAATAATTGTGAGGTGTGCAGCTATTTGCAGTTCTAACTTATCTAAAATCAATGTATACTATCTTATCAATACGACGCAATCAAAACATCAGCGAAGGTTTGCGGAATTTCATAAGAAAGCGAGAACAAAGTTATAATATGCACGGATGTACTATTTGATCATCCAGAGCAGTTCTTGCTACATATTTAGTTAAATAACTCTCAGCTTTTCAGGTATTTGCAGTTCTAACTTATATATTATCAAAGTATACTATCTTATCAATACGACGCAATCAAAACATCAGCGACACTTTGCGGAATTTCATAAGAAAGCGTAAACAAAGTTATACTATGCACGTATGTACTATTTGATCATCCTGAGCGGTTCTTGCTACATATTTAGTTAAATAACTGTGAGCTTTGCAGGTATTTGCAGTTCGAACTTATATATTATCAAAGTATACTATATTATCAATACGACGCAATCAAAACGTCAGCGATACTTTGCCGAACTTCATAACAAAGCGTAAACAAAGTTATAGTATGCACGGATGTACTATTTGATCATCCTGAGCGGTTCTTGCTACATATTTTGTTAAATAACTCTGAGGTGTGCAGGTATTTGCAGTTCTAACTTATCTAATATCAATGTATACTATCTTATCAATACGACGCAATCAAAACATCAGTGACACTTTGCGGAACTTCATAACAAAGCGTAAACAAAGTTATACTATGCACGTATGTACTATTTGATCATCCTGAGCGGTTCTTGCTACATATTTAGTTAAATAACTGAGCTTTGCAGGTATTTGCAGTTCTAACTTATATATTATCAAAGTATACTATATTATCAATACGACGCAATCAAAACGTCAGCGATACTTTGCCGAACTTCATAACAAAGCGTAAACAAAGTTATAGTATGCACGGATGTACTATTTGATCATCCTGAGCGGTTCTTGCTACATATTTTGTTAAATAACTCTGAGGTGTGCAGGTATTTGAAGTTCTAACTTATGTAATATCAATGTATACTATCTTATCAATACGACGCAATCGAAACATCAGTGACACTTTGCGGAACTTCATAACAAAGCGTAAACAAAGTTATAGTATGCACGGATGTACTATTTGATCATCCTGAGCGGTTCTTGCTACATATTTAGTTAAATAAATCTGTGGTTTGCAGGTATTTGCAGTTCTAACTTATACAATATCAAAGTATACTATCTTACCAATACGACGCCATCAAGACCTCAGCGAAACTTTGCGGAACTTCATAACAAAGCGTGAACAAAGTTATACTATGCACGGATGTACTATTTGATCGTCCTGAGCGGTTCTGGATACATATTTTGCCAAATCACTCTCAGGATTGCAGGTAGTTGCAGTTCTATCGTATATAATAGCAAAGTATACTATCCCACCAATATGACGCCATCAAAACCTCAGCGAAACTTTGCGGAACTTCATAACAAAGCGTAAACAAAGTTATACTATGCACGGATGTACTATTTGATCATCCCGAGCGGTTCTTGCTACATATTTTGTTAAATAACTCTGAGGTGTGCAGGTATTTGCAGTTCTAACTTATCTAATATCAATGTATACTATCTTATCAATACGACGCAATCAAAACATCAGCGAAACTTTGGGGAACTTCATAACAAAGCGTAAACAAAGTTATAGTATGCACGGATGTACTATTTGATCATCCTGAGCGGTTCTTGCTACATATTTAGTTAAATAACTCTGAGCATTGCAATTATTTGCAGTTCTAACTTATATAATATCAAAGTATAATATCTTATCAATACGACGCAATGAAAACCTCAGCGAAACTCTGCGGAACTTCATAACAAAGCGTAAACAATGTTATACTATGCATGGATGTACTATTTGATCATCCTGAGCGGTTCTTGCTACATATTTAGTTAAATTACTGAGCTTTGCAGGTATTTGCAGTTCTAACTTATATATTATCAAAGTATACTATATTATCAATACGACGCAATCAAAACGTCAGCGATACTTTGCCGAACTTCATAACAAAGCGTAAACAAAGTTATAGTATGCACGGATGTACTATTTGATCATCCTGAGCGGTTCTTGCTACATATTTAGTTAAATAAATCTGTGGTTTGCAGGTATTTGCAGTTCTAACTTATATAATATCAAAGTATACTATCTTACCAATACGACGCCATCAAAACATCAGCGAAACTTTGCGGAACTTCATAACAAAGCGTGAACAAAGTTATACTATACACGGATGTACTATTTGATCTTCCTGCCGGTTCTTGCTAAATATTTAGTTAAATAAATCTGTCGTTTGCAGGTATTTGCAGTTCTAACTTATATAATATCAAAGTATACTATCTTACCAATACGACGCCATCAAGACCTCAGCGAAACTTTGCGGAACTTCATAACAAAGCGTGAACAAAGTTATACTATGCACGGATGTACTATTTGATCGTCCTGAGCGGTTCTGGATACCTATTTTGCCAAATCACTCTCAGGATTGCAGGTAGTTGCAGTTCTATCGTATATAATAGCAAAGTATACTATCCCACCAATATGACGCCATCAAAACCTCAGCGAAACTTTGCGGACCTTCATAACAAAGGGTAAACAAAGTTATACTATGCACGGATGTACTATTTGATCATCCCGAGCGGTTCTTGCTACATATTTTGTTAAATAACTCTGAGGTGTGCAGGTATTTGCAGTTCTAACTTATCTAATATCAATGTATAATATCTTATCAATACGACGCAATCAAAACATCAGCGAAGCTTTTCGGAACTTCATAACAAAGCGTAAACAAAGTTATACTATGCACGTATGTACTATTTGATCATCCTGAGCGGTTCTTGCTACATATTTAGTTAAATAACGCTGAGCTTTGCACGTATTTGTAGATTTAACTTATATATTATCAAAGTATACTATCTTATCAATACGACGCAATCAAAACGTCAGCGATACTTTGCGGAACTTCATAACAAAGCGTAAACAAAGTTATAGTATGCACGGATGTACTATTTGATCATCCTGAGCTGTTCTTGCTACATATTTTGTTAAATAACTCTGAGCTTTGCAGGTATTTGCAGTTCTAACTTATATATTATCAAACTATACTATCTTATCAATTCGTACGCAATCAAAACCTCAGCGAAACTTTGCGGAACTTCATAACAAAGCGTAAACAAAGTTATACTATGCACGGATGTACGATTTGATCATCCTCATAGGTTTTTGCTACATATTTTGTTAAATAACTCTGAGGTGTGCAGCTATTTGCAGTTCTAACTTATCTAAAATCAATGTATACTATCTTATCAATACGACGCAATCAAAACATCAGCGACACTTTGCGGAATTTCATAAGAAAGCGTAAACAAAGTTATACTATGCACGTATGTACTATTTGATCATCCTGAGCGGTTCTTGCTACATATTTAGTTAAATAACTATGAGCTTTGCAGGTATTTGCAGTTCTAACTTATATATTATCAAAGTATACTATCTTATCAATACTTACGCAATCAAAGCCTCAGCGAAACTTTGCGGAACTTCATAACAAAGCGTAAACAAAGTTATACTATGCACGTATGTACTATTTGATCATCCTAAGCGGTTCTTGCTACATATTTAGTTAAATAACTGAGCTTTGCAGGTATTTGCAGTTCTAACTTATATATTATCAAAGTATACTATATTATCAATACGACGCAATCAAAACGTCAGCGATACTTTGCCGAACTTCATAACAAAGCGTAAACAAAGTTATAGTATGCACGGATGTACTATTTGATCATCCTGAGCGGTTCTTGCTACATATTTTGTTAAATAACTCTGAGGTGTGCAGGTATTTGCAGTTCTAACTTATATATTATTAATGTATACTATCTTATCAATACGACGCAATCAAAACGTCAGCGATACTTTGCGGAACTTCATAACAAAGCGTAAACAAAGTTATACTATGCACGGATGTACTATTTGATCATCCTGAGAGGTTTTTGCTACATATTTTGTTAAATAATTGTGAGGTGTGCAGCTATTTGCAGTTCTAACTTATCTAAAATCAATGTATACTATCTTATCAATACGACGCAATCAAAACATCAGCGAAGCTTTGCGGAATTTCATAAGAAAGCGAGAACAAAGTTATAATATGCACGGATGTACTATTTGATCATCCAGAGCAGTTCTTGCTACATATTTAGTTAAATAACTCTCAGCTTTTCAGGTATTTGCAGTTCTAACTTATATATTATCAAAGTATACTATCTTATCAATACGACGCAATCAAAACATCAGCGACACTTTGCGGAATTTCATAAGAAAGCGTAAACAAAGTTATACTATGCACGTATGTACTATTTGATCATCCTGAGCGGTTCTTGCTACATATTTAGTTAAATAACTGTGAGCTTTGCAGGTATTTGCAGTTCGAACTTATATATTATCAAAGTATACTATATTATCAATACGACGCAATCAAAACGTCAGCGATACTTTGCGGAACTTCATAACAAAGCGTAAACAAAGTTATACTATGCACGGATGTACTATTTGATCATCCTGAGCGGTTCTTGCTACATATTTTGTTAAATAACTCTGAGGTGTGCAGGTATTTGCAGTTCTAACTTATCTAATATCAATGTATACTATCTTATCAATACGACGCAATCAAAACATCAGTGACACTTTGCGGAACTTCATAACAAAGCGTAAACAAAGTTATACTATGCACGTATGTACTATTTGATCATCCTGAGCGGTTCTTGCTACATATTTAGTTAAATAACTGAGCTTTGCAGGTATTTGCAGTTCTAACTTATATATTATCAAAGTATACTATATTATCAATACGACGCAATCAAAACGTCAGCGATACTTTGCCGAACTTCATAACAAAGCGTAAACAAAGTTATAGTATGCACGGATGTACTATTTGATCATCCTGAGCGGTTCTTGCTACATATTTTGTTAAATAACTCTGAGGTGTGCAGGTATTTGAAGTTCTAACTTATGTAATATCAATGTATACTATCTTATCAATACGACGCAATCGAAACATCAGTGACACTTTGCGGAACTTCATAACAAAGCGTAAACAAAGTTATAGTATGCACGGATGTACTATTTGATCATCCTGAGCGGTTCTTGCTACATATTTAGTTAAATAAATCTGTGGTTTGCAGGTATTTGCAGTTCTAACTTATACAATATCAAAGTATACTATCTTACCAATACGACGCCATCAAGACCTCAGCGAAACTTTGCGGAACTTCATAACAAAGCGTGAACAAAGTTATACTATGCACGGATGTACTATTTGATCGTCCTGAGCGGTTCTGGATACATATTTTGCCAAATCACTCTCAGGATTGCAGGTAGTTGCAGTTCTATCGTATATAATAGCAAAGTATACTATCCCACCAATATGACGCCATCAAAACCTCAGCGAAACTTTGCGGAACTTCATAACAAAGCGTAAACAATGTTATACTATGCATGGATGTACTATTTGATCATCCTGAGCGGTTCTTGCTACATATTTAGTTAAATAACTGAGCTTTGCAGGTATTTGCAGTTCTAACTTATATATTATCAAAGTATACTATATTATCAATACGACGCAATCAAAACGTCAGCGATACTTTGCCGAACTTCATAACAAAGCGTAAACAAAGTTATAGTATGCACGGATGTACTATTTGATCATCCTGAGCGGTTCTTGCTACATATTTAGTTAAATAAATCTGTGGTTTGCAGGTATTTGCAGTTCTAACTTATATAATATCAAAGTATACTATCTTACCAATACGACGCCATCAAGACCTCAGCGAAACTTTGCGGAACTTCATAACAAAGCGTGAACAAAGTTATACTATACACGGATGTACTATTTGATCTTCCTGCCGGTTCTTGCTAAATATTTAGTTAAATAAATCTGTCGTTTGCAGGTATTTGCAGTTCTAACTTATATAATATCAAAGTATACTATCTTACCAATACGACGCCATCAAGACCTCAGCGAAACTTTGCGGAACTTCATAACAAAGCGTGAACAAAGTTATACTATGCACGGATGTACTATTTGATCGTCCTGAGCGGTTCTGGATACCTATTTTGCCAAATCACTCTCAGGATTGCAGGTAGTTGCAGTTCTATCGTATATAATAGCAAAGTATACTATCCCACCAATATGACGCCATCAAAACCTCAGCGAAACTTTGCGGACCTTCATAACAAAGGGTAAACAAAGTTATACTATGCACGGATGTACTATTTGATCATCCCGAGCGGTTCTTGCTACATATTTTGTTAAATAACTCTGAGGTGTGCAGGTATTTGCAGTTCTAACTTATCTAATATCAATGTATAATATCTTATCAATACGACGCAATCAAAACATCAGCGAAGCTTTTCGGAACTTCATAACAAAGCGTAAACAAAGTTATACTATGCACGTATGTACTATTTGATCATCCTGAGCGGTTCTTGCTACATATTTAGTTAAATAACGCTGAGCTTTGCACGTATTTGCAGATTTAACTTATATATTATCAAAGTATACTATCTTATCAATACGACGCAATCAAAACGTCAGCGATACTTTGCGGAACTTCATAACAAAGCGTAAACAAAGTTATAGTATGCACGGATGTACTATTTGATCATCCTGAGCTGTTCTTGCTACATATTTTGTTAAATAACTCTGAGCTTTGCAGGTATTTGCAGTTCTAACTTATATATTATCAAACTATACTATCTTATCAATTCGTACGCAATCAAAACCTCAGCGAAACTTTGCGGAACTTCATAACAAAGCGTAAACAAAGTTATACTATGCACGGATGTACGATTTGATCATCCTCATAGGTTTTTGCTACATATTTTGTTAAATAACTCTGAGGTGTGCAGCTATTTGCAGTTCTAACTTATCTAAAATCAATGTATACTATCTTATCAATACGACGCAATCAAAACATCAGCGACACTTTGCGGAATTTCATAAGAAAGCGTAAACAAAGTTATACTATGCACGTATGTACTATTTGATCATCCTGAGCGGTTCTTGCTACATATTTAGTTAAATAACTATGAGCTTTGCAGGTATTTGCAGTTCTAACTTATATATTATCAAAGTATACTATCTTATCAATACTTACGCAATCAAAGCCTCAGCGAAACTTTGCGGAACTTCATAACAAAGCGTAAACAAAGTTATACTATGCACGTATGTACTATTTGATCATCCTAAGCGGTTCTTGCTACATATTTAGTTAAATAACTGAGCTTTGCAGGTATTTGCAGTTCTAACTTATATATTATCAAAGTATACTATATTATCAATACGACGCAATCAAAACGTCAGCGATACTTTGCCGAACTTCATAACAAAGCGTAAACAAAGTTATAGTATGCACGGATGTACTATTTGATCATCCTGAGCGGTCCTTGCTACATATTTTGTTAAATAACTCTGAGGTGTGCAGGTATTTGCAGTTCTAACTTATATATTATCAAAGTATACTATCTTATCAATTCGTACGCAATCAAAACCTCAGCGAAACTTTGCGGAACTTCATAACAAAGCGTAAACAAAGTTATACTATGCACGGATGTACTATTTGATCATCGTGAGAGGTTTTTGCTACATATTTTGTTAAATAACTCTGAGGTGTGCAGCTATTTGCAGTTCTAACTTATCTAATATCAATGTATACTATCTTATCAATACGACGCAATCAAAACATCAGCGAAGCTTTGCGGAATTGCATAAGAAAGCGAGAACAAAGTTATAATATGCACGGATGTACTATTTGATCATCCAGAGCAGTTCTTGCTACATATTTAGTTAAATAACTCTCAGCTTTTCAGGTATTTGCAGTTCTAACTTATATATTATCAAAGTATACTATCTTATCAATACGACGCAATCAAAACATCAGCGACACTTTGCGGAATTTCATAAGAAAGCGAGAACAAAGTTATACTATGCACGGATGTACTATTTGATCATCCAGAGCGGTTCTTGCTACATATTTAGTTAAATAACTCTGAGCTTTGCAGCTAGTTGCAGTTCTAACTTATATATTATCAAAGTATACTATCTTATCAATACGACGCAATCAAAACGTCAGCGATACTTTGCGGAACTTCATAACACAGCGTAAACAAAGTTATACTATGCATGTATGTACTATTTGATCATCCTGAGCGGTTCTTGCCACATATTTAGTTAAATAACTTCGAACTTAGCAGGTATTTGCAGTTCTAACTTATATATTATCAAAGTATACTATCTTATCAATACGACGCAATCAAAACGTCAGCGATACTTTGCCGAACTTCATAACAAAGCGTAGACAAAGTTATAGTATGCACGGATGTACTATTTGACCATCCTGAGCGGTTCTTGCTATATATTTTGTTAAATAACTCTGAGGTGTGCAGGTATTTGCAGTTCTAACTTATCTAATATCAATGTATACTATCTTATCAATACGACGCAATCAAAACATCAGCGAAACTTTGCGGAACTTCATAACAAAGCGTAAAAAAAGTCATACTATGCACGTATGTTCTATTTGATCATCCTGAGCGGTTCTTGCTACTTATTTTGTTAAATAACTCTGAGGTGTGCAGGTATTTGCAGTTCTAACTTATCTAATAACAATGTATACTATCTTATCAATACGACGCAATCAAAACATCAGCGATGCTTTGCGAAATTTCATAAGAAAGCGAGAACAAAGTTATACTATGCACGGATGTACTATTTGATCATCCAGAGCGGTTCTTGCTACATATTTAGTTAAATAACTCTCAGCTTTTCAGGTAGTTGCAGTTCTAACTTATATATTATCAAAGTATACTATCTTATCAATACGACGCAATCAAAACGTCAGCGATACTTTGCCGAACTTCATAACAAAGCGTAAACAAAGTTATAGTATGCACGGATGTACTATTTGATCATCCTGAGCTGTTCTTGCTACATATTTTGTTAAATAACTCTGAGCTTTGCAGGTATTTGCAGTTCTAACTTATATATTATCAAAGTATACTATCTTATCAATTCGTACGCAATCAAAACCTCAGCGAAACTTTGCGGAACTTCATAACAAAGCGTAAACAAAGTTATACTATGCACGGATGTACTATTTGATCATCCAGAGCGGTTCTTTCTACATATTTTGTTAAATAACTCTGAGGTGTGCAGCTATTTGCAGTTCTAACTTATCTAATATCAATGTATACTATCTTATCAATACGACGCAATCAAAACATCAGCGAAGCTTTGCGGAATTTCATAAGAAAGCGAGAACAAAGTTATAATATGCACGGATGTACTATTTGATCATCCAGAGCAGTTCTTGCTACATATTTAGTTAAATAACTCTCAGCTTTTCAGGTATTTGCAGTTCTAACTTATATATTATCAAAGTATACTATCTTATCAATACGACGCAATCAAAACATCAGCGACACTTTGCGGAATTTCATAAGAAAGCGAGAACAAAGTTATACTATGCACGGATGTACTATTTGATCATCCAGAGCGGTTCTTGCTACATATATAGTTAAATAACTCTGAGCTTTGCAGGTATTTGCAGTTCTAACTTATATATTATCAAAGTATACTATCTTATCAATACTTACGCAATCAAAGCCTCAGCGAAACTTTGCGGAACTTCATAACAAAGCGTAAACAAAGTTATACTATGCACGTATGTACTTTGTGATCATCCTGAGCGGTTCTTGCTACATATTTAGTTAAATAAATCTGAGCTTTGCAGGTATTTGGAGTTCTATCTTATATAATATCAAAGTATACTATCTTACTAATTGCGACGCAATCAAAACCTCAGCGATACATTGCGGAACTTCATAACAAAGCGAAAACAAAGTCATACTATGCACGGATGTTCTATTTGATCGTCCTGAGCGGTTCTGGATACATATAGTTGCCAAATCACTCTCAGGTTTGTAGGTAGTTGCAGTTCTACCTTATATAATAACATAGTATACTCTCTTACCAATACGACGCAATCAAAACATCAGTGACACTTTGCGGATCTTCATAACAAAGCGTAAACAAAGTTATACTATGCACGTATGTACTATTTGATCATCCTGAGCGGTTCTTGCTACTTATTTTGTTAAATAACTCTGAGGTGTGCAGGTATTTGCAGTTCTAACTTATCTAATAACAATGTATACTATCTTATCAATACGACGCAATCAAAACATCAGCGATGCTTTGCGAAATTTCATAAGAAAGCGAGAACAAAGTTATACTATGCACGGATGTACTATTTGATCATCCAGAGCGGTTCTTGCTACATATTTAGTTAAATAACTCTAAGCTTTTCAGGTAGTTGCAGTTCTAACTTATATATTATCAAAGTATACTATCTTATCAATACGACGCAATCAAAACATCAGCGATGCTTTGCGAAATTTCATAAGAAAGCGAGAACAAAGTTATACTATGCACGGATGTACTATTTGATCATCCTGAGCTGTTCTTGCTACATATTTTGTTAAATAACTCTGAGCTTTGCAGGTATTTGCAGTTCTAACTTATATATTATCAAAGTATACTATCTTATCAATTCGTACGCAATCAAAACCTCAGCGAAACTTTGCGGAACTTCATAACAAAGCGTAAACAAAGTTATACTATGCACGGATGTACTATTTGATCATCCTGAGAGGTTTTTGCTACATATTTTGTTAAATAACTCTGAGGTGTGCAGCTATTTGCAGTTCTAACTTATCTAATATCAATGTATACTATCTTATCAATACGACGCAATCAAAACATCAGCGAAGCTTTGCGGAATTTCATAAGAAAGCGAGAACAAAGTTATAATATGCACGGATGTACTATTTGATCATCCAGAGCAGTTCTTGCTACATATTTAGTTAAATAACTCTCAGCTTTTCAGGTATTTGCAGTTCTAACTTATATATTATCAAAGTATACTATCTTATCAATACGACGCAATCAAAACATCAGCGACACTTTGCGGAATTTCATAAGAAAGCGAGAACAAAGTTATACTATGCACGGATGTACTATTTGATCATCCAGAGCGGTTCTTGCTACATATATAGTTAAATAACTCTGAGCTTTGCAGGTATTTGCAGTTCTAACTTATATATTATCAAAGTATACTATCTTATCAATACTTACGCAATCAAAACATCAGTGACACTTTGCGGATCTTCATAACAAAGCGTAAACAAAGTTATACTATGCACGTATGTACTATTTGACCATCCTGAGCGGTTCTTGCTACATATTTTGTTAAATAACTCTGAGGTGTGCAGGTATTTGCAGTTCTAACTTATCTAATATCAATGTATACTATCTTATCAATACGACGCAATCAAAACATCAGCGAAACTTTGCGGAACTTCATAACAAAGCGTAAAAAAAGTCATACTATGCACGTATGTTCTGTTTGATCATCCTGAGCGGTTCTTGCTACTTATTTTGTTAAATAACTCTGAGGTGTGCAGGTATTTGCAGGTCTAACTTATCTAATAACAATGTATACTATCTTATCAATACGACGCAATCAAAACATCAGCGATGCTTTGCGAAATTTCATAAGAAAGCGAGAACAAAGTTATACTATGCACGGATGTACTATTTGATCATCCAGAGCGGTTCTTGCTACATATTTAGTTAAATAACTCTCAGCTTTTCAGGTAGTTGCAGTTCTAACTTATATATTATCAAAGTATACTATCTTATCAATACGACGCAATCAAAACGTCAGCGATACTTTGCGGAACTTCATAACAAAGCGTAAACAAAGTTATACTATGCACGTATGTACTTTTTGATCATCCTGAGCGGTTCTTGCTACATATTTTGTTAAATAAATCTGAGCTTTGCAGGTTTTTGCAGTTCTATCTTATATAATATCAAAGTATACTATCTTACTAATTGCGACGCAATCAAAACCTCAGCGAAACATTGCGGAACTTCATAACAAAGCGAAAACAAAGTCATACTATGCACGGATGTTCTATTTGATCGTCCTGAGCGGTTCTGGATACATATAGTTGCCAAATCACTCTCAGGTTTGTAGGTAGTTGCAGTTCTACCTTATATAATAACATAGTATACTCTCTTACCAATACGACGCAATCAAAACATCAGTGACACTTTGCGGATCGTCATAACAAAGCGTAAAAAAAGTCATACTATGCACGTATGTTCTATTTGATCATCCTGAGCGGTTCTTGCTACTTATTTTGTTAAATAACTCTGAGGTGTGCAGGTATTTGCAGTTCTAACTTATCTAATAACAATGTATACTATCTTATCAATACGACGCAATCAAAACATCAGCGATGCTTTGCGAAATTTCATAAGAAAGCGAGAACAAAGTTATACTATGCACGGATGTACTATTTGATCATCCAGAGCGGTTCTTGCTACATATTTAGTTAAATAACTCTAAGCTTTTCAGGTAGTTGCAGTTCTAACTTATATATTATCAAAGTATACTATCTTATCAATACGACGCAATCAAAACGTCAGCGATACTTTGCGGAACTTCATAACAAAGCGTAAACAAAGTTATACTATGCACGTATGTACTATTTGATCATCCTGAGCGGTTCTTGCTACATATTTAGTTAAATAACTATGAGCTTTGCAGGTATTTGCAGTTCTAACTTATATATTATCAAAGTATACTATCTTATCAATACTTACGCAATCAAAGCCTCAGCGAAACTTTGCGGAACTTCATAACAAAGCGTAAACAAAGTTATACTATGCACGTATGTACTTTTTGATCATCCTGAGCGGTTCTTGCTACATATTTAGTTAAATAAATCTGAGCTTTGCAGGTATTTGGAGTTCTATCTTATATAATATCAAAGTATACTATCTTACTAATTGCGACGCAATCAAAACCTCAGCGATACATTGCGGAACTTCATAACAAAGCGAAAACAAAGTCATACTATGCACGGATGTTCTATTTGATCGTCCTGAGCGGTTCTGGATACATATAGTTGCCAAATCACTCTCAGGTTTGTAGGTAGTTGCAGTTCTACCTTATATAATAACATAGTATACTCTCTTACCAATACGACGCAATCAAAACATCAGTGACACTTTGCGGATCTTCATAACAAAGCGTAAACAAAGTTATACTATGCACGTATGTACTATTTGATCATCCTGAGCGGTTCTTGCTACTTATTTTGTTAAATAACTCTGAGGTGTGCAGGTATTTGCAGTTCTAACTTATCTAATAACAATGTATACTATCTTATCAATACGACGCAATCAAACATCAGTGACACTTTGCGGAACTTTATAACAAAGCGTAAACAATGTTATACTATGCACGTATGTACTATTTGATCAGCCTGAGCGGTTCTTGCTACATATTTAGTTAAATAACTCTGAGCTTTGCAGGTATTTGTAGTTTTAACTTATATATTATCAAAGTATACTATCTTATCAATACGACGCAACCAAAACGTCAGCGATACTTTGCGGAACTTCATAACAAAGCGTAAACAAAGTTATAGTATGCACAGATGTACTATTTGATCATCCTGAGAGGTTCTTGCTACATATTTTGTTAAATAACTCTGAGGTGTGCAGGTATTTGCAGTTCTAACTTATCTAATATCAATGTATACTATCTTATCAATACGACGCAATCAAAACATCAGCGAAGCTTTGCGGAATTTCATAAGAAAGCGAGAACAAAGTTATACTATGCACGGATGTACTATTTGATCATCCAGAGCGGTTCTTGCTACTTATTTTGTTAAATAACTCTGAGGTGTGCAGGTATTTGCAGTTCTAACTTATCTAATAACAATGTATACTATCTTATCAATACGACGCAATCAAAACATCAGCGATGCTTTGCGGAATTTCATAAGAAAGCGAGAACAAAGTTATACTATGCACGGATGTACTATTTGATCGTCCTGAGCGGTTCTGGATACATATTTTGCCAAATCACTCTCAGGTTTGTAGGTAGTTGCAGTTCTACCTTATATAATAACATAGTATACTCTCTTACCAATACGACGCAATCAAAACATCAGTGACACTTTGCGGATCTTCATAACAAAGCGTAAACAAAGTTATACTATGCACGTATGTACTATTTGACCATCCTGAGCGGTTCTTGCTACATATTTTGTTAAATAACTCTGAGGTGTGCAGGTATTTGCAGTTCTAACTTATCTAATATCAATGTATACTATCTTATCAATACGACGCAATCAAAACATCAGCGAAACTTTGCGGAACTTCATAACAAAGCGTAAAAAAAGTCATACTATGCACGTATGTTCTGTTTGATCATCCTGAGCGGTTCTTGCTACTTATTTTGTTAAATAACTCTGAGGTGTGCAGGTATTTGCAGGTCTAACTTATCTAATAACAATGTATACTATCTTATCAATACGACGCAATCAAAACGTCAGCGATACTTTGCGGAACTTCATAACAAAGCGTAAACAAAGTTATACTATGCACGTATGTACTTTTTGATCATCCTGAGCGGTTCTTGCTACATATTTAGTTAAATAAATCTGAGCTTTGCAGGTATTTGGAGTTCTATCTTATATAATATCAAAGTATACTATCTTACTAATTGCGACGCAATCAAAACCTCAGCGATACATTGCGGAACTTCATAACAAAGCGAAAACAAAGTCATACTATGCACGGATGTTCTATTTGATCGTCCTGAGCGGTTCTGGATACATATAGTTGCCAAATCACTCTCAGGTTTGTAGGTAGTTGCAGTTCTACCTTATATAATAACATAGTATACTCTCTTACCAATACGACGCAATCAAAACCTCAGTGACACTTTGCGGATCTTCATAACAAAGCGTAAACAAAGTTATACTATGCACGTATGTACTATTTGATCATCCTGAGCGGTTCTTGCTACTTATTTTGTTAAATAACTCTGAGGTGTGCAGGTATTTGCAGTTCTAACTTATCTAATAACAATGTATACTATCTTATCAATACGACGCAATCAAACATCAGCGAAGCTTTTCGGAACTTTATAACAAAGCGTAAACAATGTTATACTATGCACGTATGTACTATTTGATCAGCCTGAGCGGTTCTTGCTACATATTTAGTTAAATAACTCTGAGCTTTGCAGGTATTTGTAGTTTTAACTTATATATTATCAAAGTATACTATCTTATCAATACGACGCAACCAAAACGTCAGCGATACTTTGCGGAACTTCATAACAAAGCGTAAACAAAGTTATAGTATGCACAGATGTACTATTTGATCATCCTGAGAGGTTCTTGCTACATATTTTGTTAAATAACTCTGAGGTGTGCAGGTATTCGCAGTTCTAACTTATCTAATATCAATGTATACTATCTTATCAATACGACGCAATCAAAACATTAGCGAAGCTTTGCGGAATTTCATAAGAAAGCGAGAACAAAGTTATACTATGCACGGATGTACTATTTGATCATCCAGAGCGGTTCTTGCTACTTATTTTGTTAAATAACTCTGAGGTGTGCAGGTATTTGCAGTTCTAACTTATCTAATAACAATGTATACTATCTTATCAATACGACGCAATCAAAACATCAGCGATGCTTTGCGGAATTTCATAAGAAAGCGAGAACAAAGTTATACTATGCACGGATGTACTATTTGATCGTCCTGAGCGGTTCTGGATACATATAGTTGCCAAATCACTCTCAGGTTTGTAGGTAGTTGCAGTTCTACCTTATATAATAACATAGTATACTCTCTTACCAATACGACGCAATCAAAACATCAGTGACACTTTGCGGATCTTCATAACAAAGCGTAAACAAAGTTATACTATGCACGTATGTACTATTTGATCATCCTGAGCGGTTCTTGCTACTTATTTTGTTAAATAACTCTGAGGTGTGCAGGTATTTGCAGTTCTAACTTATCTAATAACAATGTATACTATCTTATCAATACGACGCAATCAAACATCAGCGAAGCTTTTCGGAACTTTATAACAAAGCGTAAACAATGTTATACTATGCACGTATGTACTATTTGATCAGCCTGAGCGGTTCTTGCTACATATTTAGTTAAATAACTCTGAGCTTTGCAGGTATTTGTAGTTTTAACTTATATATTATCAAAGTATACTATCTTATCAATACGACGCAACCAAAACGTCAGCGATACTTTGCGGAACTTCATAACAAAGCGTAAACAAAGTTATAGTATGCACAGATGTACTATTTGATCATCCTGAGAGGTTCTTGCTACATATTTTGTTAAATAACTCTGAGGTGTGCAGGTATTCGCAGTTCTAACTTATCTAATATCAATGTATACTATCTTATCAATACGACGCAATCAAAACATTAGCGAAGCTTTGCGGAATTTCATAAGAAAGCGAGAACAAAGTTATACTATGCACGGATGTACTATTTGATCATCCAGAGCGGTTCTTGCTACTTATTTTGTTAAATAACTCTGAGGTGTGCAGGTATTTGCAGTTCTAACTTATCTAATAACAATGTATACTATCTTATCAATACGACGCAATCAAAACATCAGCGATGCTTTGCGGAATTTCATAAGAAAGCGAGAACAAAGTTATACTATGCACGGATGTACTATTTGATCGTCCTGAGCGGTTCTGGATACATATAGTTGCCAAATCACTCTCAGGTTTGTAGGTAGTTGCAGTTCTACCTTATATAATAACATAGTATACTCTCTTACCAATACGACGCAATCAAAACATCAGTGACACTTTGCGGATCTTCATAACAAAGCGTAAACAAAGTTATACAATGCACGGATGTACTATTTGACCATCCTGAGCGGTTCTTGCTACATATTTTGTTAAATAACTCTGAGGTGTGCAGGTATTTGCAGTTCTAACTTATCTAATATCAATGTATACTATCTTATCAATACGACGCAATCAAAACATCAGCGAAACTTTGCGGAACTTCATAACAAAGCGTAAAAAAAGTCATACTATGCACGTATGTTCTGTTTGATCATCCTGAGCGGTTCTTGCTACTTATTTTGTTAAATAACTCTGAGGTGTGCAGGTATTTGCAGGTCTAACTTATCTAATAACAATGTATACTATCTTATCAATACGACGCAATCAAAACATCAGCGATGCTTTGCGAAATTTCATAAGAAAGCGAGAACAAAGTTATACTATGCACGGATGTACTATTTGATCATCCAGAGCGGTTCTTGCTACATATTTAGTTAAATAACTCTCAGCTTTGCAGGTAGTTGCAGTTCTAACTTATATATTATCAAAGTATACTATCTTATCAATACGACGCAATCAAAACGTCAGCGATACTTTGCGGAACTTCATAACAAAGCGTAAACAAAGTTATACTATGCACGGATGTACTTTTTGATCATCCTGAGCGGTTCTTGCTACATATTTAGTTAAATAAATCTGAGCTTTGCAGGTATTTGGAGTTCTATCTTATATAATATCAAAGTATACTATCTTACTAATTGCGACGCAATCAAAACCTCAGCGATACATTGCGGAACTTCATAACAAAGCGAAAACAAAGTCATACTATGCACGGATGTTCTATTTGATCGTCCTGAGCGGTTCTGGATACATATAGTTGCCAAATCACTCTCAGGTTTGTAGGTAGTTGCAGTTCTACCTTATATAATAACATAGTATACTCTCTTACCAATACGACGCAATCAAAACATCAGTGACACTTTGCGGATCTTCATAACAAAGCGTAAAAAAAGTCATACTATGCACGTATGTTCTATTTGATCATCCTGAGCGGTTCTTGCTACTTATTTTGTTAAATAACTCTGAGGTGTGCAGGTATTTGCAGTTCTAACTTATCTAATAACAATGTATACTATCTTATCAATACGACGCAATCAAAACATCAGCGATGCTTTGCGAAATTTCATAAGAAAGCGAGAACAAAGTTATACTATGCACGGATGTACTATTTGATCATCCAGAGCGGTTCTTGCTACATATTTAGTTAAATAACTCTCAGCTTTTCAGGTAGTTGCAGTTCTAACTTATATATTATCAAAGTATACTATCTTATCAATACGACGCAATCAAAACGTCAGCGATACTTTGCCGAACTTCATAACAAAGCGTAAACAAAGTTATAGTATGCACGGATGTACTATTTGATCATCCTGAGCTGTTCTTGCTACATATTTTGTTAAATAACTCTGAGCTTTGCAGGTATTTGCAGTTCTAACTTATATATTATCAAAGTATACTATCTTATCAATTCGTACGCAATCAAAACCTCAGCGAAACTTTGCGGAACTTCATAACAAAGCGTAAACAAAGTTATACTATGCACGGATGTACTATTTGATCATCCTGAGAGGTTTTTGCTACATATTTTGTTAAATAACTCTGAGGTGTGCAGGTATTTGCAGTTCTAACTTATCTAATATCAATGTATACTATCTTATCAATACGACGCAATCAAAACATCAGCGATGCTTTGCGAAATTTCATAAGAAAGCGAGAACAAAGTTATACTATGCACGGATGTACTATTTGATCATCCAGAGCGGTTCTTGCTACATATTTAGTTAAATAACTCTCAGCTTTTCAGGTAGTTGCAGTTCTAACTTATATATTATCAAAGTATACTATCTTATCAATACGACGCAATCAAAACGTCAGCGATACTTTGCCGAACTTCATAACAAAGCGTAAACAAAGTTATAGTATGCACGGATGTACTATTTGATCATCCTGAGCTGTTCTTGCTACATATTTTGTTAAATAACTCTGAGCTTTGCAGGTATTTGCAGTTCTAACTTATATATTATCAAAGTATACTATCTTATCAATTCGTACGCAATCAAAACCTCAGCGAAACTTTGCGGAACTTCATAACAAAGCGTAAACAAAGTTATACTATGCACGGATGTACTATTTGATCATCCTGAGAGGTTTTTGCTACATATTTTGTTAAATAACTCTGAGGTGTGCAGCTATTTGCAGTTCTAACTTATCTAATATCAATGTATACTATCTTATCAATACGACGCAATCAAAACATCAGCGAAGCTTTGCGGAATTTCATAAGAAAGCGAGAACAAAGTTATAATATGCACGGATGTACTATTTGATCATCCAGAGCAGTTCTTGCTACATATTTAGTTAAATAACTCTCAGCTTTTCAGGTATTTGCAGTTCTAACTTATATATTATCAAAGTATACTATCTTATCAATACGACGCAATCAAAACCTCAGCGATACATTGCGGAACTTCATAACAAAGCGAAAACAAAGTCATACTATGCACGGATGTTCTATTTGATCGTCCTGAGCGGTTCTGGATACATATAGTTGCCAAATCACTCTCAGGTTTGTAGGTAGTTGCAGTTCTACCTTATATAATAACATAGTATACTCTCTTACCAATACGACGCAATCAAAACATCAGTGACACTTTGCGGATCTTCATAACAAAGCGTAAACAAAGTTATACTATGCACGTATGTACTATTTGATCATCCTGAGCGGTTCTTGCTACTTATTTTGTTAAATAACTCTGAGGTGTGCAGGTATTTGCAGTTCTAACTTATCTAATAACAATGTATACTATCTTATCAATACGACGCAATCAAAACATCAGCGATGCTTTGCGAAATTTCATAAGAAAGCGAGAACAAAGTTATACTATGCACGGATGTACTATTTGATCATCCAGAGCGGTTCTTGCTACATATGTAGTTAAATAACTCTAAGCTTTTCAGGTAGTTGCAGTTCTAACTTATATATTATCAAAGTATACTATCTTATCAATACGACGCAATCAAAACGTCAGCGATACTTTGCGGAACTTCATAACAAAGCGTAAACAAAGTTATACTATGCACGTATGTACTATTTGATCATCCTGAGCGGTTCTTGCTACATATTTAGTTAAATAACTATGAGCTTTGCAGGTATTTGCAGTTCTAACTTATATATTATCAAAGTATACTATCTTATCAATACTTACGCAATCAAAGCCTCAGCGAAACTTTGCGGAACTTCATAACAAAGCGTAAACAAAGTTATACTATGCACGTATGTACTTTTTGATCATCCTGAGCGGTTCTTGCTACATATTTAGTTAAATAAATCTGAGCTTTGCAGGTATTTGGAGTTCTATCTTATATAATATCAAAGTATACTATCTTACTAATTGCGACGCAATCAAAACCTCAGCGATACATTGCGGAACTTCATAACAAAGCGAAAACAAAGTCATACTATGCACGGATGTTCTATTTGATCGTCCTGAGCGGTTCTGGATACATATAGTTGCCAAATCACTCTCAGGTTTGTAGGTAGTTGCAGTTCTACCTTATATAATAACATAGTATACTCTCTTACCAATACGACGCAATCAAAACATCAGTGACACTTTGCGGATCTTCATAACAAAGCGTAAACAAAGTTATACTATGCACGTATGTACTATTTGATCATCCTGAGCGGTTCTTGCTACTTATTTTGTTAAATAACTCTGAGGTGTGCAGGTATTTGCAGTTCTAACTTATCTAATAACAATGTATACTATCTTATCAATACGACGCAATCAAACATCAGCGAAGCTTTTCGGAACTTTATAACAAAGCGTAAACAATGTTATACTATGCACGTATGTACTATTTGATCAGCCTGAGCGGTTCTTGCTACATATTTAGTTAAATAACTCTGAGCTTTGCAGGTATTTGTAGTTTTAACTTATATATTATCAAAGTATACTATCTTATCAATACGACGCAACCAAAACGTCAGCGATACTTTGCGGAACTTCATAACAAAGCGTAAACAAAGTTATAGTATGCACAGATGTACTATTTGATCATCCTGAGAGGTTCTTGCTACATATTTTGTTAAATAACTCTGAGGTGTGCAGGTATTTGCAGTTCTAACTTATCTAATATCAATGTATACTATCTTATCAATACGACGCAATCAAAACATTAGCGAAGCTTTGCGGAATTTCATAAGAAAGCGAGAACAAAGTTATACTATGCACGGATGTACTATTTGATCATCCTGAGCGGTTCTTGCTACTTATTTTGTTAAATAACACTGAGGTGTGCAGGTATTTGCAGTTCTAACTTATCTAATAACAATGTATACTATCTTATCAATACGACGCAATCAAAACATCAGCGATGCTTTGCGGAATTTCATAAGAAAGCGAGAACAAAGTTATACTATGCACGGATGTACTATTTGATCGTCCTGAGCGGTTCTGGATACATATAGTTGCCAAATCACTCTCAGGTTTGTAGGTAGTTGCAGTTCTACCTTATATAATAACATAGTATACTCTCTTACCAATACGACGCAATCAAAACATCAGTGACACTTTGCGGATCTTCATAACAAAGCGTAAACAAAGTTATACTATGCACGTATGTACTATTTGACCATCCTGAGCGGTTCTTGCTACATATTTTGTTAAATAACTCTGAGGTGTGCAGGTATTTGCAGGTCTAACTTATCTAATAACAATGTATACTATCTTATCAATACGACGCAATCAAAACATCAGCGATGCTTTGCGAAATTTCATAAGAAAGCGAGAACAAAGTTATACTATGCACGGATGTACTATTTGATCATCCTGAGCGGTTCTTGCTACATATTTAGTTAAATAACTATGAGCTTTGCAGGTATTTGCAGTTCTAACTTATATATTATCAAAGTATACTATCTTATCAATACTTACGCAATCAAAGCCTCAGCGAAACTTTGCGGAACTTCATAACAAAGCGTAAACAAAGTTATACTATGCACGTATGTACTTTTTGATCATCCTGAGCGGTTCTTGCTACATATTTAGTTAAATAAATCTGAGCTTTGCAGGTATTTGGAGTTCTATCTTATATAATATCAAAGTATACTATCTTACTAATTGCGACGCAATCAAAACCTCAGCGATACATTGCGGAACTTCATAACAAAGCGAAAACAAAGTCATACTATGCACGGATGTTCTATTTGATCGTCCTGAGCGGTTCTGGATACATATAGTTGCCAAATCACTCTCAGGTTTGTAGGTAGTTGCAGTTCTACCTTATATAATAACATAGTATACTCTCTTACCAATACGACGCAATCAAAACATCAGTGACACTTTGCGGATCTTCATAACAAAGCGTAAACAAAGTTATACTATGCACGTATGTACTATTTGATCATCCTGAGCGGTTCTTGCTACTTATTTTGTTAAATAACTCTGAGGTGTGCAGGTATTTGCAGTTCTAACTTATCTAATAACAATGTATACTATCTTATCAATACGACGCAATCAAACATCAGCGAAGCTTTTCGGAACTTTATAACAAAGCGTAAACAATGTTATACTATGCACGTATGTACTATTTGATCAGCCTGAGCGGTTCTTGCTACATATTTAGTTAAATAACTCTGAGCTTTGCAGGTATTTGTAGTTTTAACTTATATATTATCAAAGTATACTATCTTATCAATACGACGCAACCAAAACGTCAGCGATACTTTGCGGAACTTCATAACAAAGCGTAAACAAAGTTATAGTATGCACAGATGTACTATTTGATCATCCTGAGAGGTTCTTGCTACATATTTTGTTAAATAACTCTGAGGTGTGCAGGTATTTGCAGTTCTAACTTATCTAATATCAATGTATACTATCTTATCAATACGACGCAATCAAAACATTAGCGAAGCTTTGCGGAATTTCATAAGAAAGCGAGAACAAAGTTATACTATGCACGGATGTACTATTTGATCATCCAGAGCGGTTCTTGCTACTTATTTTGTTAAATAACTCTGAGGTGTGCAGGTATTTGCAGTTCTAACTTATCTAATAACAATGTATACTATCTTATCAATACGACGCAATCAAAACATCAGCGATGCTTTGCGGAATTTCATAAGAAAGCGAGAACAAAGTTATACTATGCACGGATGTACTATTTGATCGTCCTGAGCGGTTCTGGATACATATAGTTGCCAAATCACTCTCAGGTTTGTAGGTAGTTGCAGTTCTACCTTATATAATAACATAGTATACTCTCTTACCAATACGACGCAATCAAAACATCAGTGACACTTTGCGGATCTTCATAACAAAGCGTAAACAAAGTTATACTATGCACGTATGTACTATTTGACCATCCTGAGCGGTTCTTGCTACATATTTTGTTAAATAACTCTGAGGTGTGCAGGTATTTGCAGGTCTAACTTATCTAATAACAATGTATACTATCTTATCAATACGACGCAATCAAAACATCAGCGATGCTTTGCGAAATTTCATAAGAAAGCGAGAACAAAGTTATACTATGCACGGATGTACTATTTGATCATCCAGAGCGGTTCTTGCTACATATTTAGTTAAATAACTCTCAGCTTTTCAGGTAGTTGCAGTTCTAACTTATATATTATCAAAGTATACTATCTTATCAATACGACGCAATCAAAACGTCAGCGATACTTTGCGGAACTTCATAACAAAGCGTAAACAAAGTTATACTATGCACGTATGTACTTTTTGATCATCCTGAGCGGTTCTTGCTACATATTTAGTTAAATAAATCTGAGGTGTGCAGGTATTTGCAGTTCTAACTTATCTAATAACAATGTATACTATCTTATCAATACGACGCAATCAAAACATCAGCGATGCTTTGCGAAATTTCATAAGAAAGCGAGAACAAAGTTATACTATGCACGGATGTACTATTTGATCATCCAGAGCGGTTCTTGCTACATATTTAGTTAAATAACTCTAAGCTTTTCAGGTAGTTGCAGTTCTAACTTATATATTATCAAAGTATACTATCTTATCAATACGACGCAATCAAAACGTCAGCGATACTTTGCGGAACTTCATAACAAAGCGTAAACAAAGTTATAGTATGCACAGATGTACTATTTGATCATCCTGAGAGGTTCTTGCTACATATTTTGTTAAATAACTCTGAGGTGTGCAGGTATTTGCAGTTCTAACTTATCTAATATCAATGTATACTATCTTATCAATACGACGCAATCAAAACATTAGCGAAGCTTTGCGGAATTTCATAAGAAAGCGAGAACAAAGTTATACTATGCACGGATGTACTATTTGATCATCCAGAGCGGTTCTTGCTACTTATTTTGTTAAATAACTCTGAGGTGTGCAGGTATTTGCAGTTCTAACTTATCTAATAACAATGTATACTATCTTATCAATACGACGCAATCAAAACATCAGCGATGCTTTGCGGAATTTCATAAGAAAGCGAGAACAAAGTTATACTATGCACGGATGTACTATTTGATCGTCCTGAGCGGTTCTGGATACATATAGTTGCCAAATCACTCTCAGGTTTGTAGGTAGTTGCAGTTCTACCTTATATAATAACATAGTATACTCTCTTACCAATACGACGCAATCAAAACATCAGTGACACTTTGCGGATCTTCATAACAAAGCGTAAACAAAGTTATACTATGCACGGATGTACTATTTGACCATCCTGAGCGGTTCTTGCTACATATTTTGTTAAATAACTCTGAGGTGTGCAGGTATTTGCAGTTCTAACTTATCTAATATCAATGTATACTATCTTATCAATACGACGCAATCAAAACATCAGCGAAACTTTGCGGAACTTCATAACAAAGCGTAAAAAAAGTCATACTATGCACGTATGTTCTGTTTGATCATCCTGAGCGGTTCTTGCTACTTATTTTGTTAAATAACTCTGAGGTGTGCAGGTATTTGCAGGTCTAACTTATCTAATAACAATGTATACTATCTTATCAATACGACGCAATCAAAACATCAGCGATGCTTTGCGAAATTTCATAAGAAAGCGAGAACAAAGTTATACTATGCACGGATGTACTATTTGATCATCCAGAGCGGTTCTTGCTACATATTTAGTTAAATAACTCTCAGCTTTGCAGGTAGTTGCAGTTCTAACTTATATATTATCAAAGTATACTATCTTATCAATACGACGCAATCAAAACGTCAGCGATACTTTGCGGAACTTCATAACAAAGCGTAAACAAAGTTATACTATGCACGTATGTACTTTTTGATCATCCTGAGCGGTTCTTGCTACATATTTAGTTAAATAAATCTGAGCTTTGCAGGTATTTGGAGTTCTATCTTATATAATATCAAAGTATACTATCTTACTAATTGCGACGCAATCAAAACCTCAGCGATACATTGCGGAACTTCATAACAAAGCGAAAACAAAGTCATACTATGCACGGATGTTCTATTTGATCGTCCTGAGCGGTTCTGGATACATATAGTTGCCAAATCACTCTCAGGTTTGTAGGTAGTTGCAGTTCTACCTTATATAATAACATAGTATACTCTCTTACCAATACGACGCAATCAAAACATCAGTGACACTTTGCGGATCTTCATAACAAAGCGTAAAAAAAGTCATACTATGCACGTATGTTCTATTTGATCATCCTGAGCGGTTCTTGCTACTTATTTTGTTAAATAACTCTGAGGTGTGCAGGTATTTGCAGTTCTAACTTATCTAATAACAATGTATACTATCTTATCAATACGACGCAATCAAAACATCAGCGATGCTTTGCGAAATTTCATAAGAAAGCGAGAACAAAGTTATACTATGCACGGATGTACTATTTGATCATCCAGAGCGGTTCTTGCTACATATTTAGTTAAATAACTCTCAGCTTTTCAGGTAGTTGCAGTTCTAACTTATATATTATCAAAGTATACTATCTTATCAATACGACGCAATCAAAACGTCAGCGATACTTTGCCGAACTTCATAACAAAGCGTAAACAAAGTTATAGTATGCACGGATGTACTATTTGATCATCCTGAGCGGTTCTTGCTACATATTTTGTTAAATAACTCTGAGCTTTGCAGGTATTTGCAGTTCTAACTTATATATTATCAAAGTATACTATCTTATCAATTCGTACGCAATCAAAACCTCAGCGAAACTTTGCGGAACTTCATAACAAAGCGTAAACAAAGTTATACTATGCACGGATGTACTATTTGATCATCCTGAGCGGTTCTTGCTACATATTTTGTTAAATAACTCTGAGGTGTGCAGGTATTTGCAGTTCTAACTTATCTAATATCAATGTATACTATCTTATCAATACGACGCAATCAAAACATCAGCGATGCTTTGCGAAATTTCATAAGAAAGCGAGAACAAAGTTATACTATGCACGGATGTACTATTTGATCATCCAGAGCGGTTCTTGCTACATATTTACTTAAATAACTCTCAGCTTTTCAGGTAGTTGCAGTTCTAACTTATATATTATCAAAGTATACTATCTTATCAATACGACGCAATCAAAACGTCAGCGATACTTTGCCGAACTTCATAACAAAGCGTAAACAAAGTTATAGTATGCACGGATGTACTATTTGATCATCCTGAGCGGTTCTTGCTACATATTTTGTTAAATAACTCTGAGCTTTGCAGGTATTTGCAGTTCTAACTTATATATTATCAAAGTATACTATCTTATCAATTCGTACGCAATCAAAACCTCAGCGAAACTTTGCGGAACTTCATAACAAAGCGTAAACAAAGTTATACTATGCACGGATGTACTATTTGATCATCCTGAGAGGTTTTTGCTACATATTTTGTTAAATAACTCTGAGGTGTGCAGCTATTTGCAGTTCTAACTTATCTAATATCAATGTATACTATCTTATCAATACGACGCAATCAAAACATCAGCGAAGCTTTGCGGAATTTCATAAGAAAGCGAGAACAAAGTTATAATATGCACGTATGTACTATTTGATCATCCAGAGCAGTTCATGCTACATATTTAGTTAAATAACTCTGAGCTTTGCAGGTATTTGCAGTTCTAACTTATATATTATCAAAGTATACTATCTTATCATTGCGACGCAATCAAAACATTAGCGATGCTTTGCGGAATTTCATAAGAAAGCGAGAACAAAGTTATACTATGCACGGATGTACTATTTGATCATCCAGAGCGGTTCTTGCTACATATATAGTTAAATAACTCTGAGCTTTGCAGGTATTTGCAGTTCTAACTTATATATTATCAAAGTATACTATCTTATCAATACTTACGCAATCAAAGCCTCAGCGAAACTTTGCGGAACTTCATAACAAAGCGTAAACAAAGTTATACTATGCACGTATGTACTTTGTGATCATCCTGAGCGGTTCTTGCTACATATTTAGTTAAATAAATCTGAGCTTTGCAGGTATTTGGAGTTCTATCTTATATAATATCAAAGTATACTATCTTACTAATTGCGACGCAATCAAAACCTCAGCGATACATTGCGGAACTTCATAACAAAGCGAAAACAAAGTCATACTATGCACGGATGTTCTATTTGATCGTCCTGAGCGGTTCTGGATACATATAGTTGCCAAATCACTCTCAGGTTTGTAGGTAGTTGCAGTTCTACCTTATATAATAACATAGTATACTCTCTTACCAATACGACGCAATCAAAACATCAGTGACACTTTGCGGATCTTCATAACAAAGCGTAAACAAAGTTATACTATGCACGTATGTACTATTTGATCATCCTGAGCGGTTCTTGCTACTTATTTTGTTAAATAACTCTGAGGTGTGCAGGTATTTGCAGTTCTAACTTATCTAATAACAATGTATACTATCTTATCAATACGACGCAATCAAACATCAGCGAAGCTTTTCGGAACTTTATAACAAAGCGTAAACAATGTTATACTATGCACGTATGTACTATTTGATCAGCCTGAGCGGTTCTTGCTACATATTTAGTTAAATAACTCTGAGCTTTGCAGGTATTTGTAGTTTTAACTTATATATTATCAAAGTATACTATCTTATCAATACGACGCAACCAAAACGTCAGCGATACTTTGCGGAACTTCATAACAAAGCGTAAACAAAGTTATAGTATGCACAGATGTACTATTTGATCATCCTGAGAGGTTCTTGCTACATATTTTGTTAAATAACTCTGAGGTGTGCAGGTATTTGCAGTTCTAACTTATCTAATATCAATGTATACTATCTTATCAATACGACGCAATCAAAACATTAGCGAAGCTTTGCGGAATTTCATAAGAAAGCGAGAACAAAGTTATACTATGCACGGATGTACTATTTGATCATCCAGAGCGGTTCTTGCTACTTATTTTGTTAAATAACTCTGAGGTGTGCAGGTATTTGCAGTTCTAACTTATCTAATAACAATGTATACTATCTTATCAATACGACGCAATCAAAACATCAGCGATGCTTTGCGGAATTTCATAAGAAAGCGAGAACAAAGTTATACTATGCACGGATGTACTATTTGATCGTCCTGAGCGGTTCTGGATACATATAGTTGCCAAATCACTCTCAGGTTTGTAGGTAGTTGCAGTTCTACCTTATATAATAACATAGTATACTCTCTTACCAATACGACGCAATCAAAACATCAGTGACACTTTGCGGATCTTCATAACAAAGCGTAAACAAAGTTATACTATGCACGTATGTACTATTTGACCATCCTGAGCGGTTCTTGCTACATATTTTGTTAAATAACTCTGAGGTGTGCAGGTATTTGCAGTTCTAACTTATCTAATATCAATGTATACTATCTTATCAATACGACACAATCAAAACATCAGCGAAACTTTGCGGAACTTCATAACAAAGCGTAAAAAAAGTCATACTATGCACGTATGTTCTGTTTGATCATCCTGAGCGGTTCTTGCTACTTATTTTGTTAAATAACTCTGAGGTGTGCAGGTATTTGCAGGTCTAACTTATCTAATAACAATGTATACTATCTTATCAATACGACGCAATCAAAACATCAGCGATGCTTTGCGAAATTTCATAAGAAAGCGAGAACAAAGTTATACTATGCACGGATGTACTATTTGATCATCCAGAGCGGTTCTTGCTACATATTTAGTTAAATAACTCTCAGCTTTTCAGGTAGTTGCAGTTCTAACTTATATATTATCAAAGTATACTATCTTATCAATACGACGCAATCAAAACGTCAGCGATACTTTGCGGAACTTCATAACAAAGCGTAAACAAAGTTATACTATGCACGTATGTACTTTTTGATCATCCTGAGCGGTTCTTGCTACATATTTAGTTAAATAAATCTGAGCTTTGCAGGTATTTGGAGTTCTATCTTATATAATATCAAAGTATACTATCTTACTAATTGCGACGCAATCAAAACCTCAGCGATACATTGCGGAACTTCATAACAAAGCGAAAACAAAGTCATACTATGCACGGATGTTCTATTTGATCGTCCTGAGCGGTTCTGGATACATATAGTTGCCAAATCACTCTCAGGTTTGTAGGTAGTTGCAGTTCTACCTTATATAATAACATAGTATACTCTCTTACCAATACGACGCAATCAAAACATCAGTGACACTTTGCGGATCTTCATAACAAAGCGTAAACAAAGTTATACTATGCACGTATGTACTATTTGATCATCCTGAGCGGTTCTTGCTACTTATTTTGTTAAATAACTCTGAGGTGTGCAGGTATTTGCAGTTCTAACTTATCTAATAACAATGTATACTATCTTATCAATACGACGCAATCAAAACATTAGCGAAGCTTTGCGGAATTTCATAAGAAAGCGAGAACAAAGTTATACTATGCACGGATGTACTATTTGATCATCCAGAGCGGTTCTTGCTACTTATTTTGTTAAATAACTCTGAGGTGTGCAGGTATTTGCAGTTCTAACTTATCTAATAACAATGTATACTATCTTATCAATACGACGCAATCAAAACATCAGCGATGCTTTGCGAAATTTCATAAGAAAGCGAGAACAAAGTTATACTATGCACGGATGTACTATTTGATCATCCAGAGCGGTTCTTGCTACATATTTAGTTAAATAACTCTCAGCTTTTCAGGTAGTTGCAGTTCTAACTTATATATTATCAAAGTATACTATCTTATCAATACGACGCAATCAAAACGTCAGCGATACTTTGCGGAACTTCATAACAAAGCGTAAACAAAGTTATACTATGCACGTATGTACTTTTTGATCATCCTGAGCGGTTCTTGCTACATATTTAGTTAAATAAATCTGAGCTTTGCAGGTATTTGGAGTTCTATCTTATATAATATCAAAGTATACTATCTTACTAATTGCGACGCAATCAAAACCTCAGCGATACATTGCGGAAATTCATAACAAAGCGAAAACAAAGTCATACTATGCACGGATGTTCTATTTGATCGTCCTGAGCGGTTCTGGATACATATAGTTGCCAAATCACTCTCAGGTTTGTAGGTAGTTGCAGTTCTACCTTATATAATAACATAGTATACTCTCTTACCAATACGACGCAATCAAAACATCAGTGACACTTTGCGGATCTTCATAACAAAGCGTAAAAAAAGTCATACTATGCACGTATGTTCTATTTGATCATCCTGAGCGGTTCTTGCTACTTATTTTGTTAAATAACTCTGAGGTGTGCAGGTATTTGCAGTTCTAACTTATCTAATAACAATGTATACTATCTTATCAATACGACGCAATCAAAACATCAGCGATGCTTTGCGAAATTTCATAAGAAAGCGAGAACAAAGTTATACTATGCACGGATGTACTATTTGATCATCCAGAGCGGTTCTTGCTACATATTTAGTTAAATAACTCTCAGCTTTTCAGGTAGTTGCAGTTCTAACTTATATATTATCAAAGTATACTATCTTATCAATACGACGCAATCAAAACGTCAGCGATACTTTGCCGAACTTCATAACAAAGCGTAAACAATGTTATAGTATGCACGGATGTACTATTTGATCATCCTGAGCGGTTCTTGCTACATATTTTGTTAAATAACTCTGAGCTTTGCAGGTATTTGCAGTTCTAACTTATATATTATCAAAGTATACTATCTTATCAATTCGTACGCAATCAAAACCTCAGCGAAACTTTGCGGAACTTCATAACAAAGCGTAAACAAAGTTATACTATGCACGGATGTACTATTTGATCATCCTGAGCGGTTCTTGCTACATATTTTGTTAAATAACTCTGAGGTGTGCAGGTATTTGCAGTTCTAACTTATCTAATATCAATGTATACTATCTTATCAATACGACGCAATCAAAACATCAGCGATGCTTTGCGAAATTTCATAAGAAAGCGAGAACAAAGTTATACTATGCACGGATGTACTATTTGATCATCCAGAGCGGTTCTTGCTACATATTTACTTAAATAACTCTCAGCTTTTCAGGTAGTTGCAGTTCTAACTTATATATTATCAAAGTATACTATCTTATCAATACGACGCAATCAAAACGTCAGCGATACTTTGCCGAACTTCATAACAAAGCGTAAACAAAGTTATAGTATGCACGGATGTACTATTTCATCATCCTGAGCGGTTCTTGCTACATATTTTGTTAAATAACTCTGAGCTTTGCAGGTATTTGCAGTTCTAACTTATATATTATCAAAGTATACTATCTTATCAATTCGTACGCAATCAAAACCTCAGCGAAACTTTGCGGAACTTCATAACAAAGCGTAAACAAAGTTATACTATGCACGGATGTACTATTTGATCATCCTGAGCGGTTCTTGCTACATATTTTGTTAAATAACTCTGAGGTGTGCAGCTATTTGCAGTTCTAACTTATCTAATATCAATGTATACTATCTTATCAATACGACGCAATCAAAACATCAGCGAAGCTTTGCGGAATTTCATAAGAAAGCGAGAACAAAGTTATAATATGCACGGATGTACTATTTGATCATCCAGAGCAGTTCTTGCTACATATTTAGTTAAATAACTCTCAGCTTTTCAGGTATTTGCAGTTCTAACTTATATAATATCAAAGTATACTATCTTATCAATACGACGCAATCAAAACATCAGCGACACTTTGCGGAATTTCATAAGAAAGCGAGAACAAAGTTATACTATGCACGGATGTACTATTTGATCATCCAGAGCGGTTCTTGCTACATATATAGTTAAATAACTCTGAGCTTTGCAGGTATTTGCAGTTCTAACTTATATATTATCAAAGTATACTATCTTATCAATACTTACGCAATCAAAGCCTCAGCGAAACTTTGCGGAACTTCATAACAAAGCGTAAACAAAGTTATACTATGCACGTATGTACTTTGTGATCATCCTGAGCGGTTCTTGCTACATATTTAGTTAAATAAATCTGAGCTTTGCAGGTATTTGGAGTTCTATCTTATATAATATCAAAGTATACTATCTTACTAATTGCGACGCAATCAAAACCTCAGCGATACATTGCGGAACTTCATAACAAAGCGAAAACAAAGTCATACTATGCACGGATGTTCTATTTGATCGTCCTGAGCGGTTCTGGATACATATAGTTGCCAAATCACTCTCAGGTTTGTAGGTAGTTGCAGTTCTACCTTATATAATAACATAGTATACTCTCTTACCAATACGACGCAATCAAAACATCAGTGACACTTTGCGGATCTTCATAACAAAGCGTAAACAAAGTTATACTATGCACGTATGTACTATTTGATCATCCTGAGCGGTTCTTGCTACTTATTTTGTTAAATAACTCTGAGGTGTGCAGGTATTTGCAGTTCTAACTTATCTAATAACAATGTATACTATCTTATCAATACGACGCAATCAAAACATCAGCGATGCTTTGCGAAATTTCATAAGAAAGCGAGAACAAAGTTATACTATGCACGGATGTACTATTTGATCATCCAGAGCGGTTCTTGCTACATATTTAGTTAAATAACTCTAAGCTTTTCAGGTAGTTGCAGTTCTAACTTATATATTATCAAAGTATACTATCTTATCAATACGACGCAATCAAAACGTCAGCGATACTTTGCGGAACTTCATAACAAAGCGTAAACAAAGTTATACTATGCACGTATGTACTATTTGATCATCCTGAGCGGTTCTTGCTACATATTTAGTTAAATCACTATGAGCTTTGCAGGTATTTGCAGTTCTAACTTATATATTATCAAAGTATACTATCTTATCAATACTTACGCAATCAAAGCCTCAGCGAAACTTTGCGGAACTTCATAACAAAGCGTAAACAAAGTTATACTATGCACGTATGTACTTTTTGATCATCCTGAGCGGTTCTTGCTACATATTTAGTTAAATAAATCTGAGCTTTGCAGGTATTTGCAGTTCTATCTTATATAATATCAAAGTATACTATCTTACTAATTGCGACGCAATCAAAACCTCAGCGATACATTGCGGAACTTCATAACAAAGCGAAAACAAAGTCATACTATGCACGGATGTTCTATTTGATCGTCCTGAGCGGTTCTGGATACATATAGTTGCCAAATCACTCTCAGGTTTGTAGGTAGTTGCAGTTCTACCTTATATAATAACATAGTATACTATCTTACCAATACGACGCAATGAAAACATCAGTGACACTTTGCGGAACTTCATAACCAAGCGTAAACAAAGTTATACTATGCACGTATGTACTATTTGATCATCCTGAGCGGTTCTTGCTACTTATTTTGTTAAATAACTCTGAGGTGTGCAGGTATTTGCAGTTCTAACTTATCTAATAACAATGTATACTATCTTATCAATACGACGCAATCAAACATCAGCGAAGCTTTTCGGAACTTTATAACAAAGCGTAAACAATGTTATACTATGCACGTATGTACTATTTGATCAGCCTGAGCGGTTCTTGCTACATATTTAGTTAAATAACTCTGAGCTTTGCAGGTATTTGTAGTTTTAACTTATATATTATCAAAGTATACTATCTTATCAATACGACGCAACCAAAACGTCAGCGATACTTTGCGGAACTTCATAACAAAGCGTAAACAAAGTTATAGTATGCACAGATGTACTATTTGATCATCCTGAGAGGTTCTTGCTACATATTTTGTTAAATAACTCTGAGGTGTGCAGGTATTTGCAGTTCTAACTTATCTAATATCAATGTATACTATCTTATCAATACGACGCAATCAAAACATTAGCGAAGCTTTGCGGAATTTCATAAGAAAGCGAGAACAAAGTTATACTATGCACGGATGTACTATTTGATCATCCAGAGCGGTTCTTGCTACTTATTTTGTTAAATAACTCTGAGGTGTGCAGGTATTTGCAGTTCTAACTTATCTAATAACAATGTATACTATCTTATCAATACGACGCAATCAAAACATCAGCGATGCTTTGCGGAATTTCATAAGAAAGCGAGAACAAAGTTATACTATGCACGGATGTACTATTTGATCGTCCTGAGCGGTTCTGGATACATATAGTTGCCAAATCACTCTCAGGTTTGTAGGTAGTTGCAGTTCTACCTTATATAATAACATAGTATACTCTCTTACCAATACGACGCAATCAAAACATCAGTGACACTTTGCGGATCTTCATAACAAAGCGTAAACAAAGTTATACTATGCACGTATGTACTATTTGACCATCCTGAGCGGTTCTTGCTACATATTTTGTTAAATAACTCTGAGGTGTGCAGGTATTTGCAGTTCTAACTTATCTAATATCAATGTATACTATCTTATCAATACGACGCAATCAAAACATCAGCGAAACTTTGCGGAACTTCATAACAAAGCGTAAAAAAAGTCATACTACGCACGTATGTTCTGTTTGATCATCCTGAGCGGTTCTTGCTACTTATTTTGTTAAATAACTCTGAGGTGTGCAGGTATTTGCAGGTCTAACTTATCTAATAACAATGTATACTATCTTATCAATACGACGCAATCAAAACATCAGCGATGCTTTGCGAAATTTCATAAGAAAGCGAGAACAAAGTTATACTATGCACGGATGTACTATTTGATCATCCAGAGCGGTTCTTGCTACATATTTAGTTAAATAACTCTCAGCTTTTCAGGTAGTTGCAGTTCTAACTTATATATTATCAAAGTATACTATCTTATCAATACGACGCAATCAAAACGTCAGCGATACTTTGCGGAACTTCATAACAAAGCGTAAACAAAGTTATACTATGCACGTATGTACTTTTTGATCATCCTGAGCGGTTCTTGCTACATATTTAGTTAAATAAATCTGAGCTTTGCAGGTATTTGGAGTTCTATCTTATATAATATCAAAGTATACTATCTTACTAATTGCGACGCAATCAAAACCTCAGCGATACATTGCGGAACTTCATAACAAAGCGAAAACAAAGTCATACTATGCACGGATGTTCTATTTGATCGTCCTGAGCGGTTCTGGATACATATAGTTGCCAAATCACTCTCAGGTTTGTAGGTAGTTGCAGTTCTACCTTATATAATAACATAGTATACTCTCTTACCAATACGACGCAATCAAAACATCAGTGACACTTTGCGGATCTTCATAACAAAGCGTAAACAAAGTTATACTATGCACGTATGTACTATTTGATCATCCTGAGCGGTTCTTGCTACTTATTTTGTTAAATAACTCTGAGGTGTGCAGGTATTTGCAGTTCTAACTTATATAATAACAATGTATACTATCTTATCAATACGACGCAATCAAACATCAGCGAAGCTTTTCGGAACTTTATAACAAAGCGTAAACAATGTTATACTATGCACGTATGTACTATTTGATCAGCCTGAGCGGTTCTTGCTACATATTTAGTTAAATAACTCTGAGCTTTGCAGGTATTTGTAGTTTTAACTTATATATTATCAAAGTATACTATCTTATCAATACGACGCAACCAAAACGTCAGCGATACTTTGCGGAACTTCATAACAAAGCGTAAACAAAGTTATAGTATGCACAGATGTACTATTTGATCATCCTGAGAGGTTCTTGCTACATATTTTGTTAAATAACTCTGAGGTGTGCAGGTATTTGCAGTTCTAACTTATCTAATATCAATGTATACTATCTTATCAATACGACGCAATCAAAACATTAGCGAAGCTTTGCGGAATTTCATAAGAAAGCGAGAACAAAGTTATACTATGCACGGATGTACTATTTGTTCATCCAGAGCGGTTCTTGCTACTTATTTTGTTAAATAACTCTGAGGTGTGCAGGTATTTGCAGTTCTAACTTATCTAATAACAATGTATACTATCTTATCAATACGACGCAATCAAAACATCAGCGATGCTTTGCGGAATTTCATAAGAAAGCGAGAACAAAGTTATACTATGCACGGATGTACTATTTGATCGTCCTGAGCGGTTCTGGATACATATAGTTGCCAAATCACTCTCAGGTTTGTAGGTAGTTGCAGTTCTACCTTATATAATAACATAGTATACTCTCTTACCAATACGACGCAATCAAAACATCAGTGACACTTTGCGGATCTTCATAACAAAGCGTAAACAAAGTTATACTATGCACGTATGTACTATTTGACCATCCTGAGCGGTTCTTGCTACATATTTTGTTAAATAACTCTGAGGTGTGCAGGTATTTGCAGTTCTAACTTATCTAATATCAATGTATACTATCTTATCAATACGACGCAATCAAAACATCAGCGAAACTTTGCGGAACTTCATAACAAAGCGTAAAAAAAGTCATACTATGCACGTATGTTCTGTTTGATCATCCTGAGCGGTTCTTGCTACTTATTTTGTTAAATAACTCTGAGGTGTGCAGGTATTTGCAGGTCTAACTTATCTAATAACAATGTATACTATCTTATCAATACGACGCAATCAAAACATCAGCGATGCTTTGCGAAATTTCATAAGAAAGCGAGAACAAAGTTATACTATGCACGGATGTACTATTTGATCATCCAGAGCGGTTCTTGCTACATATTTAGTTAAATAACTCTCAGCTTTTCAGGTAGTTGCAGTTCTAACTTATATATTATCAAAGTATACTATCTTATCAATACGACGCAATCAAAACGTCAGCGATACTTTGCGGAACTTCATAACAAAGCGTAAACAAAGTTATACTATGCACGTATGTACTATTTGATCATCCTGAGCGGTTCTTGCTACATATTTAGTTAAATAAATCTGAGCTTTGCAGGTATTTGGAGTTCTATCTTATATAATATCAAAGTATACTATCTTACTAATTGCGACGCAATCAAAACCTCAGCGATACATTGCGGAACTTCATAACAAAGCGAAAACAAAGTCATACTATGCACGGATGTTCTATTTGATCGTCCTGAGCGGTTCTGGATACATATAGTTGCCAAATCACTCTCAGGTTTGTAGGTAGTTGCAGTTCTACCTTATATAATAACATAGTATACTCTCTTACCAATACGACGCAATCAAAACATCAGTGACACTTTGCGGATCTTCATAACAAAGCGTAAACAAAGTTATACTATGCACGTATGTACTATTTGATCATCCTGAGCGGTTCTTGCTACTTATTTTGTTAAATAACTCTGAGGTGTGCAGGTATTTGCAGTTCTAACTTATCTAATAACAATGTATACTATCTTATCAATACGACGCAATCAAACATCAGCGAAGCTTTTCGGAACTTTATAACAAAGCGTAAACAAAGTTATACTATGCACGTATGTACTATTTGACCATCCTGAGCGGTTCTTGCTACATATTTTGTTAAATAACTCTGAGGTGTGCAGGTATTTGCAGTTCTAACTTATCTAATATCAATGTATACTATCTTATCAATACGACGCAATCAAACCATCAGCGAAACTTTGCGGAACTTCATAACAAAGCGTAAAAAAAGTCATACTTTGCACGTATGTTCTGTTTGATCATCCTGAGCGGTTCTTGCTACTTATTTTGTTAAATAACTCTGAGGTGTGCAGGTATTTGCAGGTCTAACTTATCTAATAACAATGTATACTATCTTATCAATACGACGCAATCAAAACATCAGCGATGCTTTGCGAAATTTCATAAGAAAGCGAGAACAAAGTTATACTATGCACGGATGTACTATTTGATCATCCAGAGCGGTTCTTGCTACATATTTAGTTAAATAACTCTCAGCTTTTCAGGTAGTTGCAGTTCTAACTTATATATTATCAAAGTATACTATCTTATCAATACGACGCAATCAAAACGTCAGCGATACTTTGCGGAACTTCATAACAAAGCGTAAACAAAGTTATACTATGCACGTATGTACTTTTTGATCATCCTGAGCGGTTCTTGCTACATATTTAGTTAAATAAATCTGAGCTTTGCAGGTATTTGGAGTTCTATCTTATATAATATCAAAGTATACTATCTTACTAATTGCGACGCAATCAAAACCTCAGCGATACATTGCGGAACTTCATAACAAAGCGAAAACAAAGTCATACTATGCACGGATGTTCTATTTGATCGTCCTGAGCGGTTCTGGATACATATAGTTGCCAAATCACTCTCAGGTTTGTAGGTAGTTGCAGTTCTACCTTATATAATAACATAGTATACTCTCTTACCAATACGACGCAATCAAAACATCAGTGACACTTTGCGGATCTTCATAACAAAGCGTAAACAAAGTTATACTATGCACGTATGTACTATTTGATCATCCTGAGCGGTTCTTGCTACTTATTTTGTTAAATAACTCTGAGGTGTGCAGGTATTTGCAGTTCTAACTTATCTAATAACAATGTATACTATCTTATCAATACGACGCAATCAAACATCAGCGAAGCTTTTCGGAACTTTATAACAAAGCGTAAACAATGTTATACTATGCACGTATGTACTATTTGATCAGCCTGAGCGGTTCTTGCTACATATTTAGTTAAATAACTCTGAGCTTTGCAGGTATTTGTAGTTTTAACTTATATATTATCAAAGTATACTATCTTATCAATACGACGCAACCAAAACGTCAGCGATACTTTGCGGAACTTCATAACAAAGCGTAAACAAAGTTATAGTATGCACAGATGTACTATTTGATCATCCTGAGAGGTTCTTGCTACATATTTTGTTAAATAACTCTGAGGTGTGCAGGTATTTGCAGTTCTAACTTATCTAATAACAATGTATACTATCTTATCAATACGACGCAATCAAAACATCAGCGATGCTTTGCGAAATTTCATAAGAAAGCGAGAACAAAGTTATACTATGCACGGATGTACTATTTGATCATCCAGAGCGGTTCTTGCTACATATTTAGTTAAATAACTCTCAGCTTTTCAGGTAGTTGCAGTTCTAACTTATATATTATCAAAGTATACTATCTTATCAATACGACGCAATCAAAACGTCAGCGATACTTTGCGGAACTTCATAACAAAGCGTAAACAAAGTTATACTATGCACGTATGTACTTTTTGATCATCCTGAGCGGTTCTTGCTACATATTTAGTTAAATAAATCTGAGCTTTGCAGGTATTTGGAGTTCTATCTTATATAATATCAAAGTATACTATCTTACTAATTGCGACGCAATCAAAACCTCAGCGATACATTGCGGAACTTCATAACAAAGCGAAAACAAAGTCATACTATGCACGGATGTTCTATTTGATCGTCCTGAGCGGTTCTGGATACATATAGTTGCCAAATCACTCTCAGGTTTGTAGGTAGTTGCAGTTCTACCTTATATAATAACATAGTATACTCTCTTACCAATACGACGCAATCAAAACATCAGTGACACTTTGCGGATCTTCATAACAAAGCGTAAACAAAGTTATACTATGCACGTATGTACTATTTGATCATCCTGAGCGGTTCTTGCTACTTATTTTGTTAAATAACTCTGAGGTGTGCAGGTATTTGCAGTTCTAACTTATCTAATAACAATGTATACTATCTTATCAATACGACGCAATCAAACATCAGCGAAGCTTTTCGGAACTTTATAACAAAGCGTAAACAATGTTATACTATGCACGTATGTACTATTTGATCAGCCTGAGCGGTTCTTGCTACATATTTAGTTAAATAACTCTGAGCTTTGCAGGTATTTGTAGTTTTAACTTATATATTATCAAAGTATACTATCTTATCAATACGACGCAATCAAAACGTCAGCGATACTTTGCGGAACTTCATAACAAAGCGTAAACAAAGTTATAGTATGCACAGATGTACTATTTGATCATCCTGAGAGGTTCTTGCTACATATTTTGTTAAATAACTCTGAGGTGTGCAGGTATTTGCAGTTCTAACTTATCTAATATCAATGTATACTATCTTATCAATACGACGCAATCAAAACATTAGCGAAGCTTTGCGGAATTTCATAAGAAAGCGAGAACAAAGTTATACTATGCACGGATGTACTATTTGATCATCCAGAGCGGTTCTTGCTACTTATTTTGTTAAATAACTCTGAGGTGTGCAGGTATTTGCAGTTCTAACTTATCTAATAACAATGTATACTATCTTATCAATACGACGCAATCAAAACATCAGCGATGCTTTGCGGAATTTCATAAGAAAGCGAGAACAAAGTTATACTATGCACGGATGTACTATTTGATCGTCCTGAGCGGTTCTGGATACATATAGTTGCCAAATCACTCTCAGGTTTGTAGGTAGTTGCAGTTCTACCTTATATAATAACATAGTATACTCTCTTACCAATACGACGCAATCAAAACATCAGTGACACTTTGCGGATCTTCATAACAAAGCGTAAACAAAGTTATACTATGCACGTATGTACTATTTGATCATCCTGAGCGGTTCTTGCTACTTATTTTGTTAAATAACTCTGAGGTGTGCAGGTATTTGCAGTTCTAACTTATCTAATAACAATGTATACTATCTTATCAATACGACGCAATCAAAACATCAGCGAAGCTTTTCGGAACTTCATAACAAAGCGTAAACAAAGTTATACTATGCACGTATGTACTATTTGATCAGCCTGAGCGGTTCTTGCTACATATTTAGTTAAATAACTCTGAGCTTTGCAGGTATTTGTAGTTTTAACTTATATAATATCAAAGTATACTATCTTACCAATACGACGCCATCAAAACCTCAGTGAAACTTTGCGGAACTTCATAACAAAGCGTAAACAAAGTTATACTATGCACGTATGTACTTTTTGATCATCCTGAGCGGTTCTTGCTACATATTTAGTTAAATAAATCTGAGCTTTGCAGGTATTTGGAGTTCTATCTTATATAATATCAAAGTATACTATCTTATCAATACTTACGCAATCAAAGCCTCAGCGAAACTTTGCGGAACTTCATAACAAAGCGTAAACAAAGTTATACTATGCACGTATGTACTTTTTGATCATCCTGAGCGGTTCTTGCTACATATTTAGTTAAATAAATCTGAGCTTTGCAGGTATTTGGAGTTCTATCTTATATAATATCAAAGTATACTATCTTACTAATTGCGACGCAATCAAAACCTCAGCGATACATTGCGGAACTTCATAACAAAGCGAAAACAAAGTTATACTATGCACGGATGTTCTATTTGATCGTCCTGAGCGGTTCTGGATACATATAGTTGCCAAATCACTCTCAGGTTTGTAGGTAGTTGCAGTTCTACCTTATATAATAACATAGTATACTCGGGGGTGTCCCGTTTGGACTCCGACCGATTGGACCCGTCCCGATTGGACTGTCCCGATTGGACCCGTTCCTTTTGGACTCCGTGCCGATTCGACTCGTGCCGTTTGGACACCGTGCCGAATGGACGCGTTCTTTTTGGACGCCGTGAATTGGACACATTTACAGAATTTTAAAATCGCCGTATCTCCTAAACCGTGCGCCCTAGACAAAAAATAACGAAATTTTTGAAAGACTTTACAGAAAGCATATCACCCCGGCACTACACCTTAGGCCTATTCAAAAGTCGATTCGCCACCCCTTTCTCCTCCCCAAATTCATTTTCGCCTCCCCTAAAAATCGCTGTATCTCCTAAACCGTGCGTCCTAGACAAAAAATAACGAAATTTTTTAAAGACTTTACAGAAAGCATATCACCCCGGCTCTACCCCTTAGGCCTATTCCAAAGTCGATTCGCCACCCCTTTGCCCTCCCCAAATTCATTTTCCCTCCTCAAAATGAGGGTTTAAGGGTGAAAGTCGCAGATTTTTGATCTTGCCAGGGAATTTCGCCCTTATGTAATCATCTTTAAACGTTTGTATCTCATGACAACGTCAACCGATTTCAATGAAATTTTCAGTATGTATATAACTAACATATATCTACAAAACGCATATTTTAAATTTTCACTACAGGTTCAAATAAAAAAGTTGTGAAAAGTGCCATTTTTATTTTCTCATGTAATTCTTACCAATTGCAATTTTTTCAAAATCTTTTTTACACATCATTTGGAAAACCAATTCTTCTAACTCCTCAAAAAAGTCAGGTCGTTTGATTCACTTAAAAAAAAGAGTTATACTGATTTAAAGGGCGTTCGAATACTTTCGTTACTCACTGTATATACAGGGTGAGTCACCAAACGTTACCACCTCAAATATCTTTGTTGTTTCTAAAGATACGTAAAATATGGTAAGGACAAAGTTGAATGGTACAATGGGGCTGACACGATGCAAAAAAAAAATTTTGTTTTTATGTCATTTTTTTGGAGATATCAAGGTCACCTTGACTTTTTTAAATGGAACCACCCTTTTTTAAATACCTACAATGATAGTCCCTTTCATTAGGAATTCAGTGACTATAATTAGTCCAAGGTCATTCAAGGTCAAGGACAGAAAAAACGTATAAAACTAAAATATGGAAGCAGAATACCTGTATTTTATAAATGTTCGAAATGATGGCCGTCTGCGTCGATACATTGTTGTAAACGAGCTCTGAAGGAATGTTGAACTCTGATAAGTGTATCCGACGTGATATTCGTACATGCTGTGATGATACGCTGACGCATATCTTCAACTGTTGTTGGAGCATCCGTGTACACGGTCTCTTTTAGCAGACCCCATAAAAAGAAATCCAGTGGATTTAAATCAGGCGAACGTGCTGGCCATAAAACTGTTCCGCCTTGTCCAATCCATCGGTTTGGATATCGAGAATCCAACGTTTCTCTTGCTACTCGTGCATAATGAGCAGGACAACCGTCATGTTGGTACCACATATCGTAGCGATTTTGTAAAGGGACATCTTCTAACAAAATTGGCAGATCTTCTTGCAAAAATTGAGCGTATTTCTGTCCCGTCATCATTCCGTTAACGAAATATGGTCCAATTACTTTGTCGTTCAAAATACCACACCACACGTTTACGCTCCATTATCTTTGATGATCAATTTCTCGCAGCCAGTGCGGATTATCCACAGACCAATAATGGGCGTTCCGTAGATTAATTGAGCCATGATTAGTAAATGTTGCTTCGTCCGTAAACAAGACATTAGAAAAAAATGAATGATTTTGAAGCAATCCCCATTGACAAAAGTTAATTCTATTTTGAAAATCATTCCCGTGCAATTCTTGATGGAGCGATATGTGGAACGGATGAAATTTATGTCGGGCCAGAATTCGTATTACGCTACTTTGACTTATGCCTGCTTCCCGGGCAATTTTTCTCGCACTCACGTGAGGATTGACAGCTATAGCTGCTAAAATATTAATTTCATTGTCTTCATTAGTCGTGGGATTCTTCCGTTTGTACTGTCTTGCATGTACACTTCCAGTACTTCGAAACAACCTGTACGTATTAGTGAAAGTACGTCTAGAAGGAGTGTTTCGCTCGGGGTACCTTTCTTCATAAAGTAGTCGGGCCTGCACTGCATTTTTTCTACATTCACAGAAAATCGTGATCATATCACACTTTTCAGTCATCGAATATAACATAGCGGAATCGCGTTTGGAAACATACTGATAGTAAATAAGAATGCTGAATAACATTGAAGGACCTTAGTATGTTTACTTCAACTACGATAAACGTCTCAACCGTGATAAACGTATTTTGCTTCCATATTTTAGTTTTATACGTTTTTTCAGTCCTTGACCTTGAATCACCATGGACTAATTATAGTCACTAAATTCCTAATGAAAGGGACTATCATTGTACGCGTTTAAAAAAGGGTGGTTCCATTTAAAAAAGTCTTGGTGACCTTGATATCTCCAAAAAAATGACATAAAAACAAAATTTTTTTTTTTGCATCGTGTCAGCCCCATTGTACCATTCAACTTTGTCCTTACCATATTTTACGTATCTTTAGAAACAACAAAGATATTTGAGGTGGTAACGTTTGGTGACTCACCCTGTATATACATACATATACGAAATGACAGACGACGATCCCTGCCGAATGATTCCGAGAGTAGAAAAACGAAGCATGTGTTAGTTTCTTTTGGCTGAAGGTGTGCGTTGTTCTAAACAAATGCAATCTTTTCATAGAAGCGGACTTTTGAACAATTTTAAACAAATGAGACAATAGCCACATGTGTCCTCTTTATAGAACTGTTTTTAAAAAGATGAACATTTTCAAATTGACGAAATTAAAATTATCTGAAGCGGACGCTGCATCGCGATTTAGAGCCTTGGACGACCGGACAATGTGCTGGATCGACAAATTTCGTGACATTTTACAATAACCGTTGAACCATAAGAGATATCAGATCTTATTGTAAAGACTTTTACAAAACGCACATTGCAAAACGTGACGAATTTTAGTTAAGTAATAAAAATGTGTTTGCTTAACAATCGTCCAAGTAATAAAAATATATTGGTTTAAACATTTGTTTAAATAATGCAAATTTATTTGTTTAAACAATTGATAAAATAATAAAATTGTATTTAGGTTTAGACAATCGTTTATCTAACAAAAATGCATTGGTTTAAACATTTGTGTAAATAATGCAAATTTATTTGTTTAAACAATTGATAAAATAATAAAATTGTATTTAGGTTTAGACAATCGTTTATCTAACAAAAATGCATTGGTTTAAACATTTGTGTAAATAATGCAAATTTATTTGTTTAAACAATTGATAAAATAATAAAATTGTATTTAGGTTTAGACGATCGTTTATGTAACAAAAATGCATTGGTTTAAACATTTGTTTAAATAATGCAAATTTATTTGTTTAAACATTTGTGTAAATAATAAAAATGTATTTGTTTATTACACATTCGTTTAAGTAGTAAAAATGTATTGGTTTAAGTAATCATTTAAGTAATAAAGATGTATTAGTTGAGACATTTCTTTAAAGAATAAAAATGTTTTTGTTTAAACAATCGGTTAAGTAATAAACATTTACCTATATAAACATCTGGTTAAATAATAGAAATCTATTTGCTTAAACAATCGCTTAAATTTGTACATTTACATATTACGACTTCAACGGCAACGTCGCATTGGTCATTTAATTGAAACGAAATAAAAATTCGAATTAAAAATACATTTGATATTCATCCGGTCGAAATACTCGCGAGCTAAAATAACTGAAAAAATCCTCTTCCCAAATACAGCTTCAAATGAATACGTTCGGATGCTCTGAAACTCGTACGACGAAAACTGAAAATACATTTCCGAGGATTGTAAGTTAAAAAATTCACCGTCAAATAAATGGTGGCGCTACCTCCAAAATTTAATTGAAGCGTCATAATACTTTGCCCACCTCAGCCTGTATCTTAGAAATAACGCCTCTCAAATACATATCTCTCCGCTAGAGGCGTTGAATACGCCACCACGCAGTTATTTCGGGAACCGACAACCTCGGATGAAAATGAAACCTCGTGTAGAGTATGTACGGATGAACCGCGCGACAATGTATTTGAGAAAAGTCAATTTCAAATTAAAAATACATGTCGGTTATTTTGGGTTTGATACTTTAAATTAAATTTTTGCCCAACACTGGGTTCGACGGGAAGAGTACGGGACGTTCCCCGCGGCGGGAAGGCTTCTCAAAGAATTCGAATGCGAATTATGGGCTTTACAATAGTTTATTGAACGAAGATGTGTTGGGATGGCGAGGTTAGAAGATTAAAAGTAACTTTATATCTTAAGTATTTATTTAAGCTCCGCAACGGAATAAGCGTCGATCAGTTTGGTTAATTAACTTTGATTGCATATAACACAATTCTTTATTTGACTATGATACACTGAAAGTCTGACTATTGGTAATTAGGAATATGGGAGCTGTTGCTGGCTCGGCAGACTGGCTTAGACAGAGTGGTAGCGTTCTTCCTCCTTAGGCCCTTTTATACGGAAAAGGCGGTGTGCGAGGTGCAATAAACCGCAGGTCAAAAAAGGACTTCCCTCTCCGCATGCCTCGTGCATTTCGGTGTATACTCCAACACCCTTCCTCAACGAATGCACAATGAATGGGCTGTTTATTGGTTGACCTGTAAGCCACATTTTTCGACTAAGCCTTTTAATTTGACCCTTCCTAATGGCTTTGTTAGCATGTCGGCAATCATTTCATTTGTTGGACAATATTTGTATTCCATTATTCCTTGGTCCTTCAGGTCTTTGATGAAATGGAATTTTGTGTCGATGTGTTTAGTTCTATGGTTGAACCCTTTTTGATCTATGAGTTTTAGGCAGCTCTGATTGTCCTCATAGATCAATGTTGCACTTGGACTTTTGCCTTCGAAATCTTCGAGCAAGCGACGTATCCAAATCCCTTCCTGCGTCGCTTCAGCGAGGGCAATGTATTCTGCTTCTGTGGTAGACAATGCTACACATGCCTGTTTGCGTCAGGCCCAACTGATTGGCGAGTCAAAGTATTGAAATAGGTAACCGCTATTAGACTTCCTATCTATACGGTTTTCAGCCCAGTCAGCATCTGCATATCCTTTTAATTTGGGTGTACCACCCCTGTTCCCGAGCCGTAGTTCGTAATCTTTCGATCCTTTCAGGTAGCGGGCGACTCTCTTTACCTCGTTCCAATCGCTGGTAGTGGGCGCCTTGTTATGTTGGCTTAATATGGATACACTTGCTGCAATATCCGGCCTTGTGTTCACAGCCAAATATAACAATGCCCCTATTAATTGCTGGAATTTTTCATTTTCTGGCATTTCTTCTCGATCTGTATTATTTTTCATGTAACCTTGATCCAAGGGAATATTAGATACTTTTGCATCTTGTAGACTAAATCTGTTCAAAATTTTTTCGATGTATTTGGTCTGCTTTAAGTAAAAAATGCCATCTGTATCCCTCCTTATTTCGATGCCTAGGTAGTACTTTAGGTTGCCAAGGTCCTTGAGCTGAAACTTCTTGTTCAAAAGATTAGTAATTTTATTGATCCTCACCTCATCTTTTGCAGCTATTAGGATGTCGTCAACATAGATACTGAAGTAAATGTTTCCTGTGGCATCGTTCTTTATGTACAAGCATGAATCAGCTTTGCTTTGTACAAATCCCAGTTCTTGAAGACAATTGTTCAGATGGTCGTTCCAAAGCTTAGCCGCTTGTTTTAGGCCATAAATGCCCTTCTTTAAACGACACACCATTTCTTCTTTGCCTTTTACCGCGTACGATTCTGGTTGCTGCATGTAGATATCCTCTTTCAATTCACCATTGAGGAATGCTGTTTTCGCATCAAAGTGCTTAACAATTAGCTTTTCTTGACCTGCTACGGTTAATAGCATCCTAAAGGTTGTTTGCTTTACAACGGGGGCGAAAACCTCGTCGTAGTCTACACCGTATTTTTGGGAAAAGCCGCGTGCAACGAGGCGAGCTTTATGCCTTTCAATTCTTCCTTCGGCGTTGTGCTTCGTTTTGAAGACCCATTTGCAGGTAATGATGTCTCGATCAGCTGGCCTTGGTACAATGTCCCAGGTACCATTGCTCTTTAATGAGTCGATTTCACCCCTCATGGCCTTTTTCCAGCTGTCCCTGTCAGGTCTTGATAGCGCGTCTTTCACATTTCTGGGCTCTTGCTCTTCTTTCGCAAGATTTGACCCAGCCATGTACCTATCTGGCGGTACGCCCCGATTCGATCTTTCGGAACGTCTGGGTTCCCCTGGCTGTACCTGAACCGATTCATAGTCACTAGAAATATTGTTTGAACTGCTTCCTTCATCATTGTCTTCATCTTCAAGTAAAGATTCGTCCGGGTTGTCACTGAGATTAAACTCAAACTCTTCCTTGCTCGAAGCTTTATTTTCTTGTGAAGCCTTATGCGTCTTTATTTCATCGACGAATATAACGTCTCGACTAATTTTGATTTTGTTACTTCCTGGTTTTAGAAGCCGATATGCCTTAGATTCTTCCTAATAGCCAACAAAGATTAATTTTTCGGCCTTTTTGTCTAATTTTTTTCGCTGTTCCTTATGTACATAAACGTACGCATTACAGCCGAATATGCGTAAGTGACTTACATCGGGCTTCTTTGAGTACCATAACTCGAATGGTGTTTTCTTTAATCCTTTAGCGGGAAGTCTGTTTTGCAAGTAATTGGCAGTAAAAATCGCTTCACCCCAATACTTTTTCTCGAGATTGGCATCGAAAAGCATGCATCTTGACATCTCGAATAGATATCTATTTTTCCTTTCAGCGACTCCATTCTGCTGTGGTGAATAGGGTGCCGTGTATTGTATAGAAATCCCTTGACTTTTTAGGTATGCCTGTAAATTACTGTTGACGTATTCTCGTCCTCGATCTGATCGGATTATTTTAGGCACCTTTTTAAATTGGATTTTCGCCATTTCCACGAACTCCTTAATGCATCTGGTTACCTGGTCCTTATGACTCATCAGGTATATATGTGTATATCTGGAGAAATCGTCAATTATTGTTAGTGCGTACCTTTTATTTCCGGGCGTAATGACTTCTATTGGGCCGCAAACATCTGTATGGACAAGCTCGAGGGGTGCTTTTGTCTTGCTTGTGGACTCCTTGGGAAAAGGTTTACGAGCCATTTTTCCTTCCACACAGTATTCGCAAGTTTCGTTCCAGCTGCACTCAGTTACCTGAATCCCCGTAGCGAGTCCTCTTTCGGCCAATTCCTTTATTGCACTTGTATGGCGATGCCCAAATCGCCTATGCCACACGTGATGACAATTCTCTTTAGTGCATCCGTTTCCTGTCTCTTTTACTGAACAGGCTTTTTCCACGTTCTTCAGCACGTAGAGACCTGAAGTGGCTTCCGCTATTGCTCGCACTTCTCCATCCTTTATGAAGCGGCAATCATTGCTTTCGAAGACAAGCTTGTATCCTTCTTTAGCTAGCTTTCTTACCGATAATAAATTTGAGCCCAATCCCGGTACGTAGAGTACATTGTTTACTCGAACCTTGGAAATTTTCTTTCCTCCAGCTGCACACTTTATGACTGCCGAACCGATGCCTTTTACCTCTACGCGATTTTTTTCATCCGCAAGGCGAACATAGCCTGTTTTCTCGGAGTCCAGCTCGCTGAAGAAATCCTTGTTGTGTACCATATGGCTGGTTGCTCCTGAGTCGATAATCCAGCTGCTATTTTTGTTCTGCGCGACAATTCAGACTTCTTCTTTTACAAGTCGACAGTCGTCCGCACCTTTATTTGCCTTTTCCTGTTTTTCTTTCCAGGCCTTGTATTTAGTACACTCACTTTTCATGTGCCCAAACTTTTTGCAAAAGAAACACGATGTTTTCTTTGCGTGCACATTACCTTTATATGAGTGAACGGCCTTAAGAACTGTTTCGTCGCTCGCACTCTGTCTGGTTTCCTTTGCCCCCTTACGCCGCTCATATTCGTCGATTAGTTTACTTTTTACGAGATCTGGCGTGAGGTCACTTTCGGGCCGACTTTCCAGCGCTATAACGAGTGTATCGTATGATGCAGATAGACTTCCTAGAAGTACTGATGCGACGATGTCATCCTGCAGAACCTGGCCGAGTCCTGCTAGCCTATCGATGTATTCCAAGAGTTTTGTGATGTGCTCCTCCATATCACCGTCTTCCTCAAGCACTAAGCGGAAGATACGCTTGTACAAGAAAAGTTTGTTTGAAAGCGTTGCCTTTTGGTGATAATTTTGGAGTGCTTCCCACTGATCCCGTGCAGTTCTTTGGTTCCTTATATGCCTCAATTGATTGTCTTCGACGAGAAGACCTATAATGACTTGCGCTGCTTCATCCTTCTTTGTCCACGAGGCATCCACTGGAGTAGGTGCGGGTTTCTTGATCACATCCCATACAGCATCCTTCATCAACAGAAGCTTCACCTTATAGCTCCATGTTGAGTAGTTTTCACCGTTGAGTTTTTGCATTCCGTAGCGTAACTGATCAGCCATTTTACGCACAATAAAAACTCACTTAACTTTTGGTGCACTACAATGTTTCCCGAATAGTCTTGTATTGTGTTATTCACCGTATATGCGTTTTTAACTCACACTGATTTGACTGGGCCCATAACCTGTTGGGATGGCGAGGTTAGGAGATTAACCCTTTCGCGTCGAGCGCCGCACATATGCGGCATCCACTCGACGACCCGTGGGTACGAGCGCCGCATATACGCGGCGTCCACTCGACGACCCGTGGGTACGAGCGCCGCATATGTGCGGCGTCGAAATAATCTGTACAAGTGCCATCTACAGTCGATGGCAACATTTTTCGTTACCGGCAGAGCATTTTTCGTTACCGGCAGAGCATTTTCCGTTGATTTTATTGACGAATTGGATTAATCATTTCTTAAAACTTTTTAAAACTGCTCTTTCTTGAAACCACATCCAATCGTATTACGCAATAAACTACAAATATCAAGGCGATCGTTTACTGTTTTATACCGAATATTCTATCGAATCCATTAGGCAGTAAACGATTTTACATACTTGGTTTTTACAGGAATTAGGAATAGACCGGCTTAAGGTATAATTCTTAACTCTTAAAAATTAGACTTTTGAGGTTAGGGCTTTGTTTCAAAATGTATTTACAAAAATATTTTAGACGCTTTCAAAATGAGTACAAAGCATACAAATAGTATTATCTTTGAAACTGAAGTAATCGATTCTGAAAATGAAAATAATGTCCACCGGTGTAAAAGACGACTGAGAAATAATATATGCAGCACTTCAGAATCAGAAGCAGAGTTAATTGACGATAATACAACGGACACCCAGTGCAACACAACATGGACATCAAAAAATTTCGTACCAACGATTCATAAATTTTCCTCAAAAAATTCAGGACTGAAGAAGTATATAGGAAGATCGTCAAAAATTATCGATTATTTCGAACTATTTTTTTGTCATGAGCTCGTAGAATATATTTTAAATGAGACCAATTATTACTCGGCTCAAAAGAGCAATAACAACATGGGCACTAAAAAAAACACGACACTAGAAGAAATGTATTGTTTCTTTGCGTTGTCACTACTCATGACACGTAATAAAAAACTAACGTTACAAGAGTATTGGAGTACAGATAAATTTTTACACAGTAGTATTTTTAGTGATGTAATGACCAGAGATCGGTATCTTTGGATACTACAAATGATACATTTTACCCGTCAACAAGGGCCTGGTGATAATCGTCTATATAAAATAAGTAACGTAATAAACATGCTACGAAAATCGTTCTGCGACATATTTTATCCATATGAAAAACTTTGCATTGATGAAAGCTTGATGTTGTACAAAGGTCGACTGTCCTTCAAGCAGTACATTCCCTCGAAAAGGAATCGATTTGGAATAAAATCATACATACTGTGTGATTGTAAAACAGGCTATGTCCAAGATCTTATAATTTACGAAGGAAAGTCAACTGTTACAGAAAGTGACATCAGCGGAATTGGTAAATCAGGTGCAATTGTTTTATCGCTCTTGCAACCATATTTAGGCCAAGGTCACACACTATACACTGATAACTTTTATTCAAGCCCAGCATTATTTAACTTTTTACACGATAACCATACGAATGCATGCGGCACTGTCAAGAAAAGACGTCAAGGAATGCCGAAGATGGAAGAGGGACTGGAAAAGGGAAAAGCATGTTTTCGTGCAGCAAAAAACTTGCTAGCGATCAAGTGGATGGACAAAAGAGAAGTCTATATGATTTCCACTATACATACTTTAAATTTTGAAGCAGTATCGAGATATGGAGGGAAACAGAGTGTCCAGAAGCCTATTTGCATCATAGATTATAATAAATCAATGGGAATTGTAGACAAGGTGGACATGGTACTAAGTACCGTAAATTCAACGCGGAAATCACTAAAATGGTATCGGAAATTTTTCTTCCACCTCATGGACATCTGCGTGTGGAACGCATATTGCATGTACAAACACAATCGGAGAGAAACAATATCGATGGCAAAATTTCAACTGACGCTGATAAAACAAATGGTCGAAAAGTATCGTCACAATGCAACGGGACGTCAAGACAGACCCGCTGATAATCCGATGAGGTTAAGCGACAGGCATTTTCCCACATTTTGTAAGCCGAAAAACAGAAGACGGAGATGTGTAATTTGTAGCAAAAATGATAAAAGAACGGATTCGCGGTATGAGTGCAAAAATTGCGATGTTGGCCTTTGTATAGATCCTTGCTTCAGAATATATCACACAGAATTACATTATTAGTTTTTACATATTTTTTACGTATTATATTATCACATTATATTTTAATAATTTTCGTCTCGTTATTAATTATATTAAACATTTAATCGTTAAACTTTGTAATTATATAAATATCTATGATACCTATTTTTTTCTTTCTTTCTTTTTTTTTTTTTTTAATAATTAATTGCCTTTTCATATTAAAAATGTAAATATACTTATTACATTAGAACAATGATTGTTTTATACAGCACAGTTCCTATTTAAGACTTAGAACAACATATATGCAGAAACCACGCGCACTGTGCATATTTTCGGCGCGAGTGTCCGTTCAGTGACGGCACTTCGGCGGACGGGGCTGCCGAAGCGAAAGGGTTAAAAGTAACTTTATATCTTAAGTATTTATTTAAGCTCCGCAACGGAATAAGCGTCGATCAGTTTGGTTAATTAACTTTGATTGCATATAACACAATTCTTTATTTGACTATGATACACTGAAAGTCTGACTATTGGTAATTAGGAATATGGGAGCTGTTGCTGGCTCGGCAGACTGGCTTAGACAGAGTGGTAGCGTTCTTCCTCCTTAGGCCCTTTTATACGGAAAAGGCGGTGTGCGAGGTGCAATAAACCGCAGGTCAAAAAAGGACTTCCCTCTCCGCATGCCTCGTGCATTTCGGTGTATACTCCAACAAGATGTTACACGCGGCTGTCGGCAGCAAAACCGGCAGCCGTAAGAGAGTAAGCCCGCGCGAGAATATTAGTAAGCGACGGATTTTCGGTCGCTCGCGCTGTTATCGCTCGATTTTCGCGTCGGACACGACCCCGGACGTGATGTTCTGCGTCGTCATTGGCAATTAATCGAGCTAAGTGGTACCGTGTCCCGATGTTACACGCGCAAAAGAGATGGTCATACCGGCAGCTAACGGTCGAATTTAGGGATCCGGTCACGCCGCGTCGTCCCACCGTGGGCAGTCTCTATGATAGTCGCAAAATATATTTGGGATTTCTCCCCGCAAAAACCGGTAGCATTTCGGGCCGTACACCAAGACGCGATTTCGCGTTACAAAATTTGCCCCATGCTCAAACCGGCCGACGGTCCCGGCTACTACGCGATTTACCAACGACGCGATTTACGGCAGCGCGGAAACTCGTCGTTAACGACGCGAATAGAGGTCGTTCGCAAAAACGTCCCCGAGCCAACGCGAAACAAGTCGTACAGAAAATTCGCGATATGACAAAGCCTGACCGACGCTTACCAAACGGCAGCTTCTCGATTCTACGGCAGCTAGGCCCTGGAGTAGTTCGGCAACAGTACTTCAAATCGGGCACAGATATTAATTACTTGACTGGATCTTAAGCAATCGTACAATGTCTAGGACTCGCGAGAGCTTTCGGCACAATGTCCTAGTTCGGCAAGGCTCGAGAACGCGGAAGTGAGGCGTCCCCCACTTTCCTCATTTTTCCTACCCCGCACGACGCTCGGAACTCGCATAGTTTTCGGCACGGCAAGGCCGTGCTCGGCGGTTCGGGAACCAGAACGCTCTGCAATCGGCAGCGATCGAGATCTCCGATTGGTTAATTCTCCCGCGGAGGAAGATCCTGGGCCAATCCCGCGACGCATTTTCTTCTATGGCGGGCGAGGCAGCTACGAGGTGGAGACGATGGTCTTCTCAGCTGCGTATTTCCTCGGCAGCTCCTCCGGGTTCCTTGACCCGGGCTCAGGATTGCCCTCGTTGTCCAGTGGCGGGTATCTTCCCGGAACGTCTTAGCAGCGTCTCTCGGCGGAACATTCCTCCGATGGCCAAGTAGGAAAAGGGTTCCGGGACCCGGATACGATCCTGCAATTCGCGTCGCGCCAAGTGGCGCGGCGTTTAAAAACGGATTAGCGCTGCCCCGGTCTTTAGAGACCGTCCCAGGGAGAGCACTCGCGGGTGCCGATCGCTTTTTGCTCGTTTGAAAGATGGCCCGGTCTTCCGCTAAAACTCGGGGGGGCGTGGGCAAAACTTGCCACGTCACAATATATATATAATTGATACAATCCCAGCGGTAAGATTGTATCGTGTGGGAACGTTCAATTACTAGATTAGGATATTAGACAATAATCAAAGGTTTGTAGATTACACGATTTGATAACAAGACAAATATATTCTGTAATAAGTTCTGTTACAGATGTCTGTGTCGCGAATGAGCTTAAGGTAGTTTACAATTAAATATGTTACCTATGTTGCACGGTTGTGACGCACTGGCAATGCGGGGTCAGAGTTATATTTGATTCGAAAGGGACTTTAACCCGATCTCACTAGAATTGACTCGAACGCGTAACGCGACATGACTCTAACGTGATATCACGATTGTTGAATCTTGCGGAACCGTTACTGTACGCATTTTTTGTCAGTCTAACGAAACCAGGCCTCAGTTAGATTTTCGTTAAGAGGGGTTAATGGAAGGTTATCCGGACTATTTCCAAATCAGAGTCTTAATTAACGGATGCCAGAAGGGAGTGTTCTAAAGAGTTTAATATAAAAAGTCGTATCTTCTATTAAAGAAAGGGGGCCTGTTGCGACGTCTTTCGTTCTCAGAAAAGAGATTAGAGTTTCTGAACGAAATGCACGTGGAGTAAACTTATGCTCCATAAGTAACACTTTAATGTGAGCACGATAGTAGTTTGTTACAATATTGTCCCATATCATCGCGTAAGGGATTATCTTTAGCTTAGGATATTAAAAGTATATTAATGTTTTATACATCGATGACAAAGCTCGCCGTGGGGCTTAACCGTTTATTTTTTAAATAAGGTCTTTCGTTGCCGTATTTACGTCTCCGTATATACATTAGTCATTTCTTAATCCTTCATAATTTCTCTAAATATCTCTGCGTTTCTACCCCCATGAAATTATATTAAACAATCTTACGAAAAGCTCAATCTACAGTTGAGCAAACTGATGCCAAAAATATTTTAATGCTACAAAATACATAAAATGTGATTTTGCAAACAATAGAAAATTTGAAAGAAGGTGATCTCTGAAATTATTGAACCAGAAAAAGCTCTTAAAGTTAGTTGTATATCTAAAAATTTATTTATTTCCATAATTTCTATGACTTAATAAAATCTAATTAATTCGAAACAAAGGGCTTTGTCCTTGGGGCTTACATTTATGTTAGATATTCTACCTTATTCAAAAAAAGTGCATTAAACCTAATCTCTCAGAAGAGAAATGATTGACGTTCATTTACTATCTTATACATTGACATTGTGATATGGCTCACAACTTGCTGATGATTATTTGGACACGCCATTTATCAATTTAGTGTGTAACGAGTGCGGTTTTCCGCGGGCTCGTTGCAACGGACGGCGGCCCGGATTTGCGTCGCCGTGCCAGGGTTCTTAGGACACGCGAGTGGAAAAGACAGGGCGGTGAAATGACACGCAGCGGGTTAGATTTTCCGGTTACGGTTCTCGGCTAGTCGGTTCGGATTCGCGGGCGTTCGCGTTATCGCGGCTCGCGGCATCGGGACGTGTTATCTCGGTACGCGATTTCTGGGCCGCGGTTTATCGAGTCGCGGTGCGGTCGGCGTGCGAAAGGACGGGTCTTCGTCGTCGTCGTACGAAAGCCATAGCCGACTTCTCGTCGTGTGTAACGCGTCGGAAATCGGGGCAACGGCGGTTTACCCACGGGGAGTGTGATCGGGGCGGGAAATGGCCCCGGCAGTGTACCATTGCGGGGTTATCGGGACGGGAAATGGCCACGGCGGTGTACCATCGAAGGATTATTGGAACGGGAAATGGCCACGGCAGTGTACCATTGGATGATTATCGGAACGGGAAATGGCCACGGCAGTGTACCAGTATAGGATTATCGGAAAGGGAAATGACCACAGCAGTGTACCAGCGTAGGATTATCGGAACGGGAAATGGCCACGGCAGTGTACCAGTATAGGATTATCGGAAAGGGAAATGACCACAGCAGTGTACCAGCGTAGGATTATCGGAACGGGAAATGGCCACGGCAGTGTACCAGTGTAGGATTATCGGAACGGGAAATGGCCACGGCAGTGTACCAGTGTAGGATTATCGGAACGGGAAATGGCCACGGCAGTGTACCATCGGAGGATTATCGGAAGAACGGTACGATATTCGGATACTTACGAAGGGTACCGTAGCTGGAAGGTAAAGGTGTGTGTAATAGTGTGTGTCGTCGTCAGTGTCTCGAGTGTTACGAACGGTGTCCGGCAATCGAAAGAGGCCCGTGCCTGTTCGGGGGTTCCCTTTATGCCCTAGCCGATCTAGGGCAAGGGGCTCGGCGCGGGGTGGTTTTCGGCGGAAGTTCCGGTGACGTATCGCATCCGAAACGCAAGTTTCCGAGGCAATGGCCTCCCCCGTTGCATATTTTCCACACTTCTCTCCTTATGTTCTCTCCTCCATATCTCCATATCTCATTTCCCATCTCGTCTTCTCCTGCTGCTTTCCCATCTTTCAATCTTCTTATGACTCTCTCTATCTCTTCCATTCCTATCTCTTCCTTTCCCGTCACTCTTCCCCTTCTCTTGCCTCCCCCTTCTATCTTGGTTTCCACTCCACCCAGTAATCCTATAAAATACTCCTTCCATTTTTCCATTTCTATCTCCTTCACCATTCCTTTGCCCTTTCCGCCTCTCATTTTTCTTAGAAACTCCCAAACCTTTCCTTCTGTGTTTGCTTTCCCTGCTTCGAGAAATATCCTTTCTCTTTCTTGCTCTTTTTTCTCTTCACATAGCTTCTTGTACTTGTTTTTTGTACTTCTGTATCTCTCTCCTTCTTCTTTCACTTCCTTCCATCTCCTTAATACCCTTCTTAGTTCCTTCTTTCCTTCCCTGCACTCATTATCCCACCATCCTCTCTTTTTCTTCTCTTTCTTGCTCTCGGTACTTCTTACTTCTTCTATTACTCTCTTGATCTTCTTTTCTAGCTCTCCTAATCTCTCTCCTATCTCTCCCCCTGTTATTTCAATTTCTTCTGTTTGCCTCCTGAATTTTTCTTTTTCCTCTCTCCCCCATTCCACCTTCTGTATTCCCTTCTTTCTCTTCTTTCTTCCCTCACCGTCTCCTGATTTCCGACCTTTCTTCATCGTTACCACTACCGGTAAGTGGTCCGATTCTACTCTTTCTTCTACTACCATGCTTTCTATCCCTTCCCTCGTATTTTTGTCGCCTATTACATAGTCTATCACCGTTCTTCCTCTCTGTCCTATATACGTAAATTCTCGTCTCTCGTCTCCTTCTATCCCTCCATTCATTATTTCCAATCCTAATTCTCCTAGCGTCTTTATAAGCTTCCTACCTTCCCCATTTACTTTTGCATCTCTTGACTCCCTACTTCCTTCCCCGTCATCTTCTTCCTGTTTTATTTCTCCTTCTTCTTTGCCTGTTCTTGCATTAAAGTCTCCTACTACAATTATTTTCTCCTCTCTTCCTATGTCCCACCAGTCCCTTATTGCTTTCATTTTCCGTTCTATATCTTTATTTACATATACCCCTAGTATCTTCCATTCTTCCTCTTCTATCCTTATCCATCCTTCTATTATTCCTTCTATTTCTTTTGTTTCTCCCGCGTTCTTCTTTCCGCTCATGATTTCCTTTCTTATTCCCATCACCATTCCTCCTTTCGCTCTTCCTATTTTACTATCCCTGACCGCCCATTGCTTTTTCCATACATATCCTTGCGGTAATTTTCTTTCCACTTTTTCCCACATCTTTTCTTCCACCCATGTCTCTAATAGCACCATCGCATCCCATCGTTCTAGGTCCCTCCAGAATCCTTCATCTTTACCTGTCATTCCTGCTATATTCCAAAAACCAATTTTCGTCTTTTCTCCTTCCCTTCCTTTTTTCTCCTTCTCTCTCTCTCTCTCTCTATCACCCTCTCCCCTTTTTTCCTTTCCTTTACCTTTCTCTCACCTTCTCCCTCTCTCCCCACTCGTTTCCCTCACCGTCTTTCAGTATTTTCTCTTTTTCATCCCATTTCCACATCTTTCCTTCTGCCCACATCTTCATATATCCTATTTTAACTAGGTGTACTTGCCCGGGTGGTTATGTAGACTTAAGAGCGCAGCGTGATATGCCTTCCGCAATGAAAAATCCGATTGGTGTTCTAACACCAAATATGGAACGGAAATACGGGACGGAAATGCGTCACGCGACGATAATCGTCCCAGGTCAAATTCCCTAACCCTAGTAATCCGTTACCTGGTACTGATGATCGACAGAGTCATAAAGCGAGTAGAGAAAAAAAAAGGTGAACATAAAGGTAAAGGTAAACGGACGGGCAAAAAGTAGAAAAATCTTTCGAGAAGGGACTCCTCGTTCGAGAGAGAGAGAGAGAGAGAGAGAGAGAACATTAACATTTTATGTTTTATTTATCGTTTTTCTTCTTTATTTACATAATGACTTGTCCGATTTTCGATTTTATTTTTTTAAAACCTTCTCGGAGGACACATGCATATGTGTGCAAAATTTCATTGAAATCGGTCGAGCGGTTTAGGAGGAGAAGAATGTCAACGAAATGTAAGAGTAGCGTAAAGAAGAGCTTCGCTCGTTCACTTCGTTCACTCGCTGCGCTCTTAACCATTCTCCCTTTTCCTCTCTCCATCTCCATTATCTGCTTTATCCTCCATTGTATATTTCTTTCTTCCCATGTGAGGTCATCCTCTATCCTTTCTCGTCTCCCTGCCAATTTTTTCTTTTCCGTCATTACTCTTTTTTTCTGTTCCATTGTCGCCATCTTTACCACTACCCATTCTCCTTTTTCTCTTCCCTTTCTCCCCCTTCTCACTACTTCTTCAACTTCAAGTTTTTCTCCTATCTTTTCCAATAGTTTTTGTACTTCTCCCTGCACATCGCCTCCTTCTTTTATCTCTAACCCTTTTATTATTATGTTTTTCCTCCTTATCTCTCTATCCTTTCTTTCCCACTTCCTCTCTATTTCAATCAGTCTTCTCTCCATCTCTTCTCTCTCTCTTCCTCTCCTCTCTACTATTTCTTCCAGTCTTTTGTCTATTTTGTCTTCTGTCTTCCCCTCCATCTCTATCTTCTTCACTCTCTCTTCTATCTCTCTTAACGCTTTCCTGTCTCTCTCCCTTTCCGTCTCCCACTCTTCTTTCGTTTCTTTCATCTGTCTCATTATGCCCGTCAGCTCTTTCCATCCTTCTGCCAGTTTGTTCATCTGCTTAATTGTTCCTTCTAGGGCTTTATTTATTTCTTCTTTTAATATCTCCCTAAAGTTTTCTCGTTCTACTATATTTCCTTGCCTGGCCTCTTATTTCCTATTTTCTGGTGATCTATCTGTCTTTTTGCTTTTCCTAAATGGACTTTTTTCCTTTTCATCCTTTTCTTCACTCTCTCTCTCTTTTCTCTTCTTGTCTAGCCATCTCTCTAATCCCTCCACTTCCGATACGCTGTAAGACCTCGCTCTTTCCTTATCTCCCATTATTATTAGCTTTTTTGTCTTCTCTCTTTCTTGTTCTCTATCTTCCTTTCTGCTCATTTCTTTTCCTCTCTTCCCTTCTACCTTCTTTACCTACCTTCTTGTCACTGTCTCTGAGCTTCTTTCTTTCCCTGCTCGATGGCGCTCGTCTCTATTCCTCCTTTATCTCTTTTTCTTGTTTCCTATCCTCACTTCTACTCTTACTCTCTTTTCTACACACCTTTTGCCCTCCTCACCTTCTTTTCTTCTCCCCACTTCTCCTCCGTTCTCCTCCACCTTCTGATCTCACTCCCTCCACTTTCCTTAACTTTCACTCTTTTCTATCTCCTCTTTCTCCACTACTCACACTATTCTCTCTCTCCTCTACCGAACCCAAATGGCAATTATAAGCCCCTAAAAATATGCGAAGGCAAACAATAATTTTTTATTAAACCATTTTTTTATTTCTCCTCTTTGAATGAACCTCCCAAGTTTTTTATATAAATGTTTTTTGTATCGAAGATTTCAACAGCTTTATTGTCATTCCTGTCTGCCATAATACCAAAAATTAGGGGTCCTATTCTAGACATTATAAAAATATATCAACATCCCTCCTTGTAAACGAGCAGTCCGTCATCTACAACCAACTTCAACTGTGAAGCATGCCTTTTAACCGTACCTTTACCGGTCTGAAGTAGGTAGGCATTATTCTCCAGTACTTGTACTATGCTTCCTCTAACCTTAAACCTAGGAGACCCCTTTTTTAATATACCTTCTTCCCTGAGCATAACAATATTATTTTCTCTGAACTTATGCTCTTCTTCTTTCAACGAGTGTCGCTTATTGAACTTGACGATTTTACTTATTTGAACTGCTTTAAGCATTTCCCAATTTTCTTTCAAGGTCGCCTCGAGAGGCGTCATTTTTATACTAGTGTGGTAAGCATTGTTATATGTGGCTATAGCTTTTTGTGTTCTTTCTGTCAGTAGTTTTCCTTCTTTATTCTTGAAGATCAACCCCTCTAACGTCCTGTTGAACCTCTCTAACCGTCCATTGGATTGGTGATGATACGGGTAGGTATAGTGCAATTTTATGTGATTTTCTTCGCAGTACTTGTTAACTTTAGCACTTAAATTCTCTTTTGCTTGTCCAAGAATAAGAGACTTAATTCCTAACTCCTCATGAATCGCCGCTATAAGTTCCACAATCCTCTCAACACTACGCGTTTTTGATAACTTGATGTATCCTTTCTTGGTGAAATAATCAATTCCCGAAATAATATAGAAACCCTCTCTTGGGCCTATTATATCCATGGCGACCTTTTCCCCTGGTTTGGTTCATGTGCCGTAACAAATACTTTCCTTTTTTTGCATTATACATTTTGCATATCTCACACTCCTTAACTATTTTCTAAATCTTGTAACAGACCTGGACGCGCCAGGCCTGTTACGTACCGGTCTCGCGGAATCCCGACCCCCGCCGACCGATCCCGACGAATGCCGAGCATCGCAGGATCCGCGCTCCGCGCCCTCGCGCCACGCAACAGATTCTGGCGGCAACCGGAAGCCGCCATAGCTTCGAGATCCTTCGAACCGGACACGGAACGTCACCGGAAGTTCCGCCGAAAACCACCCCGCGCCGCGCCCCTTGCCCCGAGTCAACCAGGGCATAAAAGGAGCCCGCGCGCGCCACCGAGCTCTCTTACGTTCGCTCTTCTCTTACGTAGTCCGTCTCATACGCAAGTACCAGATCAGGTAGGACCGCGAACCGGGATCTCCGCCGTAGCGCGACGGCGACGGCCGTCGCGCGACACCGTGATCCAGGAAGACCGATCCGCCGACCGCCGCGTACCGATCCGTTCCGCGACCGCCAAGGCCCGAACCGTAACCCGTGGAAAATACACAAAGACGACTCAGTTATTATCCTGACCGTCCCGACTCGCGTATCCTACGAACCCTGGCACGGCGAGCCAAATCCGGGCCGCGAGTGCCGTCCGTTGCAACGAGCCCGCGGAAAACCACGCTCGTTACATGGCGCCCGAACAGGGACCGGTTAATTCGCATTAATCGGTCCGTTCAATCGACCGGTAAAAGTTCAAGTGACCGGTAAAAGTTCGTGTCGATCGGTAAAAGTTCCCGGTGACCGGTAAAAGTTCCGACCACGTGGCGTGGAGAGGTTATCTCGCCGTGAGCGAGAAGTGATACGCATGCGCCGCACCGTGCCGTCCCGCCGAATCGTGCCGATCCACGCGCCGTGCCGCCGAAGGAGCGCCGGTACACGCGCACCGCCTGACGACCGCACGCCGAACCAGCAAAGGATCGATCCCTGGTGGACAAGATCGATCCCGACGAACCTAGGAACGATTCCCGGCCGAGCAGGATCCGTCCTGGCGATCAACAGAGCGATTTCACCGATCCAAGGAGCGGTCGCACCGACCAGCAAAGACGCCGGACTCCACCGTTCCGCCATAGCAGTGCCGGTACACGTGCACCGCCTGCCGACCGCCAGCCGAACCAGCGAAGGAACGATCCCTGGTGGAAAAGATCGATTTCGACGAACGTAGGAGCGAATCTGAGCCGGAAAAGAGCGACGGGGTTAACCGAAAGAGCGAGCCCCGGAGGAAAACGATCGAGCACGCCGACCAGCGAAGGAGCGAAACGAACGCGCGCATGAGAACGCAGGTCTGTTCCGTGCCGTGCAAGGGAATCAAATGCGTCCTGGGCAAAAACGCAATTCCCGTTCCGTGCCGGATGCCGTGTGCCGTTGTGCCGTACCGGATCGCAGACGCAGCCGCTGCCGCCGAATTCCAGACCAGACCCGTCGCAGCCGCCTCCGCCGAATTCCAGACCAGACCCGTCGCAGCCGCCTCCGCCGAATTCCAGACCGGACCCGTGGCAGACTATCGGACATCTTTCACCGACCAGCGTTCACGCCGTGAAGGACACCAGTTTCCCCGACCCGCACTGTCGTTTTCTTTGCCGCCGTTCAGCACGCGTAGAATTCGAACTGCGAACACGACCGCGACCGCGCGTACCACCGAAACCGTTTTCGCGGAACCGAGCTCCTGGACCCCTCCGAAAGTGTTCTGACACCTCCGACACCTTGTCCGTCTCCTGGCACACATCCGTGGCCATCTCCCGTTCCGATAAGCCCACGCCGGTACACAGCCGTGGCCACTTCCGGCCCCGTTAATCCTGCGACGGCACACATCCGTGGCCATTTCCCGTCCCGGTAACCGTATCCCGGTACACAGCCGTGACCATCCCCGTTCCGTTCACCGCATCCTGGCACACAGCCGTGGCCATTTCCCGTCCCGTTAACCGTATCCCGGTACACAGCCGTGACCATCCCCGTTCTGTTAATCGTATCTCGGTACACAGCCGTGACCATCCCCATTCCGTTAACCGTATCCCGGTACACAGCCGTGACCACCCCCGTTCCGTTAATCGTATCCCGGTACACAGCCGTGACCATCCCCGTTCCGTTAACCGTATCCCGGTACACAGCCGTAACCACCCCCGTTCCGTTAATCGTATCCCGGTACACAGCCGTGACCATCCCCGTTCCGTTAACCGTATCCCGGTACACAGCCGTGACCATCCCCGTTCCGTTAATCGTATCCCGGTACACAGCCGTGACTATCCCCGTTCCGTTAACCGTATCCCGGTACACAGCCGTGACCACCCCCGTTCCGTTAACCGTATCCCGGTACACAGCCGTGACCACCCCCGTTCCGTTAACCGTATCCCGGTACACAGCCGTGACCACCCCCGTTCCGTTAATTGTATCCCGGTACACAGCCGTGACCATCCCCGTTCCGTTAATCGTATCCCGGTACACAGCCGTGACCATCCCCGTTCCGTTCACCGTATCCTGGCACGCAGCCGTGGCCGTTTCCCGTCCCGACAACCCCGCAATGGTACACTACCGTGGCCATTTCCCGTTCCGAATACATGAGATCGACACGGCAGATACCGCTGCCGCCGAGTCTCATCCGCCGTTCCGAATGTACGAGCTCGATGCGGCCAAAGCCGCCGAGTCTCACCCGCCGTTCCGAATACATGAGATCGACACGGCAGACACCGCTGCTGTCGAGTCTCATCCGCCGCTCCGAATATATGAGATCGACACGGCAGATACCGCTGCCGCCGAGTCTCATCCGCCGTTCCGAATGTACGAGCCCGATGCGGCCAAAGCCGCCGAGTCTCACCCGCCGTTCCGAATACATGAGATCGACACGGCAGACACCGCTGCCGTCGAGTCTCATCCGCCGCTCCGAATATATGAGATCGACACGGCAGATACCGCTGCCGCCGAGTCTCATCCGCCGTTCCGAATGTACGAGCCCGATGCGGCCAAAGCCGCCGAGTCTCACCCGCCGTTCCGAATACATGAGATCGACACGGCAGACACCGCTGCCGTCGAGGCTCATCCGCCGTTCCGAATATATGAGATCGACACGGCAGACACCGCTGCCATCGAATCTCATCCGCCGCTCCGAATATATGAGATCGACACGGCAGACACCGCTGCCGTCGAGTCTCATCCGCCGGTCCGAATATACGAGCACGAAGCGACGGCGACGGCCGCCGCTGACTCTCGTCCGTCGTTCCAAATAATCGAACGGAACCCCGACGATCCGGACTCCAGCGACCACGACGGTGGCCGCTGAGACCGGGACGATCAGACCTCCAGGAAACCCGCGTGTGTCAACGGCCGCGGGCACCCAGCTCGCGTGCGTTTCGTACCCCGAATCACGTCATCACCGAGAACCGACACCGCGTCACCGTAATGACCGACGTCCGGCGGTAACCCGCGCACCGTGGACAGGGCCCAGGACCAGGGCCGAGGGCCCACCCGAGGGCCTCCGCGATCTCACCCGGCACGCAGGGTCGAGGGCATGTGTGTACAAAGTTGTAGCGCTATATCCGCAGTTATAAGCCGTGTTTGTACCAATAGTTGTAGTCCTATATCCGCAGTTATAAGCCGTGTTTGTACAAGTAGTTGTAGTTTAGTATCCGCAGTTATAAGGCATGTGTGTACAAAAGTTCTATTTCCGTATCCGTAGTTATAAGCCGCCGCGTTTGTACAAATAGTACACGTAGTTTTAGGTCCGTATCCGTAGTTATAAGCCGCGGTTGTACAAATAGTACACGTAGTTTTAGGTCCGTAGCCGTAGTTATCCGCCGCGTAATCACCGCAGTGATAAGCAGCGGGTGTACAGATAGTTCTAGATCCGTATCCGTAGGTATAAGCCGCGTTCGGACAGCGTTCCGATCCGTAATTATAAGCAGCGTAATCTCTGTAGTTATAAGAACCGTAGTATTGTACGGGGAGGAGCTGGTCTCCCCAACAGAACCGGCCAAAGAATCGAATTGTGTTAATTTTGATGCATTTAGTACGAATAAATAAGGGTTACGGTTCACTCGTTCCGCGACGAAAGGGGGGGTGTAACAGACCTGGACGCGTCAGGCCTGTTACGTACCGGTCTCGCGGAATCCCGACCCCCGCCGACCGATCCCGACGAATGCCGAGCATCGCTGGATCCGCGCTCCGCGCCCTCGCGCCACGCAACTGATTCTGGCGGCAACCGGAAGCCGCCATAGCTTCGAGATCCTTCGAACCGGACACGGAACGTCACCGGAAGTTCCGCCGAAAACCACCCCGCGCCGCGCCCCTTGCCCCGATTCAACCCGGGCATAAAAGGAGCCCGCGCGCGCCACCGAGCTCTCTTACGTTCCTCTCTTACGTGCTCTTCTATTATGTTCGCTCTGATCCGAAAGTACCGCGAATCGCGATCTCCGCCGTAGCGCGACGGCGACGGCCGTCGCGCGACACCGTGATCCAGGAAGACCGATCCGCCGACCGCCGCGTACCGATCCGTTCCGCGACCGCCAAGGCCCGAACCGTAACCCGTGGAAAATACACAAAGACGACTCAGTTATTATCCTGACCGTCCCGACTCGCGTATCCTACGAACCCTGGCACGGCGAGCCAAATCCGGGCCGCGAGTGCCGTCCGTTGCAACGAGCCCGCGGAAAACCATGCTCGTTACAATCTTCTGTTTCACATCGCGCATATTATACCCACGTCTCTTCAATTCATGTTCCATGGACTGTATTCCTCTGTGCATTAATGTCTTATGTAATTTTACTAAATCTTGTTCGTTAAGGACCTTATGCTCCTCCATCCGGGTCACTTCGCATACCATATCTCGTTCTTTTGGCTTTCCACAGTTTCTACTTAAACAATCTACATGCGGGATTTCTTTCCCTTGTTTGAACCGCACCTCAAAAGAGAAACATGACATTCTATCTAGCCATCTTTGTATTCTCAATGATTTGATTTCACCTTTATTTAACACCTCGAGCGCTTTGTGACCTGTATTATTTTAAACGTTGTGCCATAAATAAAATACTTAAAATGTTCCATGGCCCATAGCATTGCTAAACATTCCTTCTCACTAACACTATATTTTATTTCACGAGGTTGCAGCCTTCTCGATGCGAAGGCAATTGGCTTTGACTCCCTTCCAATTTGACCTTTGAGTCTGCCTCGATTATAAACTCTTTTGTAAAGTCTGGTTGACATAATCCTAGATTATCTTCCAACGTTTTTGTATACGAAGGTAACGATGTAGGCCTTTCGTTGCCTTCTCTCAATATGTAAATCAATAATATTGAGCACCTTGGAATGTTAATAAATGTAACACCGTTGACTATATACAACTTTGTTACACTTTTTACAATGATGGAGTTCGCGATGTCTGTTTGTTGTGGAGAGTTCGTCTCATCCAGTCGCGTTTTCGATTTATTCTGATCTGTCTTATCGTGTCCTGTCTCTCGTCAGTTTGGTTTTTTCGTGATTGGAGGAATTTGGATTTAGGTGGGAAAATATGGCGTTTCGTAATTGGTCGTGGGTGCATTGGGAGGAGTTTTTGAGTTGTTGAGAGTGGGAGACTGTCAGGAAATTCCTTGGTTTTGTCTTCGTTCGTCAATAGCGTGATTTATGGTAGAAGTTCCGTTCGTCGTTTCGTTCGGTCGCACGTGCTGTACGTCTGTCGGGATTGGGGTTGTCGAATTGCAGTGGTCATAAATTAGTTTTCTCGGTTCTGGTCTTTTGCTGATTCGCACGTGTTTTTTAGGGTACATCAGCGTACGTGGAACGGTACGGTACGGTCGACCTTCGGTGTTGCCGTCGCAACAGTTTTCTTTAATCGTACGAAAGCCTCCTCTTGGGGCTTGCCCTATACATATGCTTTATTGTTTTTTAATAACTCATATAACGGTCCGCCAATTATGGAACAATTCCTTATAAATTTCCTATAATAGTTACTAAACCCAAAAACTCCTGCAATTGTTTCCTGTTCTCGGGAGGTTGAATATCATCGAGTGCCTGCATTTTCTCAATATTAGCTCTTATCAGATTGTCACGTCCCTATGCAAGGGAACGCGACGCTCCCGGCTCACGCTTAACGCGATTAGCGGGAGCTGCCCCCACCACGGAGCGACCTCGCCTTTACGTTTGCCATCCTCTGAGTCCACCAGAAGGTGCGGTTCTTGCCAGCACCTCCTGCCATCCACTCACTACCAGAAGGTGCGGTTTTTGCCAGCACCTCCTGGCTAACCTCCTAACATTACACATAATTATAACATTGTAAAAATGACACACAGCGTCTTCTGTAGAAAATGTGCAAAGCACATAAAACTATAATACGTATAAACTAACATTATGTATATATTCATACACACACACGTACACTTTTGTAAACACAACCACGCACGCACACACCACACGTACACTTCTTATGTAAATATAAAACAGTTTTATAATACACATATTTTTTTACCTACTAATCGATTAACATTTCTTTCCCTATAAGCTCACCTCCTTCTCCCTGCGAAATCTAAAAGACCCGCAAATCTGGCGTTAAAACGTAACAAGATTTTTACAAATTGTATGTCCAAGGATGTTAATCGACTTCTGTTTATAAATAGTCTTCTCTTCATTGATTTTTAGGCCATGCTCTTTTAATTTCGCTATTATTCTTTCATACGCTTCGTCGTGTTCGCGTTCCGATCTTCCAAAAATTAGTATGTCATCCACATAACAAAAACAACTTTTACGTATTTCATCTCCTAAAACATTATCCATATATCTTTGAAAAATTGCTGCAGCATTCTTAAACCCCATAGGCATTACCGTTCACTCATATAATCTGTGCTTGTATCTAAAAGCTGTCTTGTGTCTATCTTTTTCTGCTAAGGGTATTTGAAAAAACCCATCCTTCATATTCAGTTTGGTAAAATATTCCATGTTCTTCAAATTGCACAACATTTCGTCGATATTTGGAAGTGAATAGCCATCTAATTTTACAATCTTATGAGTGCCACTAGATTCGTTGTTACACGTATGGATCCGTCTAATTTCAGTACAGGTCTTATGTTGTTAACTCATGTAGATTCTGACTTCCTAATATACCCCTCGCTCAATAATTTTCTAATCGCTTCCTCTATTTTTCCTTCCCATTGCTTGGGCATGTTATACACCTTTTCCACCACTCGCTCATTCTGTTTTGTTTTAATTTCACACTCATATTTGATTTTGTGACGGAGCGACCGTCGTTTCGCTCCGTCGCGACACCACGAAGCCGGTACGATCGGCGATTGGCGCGAATCGTGCCTTAGCCCGCGCCAATCCGCGAGCTCCGAGCGCGACCGAGCGATCCGCGGCGGTGGGGCACTCGGTAGCGTCCGCGCTCGGGGCATAAGTACCGCGGCGAAACCGGCGTACAGCAGAGTTGGCTTGGAGCTGCTCTCGGAGGAACTCCTCCGAGCTCCGGTCCTCTCGCAGCAGCTTGCTCGCACGCCCCCGGGTCCTCCCGTGGGTTAGCGTTCACGCCGGTGCTGGCTAGGGGATACCTCGGGATCCACCGAGGGGGAACCGACTCCGGTACCGCGAGGACGACTGGAATGAGCAGTCGAGCGTCGAGAGCGTCTCCGGGTGCCTCGGCGTTGCGCGCCTCCAGCCACTCGCCACCTGGGACCTTCCAGCCTCTCCCGTCCTCCCCGACGGCTCCTGCCGGAAACACGTCCGATTCACGACGTGGAGCCGCGGGGTCCTGTACCGACCCGCGCCAGATCCGCGCCGCTCCGCAACCGCGCCGCTCCGCAACCGCGCCGCTCCGCAACCGCGCCGCTCCGCAACCGCGCCGCTCCGCAACCGCGCCGCTCCGCAACCGCGCCGCTCCGCAACCGCGCCGCTCCAGACCCGCGTCATTCCGGACCCGGGCCGCTCCGGATTCGCGGCCCGCCGAAACCGCGCCGGTCCAAATCCGCGCCGCTCCAGACCCGCGTCATTCCGGAACCGAGCCTCTCCGGATTCTCGGCACTCCGATCGCGCCGTACCGAAAACGCGCCACGCCGCGTTCCGCGACCGTAATTAGTATTAAGGCTTTATCGTTAAGACTAGCTGTAAGTCCGCCGTATTGTCACGCTTCCACCCGGAGGAACAGACGAGGAACCGCTCGCCTGCCGCCGCCCCGGAATTACAGAAACCAATAAAAGGGTTATTTACGTTGTCTAACACCAACCACAGACTCTCACTCATTTCTTGACCCTTCCAGCCCCCTCAAGGACCCTGGTATACTCGAGAGCATCCAGGAGGGGGCTCCGTTAGTGACGCCCGCGTCACAATTTTTTGCGTCGTATGCATCTTCTTTAGACTCTCTCTTCCAATTATAATTTTTTGTGTTTTTACGCTCGGCACGATAAAAAATTTTGCTTTATATAATAGTCCATCATATTTAAAATTAATGAAGGTGTGTTTCGTTATATAAAACGGTTGTTCGAGGCAGGTATAAAACGTCATTTTTTTTGTATTCCTATGACTCTGAAGTCCTAGAGCTTGTACCGATGCCCTGCTAATAAAATTATAGTGCGCTCCCGTGTCCGCTAAAATTTTGACCATCTGGCCGTCTATATAGATCCTATTCTATTTATTTAAAATATTGCTAATTTCGTCACCCACCTCGTGGATTCTTCTTTTATTTTATGTATTTCTTATCGGTTTTCGACAAAACCTTGCCGTATGGCCTATCATATTACAATTGTAGCATTGCACCGTCCGACTTTGCGATAGCTGCAATTTCTTCAAACGTTCAGCTAATGCCAAGAATTCTTCTTTCTTTTCCGCTTCCTTCCTCGGATTTTCCTCCTTTCTCTTGGCTTCTGTGATATAATCATCCTCTAACTTCTTTAAAGTGTCAATTTCTTCGTCTCCAAAAAGGTCATGCGACAAAATATACCTTCGGATACCGGCGTATTCCTGTTTTACGCCCGCCGCCAGAATTCCCTTAATTGCCTTTTTATCCAGATCCTTAGATTCTTAGCCGCTTCTTCTATTCGCTTGCAGAACGAAGGCACATCCTCGTCGGGTTTCTGAGCCATCCTATAGATTTGTCCCACATCAATAATTTTTTTTCCAAACTTAGTCTTAGCTAACGTCATACCACTTTACATACGTCAAAGTGCATTTCCTCATCTTCTCTGTCGTCTCCTGGTGCCAAGTTACAATTTCGTAATCGGCTCTTCCAATAATGTAATCAATCCTCTCCTCATCATTCATACTCTTAAAAAATTTCATATTCTCTAATCTCATGCATTCCAGTAACAGGTTATCTGCTATTATAATGCTTTCAATAGGTCTCGTATACCTATTCTCCACCATGTCAACAGCTGTATTGTCATTCCTGTCTGCCATAATACCAAAAATTAGGGGTCCGATTTGAGACATTATAAAAATATATCAACAGAAGAAATGCACTTTATAAGTGTCCCGTATCAAAGGCGCTATCTTAAACTTAAAATACTTGGTTCATGTGCACTTGACAGTATTGAAGAAGGTCAAGTGCACATGATCCAAATATTTTTCAACTAAACTACTAATTTTACTACTATAAATATTCTCACTTTCTACAAAGTTACTTCCAACATCGCTACTCGTGTTGTCCATCTCCTATCTAATATAATTTTGTAACAGACCTGGACGCGCCAGGCCTGTTCCGTACCGGTCTCGCGTAATCACGACCACCGCCGAAGGTTACCGACGAACCCCGAGCGGCACCGATCCCCAGATCCCGCGCCCCCGCGCCTAACAACCGACTTTGGCGGGAACCGGAAACCGCCATCGTGAAACAACACTCGAAGCAGACGCGAAACAACCCTGGAAGTGCCGGCACATTCCACCCCGCGCCGCGTCCCTTGCCATAGATCGACTAGGGCATAAAGGCAACCCTCGAACACGACCGGTTCTCTTTCGACTTCCGGATCTCCCGCGAGATACACCTGTACATCTAACATGTACGTGTATATTTTTAGCTTATGTTTCTCCTAATTTTCGTGTTTGTATATAGTACTTATGGGTTAGGTAAGATATAAGCTAAAATTGGTAAATATAAAATGTGCGCTAATTTTAATTTGTCGGTATGTACAACGCGAGGTTTTCCGTTTATGAGAATTTTTACATTATGGTTTGACATGGTTTCTATTATTTTATAGGGTCCGGTATAATTGTTTGATAGTTTCCCTTTCTTAGGTTCCTTCAGTAAAAATACAGAATCGTACAACTGAAAGGTTTGCGGATTAACTTTTTTGTCATAGTACTGTTTCGATCGCTGTTTTGACGCTATTAAGTTTTCGCATGCCAATGTTCGGAGGTCATGCAATGTTTGAATTACATCGGTAAGATAATCGCCGTAATTTTGCGTATCGGTATCTTTGTATGGCTGACTGGAAGGTTGCTTTGCTAATTTGCCGAATATTAGTTCGTAAGGAGTGAACCCGGTTGCTTCGTGTACGCTAGTATTATAACAAAACGTTGCTAATTCCGGAAATTCGTCGTACTCATGTCTACTGTCTACGTATTGTTTAATATACTCTATCAGGGTCGCGTGAGATCGTTCTAACGAACCATTTGATTGAGGGCGGAAAGCTGTGGTTAAATATCGAGTTATACGAAAGTGTCTGGATAATTCTTTCAACAGTATACTAGTAAAATTGGTACCTCTATCCGTGAGTATGGCTTTGGGTGCTCCAAAAATACTGAGGATATGCTTTATGAGGGCTTTTTCCACGCTTGCTGCGGTTGTTGATCTCATCTGTATGGCGAGGGAAAACTTTGTTAGGTTGTCTTGTAGTGTGAGGAGGTATTCGTATCCTTCTATTGTTCTCGGTAGTGGGCCTACCATGTCCATGGAGACCTTGTCGAATGCTGCGTCGGGTGTATCGGTAATGATCATGGGTTGTTTTGTTTTGTTCCTGGATATCTTCTTTAATTGGCACTGGATGCAATTCCGGACGAAATTTTGTACGTCGGTTTTGAGATTCTCCCAGTAAAATCTTTGTCGGATTCTATTGTACGTTTTCGTAATTCCTTTATGTCCACCTACGGTTGAACAATGGGCTTCTTCAAGAATATTTCTTCGTTGGTGATTTTCTGGTTCGATAACCGTTCCGTGACAGACTATTATTTTTATGAGTTTTCCTGTAATGGAATTACGTAGTAATTTTATTGTTTCTTGCCAGTCGATGTCATCTATTTTGTTGAATTTTGCGATTCCTATTGTTTCAATGTTGTGTTCCTTGAGTCTTCTGTTCAATTTTTGGAAGGCTTCCGCGAATATTTTCGGTGTTGTCCTTTCTCCCAAGGTTCTTTTGCAGATTACTATTATGTGCCATTTGTTTCCTTTCTTTGTAAAAATGACGTCCCCGGTGTGGACGTTCTGTAATTTGGGTAGTTCTCTCTTCTCTTCGAATTGTTTTGCTCCTTCGTCTACTGGCTCCCCGTTTTCGGTAAGGAAGTACAAAGAGTTATCTTTCCTCATGTATAGTTTGTCGCGTTGGTTTAATACTGTATTCCTTATGGATCTTGTTTTCCTGTTGTGTGGGAATTCTTGGTCTTTGATTATACGGTCGAAATTGTTGTGGTCTGATTCGTCTTCATTGCTGTGGTCCGTTTCTCCCTCTTCTTCTTCTTCCGAATCAAATATGTTTTCTATGAATATTGGATTTTGTGGTTGTAACGTTTTTGGGTCTTTGACTGTTCTCCGTCCTGGGATTTGAAAGGTTTGTGACCTTGGTTTATGTGACGTTAGACGTGCCGCCAAAGGGGTGTCGTCGTCGTCGTCGTCGGGTTCTGTAGTGGGTGAAGGTTCTCGGTGGATCATTGCTTTAACTTTGTATCGTTTAACGGGGCGCTCGCGAAGTTCTTTCTCGGTGAATGGTATAGGTCCGTCTATATCTTGGGCAGTTTGGCTTCTTGTTTTCATGTTTGTGCGAGCGATAAAGGGTTCTATTTCCTCCCTCATTTCCGCAGTCTGTGGTGACGGAGTTTTGAGTATCCTCGCATGGTCATTCCTTTCTTGGATTTGTTCGTCTTCGGGGTCCGAAAGTATGTCTAATTCCTCAGTATGGATTGGGTATGCGGGCCTTTCTGTGGGATTTCGGGACAGTGCGTCGGCATTAACATTTGCTTTTCCTGCTTTATACGAGATATCGTATTCGTATTCGGCCAGTTTTAATCTCCATCTCAGTAACCGTGAGGTAGGATCCTTAACGGAATGCAGCCAGGTGAGCGGTTTGTGGTCTGTTACTAAAGCGAATTTCTTTCCATACAAGTATGGTCGAAAATGGTTTACACAGTATATGATAGCGAGTAATTCTTTCTCTATTGTGGGGTAATTTAATTCTGAACCGTTTAAAACTCGGGATGTATAAGCTATTGGTTTGTCTTTGCCGATCGGGCCCTGACTTAGCACTCCTCCTACTGCAAATTCCGATGCATCGGTGGTCAAAATAAAAGGTTTATTAAAATCAGGGTATTGTAGTACCGGTTCTTCGCACAGTTTATCGCGTAGGGTTTGGAATGCATCTTGTTCTCTTTCGGTCCATTTGAACGATTCACCCTGTTTTAATAGTTGTGTTAGTGGTTTTGCGATTTTAGAAAAATTTGGGATAAATCGTCTATAATACCCTGCTAATCCAAGAAATTGCTTAATATTCTTTTGCGTTTTGGGAACCGGGAATTCCTGTACGGCTTCTAGTTTTTTGGGTTTGGTCGTACACCGTTTTCGCTAACAATATGTCCGAGGTAGCACACTTCCTTTCTTAAAAACTCGCATTTGTCGGGCTGTAGTTTTAAATTAACCATGTGCAGTCTATCCATTAGTTTTCGAAATTTAATTTCATGTTCGCGTAATGAGCTTGAATAAATTACTATGTCGTCCAAATACACAAAAACCTCGTTGCCTTGTAATCCTGACAATACTCGATCCATTAAACGTTGGAATGTCGCGGGGGCATTTTTCAAACCAAATGGCATTCGCTCGAACTCGTAGTGCCCATGGGGTGTTGTGAAAGCCGTTTTATGTTTATCATTCGGATGCATGCGAATTTGATGAAATCCTGACGCTAAATCAAATATTGAAAAGTATTTTGCGCCGCCTACTTGGTCAAGGATATCGATAATGTTGGGTAGTGGGTATGCATCTCCGATTGTCTTTTCGTTTAACATTCGGAAATCCAATACCATTCTCCATTGTTTGTTCCCCTGGGAGTCTAATTTCTTGGCTACTATCCAAACGGGCGTGTTGTAGGGGGAATCAGATGGTTTTATCGTTCCGGTATTTAACAAATCGTGAACTTGTCTCTCAATTTCATCTTTGTGAATGGGCGGAAAACGGTATTGTCTTTTATTTATGGGTCGGTCGTCGGTAGTCAGTATTCTGTGCTCTATTGCAGTCGTAAACCCTAGGGGTTCCCCAGGTATGTGGAAACAATCGGCGTATTCCTGCACCAACTTGGTGATGTGCGCGCATTCCTCTGAATTCAAGTGATCTAATCTTAACAGGTTCCTTCTTTTTTTAGGACGTTTAGTGTTTTCTCGACATCAGTTGCGACTTCCGCGAGCGTTTGTAGACGCTGGTTCCATTATTAGGGGTTGAAGTGGGTTGGTTGGAGTTTGGTTGTATTTGGTAGGTTGGCTGATAGGCAATGATTTGGATGCTCTGTATCCGAGGAGTTTTGAATTTGGAGGATCCACGTTTGGATTTGAAATGGGGGAGCATTTTTTAGTGCTATCGAACTTGTAAATACGGTCTTGACGATGGGGGTATTTATTTTCCTGAATGAGGGAAACTTCGTGGATTTTTACCGTAGGGACTACAATTTCGATATCGCGATGGCTTGTGTTAATGATGTCTAGGTAAGCTCGACCGTCGTTAACCGTTGCCAGTACGTCACCCAGGTATATTTCGTTATTTCCTTTTACTCGTAAACGCGGAATGTATCCTTGACCGATTGCCGGGTTGGCTATTTTAACATCGCCTAGTGTTCGAGACCTCGCGGGGACCACTAAATTTTCTTGGGACTTGAATGGGATTACCTGGTTGTCGTATTCCAGGCATTTATTTTTATAATCGATGCGGGCATTCTGCTCTACGAGAAAGTCGGACCCGATGATGCCCTCCTGAGTAATTGGGAAGTTATTGTCTACCGCATGAAAGGTTATGAGTCGCCCTAGGATTTTTATTTTTAATTCCCCTCTGGTCAGTACCTGTTGTGTCGTAATGCTGCTCAATTGGAGAATTTCGCTTTGGTTAATTTTAGTGGAGGGGTGGATTGAACGGATTTTTATAAGATTGGGACCTGATCCACTATCAACCATGAGATTTGAGGGCGAAATTAGATCGAAACTGCTGATTCGCACAACAGGCACGTAACCACTTCGGGTTAAATTTATTCGCGCGCTACCGATTCGGCGATCTCGGACTCGATGTTGTATACTTGGCGCTCTGTGGGGTGACCGCGCGGTGCGCTCGTCCGCGCGGTATTTGCAAAGTTTCCCGATTGGGCCTGATTAATGTTTTGGGGTTGAGCATTGCCTGCTCTACTGTTATTATAAGCGCGTTTCCTACATTCTTCGATAATAACGTGTGTCCGTTGTTCTTGCAATATCTGCAAATCTTGAAGTTGCCCGAGTTTGAATTGGGATTTTTAAAGGGTCTGACAGTATAACGCGTATCGTAATTGTGTTCGGGGTTATCGTTTGTGCGTCCGCGAGAGTTGGAAATTCGGCGTTGCGTTTCTAATACGATTTGGACTATTTTTTCGTAATCTGGACCGTCGTTATGCGAGGACTGCGGTTTCTCTACATTGTTTCCTGACGTGAGGAGGTTTTTGTGCATCCAACAATTAGGTGCTTCATGTCCTGTTTTTTTGCAAAGTTGACAAGTGATTGAATGGGGTTCGATTTTAAAGATTGAATTTCTCTGTTCCCGGCCCTCGAATCGGTCGGACGATCCGCGCATGGTTAAAATGGCGTTATTTTCTTTTTCGACTAAGATTGCTTGGGAAATGGCCTCGTTAATATTCTTAAATTCTGTAGTCGGCATTCGTATCGAAATTTCCGGTTTTAGGCCCCGTAAAAAACATTTTTGCAAATTCTTGTCGGTGCTGTAAACGAACGCGGGTGTGATGCATCCGGCTTCTCTTTGAAACGCGTCTGTAATACTCTTGCCTAATTCCCGGACGCGATTCGCAAAAGTTATCTCCTCCTCGCTTGATTTTTGGAAGACATTAGACAGTTTTCCTAAAGCTTCGTATACTGTTTCGTGCGGCGCATATATAGACCTCAGGTACTCTACCAATTCGCTCACTCAGCTGAATTTCATTCCAAGAATCGACCGTCGTACATCTCCTTTTAGTTTGTTTCTGATGGACCTCACCAGGCTGTCTTCGCAGTGGGACGGGATCATGTCTGTGGCTTCTTCGCATCCCTCGGCGAAACACACGAAGGCCATATTTTTCCCATCGAACTCCGGGATGGCATTTAGTGCGTCTTTGTACAGCGTGGCGTAGTATCCGTTGTTGCCCATCGTTGTCGAGGGTAGTCCTTCCTGCTGCTGCGCGGCTCTGTAGTTTTGATGCTGGGCTTGTTGAATTGCTAGTTGCTCCTGTTGAAATGCCAACCGTTGCTGCTCTTCCATTAGTTGATCTTTACAGATTTGTATTTGGGTTAGCTGGTCTTCGAGAGTCCGATACATTTCCTCAATCTGCTGACTTCGTTCTTCCAGCGTTTGGTTCTCTGCTCCTGGCGGTTTCGGAGTTGGGGTTTTTGTCAGAGGCATCTTGAGAACAGTTACTGCGTGTGAAGGTTTTCAAACTTGATTCACGTCACTACCACAAACGATCCCACCGCTGTCACCAATGTTACGTTCGCGAAGATATACCGATTTACGGGCCGATCGCGACACGATATGTTTGTCCTTACTTTTTGGGTCAAGCCACTTAAGGAATTTACCCGGGATCTGGACTAGGGTAGTGGATCGTGAACTGGAATGACTATCAAAATCGTTTATTGAAATGCGAGTTGTACAACTCGTGTTGGCGGTTCGGAATTCGGAACTCAAGTGAGTGTCGGATGAACTTAGTTACTAAGTGTTTTTTGTTACGTTTCTATTGGTCGTCTGCGTTTTGTGGGGATGAGTGTCTATTTCCTGATTGGCGTAGGTGTAGCTGTGGGTGTGGTCTGTATGGATCATTGGAGGTGCAAGGTTTATTACTTCTTAGGTGTTGTAAACCGTCCTGGTCCCGAACCGTCCTGCAATTTTTGGGAAATTACTTTATGACGGTCACCGAGGACTCGGCCAGATGCGAGCCTTTTTCTGGTCGGTCGGGTCGCCAAGTCTGGCACGTACGTGACACTAGAATCTTTTCAAAGGATTCACTTTGACCATTATTCAAATTAAAATTAGCATCTTCTTCCATTGGTAGTTCTTGCTTTCCCATATCATCATTAAAATCCCAATTTCTTGGCTCAGGAAGACCCAAAGATCTTAAACTCCGGCCATGATTGCTTAATTTGTTTGATATAAAGTTAAGCAACCTATCCTCTTGCGGATCTCTGAGATCTTCCATCATATCCTCTTTGAACTTATTATAGAGCTCTACTGGGGCTTAGGTGATTAACAGAACATATATAGCAAAGGAACAATCTCATTATATGTGGTGATTGTGTTTGTTACGCGAACGCGTCCGCGGCTAGACCTTTTTTTTGTCGATGAAAGGCGTAAGTTTTCGTCCGAATTTCTTCGTCGTCGCGAATCGCGTTGGACCCTATCGCTTGTTAGAGGGATAGGGGTGGTAGGTTTTTCACTTAATGACGAATGGTTAGGTAACAAAACAAAATATAATTTCAACAACTAAGACAAGAGTACAGTAAATGTATGGCAAGGTGTATGATGGATCGACGCGCGCGAGTAGTCTGGATGTGTTTCTGAATCTGAAGTGTTTTTTCAAAAGACGTCTATTTATAATCAGAACTGTTTTCGCGGAACAGCCAATGAGCATGATCCTCTGTTCTCATTGGCAGCCTGGTTGACAAAGAGCCTTCTGCGGAGGTGGCGAAAAATGACCTGTGAGTCCTACTCATAAAATTCCGAGTTTTTAGAAATTTGAGGGACAGCGGCCCATGAGGGTCCCAGCCGAGTACCGCGTTGGTGTTAATTGTTATGTCCTTTTTAGCGAAAAGTCTCAATAGCTGTCGTAGGACATCTGCGGGCCCGATGCGGACCGTCAAAGGTCCCAGATAGGCAACGAGAATTGGGGGTGCAGTCATAAAGTGGTAATCCTCAAACGACGGTTGGGGCGTGAAGCGGAGTTGCTCGCTGACTTTTGTTCGTTGTTTTCGGTGTGTAACAGTGTTGCTACTGCCTCATCTAATACTCTTTCCCATTCCCTATCCGTGTTGAGGAGCCCTTTTGCTTCTGCCACCTTTTCAAACCTATTATAAATAGTTCCATTGCAACTCTTAAGGTCAACATATGAAGGACTACCCTTTACATTAAGGAGTAAGAGTCTAAGATAGAATCTCTCCTTTTCCTTCATTGAGGCATCATAAATTCTAGTAATTATTTTGGTGTTGGATCTTTGTCTTTCCTTCCATCCACCTTTGGAGTAAACATAGTGATTTGGGAATCTCACTATAACAATACTCTCTGGCTTCTGGGTCTTCTCTATTGAGCTTAAAGTAAGCCAATAACATTGTCTTATCAAGGTCGCCCCTTTCTATTTTTTCGTCTTCTTTGCCCTCCTCAAAGATTATCATTTGTTCTTTGGAAGATGCACAGGCAGTCTTATGATATCATGAGACCTGTCATGCATCTTATTTTCTAATAATCTCCACATTGCTTCGGGCGCAGAGACATACCTTGTATTTAAGAACTGGTTAATCTCATTATTATTTGTCATTTCTATTTCAGCACAGTCATATCCTATGTAAATATACTTAAAGATATACTTGACTGACTTTATAGAAGTGCAGACTTCTACATTTATATGATAATTAAACTTGGCTAAGAGATACTTATTATAAGGGACCACGAAGGCATTAGAAAACATCTTATTCGTGTGTTCGACACATGTACTGCTTCTTCTTTTCTACTGAGGATATTCCCTTCTATTAATTATTGTATTTTCATTACATTCTTTTGGTAACCCGTTTGTACAAATACCATTCTCCATACACTGACTCTGTGGATTAATGATACCCCATGGCCCATGTATCATGTGTCTCATCACTTTATTATAGAGACCCGCGTCCTTTGCTTCATCTGGAATTTCAGCAGACACGTGCTTGTCAATTTTCTCGGCCGTGACAACTTTGTCTTTTATGATGAAGAGCATATGTGCATGCGGGAGACCTCTCTTTTGGAATTCAATGCTATATACATGTGCCACAACTTCCTCGAATACTTTACCGCTGAGAACATCATCGAGCAAGGCCTTCAACTTAAGATTAGTAAGACCCTTGCAACCAAATCTGGCCTGTCAGCTGTAGTCTGTCCTTGGAACAGATTATCTTTAATTTCAGGCCAGTTCGGGTTGCAGGTCATAGTAACTAAGTCTGGTTTCCCATACTTAGTTACTATGGCCATTGCATCGTGATATCTCTCTTTCATATTCCTTGGAGACCCTTGGAATGTGGATGGCAATATTATTGGTCTACTTGTAGTAGATGTCCCATGATTTAGATAATCCATCATTTCTTTATAGTAATCGACTCTTAAATTCTTCTGGTTCAATTTATAAAGTTTAAATTGTTTGCTTCTACTTGCAAGTAAGAGTCGATTATCCATTGCTTAAAGAGCTTTCCTCCATATAATATGGGTTTGAATTTGTCTTCTTTAATGGCTACTTGGGTAATCTTGTATTGACGCATTGATATCTTCTGACTTACATTGTGGTAAGACATCAATGCTAAATTGGGCTGCCAGCCTGTTTCGCCACGTGGGAAGAGGAGAACATACAGTCGGTTGCATAATCTTGACACCCCAATTTTTTCAAAAAAGTTAACATTTTAATCATCTAAAAAAGACGTGAACATTATTTCTAAATAGATTTATAATATAAACAAAGGTTTTTTGTTAAAAAATGCTATAGATCTAAATAAGGGTCTATTTTGAGAAAATTGAAAACCTTTTAGTAAAAAAGACTTGCAAAATCTTATGACTTTTTCAATAAAAGCGCATTTAATATTAATTAGAGCCTCCGTTGTTACCTGTCACAGGACACCTCAAGCCTGGCCTTGAGAATTCCCAAACAGGAAGAATAGCCAACTGGCAAACCCGTGTTTCTTTATTTAGCCGATTCATTGATCTAAACATTGACATCATAATTGTGTCGGACAAACAGGCTCAAACACCCATATATTTAAGAGTTACGACTTTTCTTACTGGTTTCTTTTACATTTACTTTTAATCTAAAATTTAATATATTTTTCTTAAATTAAAATAAAAATATAAAAGGAAAAAAAGACCCCAAAAGGATGAACGAAAATAATAAAAACACTTCAAACATTAAACAGACATTTTTAGACACCTCGGACAACAGCGGAAGCAGTCCCTTTTACATTACCAATAACACTTTTTATTCATGTTTCCATTGAGTCTATTAAATTTTTACAATATCTTTGGCTCAAATCCTTTCAATTTTCAATAACTGAATTTTCTAAATCATTTATATTAGTATAGGTCTTTCCATTTGAATAAACCTTCCTAGCAAGTTCTCCCTAGAGATTTTATATTGGATTTAAATTTGGGGAATAAGGTGGCCACCACATTGTAGGTATATTATTAACCTCAAACCAATTTTTTGTTGACTATGATAGATGAGGTTTGGCGTTATCTTGTTAAAATAGCAAATTCGGAGAATTCTGTCTATTAATAAAAGGTAGTAAATAATTATCAAGTATATCCTGATACTTATTACTATTTATCGTTCCATTAATTGTTGCCCATTCAGATTTTAAATTGTAATTTAAACAACCCCAAACCATAATAGATGGCGCCCATGGCCCGACGCGAATAAACAACCTGCTTGGTATCTATACCCTTTTAATAATAGTTGTAACCGTCTGGGCCATCCGAATTAAACTTTTTCTCATCTGAAAAAATCATTTCTTGCTTCTTACTTCCAAAATCATCATATTTACCTGAAAATAAAATTCTTTTTTTCTTGTGCAAGTCTGAGAGTGGCGGTTAACGTAATATTTTTCGTCTCTTCAGCTTTCCTTCCTTATTTAATAACCTTGTTATTGTGCTTTTATGCACATCAAGATCTAACTTGGCCTTTATGGAATTAGCCGTTATATTGTTTCCTTTAGCCAGTTTAATAATTCTGGACCTAGTTCTAAGAGAAAGCTTTTTACGTCTCCCAGTAGATTTCTTCTTTCCATAATTCTCAGGATCACTGATGTATTTACATATTACACCTCTTAATCTGCCTATTTCCTTACTTATCTTTGAAATTGAATTATTTTGCCTGTGGAGCGCTAAAATTACAGCTTTTTCAGAATCCGTCAATGCTGGTGCTTTACTCATTTAAGGATGTATAAAAAATATGTTTTTTTAAAAATTGACGGGAAAAGTTCCCGCCAATTTGTAAAATGTCATAAGATTTTGCAACACCTTTGGTTGGTCCCCTTGATTGGGGGAGGGGTTTCATTTTTAGCCCCTCAAATTTTAGAAAAAAAAAATAAAAATAATTGTTTATTATGCAATACATTTCACAATTTTTCCGAAGCATTTTTCAAATTTATATTCTTATTGTTAGATATATTTCAAAGTTTGCGTTTGTGTGAGTGTGAGGTCGTCTCCTACCGGTACGATGTTTGGGTTGCTCTGTTGGTGTACATGCGTGTGTGTGTTGGTGCCCCCAACGTTCGCAGTAGGTTTTTCGAATAGCTGAGAAAGTCAGTTACGATTTGTACGAGTACCGAAGCGCGTCGAAAGATCGGTCGGCTTATCGAATTAAACATTTAACAGGTTATGGACCCAGGACGATAAGTTCTGTATCGAAAGTAAAGTAAGATTCAAAAGCGCGTAGTAGTGATCAGTGAATAGGCTTGAAGAGATTCCAAGATGACGTCGTCCACGTTCAACATTAAACCGCTTACAAAAGACAACTATGAAAGCTGGGCAGTGCAGATGGAGGCCGTGGCAATAAAGAACGGTACCTGGAAGCATGTCAGCGGAAAAATATGTAGACCGATAGTCAAAGCGGGAGCAGAAGAACAGCAGTCCAGGCTGGATCGCGAGAAATGGGACGATGACGACGCCAAAGCGAGGGCAGACTTGATAATTGCAATTGATCCAAGTTTATTGCGATTGGTGAAAGGGTTGAATACAGCTGCGGAAGTGTGGTGCAGATTGAAATCAGAATTTGCATCGACAGGGCCAGTCAAAAAGGCGAGCTTGCTGAAGCGTATTTCAACGTTCAAGATGGCCGAAGACGACGATCTCCGAACACAACTAATGGAGTTCTTCGACGTCACAGCGCAATTGGAATCGATGAACATTCCCATAAATGAAGAGTTGCTGTCGTACATGCTGTTGAACAGCCTGCCGCCGAGTTTCAATATGTTGAAATGTTCAATGGAGTCGCGAGACTCAGTGCCGAAACCGGAGATAATAAGGCAGAAAGTTCTAGAAGAATTCGATTCGAGAACACAACAGCAGAACGACGAAAAGTCTGAAGCAATGTGGGCAAGAGGAAGCAGGCCAAGGTGGTCTCAAAATGGCCGAGGCGGTCGACAAAACGGTAATTCCCGCCAAATGACTGAAAATAAAGCGAAAGAAAACAAGACGTTCAAATTCAAATGCTTTAGATGTCATTGTGTCGGTCACAGAGCTGCCGAGTGTCCTGAAAAAGTGCCCGGGAATACAAAGCGCGAATCGTCATCGAAAGCCGAGGTCGTAGGAGACGCGTTTCAAAGTATAGCACTAGAAGAGATACTAGGTGCGAAGGACAATGCTTGTGTTAGACGCTGGTGTTTAGACAGTGGCTGTACATCGCACATGTGTAACGATGTAAACATCCTTCGAGAATGTACAAGTACGAAGAAGGATAAGCTGTTGCTAGCAAGTGACACCCAAATAGACGTTGACGCGCGGGGTACGGCATGTGTTGTGACTATGGAAGGAGAACAGAAAAAGTTCGTGAAACTTAATGACGTGTTGTTGGCGAAAGAGTTACGCACGAATCTGCTTTCAGTAGCGAAGATTACAGATCATGGATACACTGTTCTATTCGAAAAGGAAAGAGCAATAGTGCGCGGAAAGGACAGAGACATAAAACTCGTTGCTAAGCGCGAAAGAAATTTATATTATTTTCGTGAGAAATTAGAGCAGGCAAATCTTGTAAACAATCGTACTGTGAGCGTAGATGTGTGGCATCGTAGATTAGGTCATTTGAATGTGCGTGACGTCCTCGAACTGTCGAGAAGAGGGCTAGCAACCGGGATAAACATTAAAAGCGAGAAACAATCACAGCCGTGCGATGTGTGTATGCGCGGAAAAATGACAGTGTTGCCGTTTCCGAAAGGGTCGCAGAGAAGTTCAGAAGTGTTGAATATAGTGCATTCTGACGTGTGGGGGCCGGCAAGGACAGAGTCATTCAAGCGTTCAAGATACTTCGTTACTTTTATTGATGATCACAGTCGGTGGTGTGACGTGATTTTTCTACAAAATAAAAGCGACGTGTTGCAAGCATTTAAAGAGTACAAATCGCGAGTTGAAAATCAGACTGGAAAACGGATAAAGTGTCTGATGACGGACAATGGACGGGAGTACTGTAACCGGGAATTCGACAAGTTTTTAAAGGAAAACGGTATTTCTCGACGGTTGACAGTGACTCATACGCCACAGCAAAACGGTGTTGCTGAGCGTAAGAACCGAACTCTCGTGGAAACAGCACGTTGTTTATTAGTGCAAACAGGACTAAAACATGCTTTCTGGGCTGAGGCGCTTGCCGCGTCGAATTATTTAAGAAACAGGTGTCCGACTGCAAGTCTGAACGGTCACACTCCGTATGAGTATTGGTATAAGTGTGTACCGGACATGAGTGGTCTGCGGGCGTATGGAGCAAAAGCATATGTCCTGCGAAAGGAGCCTGGCAGGGGAAAATTCGAGCCCAAGGCGAAAGAAGGCGTCCTGGTGGGATACTCTGAAGAATCCAAGGGGTATAGAGTGTACGTTCCTGAAGACAACAAAGTTGTGGTGACCAGGGACGTGAGATTCGTTGAAGAAGGGTTGACAGAAGAGTTGGTTGAGAGGGAAGACGCCAACGAGTCCACGGAGCAGTTCGACGATGAAGAAGATAGAGTTGAGTTGCAGATTAACTCGAATGACAACGGCGAGCAACCTGCGATGAGAGACAATCCGTCTGTGCCGCAGATTCTGGTAGAATCGCCGGTAAGGTCATCAGCGAAGTCGGGTGCAACGCGAGGAGTTGGACGACCTAGAATAGTGCGTTCAGGTAGTAGAGGAAGGCCGAGAAAAATATACCAAACGAGATCGGCTCCTAGTGAGACAAGAACGCGTGAAGAAGAGACCGAAGAGCCTGATGATGTACCAGGACAAAGCCAATCCGATTTAGAAGATGAAGTGTTCATAGATGCTGCAGATGGTGATACCCAAGCGATAGAGATAGTGAATCTAGCTGATCTGTCGGTGACGAGCGCGATGAACAGCCACGAATCTCAAGAGTGGTTGGAGGCAATTGCCGAAGAAATAAGAGCGCTGATAAAGCATGATACGTGGACACTGGTAGAGCGACCTAAAGGAAAGAAGGTCATCACGTGCAAAATTGTTCTGCGTAACAAAATGAAACCAGATGGGAGCTTGGACCGCAAAAAGGCGAGAGTAGTAGCAAGAGGATTCACTCAACGGGAAGGAGTTGACTTTGCTGAAACGTTCGCGCCGGTAGCTCGCTTGGATTCAGTGAGGTTACTGATGGCTTTGGCAGCGAGGGAGAATCTACAGGTTTTCCAACTAGATGTGACAGCTGCGTATCTGAATGGGGAGCTGGACGAGGAGATCTTCATGGAGACACCGGAGTACATCGAAGAAGCACTTAGTGAAATAGTGCGGAAAGATGGCAAAAACAGTGAAATTGGTGTAAAAGCTTGCAAAATGCTTTGTGAGTTACGCAAAGGTGAAAAAGTGTGTCGGTTAAACAAAGCGTTGTACGGCTTACGTCAAGCTGGTCGCCAGTGGAACAAGAAATTGGACAGAGTGCTTAGAAGCATGGACTTGAAGTCGGCCGCGAACGACACATGTTTGTATTTTGGTACGAGTCAGAGAGAGTGTACATTGTTAGTTGTGTATGTAGACGATATTTTGTACGCGTCGAATTGCGAGAAAAGATTGCGGGAAATTCGAGCGGGGCTGAGCAGGGCGTTCGATATTAAAGATTTAGGCCTTGCGAGTTGTTGTCTAGGTATTGAGATCGAGCAAAAGGCCGGTGAAATTAAGATAAGTCAACCGGGATATGTGAGAGACTTATTGAAAAAATTTGGTATGGATGAGTCGAGACCCGTAAACACACCGAGCGAGCCGCGAGAAAATCTACCGATTGGAGTTTCGCGAACCGATGAGATCCAAAAGGAAAGACCGTATAGACAGTTAATAGGTTCGTTGATGTACTTGGCCGTTGCGACGAGGCCAGACATCGCTTTTACTGTAAATAGATTAGCGCAATTTAATGCGAAGTATGGGGAAGAACATTGGGCAGCAGCGAAACGTGTGTTGCGATACTTGCGAGGTACACAAAATCAAGGGCTTGTGTACAGAAAAAATGAGCACAAAATAATCGGTTACTCAGACGCGGACCACGCGGCGGATGTTAGAGATCGAATATCGTATACAGGATATTTGTTTGTATTGAGTGGTGCGGCGATTACTTGGCGATCTTGTAAACAGAAGACTGTCGCGATTTCGACAACAGAAGCTGAGTATGTAGCGTTATCAGAGGCAACTAGAGAAGCAATTTATTTGCGAAATTTAATGCTTGAAATAAAAATGCCAAAGTTGTCATGTGTGACGATCGGGACTGATAATCGTGGGGCAAAAGCAATTGCAGAAAACGCGGTCTATCATTCTAGGACGAAACACATTGCAACGAGATATCATTTCGTTCGTCAAGCGATTAAAGAAAAGAAGTTGAACCTGGTGTACACACCAACAGATGAAATGCCTGCCGATATGCTTACAAAGCCATTGCCGGGGCCAGCGCACTTTAAACATATGTTAGGCATGGGAATGAGTGATTGTTAGGAATAAGAAAACGTCAAATTTGAAGAAGGCGTGTTAGATATATTTCAAAGTTTGCGTTTGTGTGAGTGTGAGGTCGTCTCCTACCGGTACGATGTTTGGGTTGCTCTGTTGGTGTACATGCGTGTGTGTGTTGGTGCCCCCAACGTTCGCAGTAGGTTTTTCGAATAGCTGAGAAAGTCAGTTACGATTTGTACGAGTACCGAAGCGCGTCGAAAGATCGGTCGGCTTATCGAATTAAACATTTAACACTTATCAAACACAAATCTACGAGAATAACGCACTAAAGATTCGTAAACGTTCGTGTTTACGTATTTTTTTTATATTTCTTCCATAGGCGCTCTATATTTTGCGTATGGATTGTCCTCTCCACGGGATCTACGAAGTGCAAACTATAATTTACAGAATCATGCCTATGCCCTAATAAGTTTAAATCCAAATATCCCCTCCAACTTCCGTCAATATATGAGCTTCCACATTTACATTATCAAGTAAAAAGTTTTCGCAAATTGGTTTCGTTCTTCTTCGAACGATCTTTAGGGCAATTTGTTTGGTGGTTCGTCTAATCGCACCTATAGCCCAATATCTCTTTCCTGCTAAAATCCTCCCACGATGATCACGACGAGAACAAATATTTGTTTCGTCTACCTCAACTACGTCATCGCGATCACCTAATTTTGGTAACCACTCGGACGATTCAGTAGTATCTATGATATTACAAAATAAATAAATTATTGTATAAACACATTCTTCTTCCACATCGCATTCTTCTATTATATCAGTTACTGTGGTGTCGTGGCGATCCCGAAATTGGGACTTCGTATCACGGCTACTCAAACGGCGAATGGTTGTAAAGTCAAACTCCGGAGAACGTTTCTTTATTTGCAATACATACACAAGACTTGGCTTGCTATCTCCAAGGCAGACTCGGCTGTGCCTGGAGTTGTTGATGGTTCGGTAGTTGAGACATTTCTGATCTTGTCGTGCTCGCATAGAAAATAGGGAAAACTCGAAAGTAGGTGTGGTCTCGCAAATTGTATGATTGGTTGAGGGTATGTTTTGGAGGGTGGTGGAAAGAGTGGAAAATTAGGAAGAGTAGGAGTAGAGGTACATTTGGTTAGAGGCGGCTACAACTATAAAACTATAAAACCCGGTTCAGCATGTGCTCGTCAGCTGAGTTTCCTCGGTTTGTCGACTATCCTAAATTACGGTAGGTTCGCTATATTTTTGGCCGTGCCTTTCGCTTTTTATGGCGTTAACGGTCGTTGTGCTCTAAACGGTCACTGTGACTTTCACGGTCACGCGCTGGTCCCTTCGCAGAGGGTGTACGACGGAACAGTTGCCTTTATTCCAAGGCAATGCAGATAAATAATGCGAACTATTGCGGAAATTTTTACTTTTGAATAGTAAAATACCGTATTTGAAAATAAACTCTTTGTCTTTCGACAGGGACGTTTATTGCAACGGAATCGACCGTCAATACCATGTCGAATTTTGCCCTTTTCTACACGCATTACGCCACCGCAAACACATTCTCTAGGCTCTAATTTTACTAGGCCCATTTCGACTGCTAACGCGAAAGCGTTTTCTTCAGTTTCGGTTCGCCTTGCCAATTCAAATAGTTTTATCATTTAGGGGGTTATTTTTATTTTTTTTTTCTAAAATTTGAGGGGCTAAAAATTAAAAAAACGTTGTCCCCCCCCCCCCAATCAAGGGGGATTACCACACCTTTTTACTAAAAAGTTTTCATTTCTCTTAAAATAGACCTTCATTTAGATCTATAGCATTTTTGAACAATAAATCCTTGTTTATATTATAAATCTATTTAGAAATACAGTGCAACTAAAACTTGCCACCGCCCCCTCATTTTTAACTAATAAAAATTTAGAAAAAAAATTAAATAATAAACTTTAATACTATCTTTACAAATGCTCTTCTTATAGTCTCTGTTTCAATATTGCACAAATTTCTCTGTTTCCAGCAAAATTCATTCAAAAATTTAAACATTCTTGTATGGTATACTCCCCCTCTAGATCTATATTCCTGCTTAAGATGTGACCAAAGATGGCCGCTGCCCTTGGTACGCGGGGGGACTGCCTCGTGTCCGAGCAGCCCGGGACACAATGACAATGGCGAGATCTTTGAAACGGCTGTATTCAAAATGTAACCGTTGGAACTGAGATTGAGAGAGAATCCGCGAGCTTAGGAGCCGACAGAGAGCGGAGGATAGGTGGAGGCCCGCCCGGAGGTCCGGGGGGAAGCGGGTGGTTTAACTTACAATGTAGCGAGCAGTTAAGCAGCAAGACGTGAGAGATTGAAAGCAGTAGAGTAAGAGTTCGGAGACTGTAAAAGAGAGTTAGTGAGGGGTATAGCAATGGATTGCCCTCCGTGGACTAAGTCCAGGAGGGAAAAACTTACTTTTTGTCCAGTGGAGCAATCCGTCTGCTGTTATGATATGAGGGAACTTTGAATGCGGGATACTCGAGAGTTGAAGCTTTGGGAAGACGCGCAGAACGCGGGTAAGATACGCGTGCTATGCGAGGCGCACTACGTGCGAAACGACAGCGGATTTGACCGTTTGTTCGCGAGCGACTTTGATCTGAACGTTCGTTAAAGTAGTCAGTGAGCGATCTACGACCGCACGCGACCGAAGTTCGCAAGAGACTGCAGAACAGAGAATGGAACGACTTTTTGTTGTGTCGAATGAGAGAGCTGAATGCAAAGAGAAACTGATGTGGAGTGTATTCCGCCTTTTCCTGTTTTTTCCGGGGGAGGTATATCCATCAGTGCATACTTTTAACTTCGAGAAAGTCTTCGTCTCAAGTAGCATCTGACGGATATTTTCGGAACTGTTGTACGGGGTGTTGGTGAGGGTGGAATTTTAGCAGGCTAATTGCTGTGGGAGCGAGCGAGAGCGTGTCGTCTTGGGTTTTTCCTGTGCGTGAGAGAGAGAGCGCTAGGCCTATGCTGGCCGTGCGCGCGAGGGAGTGTACTGGCTGGTGTTTTTCCTGTGGGTGTGAGAGAGAGCGCGCCGCTGCAGGTTTTGCCTGTGCGTGCGAGAGAGAGAGCGCTAGGCCTATGCTGGCCATGCGCGCGAGGGAGTGTACTGGCTGGGGTTTTTCCTGTGGGTGTGAGAGAGAGCGCGCCGCTGCAGGTTTTGCCTGTGCGTGCGAGGGAGGTAGGGGGATGGCGTACGATTCCTTGCAGGAATCGGGCACGGGCACATGCACTAATGCATGGGAACGTGACAAATTTATATAAATAAACTTTTATTTATTAATAGTAAACATAATAATAATTGTTGTTGAAAATTGAAATACCTATTTAGCGCTATTTTTATCTTGAAATTGATTCATATAAACTGTTGTTGGCTTCTTTGAATGTTCTGCTGCGAAATACAAATTTCAGAAGGACGTAAAAATATTTAAAAGATTGTCAACAAAAATTTAAATGACAGTTGTTATGCGAGATTCCATATTCGTTACAAGTTGAGACGTGTCTATTATTATATATTGACATTACATATTGAATCATTAGTTATTTTTTCCAAATATTTTCATAAATTGTGCAAGAATTTATTAATTATAAACAATAAATTTGTATACAATTCTGTTTACTGCTGATTTGACTTATCGTTATATCGTAAAAGCATACAGGAGTTCAGATTTAGCTGATCTTTTACCATTATTGCTATCAGTTTTGAAATATTGTAATTGCTTATCAATAATAACAATATCGATAATTATTATCGATAATAATAGACATGCTGCAACTTGTAACGAATATAGAACCTCGCACAACAACTGTCATTAAAATTTTTGTTGACAATCTCTTGAATATTTTTCCGTCTGTTTTGAAAATTGTATTTGATAGTGTTACGTCCTGAGTGGACCGAATTATAGTTTTGAAGGGATAGTACGCAGTTTCGAACCTACCGGCATTCACCGGCTACGGTTCGGGAAATTGAGGATCGTTTAAATAAAGGTTGTACCCTTTTATTGATAAAAATTTATTTATTTATTCAAAAATAGGAAACTGAATCAGATATTAAGGTTTACAGATATTATTTATAGAGCAGATATACGTGAGTGCATTTAACGCGATAAAAATATAAAAAATATAATATAATCTAATATTACCGAAATACAATCTTCTTTGGTGGTACACAATGTAGTAGGGGACGCTCGAGGTTTCTCAGGGATCCTTGAATAAACCTTGGTCTCCTCGTGTTGTAACTTTGGTTAATCCAATTGGTTCCCTCGTGTTGTACTTTGGTTAATCCAATGGTTCACTTTCAATGGCTCAAATAAACTTGGTTCAAAATTGTTGGACACTTCAATTGCAACTGCCTCTTAAGCAGAGTTGGGCAAATTTTATTTCGAATAACGAATAAGGGATAACGAATGAAGTCCCTGGATTTATTCGAGAATAACGAATAAGGATATCATTCGCCGAGAATTATTCGTAGCTTGCGAATAACGAATAAATCGTTATTCGTTATTCTCGAATAAATCCCGGGACTTTCATTCGTTATTCGTTATTCTAAATGACGAGAATAAATGCTGCTAATAAGCGCAGCCTTTATGGTTACGGGTAGGAACCGACACCCGACGCCAACACTCGAGTGACTCGAGGCCGAGCGCCGAGGCTCGAGGCTCGAGGCTTTTCGAGACGAGATCTCGGTTGACGATTGATGACATATACAATAGATAACTAAGTGACCGATCCTAGGTTCGGGACTGGGACCTTCGTTATCTTTACACACACATTTGTTGCCACGATTCTTCGCTTCACTCTCTCGTCTGCACTCACACATTTATTCATACACATACACGTCGCTGGTGCGTGGCGTGCGTGCCGCGTGCGATGTCGATGACGCGTGTCATTCGACACCATTATTCGCTGGGCTATTCGAATAAATTTTTATTCGCTGGGCTATTCGAATAAATTTTTATTCGCTGGGTTATTCGAATAAAAATTCATTCGAATAAAAATTCATTCGAATATAAATTTATTCGAATAATCCAGCGAATAAAAATTTATTCGCAATTTTTATTCGCTGGTTATTCGAATGAAATTTCATTCGAATAACGCCCAACTCTGCTCTTAAGGAGCTGAATCCTTTATTTATAGGGTAGCCAATTCTTTGTCTTTGAAGATGCTGGCTCAGGAGTAGGGGTCCTCATCATCCGATGTCATTCTTATTGATTCTCAGAATGTAAACCGAACTTTCATTGTGCAGTTTGAATTATCATAGCTTTTTCTCGTGGCAATATCTGATATCTCTTCTATTGAGTCTAAGGATGCAAACCGATCTTATTTATGCACTTCGCAGAAGGCTGAGTTGTTGATTTGGCATCCTGTTGATGCGTCACTATATTGCGCAGTTCGAATAATTTATATTATATGTGTGTATAATTATATATGTACCTATTTGATTGTTAACATGAATTTATTTAACGCTGATTATTTTATTGTTCTATTTCTAAGCTTACCTTTCTCGTGACATTATCGGATTTTGCAATAATTCTTTATTAGATTGATTAATCATTGGCGGTCGAACCACCGGACGTGACACCATCCCCCTTAGAAAGAAAATTTCCAAGGGAAATTTGTTGCAAGCTCCTGACAGTTCTTCCGAGTTCTGATGTGCTAGGGTCATTGGTACGAGGTAAGTTGTCGTTGGAGGTCGTCTTGTCAGCTGGTCGGGTCGTGTTTCTTTGCGTGCTGGTTCGATGAACCAGGAGGTGCTCAGCGAATTTCATGTGGCGTCGCACAAGGTGAAACTGCATCCGTATAATGAGTGCAGCTGATAATCTTGTATTATTGTGTCAGCAATTGTCTTTATAAATTTGAGTATTATAAAGACTGCTAATATTCTTGCACTGAACGATCCAATTGCAATGAATCCGTGTCAGAATTTTTCCGCTGCGTTTTCTGCTATTTTCTTCATTCATCATGTTCAGTTCTTCTGCTGATGTGAAGGGTCGTGTTACCGTGGAGTTGGCTTTCTTCCTACGGACATTGTACCTTACAGGTGCATCTTTTTGCACTGTTCTTCTGTTATCGGTTCTAGATATTCGCGTATCTCATTTTGCACCGCGGATATGTGAGAATGCATGCCACAATAGCTGATTGTTCTAGATATTATGACCTTGCATTGAATGATGTCTGCGTAGCTGTAATCCGATAGTTGTAGTAGCTGAATGAAGACTTCTTTCGTCCTTGTAGTGACGTGGTCGATGTTACAGTTGTCGATTGTTTTGAGAGATATGGTAGTCACGTTTAGGTGGTGTCCATTACAATCGTATCCGATAATGGCACGTGAGGGTTGTATCAACACGAGTACTAGCCAAAGGCCTAACATTTTTTTTCTGTAAGCGAACGTACTGTTCTTCTAATGCTAATGTACATTCTTATTGATTTGTCTTTTAATTTGTAAATAGGAGTTAATATGGAGATAGCGGAAAAGTGCCTGTTGAAGGTATTCTGAATAATTATTGTGTGAGTAAAAAAAAAATATTTTGTCTTGTTACTGTTCCATGACGGCATTCATCCGCTAGTTTGAGATAGAGTCATTCTTCGTTATTTTTACAAATAATATTATCGGTATGTTATTTTTAATGATAATGGTAGAAATATTCTACTATAGAAATTTTTTGTTTTATTAAATGGATTCATGATTCGATAGTCTAGCATTGGTGCTTATCTTATGTCAATTCTTTATTATTGTTCCCCTCAGGGTTACAATCCTTTATAGGTTCACACACCCCTATGGGCGGTCACCCATCTTTCGATGAGCCCCAACCAACATCGCTTAACCTCAACGATCACCATTCCCACAACACCACCGGTCGAGCCACCACTCGCCGGTGGTGCTTATCTTATGTTATAGTAGTATTTTCCTACCAAAAGGAAATCTTATAGTCTATTAGGTAATACGCATTTCGTGTAGGTATATATTTGTGTTTATTAATAGTAGGATATATATATATATATATATATATATGAATAATAATACGGTTAAAATGTATAAGGGTATAGAAGCTATATGATATGATATAATATGCGTGTGTATTTTGTTTATAGAATAATAAATTCGTGGTTCATGAATTTCAATTCGTCATTCTTTTAATACGTCCGTCGTTGTCTGTTTCTGTTGTCCTTCGTCGTATCGTATCGTTAGTTGGGTCTATGGTGTGCTAATTTTAATTTATTTATGTGTACCGTACGAGGGTTTCCGTTAATTATAATTTTTACATTTTGATTAGGTAAAATTTCTATTACTTCATGGGGTCCAGTATATTGATCGCTGAATTTGCCTTTTACTGGTTCTTTTAGCAAATATACGAGGTCTGTCACCTTGAAGTTCTGCGGGTTGATTTTCTGATCGTAGTAATATTTTGATCTTACTTTGGCGGCGTTCAAATTTTTAGCTGCTAACTGTTGTAATTCGTTTATGGTCATATGCAAATCTCGGAGGTAATCCGCGTAGGTGGGTTCTAAATTTTCTTTTATTGGATCTCTGCTAGTTGGTTCGCGGGCGATTTTCCCGTAAACCAGTTCGTGTGGGGAGAATTTAGTTCCTTCATGTACTGACGTATTATAGGAGAAAATGGCTAAATCTAGCCAGTGATCCCAATTGTTTGCGTTATTTATGTATTCTTTTAAATATTCCATTAGTACATGATGTGATCTTTCAATTGAGCCGTTGCTTTGTGGGTGGTATGCTGTAGTTTTATAATGTTTAATTCTAAATTTCTTTGCCACCAGGCTCATTAAGTTGGAGGTGAAATTTGTTCCTAGATCCGTTCAAATTGCTTTAGGAGCTCCAAATCGGCAAATGAAATTTTTAATGAAGGCGTCCGCGATATCTGTAGTTGTGGTTCGTGCCAAAAGTACTGCTACGGAGTATTTTGTTAATAGGTCTTGCATGGTCAAGATATATTTGTTTCTTCTTTTTGTTTCTGGTAGAGGCCCTACAATGTCGAGGCTGACCTTGTCGAAAGCTTTTCCTGGTGTGTCTGTTAATACCATAGGTTGTTTTGTTTTAATTCTTGTCAGCTTTCTTAACTGACATTCGCTACATGTACGGATAAAATTTTGGATGTCCTTCTTCATTCCTTCCCAAAAATATGATTGTCGAATTCGATGATAGGTCTTTGTTATACCTTTATGTCCACCTATAGCTGACACGTGTTTTTCTTCTATTATATCGAACCTATCGGCCTCTGGGGGTATTGTTACTTGACCTGTGCATATGGTTATTGTTATAGCTTTATTCCAAAATGCTTCTTTTAATTTATTCATGATGAATTTCCAAGGTATGTCTTCGATGTTGTTTGATTTCCTTATGCTGAATGAATTCAGGTTCATTTCTTCGACTACGTCTAGTCATGAGGCGATGCAGTTGACAATGTTTTCTGGTTCGATGGGAATACGTTTTTCTAGTTTAACCGGTAGAGCAATGGTATAGAATTTGTCTCGTGGTTGTAATCTAGCTCGTTCAAAAGTTAAGTCAACGAAAGTGTTTAATAGATTAGCTTCTTTTAGTTCCTCGCCTCCTTTGTCGATCGGATTACCGCTCATGTCAGCGAATATTACTTTGTGTGTTTTAGCCATATATAGTGGTTCGTGACTTTCTCGAATCTGCAAAACATTCTGTGGTCGTTGTATTACGCTGGGTAACGCTACTTGAGTATCTGCCAGATCAGGGATTTCAGACGGATGATTATTTTCTTCGTTAGGTATTGACTCCGTGTCATTATTATCGGATAAAGTTGGTGGTTGGTACTCTATTTTTATTTGTTTCTGTGGTTCAAATTTTCTTTTCTTTTGTGTTGTATCGTGTGGAGATGAATCTTCTGAAGTAGTAGTTGAGATTTTCCTCTTTCGTATTCGTATTAGTTCGTCGGGTTTTGTTCGTTTGCTATTTCTGTCTAATTCTACTGAGTCTTCCGAGGTGGTTGATAATAATCTTTTCTTAGTTGATTTTCTGGCCAAAGACTGTAGGGGTAGACAGGTTTCCGGAGGATTTCGGGATAATGCATCTTTTTTTTTTTTTTTTCGAGGAGGTAATCTCGTTACGGATACCCGGCCCCTCCCGAGGGGGAGTGGGCCGGGTTATGTGGGACTCCTCGGCTGGTGGGTGCAAGGCCGAGTATACCCACTAACACCTCCCCGTCCGTCCCTAGGCTCCTGGGGGCACCCGTGTTCCGCGCGCGCATTTCAATCCGGTGTGCCCCCGCCTTAGCATTCCTCCCTGGGTGGAGGACGCGGCCCCCACCCGAACCTACTCTATCCGAAGGCACCACGCAACGGACGACGCGGCGCCTTCCCCCCCATTTAGGCCGCCCGATGGACATCCGGGCCCCCGCCCAAAATGCCCAACGGCCCCCGGGGACGCCATTGGCAACCGAGTATAAGGAGACCATCGGTCCCCCGCCTCGAAATCACCAAGGGCGCCCCCGCCCGCGTTAGAGGCGCCGCAACGGAGGCACGCCGCCGGGGCGTGCCCTGCGTCGCCTCCTCCCACCCCTTCGGCCGGGATCGTGATAGCGCTCCCGATCCCGTTCCGCAGCCTCCTTCCGCAGCATTACTTGCTCGCAGAAGGAGGCGAACCACGCCCTCCACGCCCCCTCGCCACCAGCTGCCGCTGAGACGACAGTCGGAAGCGAAAGGTCATGGCCCACCGCGCGCCGCAGAGCACGGCCCCCCCCCCCCGCCCATGCCGGACACTCCTCCAGAGTGTGCTGCGCCGTTTCCCGCGGCTCGCCGCAGTGGTGACACGCCTCCTCGGCCTCCCTCCCGATGCGACACAGGTACACACCAAAGCATCCGTGCCCGGTCATCACCTGCGTCACACGGTAGGAGACTCTATGCCCCATCCATCCCCTGTTCCACCGGTCGAACACGGGGAGGATGGCCCGAACGGCCCGCCTCCCGCCCTCCTCCGTCCCAGGTAGGCTATCGCGCCATTCCCGGGCAGCGTTCCGTCGAGCGCGGCCCCTGAACTCCGCCACATCGAGCGCCACCCGATCCGGAGCCATCCCCCTCCGCCGGAGGTCCCTGGCGTACTCGTGTACGTCCGACAACACGCGGGCCTCCAGCTCGAGGGGGATAAGCCCCGACATCACCATCGCCGTCGCGTAAGAAATGGTGCGGTACCCCCGCACGATGCCAATGGCCAGCCTGCGCTCAATTCGGCGCAGCAGTGATCGCACACCACTACGCCCCCCGGCCAAGACATCGTACGACCACACAGGGGCTTCATACAGGACTAAAACCCGCACCACCACCGCGAACAGGCGACGCACCCGTCCACAGGGTCCCCCGAGATTCGGGAGAAGACGACCGAGCGCAGCGGTCGCCCTCTCCGCCCGGGGCGCCAGCGACTCGATATGGCGGCAGAAACGCCACAGGCCGTCGAGCTCGAGTCCCAGGTACCGCATCTGAGACCCGACCTCGACCACTCCCTCCCCCACGGCGATCCAGCACTGGGGAGGTGCCGCCAGCCGGGCCGGGTGGTAAAACCACATGGCCCTGGTCTTAGCGACGGACACCTCTAGGCCCAGAGACCGGATCGCACGTACCGCGCGCCATGCGCCGCGCTCCGCCAGGCAGACGGCCTCCGTCGTGTACCTCCCGGCGGCAAGCACCAACGTATCGTCGGCGTAACACGTTAGGCTAACACCGGGAGGCATCCCCTCCCGCAGCACGCTGTCGTACGCGAGGTTCCACAGCAACGGGCCCAACACCGAGCCCTGTGGAACCCCGCGCACGACGCTCCTGCGAATCATCCGGTACCGGCCAGGATACTCTATGCTCCTGTCGGAGAGATAGTCCCCGATTACCCTCCTAAGGTACGGAGGCACCTGGTGGAAGACCAGGGCCTCCGAAATTCTATCCCAGGGGACGGTGTTGAACGCGTTAGCGATATCCAATGAAATCGCCAACGCAACACCGCCCCCCCCCCTCGTACAGGCCTCCGAGAGAGCCCTCACCCGCCGAATTGCGTCGACGGTGGAGAGGCCCCCCCGGAAGCCGAACTGCGCGTCACTAAGATCGGGGACTCCTCCCCCCGACAGGTGCCGGACGAGACGCCCCACAAGCACCCGCTCGAATAGCTTCCCCGCCTCGTCCAGCAAACAAATTGGCCGGTACCCACAGGGCGAGTCCCGGGACTTGCCCGCCTTTGGAAGGAGGACCAGCCTGCCCGACTTCCATAGTGGGGGGAACACTCCCTCCCTCAGGCAACTGTTGAACAGCCGCCTGAGTTCGGGAGCGAGCCCCCCCTCCAAGGCCAAGACCAACGCGCGGCCCGACACCCCGTCAGGACCCGGGGCCTTGCGGCCCACCCGCCGCGTCCTGGTCACCGCCTCCCCGAGCTCGCCGGCTGACACCTCCCACTCCGCGGACCAGGAGAGAGGCTCCCGGTCCGGATGGAGGCGGCGTCGCTGTCCCCCCTCTCGCGGGAAGAGGGACGTCACCACCCCCTCGAGTAGGGGAGGGTCCATCGATTCCGTCAGCGGGGGCGCCCACGCGCGCAGCTTGTTCATGACAAGGTTATACGGCCGCCCCCACGGATCCGCATCCACCGTGCCGACGAGCTCCGACCACGCGTCAGCCTTGGCCTTCGCGATGGCCCTCCGGAGAGTCCCGAGTGCGACTCGGTACCCCCGGTGGAGCCTCGCCTCCTCGTCGTCGCGCCTCCTGCGCGCTCGGCCATACCGGCGCCGCGCGGCATTGCAGGCACGCCGAAGCTCCGCAATGCCCGCGGACCACCAGTATGCCGCCCTTTTATGGTCGGACCGGCTCCGGGGTACCGCGGTGTCACACACCGCCGTCATCACCTCCCGGAGCCGCTCCGCCCCGCGCGCCGGTGCCTCCCCAGCCGGCTGGCCCCCCCCCCCCCCACGTTACCGCGGCGACAGCGGCCCGGAACAGGTCCTCGTCCAACCTATTCCACGCCCATCGCGGCCGTCGGTCCGCCTGGCCCCCGGGATAATGCATCTGCATTAGCGTTAGCTCTGCCTTCTTTATATTGAATATTATAATCGTATTCTGATAATTTTAATTTCCATTTCCATAATCTGGAGGTCGGATCTTTGATGGAGTGTAGCCAAATTAATGGTTTATGATCGGTAATTATATTGAAAGTGCGGCCGTATAAGTATGGTCGAAAATGGGATATGCAGTAAACGATTGCTAAACATTCCTTTTCTATGGTTGAATATTTTTGTTCGGCTATATTCAGCAAACGAGAGACGTATGCTACGGGGAGATCTTTTCCAATTGGACCTTGGCTGAGTACTCCTCCGATAGCATATCCTGATGCGTCGGTAGTGAGGTTAAATGTTTTTGAGAAATCTGGGAATTGTAATATAGGTTTGGTTGTGAGTGCTTTTCTTTAAAATCAGAAATGATTTTTCTTGTGTATTCTCCCATTTGAACGCGACATCTTTTTTTAATAAATCTGTAAGAGGTTTGGCGGTTGCTGAAAAATTTGGTATAAATCTTCGATAATATCCGGCCAATCCTAGAAATTGTTTAATGTGCTTTGCGTTTTTTGGTTTAGGAAATTTTTGTACCGCTTCGATTTTTTTTGGATCGGGTTTTAATCCGTTTTCACTGATTATGTGTCCTAAATAGTTCACTTCGTGACGCAAGAATTCGCATTTATCCGGTTGCAATTTTAATTTTGCTTTGCGTAGTCGATTCATTAATTTGTTGAATTTAATTTCGTGTTCTTGTAAGGAACTTGAATATATTACTATATCATCAAGATATACAAACAATTCAGATCCTTGAAGTCCTGCCAGCACACTGTTCATCAAGCGCTGAAATGTGGCTGGAGCGTTCTTTAAACCGAAAGGCATTCTTTTGAATTGAAAGTGCCCATAGGGTGTTGAGAAAGCTGTTTTGCGGGCGTCTTCTGGTGCCATTTTAATTTGGTGAAATCCAGAGGCTAAATCGAATGTGGAAAAATATTTGGCACTTCCAAGTTGATCTAAAATTTCTGTTATATTGGGCAAGGGATATGCATCACCAATAGTTTTTTCATTTAAATTTCGATAATCGATTACAAGACGCCATCGTTTGTTTCCTTGAGAATCTGGTTTCTTTGGTACAATCCATACTGGCGAGTTATAGGGTGATGTTGATGTTTCGACTATATCTGTTTCTAGTAATTCCTGTACTTGTTTATTAATTTCTCCTTTATGGATTGGAGGGAATCGATATTGTCTGGTATTTATTGGAATGTCATCAGTGGTGTGTATTTTATGTCGTAGCACATCAGTGCCTTCGAGGGATTCTCCGGGAATGTGGAATCTGTCTTGATTTTGTTTTATTAATTTCGTAACGTTTTCCTTCTCTTCCATGTTTAGGTGATCTAGTCTTAGTAATTCTAACACATCTTCGAATCTATTATGATTACTTACTGCTGCCGCAAGGCAAGATTTGACTTGTTGATTGGTAACTTCTTCAAAAGGGTCCAACTTTATCATGGGTACATCGAAGACATAATCCTTTAATGTAGCGTTCGTTATTCTCAGGTGGGCTCGCCCTTTGTTATTGGTGACCACTGTTTCTCCAAGAAATATTCCCTTCTCTTCTGGAATTCGGGGAATATAGCCTTGTTGTAGTTCTGGATTGACTATATTCATTGTTATTGGGATAGATGTTCTCTTAGGAACGATTATTTGTTGAGGTTCGAAGAATGGTATGTAGGTGGTTCCACATTTTATGTGTTGTAACGTCGTCCCTTTTTCGCCGCTGGTCAGGGCGGGAAGCGGGGACGACTCCGGGAATTTACGGGCACGTAGGCCGGGCCGCGCTCGGCCGTGACGATGCGCGGTCCTCCCGGTACAAAGCGATCTCGAGAAATTCCCCGGAAAATTACGCAAGATGAAACTACGTGATATGAGAGCCTTCTGCTCGGGCGCCAGGCACCGGAGGGGTGCCACGCGAAATCCGCGGAGGGAATCTTCGAGATACGCGGGACGACGGAGGACGCGAAAGGGTCCACGGGTTCGGACACGGGATAGCGGTGACAGCCCTCACGGCGGGGCGGATAGCGCAGGTTGTAATAACGAGAGACGGATTCGGCTCTATTCGGTCTTTATTATAAAATCGGGGGTTTCCAAGCACGCGGCCACGAGGCCGCACCCGAGAGCCCGCGCTCTTCATACAGAGTTGCGAAAAGGTGGAAGGTTCGCCGCGCGTGGTCTTTCGCTAAAACAATGTTATCCGCGCTGGTACGGTAATCCGGTACGATGTTCCGTTCGTCGGAACGGAATTTAGCGGCGCGCGGATGATCGGCGCGTTTGCAATGGGACTGTCGCGGTTTTTCCTTCGCCACGGAAATGCGTAATACTTGAACGGTGTTCGGAATAACGAAAATAATATTATGCGCTACGATCGATCTCAGAACCTATTACGACTGTGACGGATCACCCCGAGGAAGACGTCGCGAAGGGCAATCTACCGATTATCGAAAAACGCCGACGGTTCGGCGAAAAGTATTTAGCTCGAGACGGCCGCCCGTCTCGGCTCGCGAACCCTGGAGAACGCGACGGGAAAACCCGCCTCGTTCTCCCGCGAAATCGTCGAACCAACTCGCGAGAATAAAACGCCCCTGGAAGGGCCGAACAGAAGAAGGACCACTGCGTGGACTTACCGTGTCAGTAGTTCGGGACAGTGGTGGTTAATTATCCGAAATTTCCTCTCCCCGTATCGGTGCCTCTCGTTACAGCTCTTGTTCCTGATCTTCGGAAAAACTCTCGCGGCCGGCTTATCGGGACGCGGTGTCGGATACTCGGGACCCACGGGGCACGAACGCGATACTTTGGGCGCGAAATTCGGGATAGCTCGAGAAACCGTATCCGGACGGAAGATACCACGACAGTGATCCTTCGGAATTCGTCGTTCGGTCGCGAGGGCTAGCGTATCCCCACTCCTCGTCCTAGTGCCGATTTTTCCCTAATGGGGCGCGCCTCTCGCGAGTTTCCGGGAATACAGGATCGTATACTCGAGGGGTCCGCGGGCCCGGAACCCCCTTGGGAAATTATTCCCCGGATCGCTAAAAGAGACAGATTCGCAGTCTGTCCCGATGGGTCCGCTTACACCACCCCCGCCGGGACCCCTTTCAAGTGGCTGAGGTGAGGCGGCGGCAGGACCGCGACAAGGTGTCTGGATGTTCGGCAAGGGGGGTCCTCGTCCTGCAGCTCGCCTCCAGGTGTCTCGTCCCATCCGTCGAAATTACCGGTACCGGATTTCCTGGTTCTTCTGGCCCGTGGCCGTCGAGTATTCCTGCAAGTGGGCCATGCTCGGCGCGCGGAAATTCGTTATTTCTTTATCCCGGTGTGATTCTAACTTTCCTCGGGGAGCACTTCCTGCCCGTTCAAACAGTCGTAATCGGCGCCAACGGCAGCCCGGTCCCTACGCCACTCGCGGAAATACGGTGAAGTGACGTCGAAAAATTTGCAACGTCACAGTGTTTCTTAGAGTAATCGACATTTGCTTGATTATTTTGTAGAAAGTCGGATCCTAAGAGTCCGCATTGATCTATCAATATTCGGTTGCTAACAACATGGAATGTTACTTGATGGCCTGCTATCCTGATTGATGCCGTCCCTAGGGTGGCCAGGACTTCAGCCGATATTCCTCGAATATTTATAGCCTTATTTGTGTCGATTTCTTCCTGGTTTGTTTCTATTTCTTTGGTTTGATCTATCTTCAGGGATTCTTCCTGTTGGAGGTCGTTGGATTGATCGTCTTGCGGGTTGATTTTCATTACGGAGCGGCGCTCTGTGGGTTTTGCTCCCTTGGGTGCGCCACTGGTCCCTGGGGAGACCCTCTCGTTTCCCGACTTTTGTTGGGAATAGGGCACTATCTCACCTGATTCCACCTTTGATTTAAATTTATAACAATCTTTGATTGCGTGTCCGGTCTTTTTGCAGTAATTGCAAGTGACAGGTGGACCATCTGTTCTGGGTCGATCATTATTATCTGTTTGTTGATTGGTACTCAAGTTGCTGTCCGGATTCCTGTTATTTTGATAAGAATTATTGTGATGGGAGGGAGGGTCGGAGCGCCAGCGCGATCCGGTATAATTATCTCGCCTCAGAGGGGCCTGATATCTGTTTGAAGAAACTTGATATCCTTGTTGCTGTTGACTCGCGCTTCTGTAGTACGCTCCGACTCGTTCTTCTTCATATCGGATTTGTTTCGAGATTTAATTGCAATCTGATGTGAATTTCTGATGGTAACCCCTTTGAAAATGCTTCCATGACATCGAGGTCTATATTTTTTTGTAATCCTTCCGATATTTCTCCGTATATGCTGCGTTCTCCATCCAGAATAGCAAGTTGTAGATTTTTTACGCGACTTATATAGTTCAAAATATTTTCATTAGGTTTTTTAAAAATGTTTCCTAATTCGCCCTTATACTGATTAACCGTCTTTTGGGGTCCGAACATAAGTTTTAATTTTGTTCCAAATTCTTCTAGGGTGTCTATGTTAGAGTCTTCGATGGCAATAAATGCATGTCCTCTGAGTTTGTTTGTTAATAATTTAATCAAATGTGGTTCCATATCCGGTAGGAGCATTGCTTTAGCTCTTTCACATGCTCTTAAGAATTGAAATATAGAGGGTTTATAACCATCGAACACTGGTACTGTTTCTAACGCGTCTTTGATTCGTATTGGGTAGCCTAACTGTTCTGTCAGTCCGAGTGTCGGTTTTTCTGGAGTCGTTTGTTGGATTTTAATCGGTGTCGTTTTTCTATGTATTGAATATAATGCATCTTGCATATCTGCTACTTGTTGACTTAATTCTCGAAATTTATTGCCAAGATCGGCTATAAAATCGTTACTTTCTTGGGCCTTTTTTATTTGTTCTATAGCCATTTTTAATATGTCTGATTCAGGTCCAGGTAATTTAGATCCGTCACCACCGGGATTTGCCATTATAGGTTTTATGAGAAGCTATAGGTAAACTGTATTTTCCAATCCTCAATTCTGCGTTCTATCCCACCGCTGTCACCAAAATTTGTTACGTCCTGAGTGGACCGAATTATAGTTTTGAAGGGATAGTACGCAGTTTCGAACCTACCTGCATTCACCGGCTACGGTTCGGGAAATTGAGGATCGTTTAAATAAAGGTTGTACCCTTTTATTGATAAAAATTGATTTATTTATTCAAAAATAGGAAACTGAATCAGATATTAAGGTTTACAGATATTATTTATAGAGCAGATATACGTGAGTGCATTTAACGCGATAAAAATATAAAAAATATAATATAATCTAATATTACCGAAATACAATCTTCTTTGGTGGTACACAATGTAGTAGGGGACGCTCGAGGTTTCTCAGAGATCCTTGAATAAACCTTGGTCTCCTCGTGTTGTAACTTTGGTTAATCCAATTGGTTCCCTCGTGTTGTACTTTGTTTAATCCAATGGTTCACTTTCAATGGCTCAAATAAACTTGGTTCAAAATTGTTGGACACTTCAATTGCAACTGCCTCTTAAGGAGCTGAATCCTTTATTTATAGGGTAGCCAATTCTTTGTCTTTGAAGATGCTGGCTCAGGAGTAGGGGTCCTCATCATCCGATGTCATTCTTATTGATTCTCAGAATGTAAACCGAACTTTCATTGTGCAGTTTGAATTATCATAGCTTTTTCTCGTGGCAATATCTGATATCTCTTCTATTGAGTCTAAGGATGCAAACCGATCTTATTTATGCACTTCGCAGAAGGCTGAGTTGTTGATTTGGCATCCTGTTGATGCGTCACTATATTGCGCAGTTCGAATAATTTATATTATATGTGTGTATAATTATATATGTACCTATTTGATTGTTAACATGAATTTATTTAACGCTGATTATTTTATTGTTCTATTTCTAAGCTTACCTTTCTCGTGACATTATCGGATTTTGCAATAATTCTTTATTAGATTGATTAATCATTGGCGGTCGAACCACCGGACGTGACAATAGCAAAAGGTTCAAAGAAGCCAACAACTGTTTATATGAATCAAATACAAGATAAAAATAGCGCTAAATAGGTATTTCAATTTTCAACAACAATTACTAATATTTTGTTTACTATCAATAAATAAAAGTTTATTTATATAAATTGAAAAAGCATTTATTCAGATTTAAATGAGTATAGAAACAGAAAGCACTGTATTTAAACAGAGATGAAATATTCTGGTTGAATTAATAACTAATTCCACCAAATAATACAGTGATTATTAATAATCACTTTTTTATTAATTGTCTGCCATTAAAAGATCAGTACCTAATATGAAACACAGGATGTAATAAATAGTAATATTTTATGTATTTAATAAATTAATTAAAAAGTCATACGCAATACATGTAGGATTCAGAATGTAGACAGTCTTAAGGAAAGAAATGATATATTGATACACATTATATGTGTACATCGATCTGTTCGTTCTCACTTCCAAAGATTATAACTACTGACTATTTAGTCCTTGCCCCTCGCAATTATACTTTTCTGATAGGGACTGAAACTGTTCTGCAAATAGCTGTTTCAAACTGTTACATATATAACAGTTCTGACTGAAACAGTTATCGGGGATCTCATTTACATATTTTACCTGAACTGTTGTTAGGGTGTTGTGCACTCCGAGTGTACAGTAAAGGTAATGCAATTCATAGTACAAAGAACATTGGTTTTTCCAAGCCTGCCGGTGAATAGCGGTCGATCAGTCGGTGCACTTGCAATTAGCTACCTGAATCACCGAACGCCGCATCCTTCGTCGGTCTTACCTGACCGCAATTTTTTAGGCTCCGCAAAATTAAAAAACGAAATTTAGAAGGGGAAGTATCGAAGTAACACTTTTTAACAATTATTGAAAAAACTATTATATATAACTTGTGACGTTGCAAATTTTGCGACGTCCCGGGTTCGCCTACCCCTGAGGATCGAAGGGACCGGGCTGCCCCTTTTGGCGCCGACTTCGACCATGTGAGCGTGGGTGTTCCCCGAGGAAGCAAATGATCGATCCGATATCGATTATTAACGAATCTTTCGCGTGCTGAGCGTGGCAAGTTTCAGGGAAATAGCGGCAGAGGCACTCGACGAAATACGGCCAAGGCAAGGAGAGTAGGAAAATCCGGTACCGGTGCATTGGGTGATAGGATGAGGAAACGCACTCAGGCCGGACAACCTGGAGGCGCGCGGCAAGAAAGAAGCCCTTACGAACAACGGCGATAGGAAAGGATCGCCCTAGATCTGCTGCCGCCTCCCCTTAGGATTAGAATATGGGCTTCGACTAAGGGAGTGCCTCCGCCTCATCGGGTCAGAGAGAAACTGACCTCTTGGTGATTCCGCGATTTCGCAGAAATTATCGCGGGGGTCCGGGGCCCAGGGACCCGTCGAGAATGCGCCCCTGCTTTCCCGGAAACTTGTAACTAGCGAGCCCCATTAGGAGAAAATCGATACTAGCGCGCGAGAGTGGGGATACGGAAGTCCTCGCGATCGCGCGACGAAAATCGAAGGACCACTGTCGTGCGACCACGCGTACAAGATTCTCGTGCCGTTGTGCGCTCGTTTTCCCACTGCTATCGTATCGAGAAGGGCCGCGATTAAAACTTGGCGAGTCCTCGCGAGTACGCGGACGTGAATATCGAAGCTCGCGCCGGAAAAGTGCTACCTGGAGGAAGCCGGAAATTATCGAGCCGACGGCCCCTGAGAATCCGAAGCCGAGCAGTGGCAGAGCAGCGAGAGCCGTATCGAGTATACGGTAAGTCCACGCAGTGGTCCCTCCTTCTTTTGATCTCTCCCGTCGGGAGAAAGATTCGTGCAAGTTGGTTCGGGAGGTTATCGGGAAATTTAGTGGGAATTTCGTGGGAGAACGGGACGGCTCACCTCGTCGAGGCGTAAGCAGCCCGCCGCGTTCTCCACTGTTGGTGGGCCGAGACGAAATTCGTCCCGAGCCATTAGTCTCGCTCCGAACCGTCGGCGCTTTTGGAGAATTTCGGGAAAGTTCTAGTAGGATATCTTTCGGGAAGTCTTCCTCGGGGAAACGCCGTCGAAGTTGTAGCGTGATCGATCGCCGATCGTATTCTCGAGATTTCGGCGTATTGTTCGACACGATTAGAACACCGTATTGCGACGTAGATCCGCGACAGTCATTGTATCGCGCCGTCCACCTGCGCTCCGCGAAATATCGCCCATTGGGGCCCTCAGCGTACCGAGAAACTGTACGCGCGCGGACACTAAATAATATCGACCGACACGCGCCGCGAGCAGACCACCGGCCGCAAAAGTGTACAAGAGCGCGGGCTCCGGGAGCGGCCACGTGGCCGCGCACCTGTATTTATCGAGAAATAAATACCGAATCGAGCCACAGTGTCTAACACGTTCTTTTGCCCTACGCGATCCGCTCTGCCGTGACGGCTATCCTCGATCCCCCTGTGTCCGACCCTTGGACCCGATTCGTGCCACCTTCTATCGCGGCGTCTCGAGGGTGCCCTTCGCGTATTGTGTGCGGCACCCGTCCGGTGCCTGGCGCCCGAATATCCAACAGCTGATTTCGTGAGAACCAAGGTTGACCCTCGAGATAGCCCTTTGTACCGGGAGGACCGCGTATCGTCACGGCCGTGCGCGGCCCAGCGTCCACGCCAGTAAATTCCCGGAGTCGCCCCCGCTTCCCGCCTCAACAAGCGTGGGAAAAAGGGACGGCGTTACGAACTATAACATTCAGAACGAATAACATTCAGTTATTATTCGCTATCCGACTCATTCTCAGTGCTTTCAATGTGATCCCCATCCACGTTCTTGGAAGAACAATCTCGATCTATCTTTACATTCATATTACTTTTCGAATAGGTATAAAACATATAGTAAAAGCAAATTAGGAATAAATAAAAATCATTGACATATAATTATTGCAAAATTGTATTATGCATGGAAATGATTATTATATGATTATTAATAACAATTTCTATCCTCATACGCATTCTATAGAAAAGGAATGTATTTCATATCGTGATATACACGAATATTGAATTTTTTCATTAAATTCCGCACCGTGACTGCGTCCGTATTGGCAGAGATTTCTAACTTTTGTCTGTGGCCTGTTGCCTGCCTGTGGTCGACACGCTTCAGCATTGGTATCTCAGGGGTGTAGAGGGGAGTGAACGGTTCTGGGGTTCTGGTAGCAAATGACACGATTTTCGGCACTTGGCCTTTGTTGCAAGCACCCCGAACGCCTCTGAAGCGGCCAACGGACACGCTCAGCTCTTATGGGCGACGATTTTGGGCGCCCAAACAACTTCGGCATCTTGCCTCTCTTGTTTGGGGCGACCCTAAATCTTCGGATAACTTTTGCCAGCTCAACGACACGGCCGACGACACCCGTTGAGTGCCGAACGTCGGAGACCCAGAGACTGACAAACAGCCTACAATGTAAGCAGGTGGAGAATCGAGCATTATTGGCAATTTGAACTTTTATATTTTTAATCAAAATAATATTGTTAATACGAATAAGTTGTAGAGCTTATCCGGATGAAAATGAGTCCAAACACGACATCGTTTGGACCATCTTCAATATATGATCGTAATTTTTATCGTAACATTAGGTATCAATGCAAATAATTTTTTATCTAAGTAATGCCCAGCTCTGTTGAGCCCATCATGAGTGACCCAAAAGAAGGCATGTGGGGATGTTTTAAACGTTTCGGATTATCTGGTAGGAAAATGTTTCCAACAACAGTTAATCGATACTCAGTCATCTATAAATTCCAACAGAAAAACGTTACAAAATATTTTGTTTAAATAAAAAATTATGGTCATCTTAATTTTTTAAGTAAATATAGAACTAAGTATTTTTTATTACATATTGTTGTAGTTGATGTTAAGACGAATCTTTTATTTATTGTTAACATATATAGTAATAATTGTTGTTCAAATTTCAAACATAAATATAAAGCTTGGCTTAGTAGTTTTTAGTAAGTTATTAAAATATTCGTTTTGTAATGTTCATGAAAATTTTCATAATAACCACATGCTATATAATGAACATATGATTTATATAACAACACTCTTATTTATTTCTTTTCTTATTGTTCAAAGCAATGAAGATAATTAATAATAGGAACAAAATTATGTCATCCTATAACATGAAATTTATAAAGTACATATTAATATTTGGCTGTTTACAACATTTCGAATTTTGCAGTTAAACATATTCTTTATTGTACGTACAGCTCCATTCATTTGTTATTTATACCCAACATAAAGTTTAGCTAATCCTAATCGAAATTAGTATTTGAAATCGTTGAAGCGTTTTAGAAAACAATATTCTATTGTATTCGCGAGACTGTAGTGACTATATATATAGCTTGTAACCGTTTATTTCGTCTTTAACGCTTCCGAGCGGCCGAGGCTGCCGTAGCACACCTACAGTCTGCCGAATACTCGGGTGTATGTACGTGTGACGGCAAGTACGAGGCCTCACCCACCCAGCCAATCCTGAGGATCACACCCGTCGTCACTATCCAGTGGGTTCGGGTGTTTTCCGGTATTGGTGGAGTGCGTTCAGCTGCACGAGACCTGTGACCGATTGGTCGCTCACTATGCGTGATCGGCGATGATCACACTTCTTTAATCAAGGGACGGTTACCACCCTTGGATAGCTCGGTTCGTGCCTGGGAGACGGAGAGGTTCTATCTACTTTTAAATCAATCGGATATGATGTGGGAGGTAGAACGATAGTATATTTTATCCTTAATGTTTTACAAATATATATATGCGTTCGCGTGACGCAATACTATTTTGACTTTATAAACTACGCCTTGATCTCCACCCCTTCGTGTGAGTCCGCGTGATATAATATTATTTAAATTCTATAACGCTAATTTCGTTAAACTCTATTATGTTATATATATATATTTTTAATCACCACCGTGGTGGCACACCCGCTATGTTATATATTCCTCTACGCCCAGATATTTCGGCTCGGTGTCCCGCTTCGCGTTCGGTACGTTCTACGATTTCGCGACGGATTTATTTCGACGGGTTTGAACGCGTCACAATTTACTCGAGTGACGGTGGGCCGTCGCAGCACACTTGCACTCGGCTGACTTCTCAGGGAGAGTACAAGTGTGGCGTCGCGTACAAAGCGTCTGTCACTCTTCCGACCCTGAGGATCGTATCGATCGTCACTTGAAGTGGGTTACGATACTTTCCGGTATCGGGGAAGTGGCTTCAACCGTACTAACCCGTACGCGTATCACGACGCGATACTCGTGATTGCCGGAGGGCCGTCGCAGCACACCTGCACTCGGCTGATTTCTCAGGAAGAGTACAAGTATGGCGACGAGTACTAAGCGTCTGTTACTCTTCCGACCCTGAGGATTGCATCAATCGTCACTTTCAGTGGGTTATGATGCCTTCCGGTATCGGGGAGGTAACTTCTACCGCACTAACCCTTACGGATACCACGACGCGATATTCTCGAAGATGAAATAACACTCGGGATTGACACGTTATCCTCGTCTCGTCACCTCACTTGGATTTATTATAATAATTATCTGCTGTCGTGCGGTTTGCACGACCAGCTCCTCGGTTTGAGGTGTTCGCGAGGCGAGGGCAACGTAGTCGGTTTGACTATATCGTTCCCGAGTCGGTTTGACTCTCACCGCCGCGTACCGAATTTATGGGATCTTCCCGGATCTGCGTGTTCGCCCGATCGCGCCTAGACGTAGAGTGTTGGATCTATGACTCGCATCGACCTCCTTCGATCGCTATCGAGTGGGGATCGACGCGTGCGCATACTAATTAGTGGGAGATCCTGCGATCCTTTGTTACGACAAGGATAGCAGGACGACGCGGAACGCTGTGGTGGGGCCCCGCGTTACTCAGGCAACGCGTCGCTTGATCGATATGTAATCGATACGGTTACAAGCTATTTTTAATTTAAATTTCTACCACTAAGGACGCTGTCAGCAAATTTTAGTTCCAGTTGGTAATACAGGATGTGACACGGAAATGGTACGGGGGGTTACGTGACCCCCCAAAAAGTGGCCACGCAAATGCATTGGGTGATAGCTCTATCCTATACCTCGTCGGTGGTTACATTCCCACTATACTTCGTTTGTACTTTCCACCGTTTCGCGCAGCTTAAATGGTCGCGAGAGGCGCTGCGAACCTCACAACTCCCACTCCACCATCCACTCTCCACTGTGAGTTTCATATACGCAGTGTACAGGGTGTAACAAAATTTAGTGTCATGGTTTTGACAGATGGTTGTACACCTTCGGATCGGTGGAGATTTGTTGAAAGAAATTGCCGCAAAATTGATTTTGACCTTGAAATTCAAGGTCAAATTTTTTATGCTTGTATCGCATTCTACTCACCATGGGGACTAAACTTGTCAAAGGAACCGTAGGTCGCAACTCAACCGTTCTCTTATAAAACAATGTTAAATATTTTAACGTCGTTTTCCGTTATCTGAAATGTTTCGAAGTCGATGGATAGGACGAAGACCTGCACCTCATTTGTGGCCGCCACGTTCCCCAGACCTTACGCCTCTTGACTTCTTTTTGGGGGAGCAGTGAAGCATATTGTGTTAACCGGACAGGACCTCCAATAAGAACTATGCAGCAATTAAAATCACGAATTGAAGACGCTTTTCACCATGTGCAGTCTATACCGAACATTTACGAAAAAGTTCGCAAAAATTTGGAAGAAAGACTAAGGATCTGTTTGCGTAATAATGGTGGCCATATCGAAGCCGGTGATCAAGCACGACTATTAAGAGCGATAAACCTTGATGGTTCTATTCTATGGCAAAGAACGAGAAACCCGAGGAACGGAAGACGACGTTAAAATATTTAACATTGTTTTATAAGAGAACGGTTGAGTTGCGACCTACGGTTCCTTTGACAAGTTTAGTCCCCATGGTGAGTAGAATGCGATACAAGCATAAAAAATTTGACCTTGAATTTCAAGGTCAAAATCAATTTTGCGGCAATTTCTTTCAACAAATCTCCACCGATCCGAAGGTGTACAACCATCTGTCAAAACCATGACACTAAATTTTGTTACACCCTGTACAGTAATGAAACGAATTAGCATGAAATGCTACTGAACACTAAATAGACAATACTGTGCGAACACGCGGTATCATTTCAGTGCCACTGCGCGCATGCTCCGTGCACTGAGAAGGCAGCGTACGGAGTAGGAATACCAGCAATCAGGGTGAAGAAGCGCAGCTACGAACGAAAACTGGTCGAAACGCGGTGGCAATCACTCGTGGAACAAAGTTGTTACGTATTTGTCCTTGCTTTGACAAATGCGCTGGGATGGTGTGAAATTGAGAGGAATGCTAGTGATGAAAAGAATGAAATGAATGATTGCGAGATTTGATAGGTATGATTGGAAGTGAGTAAAGGTGAAACGAGTGGACTGTATGATTGAATTGAATGGAAGACGGATTTGCAATAAATTAATTGTAATTTCACTGTAAGATGTACAAGATTGTCAGGCTACTTATATTGAAACAAATAAATGATGATGAAACAAAAGCACAGAAAGTCTTAATCGAACACCTGCTTACGTAACGCACAGCTGAGCTAAAGTTTTGCGAAAAGAGAGAGAGTCAAGGCTCTCTCTCGGTTTTATTGGCTCGACCCTTCGGGAAGTTCGTCACACGCAGATGTTTCCGTTTTGACATCGAGAACATTCCAGAAGGATCGAGCCTGGATTCCGCGAATCGCGTTATCGGGATTTCGCCCGCGCGAGCCTCGATGCCAGATGCTCTCCACCTGTGTTCGAGCGCGTGTGCGCGGGACGCTTCGTCATTGGCAGTTACTCGGCCGCGATCGGTGAAGCGACATGGCGTCCGCACGCGCCAATCTCAAACATGCCGCCCGCCTCGACTTGTCGAATTTCCAAGCATGCGAACGGTAGTGATTTTAATTGAATTGTTTCGGTAATGTACAGCAGTGATTTGAATCAGTGAACTGGGATTTACAACATAATGCAAGGTTAAGTGCAGTCAAATACAGTCGCCGCGTGCTAAGAAGAATGTCTGAATTAACTTCGAGGGCGCTGGAGTGGGAGGCCACGTCGGCTGGCCTCGTGAATGAGCGGCGCTTGCGCTCAACGATTGCACGCGTACTACGCAGTTGTAGAAGATCTTCGTTCGTGAATGGATTCTCCGCGTGTTACAATGAATCGACTCGGTCAATGATCGTTTTCGTTGATCGGCAGCACTATTAATTTATGGATCGGTCTTACAAATTCGGACGCGGAGGTGGACACGGTGACAACCCGAGTTTTTCCGTCGCTTCCGGGATGCACTTCCTTGACTCGTGCAAGCGGCCATCGAGCTGGTGGCGTCGATTCGTCGCTGAGGATGCACAGGCTGCCTTGAGTGATGTTTTCCTGGGGTCGGCGCCATTTTGATCGTGAGGTGAGTCCGTGCAGATACTCTCGTTGCCATCTCAGCCAAAAGTGATCCCTCATTTGGCTCACAAGCTGCCATCGAGTGAGTCTGTTAACATTCTGGTCAAGCAACGACGGTTCCGGCAGTGCATTCAACGGGGAGCCTACAAGAAAATGCCCTGGAGTTAGTGCGGCTAAATCGGACGGGTCATCGGAGAGAGCGGCCAGCGGCCTTGAATTAAGGCAAGCCTCGACTTGAGTGAGAAGAGTGGTCATCTCCTCAAATGTTAGTCGAGTCTCTCCTATTGTTCTCCTCAGGTGGTGTTTGGTGGACTTGACGGCTGCCTCCCAGAGTCCACCAAAGTGAGGCGCTGCTGGTGGGTTGAAATGCCACTGCGTGCGTAAATTGCTCATCTCCTCCCTCATGTGTTTGTTTTCTAGGCTGTTGGCGTTGAACAGGCGGCGCAGCTCTTTGTCAGCTCCTGTGAAATTGGTTCCGCAGTCACTATACAAATGTGCACAGAGACCCCGCCTTGAGATGAAGCGCCTGAAAGCCGCCAGAAATGCCTCGGTGTCGTAGCTGGACACGACTTCGAGATGGACAGCCTTCGTCACCATGCAGATGAAGACAGCAAAGTACGCCTTGGTTGCCTTCTGACCACGCCCTGGAGATGTCCGCACCCAGATTGGCCCAGCGTAGTCCACTCCGGTGGTATGGAATGGTCGAGCCGGAGTGACGCGGTGCTCAGGTAATTGACCCATCATCTGCCTGCCTGTTTCCGCCCGCCATCTCAGACAGGTGACGCATTTGTGGATCGCTGACTTGACCCTTGAACGTCCTCTAGGTATCCAGAACCTTTGGCGTATGGCTCCCAACGTCGCTTGCACCCCGCCATGCAGCGTTTTGAGATGGCTGTGAACAATGAACAGTTGGGTAAAGGCAGATTCAGGAGGCAGGATTATTGGATGGGTTTCGTCTGCATTCAGGTGTGCTCTACTCAGGCGACCCCCTACTCTGAGTATGTTATCGCTGTCTATAACCGCAGAGAGAGGTGAGAGCATGCTCTTCGTGGGAATGCATGCACCAGATGCTAAAAGTCTCCTTTCTTCCTTGAAGTAGGTCTGCTGCACTTGCCGGATCCAGGATTTCTCCGCCTCATCGATTTCCCCCACTGACAGGACTGAGCAATTACCATGGTTGGTAGCGATGTTGCTGTTCAAGACCGAATGGTGCTTGCGTCGTCTTTGGAGCCATCGTCGACACCAAGCAGTGACTCTTAGCAATCTCGTGTATGAAGAGAACCTCATTAAGGTATCGTTGTTCTCGATCCTGCTTGTGACCTTGTTCGTCACAGCAACTAATTTTTCCCTTTCTTCTGGCAGATGATCGGGAATTTCTGCGTGAGCCTCCATGACCTGCTCGCTGTTCCGAAGGAATCCCGGGCCGTTCCACCATAATGTTAATTGCAGCAACTGCGACGGTGAGAGTCCTCGAGAGGCGGAGTCTGCAGGATTTTCAACCCCAGCCACGTGATGCCATTGTGCTTCGGGAACGCGTCGCTGAATGTCTGCCACTCTGTTTGCGACATACGTTCTCCACCTGCTTGGATGTGCTCGTATCCACCCCAGAGCGACTGTCGAGTCTGACCACAAGTGCACCGGTGTGTTAGTGTACTCCAGTGTCGCAGTGGTTCTCTCTGCTAATCGAGCAAGGAGGTGTGCTGCGCAAAGTTCTAAGCGTGGCAAAGAAACTTGTTTGAGTGGTGCGACCTTGCTTTTTGCGGTGATCAGTGCGACTTCCCAGTGTCCATCCTTGCCCTTTGTTCGCAAGTAAATTACTGCGGCATAGGCTCGCTCCGAGGCGTCTGCGAAGCCATGGATTTCCCTCTGAATGGGCTGTGGGCTGAAGGACAACGGTCGAGGTACTCTCACTTGTTCGAGCAGCTTCAGCTCGGCGCAGAATGACGCCCAGTCCTTCGCCAGAGATGCAGGAAGTGGCTCATCCCAATCAAGACCCAGTAGCCACGTGGATTGGATGGATATTTTCGCTCGCACGGTCACCGGTGCCAGCCATCCCAGCGGATCAAATAACTGAGCGGCCTTCGATACAACGCTGCGCTTTGTTGCTGATTGGGTTGCATCTTCTGTGAGGGAGAATCTGAAATTGTCTTCACGTGGTGACCAGTGGAGACCTAGTGCTGTGTGGATGCAGTCAGTCCAGGTTTTCTGCTCTTCCAGCTGGTCCTGGTGCAGTGAGGACTGGGTGAATGCGCTCTCAGGGCTTGGTGCGAACGCTAGAGTGCATTGCGAAGCATTTTGAGGCAGATCGGCTACGTTGGAGCTCCACTTTTGGAGAGGAAAGCCGCCCGCCATGCACAGCTTCTGAAGTTGTTCGGCAGCTTCCTTCAGCTCTTTCATTGTATCGGCTCCTGTGAGGATGTCATCAACGTATGTGTCTCTCTGGATGGCCAGTGCACCTTTCGGGAACCGTGAGCCCTCATCCTCAGCCAGTTGGTGCAGTGTTCGCACAGCTAGATATGGGGCACACGAAAGACCATACGTGACGGTGTTCAAGCGGTACTCACGGACTTTCTCGCTTTCTGATCGTCTCCAGAGGATGCGTTGAAAGTCTCGATCATCTGGATGTACCAATATTTGCCGGTACATCTTGGTGACGTCGGCTGTCACCACATACTGGTGTTTGCGCCATCTTAGAATGACATCAGCAAGTGGTGGCAACAAGTTCGGACCCACATGGAGGGCGTCGTTTAGAGAAGATTGCGAGGGCTCGGACCAGGACCCGTTGAAGACGACTCTCAACTTCGTGGTGGAGCTGCTGGGCCTCAGAACTCCGTGATGTGGGAGGTAATGACGTTGGTTTCCTCTCACTGTTTCGTCGACCAGTGACATGTGGCCAAGCTCGCGGTACTGCTCCAAAAAGTCATCGTACTGGTCCTTGAACTCCTTGTCTTTGGTGAACCGCAGCTCCATTCTCCGGAGTGATTGCCACGCTGCTGTTCGGGAGCCTGAAGTGATATTCACGTGAGTTTTAAAAGGAAGTCTCACCTGATAACGGCCTTCTGTTGTACGTGAGTGAGAGGTTGCGAAGTGGTTTTCACATTCTCGTTCCTCAGCTGTCCACGCCGAAGCTGTGTCTGGGATGTCTTCTTGCTCCCAGAACCGCCGCACGAGTGTGTTCAGACTGTCGCCAATGCTGGTCTGATGCACTTGGGCCTGAACTGTACTGGACGCCGAGCCTGTCATCCCGGTGACGATCCATCCGAACATTGTAAGTTGAGCCACAGGCTGATTTGGAGCTCCTCTTTTAATGCCTTCTCTAATGATTGCAGGGTAAACATCCGCCCCGAGAAGGACTTCAATGGGTGCCCTGTTTCCTGGTGATGGATCGGCTAGCTTCAATCCTTTCAGGTGTGGCCATTCTTGCTGCGCCTTAGTCCTGGTTTGAGAGTACGCTGAGAGCTTAGCAAGGATCACCGCCGAGACTGTGATGGTGTCCTTCGTCTGGGAAGCTGAGACATTCAGCGTGACTCTGCCTCGGCTTCTTGCAAGCTGTTGCCCTCCGACTCCGTAAAGATCCACCTCTGCTGCTGAACGAGGTAATTGGAGCTTCTGTGCAAGCCCTTCGCTTATCATTGTTATTTCGGAGCCAGAATCGATGAGCGCTCTCGCTACCTGATGACGGCCGAAGCGATCTGCAACATTAATTAATGCAGTAGCTAACAATACCTCACCCTCTTTGTTGCAGCAATTCTGAGCATGGTGGATTGTCCGTCCGGCAGCGGAGACGCCCTTAAACGCATCGTGGAGTGTCGTGTGATGCCGTTCGCCACAAGTGTAACAACCCTTTTTCGACGGACAGCTCTCCGTGGTGTGCTTGCCAAGACAGTTGCTGCACAGCTGATGTTTCTCAACCGTCGACTTCCGCTCCTCTGCTGAACTCTCTTTGTATGATGAGCAATGCATAAGATAATGATCCTTTCCACAAATAACGCATACAATTTGTTGCTTTTTTCCTGCATGATTGACGCGGGCCATGCTTGCCGCTTGTCTAGCCTTTTGGGAGCCTTGATTGGATTGAAACTTGGTAGATCTGAATTGGCTGGAACCTGAGGACGCTGAGCTCGGAGATGCCTGCATCATCTGGAGCCGCTTTATCATGAAATCCTTCAAGGTTGCACAGGAGGGAGGCTCGCTGCTGACCGTGACGCTCTCCTCCCACTTTTCCCTGGTGGTGGGGTCGAACAAGTTCACAATGGAGTGAACAAACCAATCCGCAGTTTGGTCAACCGGTCTGCCCAGTCCTTCTAGGGTGTTGATGACAGTGGACACTCCCTTTTGAATCTGGGACATTTCTCGCACCGTGCTCTCTCTCATCCTCGGAAGCGCTGCCAGCCTGTCGAGGCAGGACCGTACGAGGATGCGCTTGTTTTCGAAGTGCTCCAGGAGAATGTCCCACGCTTTCTTGTAATTCTCGTTCGTGGTCGGAAGGTCTTTGACGAGCTCGGCTGCTTGATCACGAAGAGCTCCCTTCAAGTAATGGAGCTTGTCTACGTCGCTCATTCCTTTCTTCCGATCGATCATCGAGAGAAAGCGATCTTTAAACGAGGGCCATTCTACATACTCTCCGTTGAATTGCGGCAACGGCATTCGTGGAAGTGAAGATGCTCCGGATCTCGTCTCTTCCTCGTCTGGGCTTTGTTCTGACGCTCTTTCGCAGCTCTTTCTGAGTTGTCTAGCCAGGTCACGCAGTCGGCTTTTTTGTAGCAAGTACGTCTCTTCTACAGATTCGGCCATGCCTGATCTGTCGTAATCGCTGTCCTTGCTCGCAGCTTTGTGTCCGTACACTAACAGATCATGGTTTCTTTGAAACTTGACCCAGTAATCTTCCAACAGTTCTAGCCTGGTCTCGACGTCGCTGATGGTGATCTTTGATTGCGCCACGGATTTCTTAAAGTTGTCCATGAGGCGCGCAATCTTTCCTCCAATGGTTTTCTGCTTATGGAACAGGTCGTCGGCTGTGAACTCCATTGTAGGTGCGGCTGATTCGCTTGAAAGAATTCACAGACGGGAACACAGAACTCACCACTGAATCGACCCTGAATTGCAAATCCTGGAAAGGTATCGGCCAAACACGTGGGAGAGGATCCGGCTCGAAGGACCAGAAATGTTACGTATTTGTCCTTGCTTTGACAAATGCGCTGGGATGGTGTGAAATTGAGAGGAATGCTAGTGATGAAAAGAATGAAATGAATGATTGCGAGATTTGATAGGTATGATTGGAAGTGAGTAAAGGTGAAACGAGTGGACTGTATGATTGAATTGAATGGAAGACGGATTTGCAATAAATTAATTGTAATTTCACTGTAAGATGTACAAGATTGTCAGGCTACTTATATTGAAACAAATAAATGATGATGAAACAAAAGCACAGAAAGTCTTAATCGAACACCTGCTTACGTAACGCACAGCTGAGCTAAAGTTTTGCGAAAAGAGAGAGAGTCAAGGCTCTCTCTCGGTTTTATTGGCTCGACCCTTCGGGAAGTTCGTCACACGCAGATGTTTCCGTTTTGACATCGAGAACATTCCAGAAGGATCGAGCCTGGATTCCGCGAATCGCGTTATCGGGATTTCGCCCGCGCGAGCCTCGATGCCAGATGCTCTCCACCTGTGTTCGAGCGCGTGTGCGCGGGACGCTTCGTCATTGGCAGTTACTCGGCCGCGATCGGTGAAGCGACATGGCGTCCGCACGCGCCAATCTCAAACAAAAGTATATAAACAAATGTTTGGATCCTAATTAATTTTGAGAAGAATATCTTCATATGTTACTTTAAACAGTGCTTAATTTACACTTTCGTGGTTCGATTCGCTCTGCTATTAATTTTTGACTCCTCTTAGTTCGTTGTGAGCACGGAGGTTACTTCGTCCGTTATCCCTCGTCTTTATTTTTAGTTTTTCTACTTCTTATTCCTTTGTGCTCCCGTATCCACTCTGTATACTAGTCCGTTGACCTACCCTCTATCACCCACCTTCCCTCACTCATTAGGCTTTATTGATTCCCTGTTTTTGTATTATAGCTTGTTTGCCTCTGAGGTTATTCCCCTTTCGGTTACCTTGGCAGTGCTAACGGTTTTCGCTGTCGGTTTCCGAGAAAGTTTCATGATAATTAGTCTATCCTTCTCTAAATTTAACTTTAAATTGTAACGAGCACGGTTCTCGCGGCTCGTTGCAACGGACGGGACTCGCGGCCGGATTGAGCTCGCCGTGCCAGGATTCATAGGTTACGCGAGTGATAAAGGCCGAGGTGGCGAAATGACACGAGACGGGTTATGTTTTCCGGCTACGGTTCTCTATTCGGTGTCGCGGGATTCCGTTATCGCGGCTCGCGGCATCGGGGGCGCGTTATCGCGGCGTGCGGTGTTCGGGTCGTGTTATCGCGGCGTGAGGTCTCGGGGTCGCGATTCATCGTGTCGGCGATCGGGCAACAGCGGTTCGCCCACGCGGAACGCGGTTCCGGGTCGCGAATGGCCACGGCGGCGTGCCATCGGAGAGTTAACGGGGCTAGGGATGGTCACGGCTGTGTACCGGGATACGGCGGACGGGAAGGAAAATGGTCACGGCTGTGTACCGGGATACGGCGGACGGGACGGAAAATGGTCACGGCTGTGTACCGGGATACGGTGGACGGGACGGAAAGTGGCCGCGGCTGCGTGCCAGGATACGGTGTACGGAACGGGGATGGTCACGGCTGCGTACCGGGAGACGGTTAACGGGGCGGGAAATGGCCACGGATGTGTGCCATCGCGGAATTAGTGAAAACGGGAAGTGGTCACCGCGGTGTACCAGGATACGGAGAGAAAACGGGGTGATATCGGACTACTTACTTGTAAGGGTACCGTGGCGACGTGTACGTAAGTGTATGTGTTTTACTAAGACTTTCTAGCGCGAGAACTAGCGAACGAAAGAGGCCCGTGCCTGCTCGGGGGTCCCCTTTATGCCCTCGTCGCTCTAGGGCGAGGGGCTCGGTGCGGGGTGGTTCGCGGCGGAAGTTCCGGTGACGTCTCACATCCGAGACGCCAATTTCGGGGGCAATGGCGGTTTCCGTTTCCCGCCAGAGCCGATTTCTAGACGCGGGGCGCGAAGCCCGGGGCTCGGTGGCGTTCGGGGTTCGTCGGCTATGTTCGGGAGTGGTCGCGGCGGCGCGAGACCGTTCGTAACAGGCCTGGCGCGTCCAGGTCTGTTACACCCCCCCCCCCTTTCGTCGCGGCGCGAGAGAACCGTAGACCCATTTATTCCCAACAACAAAAATATAATTTCCTCATATCAAGTAACAAAACAATTTTCTCAGTCACCCGGTTGGTGTAGAAACAATAGATCGGACAGCTCTTGTCTGTGAACGGAAGACAATATTCTAGTTATTCGGTCGCTGTATGAACAATATCTTATAACTATTCAGTCATTATAAATGCTAACAAAAATATAACTTCTCGGTCCACTGAGGCTAACATTCAACCCATTCGGGCAGTGTAGGACCAGTAAATCAAATATATATTGACTGTTTCGTCGGCTGCTGCCTGACTGACTTGGCGGGCGAAGAAAACACTTTGCCCGTGCTCGGGTTCGCGGATAACATTTTAACTTTTCTAAACGGAGCGGTTCTTCCGCTATTGTCGTATAACGGATAACAAAGTTCTAACTCTTTGGTTACTGTAATTAGTAGTTTTTACGATTGCGCCGTAACATATCAATGATAACAAAAACGTACCTTATCGGGGCACCGGTATAATACTCTATTTATTCAGCCTATTTTGGCCAGAGTCAAAACGAACAATAATCTATAATACTGCGCATGTCGGCAGCGGCCTGACTGACTTCACGGAAAAGAAAACAATTTTGCCCGTGCTCGGGTTCGCGATTAACAGTCTTCTAACTTTTAAAACGGAGCGGTTCTTTCCGCTATCGGAAGAGAAGTAAACTTAGTCGTACAACGGATCGTACAGTCAGAACGAAAAAGAATTTCTAATGTCATGCCTGTCGGCGGCGGCCTGACTGGCTTAACGGAATAAAGAAACAAATTGCCCGTGCTCGGGTTCGCGACTAACAGTGTATACTGGACTAGTTCTAATTTCTAAGCGGAGCGGTATTTTCCGCTATCGGCGGGCCGATTTTCGGCTATCTACGGATTCGGTTTCCCGACGGGCGGCGGAGTGGCTTCTCCGCCGTTGCGTTTATGGCCACGCGGCCTACGCGACAATTGACTTACGTACTATTTACAATGAAACTTACATACTAAACTTATTCTACCTTAACACTAGGAAAAACAAACCGAGATAACGAAACTACAGTGCCCCAAGGGAAAAAAAAACGACTTACAACTACCGCTAGCGGGGTCTTACGTACTACCTTACAAACTAACTTATGAACTATCTTACAAACTACACTATCACTAACTATGTACACTGTCGACGCGATGCGCTCAGCGTTCGACACACTTTTCACCGTCGCGATCACTCAAACGTTCGGGTTGGGTCACGACGCGATGCACTCAGCGTTCGTACCTTCTCGGTCCACGCAGACTGGCGTCTCGGATGTGAGACGTCACCGGAACTTCCGCCGCGAACCACCCCGCACCGAGCCCCGAGCCCTAGAGCGACGAGGTCATAAAGGGGACCCCCGAGCAGGCACGGGCCTCTTTCGTTCGCTAGTTCTCGCGCTAGAAAGTCTTAGTAAAACACATACACTTACGTACACGTCGCCACGGTACCCTTACAAGTAAGTAGTCCGATATCACCCCGTTTTCTCTCCGTATCCTGGTACACCGCGGTGACCACTTCCCGTTTTCACTAATTCCGCGATGGCACACCTCCGTGGCCATTTCCCGCCCCGTTAACCGTCTCCCGGTACGCAGCCGTGACCATCCCCGTTCCGTACAACGTATCCTGGCACGCAGCCGCGGCCACTTTCCGTCCCGTCCACCGTATCCCGGTACACAGCCGTGACCATTTTCCGTCCCGTCCGCCGTATCCCGGTACACAGCCGTGACCATTTTCCGTCCCGTCCGCCGTATCCCGGTACACAGCCGTGACCATCCCTAGCCCCGTTAACTCTCCGATGGCACGCCGCCGTGGCCATTCGCGACCCGGAACCGCGTTCCGCGTGGGCGAACCGCTGTTGCCCGATCGCCGACACGATGAATCGCGACCCCGAGACCTCACGCCGCGATAACACGACCCGAACACCGCACGCCGCGATAACGCGCCCCCGATGCCGCGAGCCGCGATAACGGAATCCCGCGACACCGAATAGAGAACCGTAGCCGGAAAACATAACCCGTCTCGTGTCATTTCGCCACCTCGGCCTTTATCACTCGCGTAACCTATGAATCCTGGCACGGCGAGCTCAATCCGGCCGCGAGTCCCGTCCGTTGCAACGAGCCGCGAGAACCGTGCTCGTTACATGGCGCCCGAACAGGGACCGGTTAATTCGCATTAATCGGTCCGTTCATTTGATCGGTAAAAGTACCAGTGACCAGTAAAAGTTCAAGTGACCGATAAAAGTTCGCGTTGACCGTAAAAGTTTCGACCACGTGGCGTCGGGAGAGGTTATCTCGCTGCGAGTGAAACGCGATGCGCATGCGCCGCACCGTGCCGTCCCGCCGAATCGTGCCGATCCACGCTCCGTGCCGCCGAAGGAGCGCCGGTACACGCGCACCGCCGGACGACCGTACGCCGAACCAGCAGAGGATCGATCCCTGCGGGACAAGATCGATCCCGACGGACCTAGGAACGATTCCCGGCCGAGCAGGATCTATCCCGGCGATCAAAAGAGCGATTTCGCCGATCCAAGGAGCGGTCGCCTCGACCAGCAAAGACGCCGGACTCCGCCGTTCCGCCATAGTAGTGCCGGTACACGCGCACCACCTGCCGACCGCACGCCGAACCAGCGTAGGAACGATCCCTGGTGGAAAAGATCGGTTTCGACGAACGTAGGAGCGAATCTGGGCCGGAAAAGAGCGACGGGGTTAACCGAAAGAGCGAGCCCCGGTGGAAGACCAGCGAAGGAGCGAAACGAACGCGCGCATGAGAACGCAGGTCTGTTCCGTGCCGTTCAAGGGAGTCAAATGCGTCCTGGGCAAAAAAACGCAATTCCTGTTCCGTGTCGTTGAGGGAATCAGATGCGTCCCGGGCAAAAACGCAATTCCCGTTCCGTGCCGGTTGCCGTGTGCCGTTGTGCCGTACCGGGTCGTAGACGCAGCCGCTGCCGCCGAATTCCAGACCAGACCCGTCGCAGCCGCCTCCGCCGGATTCCAGACCAGACCCGTCGCAGCCGCCTCCGCCGGATTCCAGACCAGACCCGTCGCAGCCGCCTCCGCCGAATTCCAGACCAGACCCGTGGCAGACTATCGGACATCTTTCACCGACCAGCGTTCACTCCGTGAAGGGCACCAGTGTTTCCGACCCGCCCCCTGTCGTTTTCTTTGCCGCCGTTCAGCACGCGTAGAATTCGAACTGCGAACACGACCGCGACCGCGCGCACCACCGAAACCGTTCTCGCGAAACCGAGCTCCTGGACCCCTCCGAAAGTGTCCTGACACCTCCGACACCTTGCCCGGCTCCCGGTACACAACCGTGACCATCCCCGTTCCGTTCACCGCATCCTGGCACACAGCCGTGGCCATTTCCCGTCCCGTTAACCGTATCCCGGCACACAGCCGTGGCCATTTCCCGTTCCGTTAACCGTATCCCGGTACACAGCCGTGACCACTCCCGTTCCGTTAATCGTATCCCGGTACACAGCCGTGACCATCCCCGTTCCGTTAATCGTATCCCGGTACACAGCCGTGACTATCCCCGTTCCGTTAACCATATCCCGGTACACAGCCGTGACCATCCCCGTTCCGTTAATCGTATCCCGGTACACAGCCGTGACCATCCCCGTTCCGTTAATCGTATCCCGGTACACAGCCGTGACCATCCCCGTTCCGTTAATCGTATCCCGGTACGCAGCCGTGACCATCCCCGTTCCGTTCACCGTATCCCGGCAAGCAGCCGTGGCCATTTCCCGTCCCGATAATCCTACACCGGTACACAGCCGTGGCCGTTTCCCGTTCCGAATATATGAGATCGACACGGCAGATTCCGCTGCCGCCGAGTCTCACCCGCCGTTCCGAATGTACGAGCTCGACACGGCAGATACCGCTGCCGCCGAGTCTCACCCGCCGTTCCGAATGTACGAGCTCGATGCGGCCAAAGCCGCCGAGTCTCACCCGCCGTTCCGAATACATGAGATCGACACGGCAGACACCGCTGCCGTCGAGTCTCATCGGCCGGTCCGAATATACGAGCACGAAGCGACGGCGACGGCCGCCGCTGACTCTCGTCCGCCGTTCCAAATGATCGAACGAAACCCCGACGATCCGGACTCCAGCGACCACGACGGTGGCCGCTGAGACCGGGGCGATCCGACCTCCAGGAAACCCGCGTGTGTCAACGGCCGCGGGCACCCAGCTCGCGTGCGTTTCGTACCCCGAATCACGTCCTCACCGAGAACCGACACCGCGTCACCGTAATGACCGACGTCCGGCGGTAACCCGCGCACCGTGGACAGGGCCCAGGACCAGGGCCGAGGGCCCACCCGAGGGCCTCCGCGATCTCACCCGGCACGCAGGGTCGAGGACATGTTTGTACAAAAGTTGTAGTTTAGTATCCGCAGTTATAAGGCATGTGTGTACAAAAGTTGTAGCGCTATATCCGCAGTTATAAGCCGTGGTTGTACCAATAGTCGTAGTTTCGTATCCGCAGTTATAAGGCATGTATGCACAAATGGTTGTAGTTCCGTATCCGCAGGTATAAGCCGCGGTTGTACAGATAGTTCTAGTTCCGTATCCGTAGTTATAAGCCGTGTTTGTACAAATAATACACGTAGTTTTAGGTCCGTGGCCGTAGTTATCCGCCGCGTAATCGCCGTAGTGATGAGCCGCGGTTGTACAGATAGTTCTAGTTCCGTATCCGGAGGTATAAGCCGCGTTCGGACAGCGTTCCGATCCGTGATTATAAGCAGCGTAATCTCTGTAGTTATAAGAACCGTAGTATTGTACGGGGAGGAGCCGGTCTCCCCAACAGAACCGGCCAAAGAATCGAATTGTGTTAATTTTGAACGGGGCGGGAAATGGCCACGGATGTGTGCCATCGCGGAATTAGTGAAAACGGGAAGTGGTCACCGCGGTGTACCAGGATACGGAGAGAAAACGGGGTGATATCGGACTACTTACTTGTAAGGGTACCGTGGCGACGTGTACGTAAGTGTATGTGTTTTACTAAGACTTTCTAGCGCGAGAACTAGCGAACGAAAGAGGCCCGTGCCTGCTCGGGGGTCCCCTTTATGCCCTCGTCGCTCTAGGGCGAGGGGCTCGGTGCGGGGTGGTTCGCGGCGGAAGTTCCGGTGACGTCTCACATCCGAGACGCCAATTTCGGGGGCAATGGCGGTTTCCGTTTCTCGCCAGAGCCGATTTCTAGACGCGGGGCGCGAAGCCCGGGGCTCGGTGGCGTTCGGGGTTCGTCGGCTATGTTCGGGAGTGGTCGCGGCGGCGCGAGACCGTTCGTAACAGGCCTGGCGCGTCCAGGTCTGTTACAAAATAATACTTTGTAAATAATTAAATTTAATAACTTATTAAATTATTTCATTTTACAATTTTTGTATTGTTTCATTTCCGTTTCTCCGTTTTTGTATTCTTATTTTTTATCGCAGTCTCTATTTTTCATGAAACCTCTCGTTTACATTTATTATTTTATTTTTCTAAATTTATTCTATTCCCCTATGCTGTTTCTTACTATAACGGTTTTCATAATGTTTAATGAGATAGCTTCATCTTCCACTAATCCCTCTATTCCATTCTACGCTTTTTAATTTTAGAAACTTTATGTTTTAAATTTTCCCCCATTTTCTTCCCTCCGTTAGTTCTTTCCAATTCTTACTTTTTATTTACTTGTTCTTTATCTTACGTTCCACTTTTGATGAAATTATCTCATTTTCCTTTATTCTATTCTCCTCGGTTCTTTTTCTTATACATCTTCGCTTTACTTTTTCGCTTTAATAGGTGACTTTCTCCTTGCAATTAGTTATGCTATGAGATAGTTTCATATTGAATGGTCTACCTTGTTCTGTTGCATGATTTACACTCTGTTTTATTATACTAAATAAATCCCCGCTTTTCGTTAGATTCAATTCCGTTGTTTCTCAATTTAACTTTCCTTTCTTCTCTTTTCTCTTTTTCTTAAAAACCATTTTCTATGGAACTATTTCATTTACAATTTTTGTCGGTTTACTAAGAAGCATACCTATGAGTAATCTCATTTGTTCTTAATCTATCGTTTTAAAGTTTTGTTTTTTCCCTTAAGACACTTTAACTTATTTCTTTATCCCTATTATTTTACAGAATTCTTTTTCTTATCGCATTCCCTGTTTTCCCTGAAACCTCGGGTTTACGTTTATTGCTGCTATTTCTCTTATTTTAGTTTGTCCGCCTATACCGTTTTATTTTATCAGTGGTTTTATAAGTGTTTTATAAGACAGCTTCATCTTAAACAATCATTTTGTTCTATTTTATAAATTCCGTTAACAATTTTGGTTTTTATGTTTCCCCTTATCTCTTTATTCTATTAGTTCTTTATATTTTTTCCTTTCTTTTTACTTCTTTTACTTTTTTTCTTACTTCGCTTTATCTTGAGTTTCTGTTTTTGCTGAAACTATCTCTCTTCACTCTTAAGGTCAATGCATATCTCACAGGCCGGCGAGCCTGGCGGTTTTTCCCAGTTTATAAGCATTTTGGGGTCCGGGACAGCCACTTGAGAGGCTCGAACAAAGGCACCGCGTGTCCTCTGTTACCAGAACCCCAGGGGTTCGCAGGCCAATCCTAGAGCTTGACGGCTAGCCTGCGACTATTCTCGACGAGAATATCCTCAGGCTAGCCGTCAGGCTCGTGACGTGGCAGTACGAAGACAGAATGAACATGCTGTATTTATTTAAAAAGCTATCAACCAGAACTTTTCAGAGTTCCTCGTAGTAATATAATAGATGGGGAATACCTTGTTAAGGAATTTAAACGTTATAACAAACAAAATAACAATTTATTACTACGCTAACGAAAAAGAAAGAGTATCATTTGACAATCTGTGCGGTGAAACAATTCGTCATTATTTATTTAAGAAGCTGTAAACTAGAACATTTCAGAGTCCCTCGTGTAAATAGATGGGGAATATCTTGTTAAAGAATTTAAACGTTATAACAAACAAAATAACAATTTATTACTATGCTAACAAACCTATCCCCACCTCAGCCGCGCCTGTAGGCCCGACTAGACCCAACTACGCAAATATAGTGTTGCGGAGGCTTCGGCTCCGCCTCGCCGGCGAACACATTTTAACAACACAACAAGCACTACCGAAACACTACTAATAATTATAAAACTCTTTATTAGTTGTCAACGGACAATGTCTGAAATTATGCTATATGCGCGTGCTCTCGCTTCAACGACTCGAGAGAATCTGTCGTCTTTCTTCTTCTCAATAACAACCCCGTTGGCCGGAAACCACAATATCGATTCAACGACCAACTTCTCTCGATCTCCGCAATCGACAGCTTCCATCGTAACACTGCTCCCCCTCTCGAAAAAGCAGGCGTCCCGACCGCGGCTAAATTCATCTGTGGTAACGTCCCAACCTTCGTAACCGCCAAACTTCTCATGTTAGAATGACAGCTCTCTGACATGTTAACTTCTGCCTGAAAAGTCAGTAAAAGAAAAGAAATATGCTTTAATCCGGTGGCCTCAATCAGACGTTCCGACATTTGTCCTCTGTCTCAGAGGAAAACCACCCAAAAACCCTGAGCAAGACGTTGGCATGAGGTATTTCCCTTAATCCTTCAGTGTGGTTATTCCGTCGACTTCTCGCCCTTCCCCTTGACTCTTGTGCCTTGAGTGCTTCTTTCTTGACGTCTTCTCGGGTGCTTCTCTCCCCCCGGGTGACCACCGAATCCTCTCCAGGATGCACCACCAATCATCGCAGAAATCCATCCGCGATAATATGGTGACCGGTGCACCACTCTTTGTGGACCAGTCGGGAAAGGGGGTACCCTCCTGAGGACGTATCCTCGCGAGGATACCACTTCCTCCCCCGAATTCCTAGGACTGTCTCTTCCACAAATGGAAAGTGATCGAGGTGCCGGAACGGAGTCACACCCTCGCCTTCTTTCGATGCAGCGTCCTCTTCGTGGGCGAAAAGTGTCCAGGAATTTGGATCTCTATCTTAATCCACTGTAAGGTGCAAGCCGATTTACATGAACAACTTTCGGTTTTGCCTTAGGAGATCGAACTATTCGGAAAATTAATTCGTTCAACCGATTCTTGACGATATACGGTCCTTCCCAGTCAGATTGGAGTTTTGGACACCGGCCTCTTGTACGTCGTGGATTAAATAGCCAGACCTTGTCACCTGGATTGAAGGAAACTGGATTTGCGTGAACATCGTACCAGGACTTCATTTTGTCACCACTAATCTTCATTCGTTGGCGTACAAAATCATGGATTTCCAAGATTTTAGCTCTGACTTTTCCAATGTAAGATCCCTCCTCCTTCCTTTCAGAAGCGTAGTTACTGCGTCTCAGGAGATCCAAAGGAAGTCGTAATTCTCGACCCATGAGAACCATTGCCGGAGTATTTCTTGTTACCTCATGTTGAGAAGTCCGATACGCTAAAAGGAACGTCGGTATCCATTCATCCCAGTCTTTTTGATGCTCTGAAACAAACTGTGTTAGATACTGCAACAATGTACGAATCATCCTTTCGACGAGTCCGTCCGATTGGGGATGTAAGGGTGTCGTCCTTGTCTTTCTAATTCCAAGCATCCTCATCAATTCTTTGAAGACACTCGACTCGAAATTCCGACCTTGATCTGAATGCAGTTCCAGAAGCACCCCATGGCGACTTATTACATCCGTTAATGGTTGTTGCTTTTTGATTCGGAAGCGGAATTACTTCCGGCCACTTCGAGAAATAATCTACGACAACAAGGGCATATTTGTTTCCGGTCGTAGATCTTGGCAAAGGGCTCACGATGTCTAGTGCAATTCTTTCAGAAGGTGCTCCAACATTGTAAATCTTCAAAGCGCCTTTTCCTCTTTTCTTAGGACCCTTCTTCGCTACGCAGCTATCGCAACGACGGTACCATTCCTCAACATCTCGACGATGATCAGGCCAGAAAAATCTTTGTCGAATCTTAGCATGTGTTTTGCGAACTCCGAAGTGTCCTCCCCATGGGGTGTTGTGACACTCGCGTAACACTTCTTCGATTTTGCATCTAGGGACGATTAGTAACGGAACTGCTTCTTCTCCGTCTGTAGATTCCCACCTCCGGAAAAGCAAACCATTTCTCACTTCAAGAGAGTCCCAAATTTTCCAGTAAAACTTTGTTACGGGGGAAAATGAGGAAATTTCCTCATTTAATAAATAATAAAGTTTATTTCTGTATCGTTCTCCTGCGCTTTCTTCTATTCCTCCGAATCGGCGTTCTCACAGATTGTCCTGAACACGTGCTCTTCCTTTTCGCACATTTCCTCACGTGATTCTTTCTCCTCAAGGCGATGACAATATTTACATTGCGAAATTTCGCATGGTCTTCTTGACAGACTGTCTGCGTTGGTATGCAACTTCCCTTCTCGATGTCTGATTTCAAAATCATACTGTTGCAGCCTTTCTATCCAGCGAGCCGTTTGTTCTTCTGGATTCTTGAACGGCAGTAGCCATCTTAACGCAGCATAATCAGTCCTTACCAGAAATTTTCGACCATAAAGATAGTGGTGAAAATGTTCTATGGACTTAATTATCGCCAAAAGTTCCCTTCTCGTAACACAATAGTTCCTCTCGGCTTTTCCCAGCATTTTTGAAAAGTATGCAATAACTTTCTCCTCTTCACCTTGAACTTGTGAGAGAACTGCTCCAATGGCAAAATTCGACGCATCCGTATCCAAAATGAAATCTGCGTCTAATAGAGGATAAGCCAGTATCGGAGATTCGGAGAGACGTTGCTTCAGCCACTTGAATACCTTCTGACATTCTTCCGACCATACAAACGTAATTTTATCTTCCGTCAGACGATGTAGTGGTCTAGCGATGGAAGAAAAATCTTTGACAAATTTTCTATAATAAGTGCAAAGTCCGAGAAAACTCCTCAATTCCGTTTTACTCTTTGGAATTGGCCATTTCTGGATTGCCATTATCTTTTCGGGATCCGTTTTAATCCCGCGTTCGGAAACGATATGTCCCAGGTATCGCACGTCTTTGCAGAAGAAATTGCATTTTTTTGGGTTTATTAACAGTTTGGCTTGGCGCGGCCGTACGAAGACAGTCCTCAAATTGTCCATGTTTTCCTCGAAACTTCTTCCATAGACTATTATGTCGTCTAGATATACTAGACAAATTTTTGTACAAAGGCCTTTCAAAACCGTGTCCATAAGACGTTCAAACGTGGCAGGGCATTACAAAGACCGAATGGCATCACTTTGAATTGCCAAAGCCCTTCTCCCTCGCAGAATGCTGTCTTTTCACGGTCCTCTTCGTCAAGCATAATCTGCCAATATCCACTTTGCAGATCTATGGTTGAAAACCAAGACGATTCAGCTAGAGCATCTAGCTTTTCTTCAATTCTCGGCAACGGGTAAGAATCCTTTTTCGTAACATCATTTAACCGCCGATAGTCCACACAGAATCTCGTGCTGCCATCCTTCTTCTTCACGAGAACGATAGGAGAGGAACATGGACTTTTTGATTCCTCAATTACTCCCTGTCTTTCCATCTTCGCGAGTAATTCTTTGACTTCGTCTCGTCGGTGAAAAGGAAGACGTCGTGGTGCCTGTTTGATTGGTGCACAATCTCCTGTATCAATCCTATGTTGGACAATGTCAGAACTTCCAACATGTTCAGGATTTTCTGCGAACACATCTTGAAATTCATGTGTCACTTTCGCAAATGCTGTCTTCCGTGGCGGAGATAAGGCTGAACAGCAACGCTGGAAAAGATCTTCTAAATGCTTCGGTACAGGTGGAACTGCAACCTCCTCCACCTCTTCCGCTGTCGGAGTCTCTTCTTCCATCTTCGCTAATAAAGTTGCATCCTCCTTATTTCGCATCCCTTGGCCGATAAAGCTGACCCCTTCTTTCCCAGCTATTTGTAGTTTCCTCGCCCAATAATCGAGCCTACACGTGTGTTTCTGGAGGAATTCGTTCCCCAAAATACACTCTTCCGCCAAGTCAATCAGAAAGAAATCTTCCTCTGTTTGAAAACCATTGATTTTAATGGGACATCTGCATCTGCCTCGAATCGGTAAATTTTCTCCGGAAATGAACACAATTTTCATTTCCAGAAGTCCCTCCGCCGCGCCAAGTTTACTTCCGGGATTGAACTTATTTGTCCCCAAAAGATTTACGCTCGATCCCGTCTCGATTATCATCGTAGCCATTTTTCCATCGATGAATCCCTCGATGGCCGTACAATCTTTCTTCAAGTAAGTCTTCAGCACGACAGGGGTAGAAGAAGGCGAAGACACAGTCTCCCCTTCTACTGCAACTTCTTTGCGTTTCCCGTCTTCTGCATTTGTCTCTTCGGGCAATCCTTCTGGAGATGCCCAGTCTGGCGACAACTCCAACACTCCCTGGGTCGATCTTCTCGATCACCGTTGATCTTCAAATTCCGGCTCACGAAACTCGTCTTTCGTACATAATTCCTGTTCGGTTGATCCGCTTCCTCCGATCTTCCGTCGTATCCTCGTTCTCCCCAACGCCGTCCAGGAATGCGTTGTTTTGAAAAATAATACGGTTTGTAGCGATTATTTTGATTACCATACGAAGTTTCAGTAACCGACTCGACAGCTTCAATCTCCAGGTCTCTAATAACCGCTGCCCTCAGAGATGTAAAACCACCGAGTCTCAATATCCGTTTCATCTCTTCGTTGGCCAATGCTGCTACAAATTGAGAGGCCGTGAGTTTATCCCTACTTTCGAATGGGCATTCAGCAAATGCAGCTTGAGCAAGCCTCTCAATTCCTGCTGCCAACTCAGAGATCGACTCCCCTTTCTGTTGTCTATTGTTTGGATATGCGAGTAAATCTACGCTTGATATGTGTGAGTGCGTGAACAGCGCTGGACTAGAGCGTGTGGAGGGAACGCGAAGTAGGAGAGTACGCAGTAGTAGAAAAGATGTAAGCCGCGTGTGCGAGTCCGAGAAGAGCGTGCAAAATGTAAAGAACTAAAAGTATTACACATTAGGTTTAAGTGTATAGTTTCCATATATATATTTAGTTCGGTAATAAGAGTTTATATGAACAATAAAAACATTCGTTCCCACATTAATCTAACATGTATAATTTTGAAATTTTACATAGCTTAAATTTTGAAAATTTTTGGTCCCATAACGGAACTCTAATGCCGAAACTATCGTCCGGAAGTCGTTCTGTTTATCTACAGAGAGAGAAGTCAACACTCCTCGAGCAGGGCCCTCCAAAGATGCAACCAAGGCCAAAGCTTTCCTTGGTTCGTCCCAACCATTCGCGCGAGCTATCATGTCGAACTGAATTCTATATTCTTCCCATGAAGTTTTACCGTCAAATGTAGGCGGTTTCACGGTGTATCCCAATTCCGAAACACCACGAAACCCGCCAACTGTATCATTTACCTGCTGCGAAAGAGGGAAAACCGGAACCGCGGACCCGTTAGGAACGGACACATTTAAATTTTGAGGTTCACGGTTCTCGGTAGAATTTATCAAACGCGGCTGTACAAGACTGTGCAGATTCTGCGATAGCACCATACTGTGCCTCCAGGATCCCAAATCGTCCTTCCAGGGCAGCTTCCCTTGCAGCTTGAGCGGCTCTGTTTGCTGCCTCCTTGTTCTGAGATCTTCCGCTAATCTTGAAACTGCCCCGAAATGTTCCGCTGGAGGCCTTCGAACAGCATCTGCAACATCGTCGCATCTGCACCCGAAGTGGATGTCGTTGTTGTGAAATCGCCCACACTTCTGACACCAATGTTGCGGAGGCTTCGGCTCCGCCTCGCCGGCGAACACATTTTAACAACACAACAAGCACTACCGAAACACTACTAATAATTATAAAACTCTTTATTAGTTGTCAACGGACAATGTCAGAGATTATGCTATATGCGCGTGCTCTCGCTTCAACGACTCGAGAGAATCTGTCGTCTTTCTTCTTCTCAATAACAATCCCGTTGGCCGGAAACCACAATATCGATTCAACTATCAACTTCTCTCGATCTCCGCAATCGACAGCTTCCATCGTAACAATAGTAATGATTTCGTCGGTCAGAGACCATAAAGTAATTAAAAAACACGTCGCAGAAACTAATTTTTACGCTCGCCTCATCTGACTTTGCCCGTCATAAAATTGATGGACTACAAATCTGACATTTCTAACGATTCACATACATGCAAGGATGCATGGGGTGCCTCATACCTTGAAATAATTTTAATTTCGCCATTTTGGAAGTGTCACCGTTTTTTTAATTGCTCGGGTGTAGCATTTTTACATTCGCCGAAGAAGTCGGGATCTACAAATTACTTTACAGTAAACAGATGTTGTCCGACTATGCCGACTTCCAGCTCAATAGTAATAATCTGTCATAAACCGCTCCATACAGAGCAGCGCCGGGGGACGGTGCCTAAACAAAGAGAGTCTATCGTAGGTATGCCTATCCCCATCTCTGCCGCGGCTGTTGACCCAATGTCTTGACACCGAAGACCGTCACGCTACACACTATGTGTTACCGCTGCAGCCAATATTTTGAATTCAGCCGAAAATGCGTGTGAAACGAGGCCTGCCTCTTCCACTCTTAACCAATCGGCCGCGCATTCGTGTCTAGATACGTCACCGCAGTCCTGCCGGGGAACCTTCTTCTAAGCTTTGCATCAATACAATGTCACCACTTCGAACCCATACGAAATGGTGTCTTGTCACCCCCTACAATCGTGTAGTAGTGGGCGGTAACAGTTTAATATCTTAGCCCACTCCTATAACCCACAGCTTACGTCCAATATCATGGAGTTAATCACACGGGAATTTCTTAGTAAAAATAGTATCTATTGTTATGTTTTCCGACTAGGAGGTGCGATATTATGATTTATTAGGAGGGGGAGTCCCTTCCAGCACGTGTTGACCGTGTGTTTTCCTTCGTGTATTCGTTGGACGGTGGTCATTAAGTAATTGTTTATTAAAGTTTATTAAAAACTTGTCGCAGAAACTAATTTTTACGCTAGCCTCATTTTTACAGTTTACCCCAACATCTGACTTTGCCCGTCATAAAATTGATGCGCCTGAGCTAACGGGCGAACGGTTCAACACCTTCCACCTGCATTATTGCTGTTCGTCCCAAATCTTGCCGAGTGGAAAAAGCTACCAGAATAATAAATAATACGGTACTCCCTTTCGGAGCTATCGGTTCGAGCTACCCTATGTTGGATTTGAGGGAAACTTCTGTCGTTTTTTAAATAGGCAGGTGATTTTTCTTGTAAATCAAAAACACATGTTGCTATTGAGTCATTGGGAAACAAGAATGCACAGGTTACTTGAAAGATGACAAGTCCTTACAAATAATGGAAATTATATCATTGAATAATATTAAACACGTATTTTTTATGAATTGATTCAAATGTTTTCTTTAAAATACGGTAGAACTTTCCCTCCAACGTAATATATTTTTATAACAATTTCAAGTACCCAATATTTGCAATTTTTGATGTTTCGCGAAATAAAAAACGGAATTTCAAACAGGAAGAATCGTAGAATACGACCATATTTTAAAAAATTTTTTTACACTTTATAACCGGTGGGAGAATTTGCAGAACAAAGATTTTTTTTTTTTATTAAGAAATTACATTTGCGTATAACATGATAAATTATTTAAGAAGAATTTTATATGTATAATTTACGTATGATAAAATTCATATAAGGATGTGCGATGCTGTTTCACTAAGTGCCAGGAACGTTTCTTATTTTTATGGTGTTGTAAAGGAGAGATACGGATAGTTTACCTAAGGAGCTGTGGAGCCCCTAAAAACATTTTTTTTGTGCCACGCACAGCAGGGAACTGCCAACGCGCTCTCGAAAGGCCATCTGGAAAAGGCCCGAGAAGAAATTCGGTTCGAAAGCCTGACACGGTTGCCGGCTAGTAAACGCTAGGACCGAAATGTTGGGAATGTTGAGCCGGCCGGACTGGCCTGTGAGGTATGCATTGACATTTAAGGTGTATTCATATTTTCCGGACGCCTCACGGACGCCGGATGGTTTCAAATACGGACTCTAGGCCAAATCCCGTGTTGCCGACGATCTGGCGAAGATCGGACGCCTTCGTTTCGTTTTGGACTTATCCCCTCCGGCGCCGGAAGGGTCGACTTCGATGAGCTTCCCTGCTGTGCGGGGCACAAAAAAAAAGGTTTACGAGCTCTACAGCTCCTTAGGTAAACTATCGGTATCTCTCTTTTACAACGGCATGGGGATAGGAGACGTTCCTGCCTCTTCGTCAAACAGCATCGCACGTCCTTATATATTAACGTAACTTATACATATATTGTAAAAACGAGAACAGTTGTTATTTTTTTTTTTCATAAGAAATTATCTACACTTGTTACAAAGGGGATCATTCCATGTGTATTCGATCATACGTTAGGGTCTACGTCTCGAATTTTAACGACATTGAAATATATTGTAAATCGATCGAAAGTGGAAGAAATCCGAAACAATACTCGCAAGAGTGTTCGATATCGCGCGGAATGTCTCAATTACATAATAATTTCTGGAACCAGAAGAATTAATTCCACGTAAATTGCATCGTTTTATCTCACGACACGAAAAATTGTATATCTCCGAGGCAGAAATGCGATGGCGTATCTATATCTTGTCCAATGGGACGAGTCAGCAGACGTAAACATGGCTACTCGAGTGCGACAGAGTTGAAGTTACCATTATACAAGATAATTAGCAAAGGACACACGCTGGTGCTTCGCTGCCTCGATCTCGTTGGACGGACCATAGGCGCGAATGCGAGGCCGATTGGATCAGAGTGCAAGGGACAGGCCTCTTTTCACACGCATTTTCGGCTACAGTCGAAATATCGGCTACAGCGGTCACACAACTATGTGGCGTGTGACGTCGAAGCCAAAACACTGGGCCTACGGGCGCGGCTGTGATGGGCCAAACGATAGACTTCCCAAAAATGGTGGCACGGTACAAATGGCGAAATTAAAATGGTTTAATATTGTTTGGTTATTGTTGCGTCGTAAGATCTTAGGCGCCAAATGACAAGCACGCGACCAAGGCCAGGTATAAGAATCCCTATCGACAACGCGTACCGACCATGGGCGTCGTAAATCTAAAATCCTTCCGAATGTACCTGCCAATTTCGTAATTTTTAAGCCAACTAAGAGCAGCACATGTGGAACCCTGTACACCGTTAGCGCAGCAAGATTTATAACCGTAGATGCCTCCAAACCAAATGTTGCACCTAAACTCTCGCTTTTCCAAATTTCCACTATTTCCACCGTCTTTCGACACCCACCTTGCAACCAATGAATTGTAATCATTTTAAAATCATTTATATTTTTATTTTTATTTTTAATTTTTTTTTTTTGTTTGTCCCGTCTCGTGTGAACTGTCATTTCGTAACATTGCAAATCGGATGAACGGGCATCTTGTCTACACTCTGAAAACGGAGACTCTGTTCGGATGCTGTCGTCGCACCCGGCGCCGGACGCCCACCCACAGAGTTCGCATTGCGCCTTCCATTCCAGCAAGGCGCCACAGTTGTTGAAAGAACCGGAAATTTGGAAAAGCGAGAGTATAGGTGCAACATTTGGTTTGGAGGCATCTACGGTTATAAATCTTGCTGCGTTAACGGTGTACAGGGTTCAACATGTGCTGCTCTTGGTTGGCTTAAAAATGACAAAATTGGCTGGTACATTCGGAAGGATTGTTGATTTATGACGTCCATGGTTGGTACGTTGTCGATAGGGATTCTTATACCTGGCCTTCGTCGCGCGCTTGTCATTCCGGGCGTAAGTTAATTTGCCAAGCAACTCAGTTGAGTACGGCGGACATTCTGAAGATTCTGTTTTCTTTTGTGGCGTCTTGAAAACCTTGACCGTGGGTAGCGCGCGGAAATTTATTCTATCATAACCATTCGCGTTGGATGCTTTGGCTGTAAAGCGCACGGCGTCCTTCGCGGGCAACACAGCAAATCTGGTGGGCAAATGTTTTATTGCAGTCCGCATGCCGACAGCAATCTGCAGTCGGTCAGAAAAATTTTCTTGCTGAGACAAATCAACCCCCACCATATCGTTGTGGGGGAGGGTTCAACGAAATTGCATATAACGCGCTGCAGGGCAAGATTTCAGCACTATTTTTTGGCCTACCGTGTACCAGTTTTTTCTTTCGTTTCCCGCGTCGTTTTTCCTCAACTATGAATTGCTGTGAAGAATCGTCAGGTTTAATGGCACTGGCAGTAATTGTTCGCACAATTGCTGTGTGCCAGCTAAATCTGCTGGAATTAGAAGAAATGGAAGAGCAGCAAGATGCATCGGTGGATGTCTCGAGAAGAAGGAGGCGCCGGTACAGCGTTCATCCGTTGTGGAGGAACCACGAGTCGCAAGGCGAGTTTGTTCTAGTGAAAGATATGTTGGCGGATACAGAGAATCCAAATTTTACGGCTATTTCCGGATGAGTCGAAATTGTTTCGATGCAATCCTGCGAAAGGTTGGGCACCGGCTGGTCCGCAAGGAGAACCGCCTGAAGAAGCCGATCTCGCCGAGGGAACGATTAGCGGTTTGCTTGCGGTAAGTGGGTTTGCCATTCATTGCATTTTATAAACACTTTTATTGCGTTTGCTAATTAGATATTTATACAAGCAATAAACAGATAAATTTTTATCACTGTTTCAGGTACCTGGTTACGGGAGATTCGCTCAAGACAATAAGCTATAGTTTCCGAATGGAACATTCGACGGTACACGAGATTGTAAACGAGACGTGCCGCATTTTAACCGAAATACTGCTGCCGGAGACCATATTCACGCCCAGCGTGGAGAGATGGGAAGAAATCCGGCAGCAGTTTTGAGAGCAATGTGGCTTTCCAAATTGTTTGGGGGCCATAGATGGAAAGCACGTGGTAATGCAGGCACCGGCGAACTCAGGAACCACGTACTTCAATTACAAAAAAACATTCTCAATCGTACTGTTGGCCGTGGCGGATGCTGAGTCCAATTTCATTGCCATCGAGGTTGGGGCTTTTGGCCGCAACAGTGATGGAGTAATCTTCGCCCAGTCTAGGCTCGGGCAACAAATGCACAACGGGGTATACCCGATGTTGCCCGACTGTAATTTGCCGGGCACATCGGTCAGTGCCCCATGTGTATTTGTTGGAGATGAGGCGTTCCTGCTGAGACGACACCTGCTAAGGCCATACTCGGGCAGCCGAGCAGAGGGGGACGCGGATATGACTCAATTCAACTCCAAACTATCGATGGCCCTGCGGGCGGTGGAGAACGCCTTCGGAATTTTAACCCAAAAGTTCCGGATCTATAACGGCCGCATCCACGCGAAGCCCGAAAATGTGGATTACATAATCACCTCAACGTGTGTGTTTCGGCGTCGACCGACGGTCGGAGCAGCCTGATGCCGGGACCACTCAGAGTTGAGCGCGCAAAGAAATCCACGGGAAAGGATGAATGAGAGGTTGAGACAGTGAGAGAGAGAAAGCGAGAGATGGAAGGTTGAACTGCACTTTATTTGGACTCTGTTTGACACTGCGCACAATTGAGAGAGAGAAACGCGAACGAGAGTCGCGAACCGGCGAACGAACGGAAATCTTGAGCGAGCAAATTTCTGCCGTCGGATCGAGAAGCGGAAATCTTGAGCGGCACGAAACGCGTGCCGCCACGAATCTTGGCGCGAAGCAGAATGCTCGTTACGCGGCGCGGAAGATCGCAAGAATACTGCAAACGAGTAGTTCGAGATTGCGAGAGTCTCAGAGCGAGAGATATGGAAATATCCTCTGAGCGAGACGAGCGTGAACAGCAATAGCGAAAGTGCAAGAGAAATATACCTGTACGAGTGTTCAGAGAGTGACGAGCGTTAAGAGCGTTAAGAAAGCTAAGAACGTTAAGAGAGCGAGGAGGCACGCGCAGGTGCCTTAAATAACAAAGACCATCGAATGTGGAGCACCGTGATTGGAGTTCGCGAATCGGATGATCCTTGTTTGTCATGATTTGAAGGATTCAAGCGGTGAAATTCGGCCAATGAGAGTGAGAACTGTTGCTACGCAGTGTCGAGCAACGGCGACACGCGCTCTAGCCGCGTGTTGACATACGCGACAAAAACCGTATGAAACAGCGGTCGCCTGTAAGACAATAGACACCGAATTTCACAGCTTGAATCCTGAACAGTGTGCATTGCACAATTTCATCCGTGGGCACGAGGCAACGGGTGGAGTTCTGCGCACCATGGAAACGGACCCGACGAACCAGAGCGGAGGGATGCTACGGAGCCTGAGCCACCACGGCTCCAACCCAACACAAGAAGCCTTCGAGGTGCGGGAGAAATTTAAAGGTTTTTTTAATGCTTAATATTTATTTAGTTTTAAGATTCAGAGGAATTAGCAAATCTGGGTCCACGTTATTTGTAACAGCAAAACTTTTTTAAAATTAGATCGAACGACTGGAATGTTATTAAGAAGAACCAACTTTTTAATTAACTTTTTGTCTAATGAGCTAATCCTTCTAACTTCTTAATAACATTCCAGTCGTTCGATCTAATTTTAAAAAAGTTTTGTTGTTACAAATAATGTGGTCTCACAAGGGAACATATTCAGATGCGAAAATCCGATTTTGATGAAACTTCTGGGAGCCTATAGTTTGAAAAATATTTGACACTTGTTTTTTTTTATCGGCAATCATCCACTTTGAAGGGGTGAAAACAGCCCTCAAAGTTGGAGGTCAAAATTCCATTTGTGACCTCGCATAACCTTGAAGGTTACTGTGCAGTTTACGGATGAATTCGTCTAGACACACGCTTTCATATGATGTAAAAAAATATGCAGCATTCCAGATAAAAAATTCAAGGTCACCATCACACCTAGCACAATAGTATGAACACGAAAAAAATTACATACGCCATTGTGTTACGTATATAAAACAGTACTACTTTTTCCTCTTTCAATTTTTTTTCTAATATTTACTATTTACGAGAAAAACACTGACTAGTAATAGCGTGAACACCCTGTATAGAATAAGTAGGTGTAAAGCGTTAGGTGTACGTAGATGTAGGTATGTGTAAGTAGGTGTACAAGTTAGGAATAAGTACGTCTAAATAGGTATAAGTACATGTAAGTGTTAGGTATAAGTACAGGCGTGAATAAGTATAAATAGATATAAATGCTATGGTAAAGAAATGTTCAGTTTAATTTCGATTTTAATTTTAATTTAAATTTTGCTTTTAAGTTTAAGTTGTTAGATTTGTTTTAGCGTTTGTACAATTATAATATTGAGTTTCTTTATTAATTTAAGTCGTATTATTTGAGAAAAAAGCGGGGTTGCTAGCCTACTTAATAATTAAAGGAAGGAAAAGGATTAAAGACGTACCACATTTTTTAAAATAATCTAATTGTAATGAAAGGCGGTCTTGATCGACCAGAAAATTGATTGTGGAAATTTGGAACGGATGATAATGGTTGAAAAATAGTCGGAAGAATGAGCGAGAGAGAGAGAAAGAGAGAGAGAGAGAGAGCGATAGTGAAATAAGGATGTGATAACGGGCGAATTGTATGGATGAAAATGGAATAAATGTGGGTTGAATGTTGAATCTGCGATAAATAGATTTATTGGCGCTTGAAATTGTAATACAAGCTTGTCTTAACACGAGCAATGTAATAAGAAACAATAAAGAACGATAAGAGAAACCAGAATTAATGATTATGCGCGCTGACTGAGGCGAAAGAGAGTGAGCCGTTGCTTGTCTCTCTCTTTTATTGACTCGATCCTTCTGGAACTTTCGATGCGCGTCGATGCTTCCGGTTTAGCATTCGCGACCGTTCCAGAAGGATCGCGAAGGAATTTGGCCTATTGCGCTCCATGATCGATACGCACGCAATTTCCGCGCGCTGCTTATTGGCCGGTTTATCGGTCGGATCGCGATGCCTATTCGGCGGTATCGCAATGTCTATTTGGCGGGATCGCGCGGTGTCGCGGAGACAATATGGCGTTCGCGCGCCAATCTCGAACACTAATTTATTCATAAAAAGTATAATCTAAGTTAACCTAACTTAATCTATCTTAATCTAATAACATTTCTTACTCTAACTTAATCTACTTTAACCTCACTTAACCTATCCGCCTTTTCCCTCTCTCTCTCTCTTCTATTAATTCGCTCAATTTTAATTTGATTAGCGACTGCCGCTTTCTGCTTAGTTGAGCCACTTCGGCCGAGATGCCCAAAAAATACCTATCTAGGGACGTAGTGGCCGGCAGTGCTCCGCCGCCGCAGCTCCCCCCCCTCTCCGATAAAACTCGCATGGTCGAGTTGCAGTGTTCTAGTAAGTTGTGACGCGGGCGTCACTACCGGAGGCCCTCTCCTTGATGCTCAGCGTACACCAGGGTCCTTGGAGAGGGCAGAAGGTGTCTTAAATGAATTTGAGACAGTTTAGCCGGAAACTCTGGTATATTTTACTCGGTAATAAAGCCGTGGTGAACACTTCTTAATAACTAACTTACTCTAACGCGTATGTACAAATTATAGCTAAGCTTAAAACTACGGTATCTGGTACGCGGCGGTACAGGCGCGCGGCCTGGCGTTGATCTTGGGATCGCGACGCGGCGCAAGCACGGACGCGGCTACGGCCGTGCGGAGCGGCGTGACTTACACGGACGCGGATCGGCGGAAGGGCGCAAATCGAAACGATCGCGTGGAGCGCGGTTCGGGCGCGGCGCAGGCGCAGTGGCGGTTACGGTCGCGCGGAGCGCGATCAACGGCGCGGACGCGGGTCGGCGCGGCGTGCGGTGGTAATACCGCCTGGAGTGGGCTTGCCCGGGTGGTGGGGGCTTTGCTAGGATCCCCGCGGCCTAGCGTACTCGTGAATTGTCGCGTTCCGCACGCTGGTGCTGGGTTCGCGGGGCGCGATTCGCCTCGGGCTCGACCTCGCGCTACGCCCGGCTCGTCGTCGGAGAACCGACCGCGGTGTGAGTTCGCACGCACACGGAAGGACCCGTTCTACGCACTCCCTCGACACCGGCGGACGCCGCTCACACGGAAGGACCCGTAGCAAGCGATGCACGCGGCTGCGACGGCACCCCGATTCCTCACCAGACGCGTTACTCGGCCCTGAGTCGTTCGGCGGGATCGCAGGAGCGGGAACGGGACGTGGGGACCGGTCCTGGGTTTCGAGCGGCTGAAGACGCGCAACGTCGACGCGCTCGGAAGCACGGCCGGCGTTCGACTGCCACCTCGAGACTTGCTCGCGGTATCAGGCTTAGCAGCACACGGAAGGACCCGTCGCACTGCCTCCTCCAATGCCGGCGTGTTTCCCACTCACACGGAAGGACCCGTCGCTCGTGGTAGCACGCGGCTGCGAGAAGTCTGGAGCTCGGAGAAGGACCTCCGAGAGCTGCTCCAGGCCAACTCTGATTCCTGGCCGGATTTCCGCGGTATTTATCCACGAAGCGCGGACTCTACCGAGAGCCCCACTCTGCTCGCGGATCGCTCGCTAGGTGGGGCGGCTCGCTGATTGGCGCGGGCTAAGGTCCGCATCGGACCAATCGCGAGTCGCCGGAACGCGTGAACTCGCGACGGAGCGAGACGCTTCGTCGCAAAGTTCTGCCACGATTCTTTGGCTTGTGGCCTATCCTTTTGTCTCTGCTGTTCATTGCAGATACTCGGCGGTGGCTGTACCATATTCTGTTCCTGCAGAACAAACTCCTGCATCGGGATTTCGGCCGATCCCATAGCAGGCTCCTCGTCCTCGCAGTTGTTTTCGAAGCTGGAAAATATCATTTTTAATTTAAAATATAATTAGAAATAGTTGTTAAATATCTATTAAATATTTACTAAATATTTCTCACCTCTGCGAACCCCCGGTGCTGGAGAGCATGTCCCTCTCCTGAAAATGGGGGAGCAGAAATTGCAATGAATCCCAGTGCCTATATCTTCTGTGGGAGGTTTCCGCCGCCTGCCCACTTCGTACTGCATTTTCTTTTGCCCGATATTTCCTAAACAGGTCGCGCATGTTTTGCCATCTTTTCTTACATGCCGACGCTACAACAGAAATATTTTGTAATTAATATAGTCAAATGTAATCAATACAGTAATATATACAGTCAAACCTGTTTTTTTAGATACATTACGCATGGAAACATTTAAAAAGAATTTCATGGAAAAATTTTTTTACATTCTCACTTTAAACATGGAGAAATTTAAAAAATTCACATAATTCAATACCACTAGTCGTAGTCTAAACGCGCATCTTCTTGTGACCAGAATTACAAGGGTGTTATAATGCCAATACCGTTGGCATTCACAGACCGTTTAAAAAAATTGCATAGAAAAGGACTCGACTCCACAAAAATGGGTTCGACTGTAAACTAAGTTGTTATTGAAATACAGTGATTACTAACCTGTTAGATTAAGCTCCTGGCCAATCTCCCTCCATGCTACAGCCTTGTATTTTCCGTCCAAGTACCTCGGGTGTCTCAAGTCGTATAGGTAATGCCGACTCCTCACACACTCTATTAACCTTTCTTCCTGCATCTTTTCGAGAGGTTGTAGTCGACACGATGTCAGAACTAGAACTGATTTTTCGGACGAATTTCTCATCGCAAGTTACCTCGTACCTAAACTCTGCGCTGGGGTAAGAGGTACCGTAGGATATTCCATTACAATAAAGAACAGTTAGACCTACCTGCATCGGGGTGCTCAGTGAGTCTTCACCAGCACATCGTAAAATTTTTACTAGGGGTGTGCGGGATTCCCGAAAATATTCGCGACTCCCGTAAAATATCTGGGATTGCCGAGAATATTCGGCATCCCAGAAATGTTGGGGATTTCCGACAATGTACGGGATATGGCAATAATATCTAGAATTCCAGAAAGTGTTGTTCTTCTTGAAAATTGTTATGGAGTATAATATTTTTTGTTACCGTACATTATTGTTTAAGATTTCGTTCTCTTTCGCTCGGACAACAATATATTTAAATGTCGTTAAAATTCGAGACGCAGACACCAACAAATGATCGAATACACATGGAATGATCCCCTTCGTAACAAATGTGGATACTTCCTTAAAAAAAACCTTCATCATAAACAACTGTGGGGCCTTGCTGGAATGGAAGGCGCAATGCGAACTCTGTGGAGGGCGTCCGGCGCCGGGTGCGACGACAGCATCCGAACAGAATCTCCGTTTTCAGAGTGTAGACAAGATGCCTGTTCATCCGAGTTGCAATGTTACGAAATGACAGTTCACACGAGACGGGACAAACAAAAAAAAAAAATAAATAAATAAATAAATAAAAATATAAATGATTATGAGTCAAAACTCCGGAAAACAAGTTTAAAATGATTACAATTCATTGGTTGCAAGGTGGGTGTCGAAAGGCGGTGGAAATAGTGGAAATTTGGAAAAGCGAGAGTTTAGGTGCAACATTTGGTTTGGAGGCATCTACGGTTATAAATCTTGCTGCGCTAACGGTCTGCGCTAACGGCTGGCCTTCGTCGCGCGCTTGTCATTTCGTGCGTAAGATCTCAAGACGCAACAATAACCAAACAAAAATAAAACCATTTTAATTTCGCCATTTGTACCGTGCCATCATTTTTGGGAAGTCTATCGTTAGATCTGCCTATGCCCATCCCAGCCGCGCACGTAGTCCCAGTGTTTTGGCTTCGACGTCACACTCCACATAGTATGTGTGACCGCTGTAGCCAATATTTGGACTGTAGCCGAAAATACGTGTGAAACGAGGCCTGTCCCTTGCACTATGATCCAATCGGCCTTGCATTCGTGCCTATGGTCCGTCCAACGAGACCGAGGCAGCGAAGCACCAGCGTGCGTCCTTTGCTAATTATCTTGTATAATGGTAACTTCAACTCTGTCGCACTCGAGTAGCTATGTTTACATCTGCTGACTCGTCCCATAATTCTTTTTGTTCTAGAAATTATTATGTAATTGAGTCATTCCACGCGATATCGGTCACTCTTGCGAGTATATTTCAAAAATTCGAGACGTAGACTCCAACAAATGATCGAATACACATGGAATGATCCCCTTCGTAACAAATGTGGATAATTTCATAAACAACTGTAGCGCTTTGCTAGAATCGGCTGTCCGAATGGCCTACACCGGATGGCCCAGCTCATTGGCATCCCCGGGGTGTAGAGGGGAGTAAACTGTTCGGGTGTTAGGTAGAAAACCCCCGCTGTGTGCGGGTCTTAGCTTTTGATGCGAGCATCTCGTGCGCCTCTCAAGTGGCCTTTATAGAGTTCCGGCAAGTATGAAGTAGAAAATGTGGAGTCTCCGTCGGAAAACGGATGATCCGGCAAATATGAATAGAGCCTTATTCTTTCCCATTGGATTCCTATGCTTAGGCATATCCTCTTTAACTTTACCCAACGGTTATCTCCGTCAGGCTGGATATGTTATGAGATAGTTTCATCTTGCATGGTTTACTTCGCACTCTTGCCTATTTAGTTAATTAATATTTAATATTTTTCATCGTTTCCCTTAGTTCCTTTCTGTACCTTCTCCTTCTTATTTACTTTCTTTCTTTCTTTTCTTTTCCGTAAAACCATTTTCGTAAAACCATTGTTATATCCTCCTTTTCCTTCTCTTTCTATTGTTTATTTAATTATCTTACGATATTTCTTCGCCGTTTTCCTCTACCTATCTATTTATCAAATTATTGTACAGTACAGCAGAACGCTCTTGTATCTTATCCAGAACGTGTATGATTTCCCTCCGTTACGCGTTCCTAATCTTTGCTGATCTGTATCTTTTGAACAAAACAAGATATGCTCTTTCTGTTTTTTGTTTCTTAACTCTTTTCTCTTGTTCTTCCAGATGCTCCTAACAAATTTTTTTATTTTTTCTATCTGAAAATTTTCTCTGCAAGTAGGCATCAAACTTGTTTCTTTTTGCTACCAGAACGTTCCTTTGCACTAAAAACCTCTTATATTCGCTATTCGGCTCTATCCTTTGTCTCTATGTTTATTAATTTCTTAAATAACTAAACGTTCCTGCCACGTACAGGCCGTCCGCCATTTTGTCGCTCGCTTTCCGCGTGGTCTCAACTGCTGCCCCTTGCGCATGTGAAACCTTCTCGACTCGCGGTTTCCTATCCTACGCAGTGCATAGTAGTCCGCGGTTCCCCTTGCAGCATGCAACCCTTCCTACTACATCCTGCTACTTGTTCTTGTATCCTATATTTCTAATTTTCTTATTTAATGAACCAAACTTTATACTTATTTCCCACATTGCCTATCTCTTATTTATTCTTTTTAACACGAAAGTGTTTTAGAGATAGGCGGTGATTTCAAAAAAGATGTAACGAAATATGCAACGGAAATGCGTCACGCGACGATAATCGTCCCAGGTAAAATTCCCTAACCCTAGTAATCCGTTACCTGGTACTGATGATCGACAGAGTCATAAAGCGAGTAGAGAAAAGAAAAGGTGAACATAAAGGTAAAGGTAAACGGACGGGCAAAAAGTACAAAAATCTTTCGAGAAGGGACTCCTCCTTCGAGAGAAAGAGACAGACAGACAGACAGAGACAGAGACAGAGACAGAGAGAGAGAGAGAAAGAGAGACAGAGACAGAGACAGAGACAAAGACAGAGACAGAGACAGAGACAGAGAGTGGGAGAGAGAGAGAGGGAGGGAGAGAGTAGGAGAGAGAGGGGGTGTCCCATTTGGACTCCGACCGATTGGACCCGTCCCGTTTGGACTGTCCCGATTGGACCCGTTCCTTTTGGACTCCGTGCCGATTCGACTCGTGCCGTTTGGACACCATGCCGATTGGACGCGTTCTTTTTGGACGCCGTGAATTGGACACATTTACAGAATTTTAAAATCGCCGTATCTCCTAAACCGTGCGCCCTAGACAAAAAATAACGAAATTTTTGAAACACATTACAGAAAGCATATCACCCCGGCACTACACCTTAGACCTATTCAAAAGTCGATTCGCCACCCCTTTCCCCTCCCCAAATTCATTTTCGCCTCCCCTAAAAATCGCTGTATCTCCTAAACCGTGCGTCCTAGACAAAAAATAACGAAATTTTTGAAAGACTTTACAGAAAGCATATCACCCCAGTACTACCCCTTAGGCCTATTCAAAAGTCGATTCGCCACCCCTTTGCCCTCCCCAAATTCATTTTCGCATCGCCAAGTCGTGATTAATTTCGGGTTATGTGCGTTATAAAACATTTCCTCACGAAAAAAAGGGTTAGGGTTAGGGTTAGGGTTAGGGTTAGGGAATCACTTGGGGGTAGATGGGGGTGAATCGACTTTTGAGTAGAACTACGGGATTAGGTAAGGGTGGTATGCCCCCGGTAAAGCCTCCCAAAATGTTGTTATTTTCTTCCTACGACGCTCGGTTTAGGAGATGCAGCGATTTTTAGAGGACGCGAAAATGAATTTGGGTAGGGGAAAGGGGTGGCGAATCTACTTTTGAATAGGCCTAAGGGGTAGTGCCGGGGTGATATGCTTTCTGTAAAGTCTTTCAAAAATTTTGTTATTTTTTGTCTAGGATGCACGGTTTAGGAGATACAGCGATTTTTAGGGGAGGCCAAAATGAATTTGGGGAGGGGAAAGGGGTGGCGAATCGACTTTTGAATAGGCCCAAGGTGTAGTGCCGGGGTGATATGCTTTCTGTAAAGTCTTTCAAAAATTTCGTTATTTTTTGTCTAGGGCGCACGGTTTAGGAGATACGGCGATTTTAAAATTCTGTAAATGTGTCCAATTCACGGCGTCCAAAAAGAACGCGTCCAATCGGCACGGTGTCCAAACGGCACGGTGTCCAAACGGCACGAGTCGAATCGGCACGGAGTCCAAAAGGAACGGGTCCAATCGGGACAGTCCAATCGGGACGGGTCCAATCGGTCGGAGTCCAACTGGGCATCACCCGGAGAGAGAGAGGGGAGAGAGAGAGAGAGTGAAGTGTTTTACAGATGGGGGGTGATTTCATAAAAATCTAACGAAACATGCAACGCAAAATCGTCACGCCTATTACTTAAGTGTATGTACGCAGGCGCAAACTATTGAACGGGGGGTTTGCACAGCTGCTCAGAAAACACTTTCGTGTTTAGTACGTGTACAGGAGTACAGGTTTTCCCCTATTCCTTTACTTTAGACAAAAATATTGAATTAAAATCCTAAACTGTCCATTTTCTTTTTATTTGTCTATTTTCCGATTTCTCTTTGATTTTTCCCTTCTTTTTCTCAGGCCCCGCTGTTTGAGAGGTGGTGAGAGTTCCTATACTATCCTTATTTGCTTAACACTTTCTATATCTTTTATTATTCACTATTTTCTTATAATTAACAATTTATCTCTAACATTATTTTACATCGCACTGTAACCTACTTCAGTAATACAATTATTAAAGAGTTTCTTTCCCTTTCACTTTAAATTTTCTATCTTACGCTATTTCTTCCCTCTTCCTTGTCGTCCGAGACTTCCTTGTTCTTCTTCCTTCCCTCCTCTTTTTCCGCGAAGATATTTGCTTTCGTTCCAGCTTCCCCGTTCGGAGTCGTCGGCACTCGAGAATGCACTTTGTGGATGTATCCCGGCTGTGCAGAGGGCGGGGGGTGGGGAGTGGAATAGATTTGTACTCTTTTTCCAAACACGAAGTCCTTGGCCCCTGTCGGAACTTCATTCCCATCTCCTTCTGCTTCACATCAGCCTGGACCCGCTGCACAGCTTCTCCCTCAGGCTTCTGGTTTCTGCAGAACTGATGTGTCTAGAGGTTCCTCCCTGGCCTTCTCCTGGCATTTCCGTCCACTCCGCATTCCCCTCCTCCTCGTTACATCTGCTCCTGACTCCTACAGGGAAGCTGAAAACAATTACAAATCGCGTAGTGACTCGCTCGCGGCACGCTCGCTTGACTCTACGCCTGTGTTTGTGCTCGCTCGACGATCGTGCAACGTTCAATCGCTATAATACAACCCCTTATCCGCGATCGAGTAACGTCGTCACCCGTCAGGTACTTGGCCGATATTCGTACAAGTTTCCTGGGTGGAGACACACACTAAACCTTGGTTACACCACGGGACGCATGAGTCTATCCCTCGGCATGTCGCATGGCCTCGGAATATCCTCAGGCACCGGTCACGGCAGTGTACCCACGCTCCTGCAAGGTTCGATCGTCTCGATTACATAGAGACGCATACCAGACCACGGTTATTTCACGGGACCCATGAGTCCACCCTTTGGCACAGTGTGGCCTCGGAGTGTACACGGACAAAGGTCACGGCAAAATCCTCGGGATCGTATGTAGCTCTATCGTACCGATTCGGGGTAGACACGCACAAAACCTCGGTCGCTCCACGGGACCCAGGAGTCTACCCGTCGACACGTTGCGTGGCCTTGGAGTATGCTCTGCAGGGATCACGACAGAGTAACCGGGATCGTACAAAGTATGACCACCTCTTAACCGTGAGAGGCTCACAGCGAAACCTTGGCAATTCCACGGAACCCAGGAGTCTACTCTTCGGCACCTTGTGTGGCCTTGGAGTATGCTCTATTGAGGTAACGAAAGAATTGCCGCGATAGCGGGAAGCAAAGCCGTCTCGATCCGGAAGAGACCCACACTAAACCACAGCGAATCCACGGAACCCAGAAGATTACCCTTCGGTACTGTGAGTAGCCTCAGAGTAATCTCGGCTAGGGATACGACAGAGTGACCAGGATCGTATGATAGTCGACCGTCTCACTTCGACCCGATCGGTACGCGCAGTATTTCTCAACGATACTGCCGCGTACTTCGCAACTGACCGATTCTAGATTTGTCCAACCAACCATGGACTCGGCCGTATGATCGTACGAGTGGTCAGGAAGAATCGTAGTTACCCATACACGACCAAGGAGTTTCCCGTTCGGCACTTTACGTGGTCTCCGAGCAAGCTCTCACTGAGGTCGCGACCAAGTAACAATGATTGTGTACAATCCGTTTCGAGTCTGTTGTTATTCTCGCGGCATGATCTACGGAACGATTGTATCGTGCCTGCTCGACGTGCCTATCGTACGAATTTAACGCGTCACGATTCTTCCGAAACGCAAAACATGAATTTTATAAAGTTTGTGTCATTCGGACACCCGGCGCTTTCCACTCGCCGTCGCTTCTCATCATCGCGACTTGCTCGCTTCAAGGTACATGAACTTGCGAATTGAAAATAGATAATTTATAATTTAATCACGTTTCTATAATTTTAAACGCGGGACTACTACGCTGTCGCGACCGAGGATCACGTAACTTTTAAAATATGTTTCGACGGTGCCACGGCGCGGTTTGTGCTCGTGACTCCTCGGTTTGAGTCGGTTTGACTCCTCAAAGTGCGTACCGGCACTTCGCGAACGCGTGTATCCCCGACCGCTTCCAGACGTAGAGTGTCGGATCTACGGCTCGCATCGACCTCCTTTGATCGTTATCGAGTGGGGATCGATGCGTGCGCAATTAGACGCGTGTCGCGATATCTCGCGGTTCTTCTCTATTTCCCGACTCGCGAGCGCCGTAATGGAATGTAGTGGTGGGGGACGGTGTCGCTGTTCAATATACGCGGTGTCGATATGTAACCGACACGGTTACAACCATGTTTTCTTTTTCTCCAGGCCCTGATGTTTGGTACTAGCCGGTGGGTCCACCTTCCTACAACTTCCTCATTCCATTCTTCCTGCCAAATCAGATCTGTTACCTCCCTCATTTTTCTCCTTATCCATATCTTTACCGTCTTTTTTAATTCCATTTCCTCTTCCATATCATCTGTATCCAGCGTCAATTCCTCTAATACCGGGTGTATTTCCCCCAGGTTTCTCCCTTCCCCGCATATTCCTTGATTTTTCTGGTGCTTTCCTTACTTAATACGATGTTTTCGGTTTCGAATAGCTGTTTCCTTTCGTTAATCTTAAGGTGCCACGGAGTTCCTCCTGCTAATACACACAGGGTTTCAGAGGGGACCGACCTGTATGCTGCGATTACCCTCCCCAATCCCAATTTTTGAGTTTTTCTAATTATCTTTTTGTTGTATGGCGATGCAGCCGCCTCAGCCCACACCGGGGCACCATAGAGTACTATGGATTCCAGCGTCATATAAAAAAGTCTTCTGACCGCTTGGCTCGTCCTGCTTCCGTTTGTCATTAGGCTGCTTAATACAGACATCGTCCTAATCGCTTTATTGGTAGCCTCTTCAATATGCCTCCTGTAGCTCTTTTTCTAATCGTAGGTTACCCCTAGATATTTAAGATAAGGGCTTGGCTTTATTTTTGTCTCTCCAATTTCTAGTTTGAAATCTTCATCGATTCTTTTCAAGTTCATCCTGATGACTTCGGTTTTTTGTTCTGCGAGGGTTAACCGTTTTGTCTTCATCCACTTCTGCGTGTCTCCTATAATCTTTTCCGCTCTTATCTTTAGTCTTGCTTGTGTGGCAACCTGAACAGTGATAATTACGTCGTCCGCGAATGCATATCTACTTGTCATTGGGGGAGTTTCGCATTTGAGAAGATCATCGTATACGATGTTCCAGAAAAACGGTCCCAGTACCGACCCTTGAGTTACTCCCATCTTCATCTTCCTCCATATTATTGATTCCGAATTTTCGTAGCAAACAGTTCTCTCCTTGAAGTAATTTCTAACAAATTTGATTAAGTATCTGCTAAAACCTCTGTTTCTCATTTCCTTAATGATCGCGTCCCAGCTAAGTGAGTTGAAAGCATTCCTGACATCGAGTGCCATCATTACTCCATACCTCTGCCTTTCCGACGCCGTTTTTGAGTCACTGGCTACTTTGACCATGGCGTGTACTATTGACCTCCCTTTCACGAAACTGTATTGATTTATGTCAAAAATATCTTCCCCTAGCTCTTTTTCTAATCTCTCCCTCGCCACATACTCCATAAGTTTGGCAACCGCATCGATTATACAAATTGGCCTGTATGCCGAAGGTGTCGTCGGATCTTTGCCTGGCTTTCTAAGTAGGATGGTCCTGGCCTTTTTCCAAGTCTTAGGTATCTTGCCCCTTTCGAAAATCCCATTAAATAATGCAGCAAATCTATCTGGTCTTGCCTCGGCTGGTTATTTAATAATCTCCGGAACCATCCCGTCCAGCCCAGCCGCCTTATTCGGTTTAAGCTTTTTTGCTGCTTCAAGGATTTCCCCAATCGTTATTAGAGGGAGTTCCAAAGTTTCCCCTTCTACTTCGGCGTAATCCTCGCATATTCCCTCGCTATCTTCAATTTCAGTTTCTGGCCTGTTATGCCTTTCGTCTGCTATTTCCTCCCCCTCTTCAGATTGGAAATAATTCTTGCAAGACCTTACTAGCCATTTCCATTGAAATGTTCGCTGGTGGTGTGTTCGATTTGATCTGTTCCATAACCGTTTTATACGGTTTTCCCCAAGGATCTTTGCTAATGCCTTCGCATAATTCCTTCCACTTTCTGTCCTTTTCTTTTCTTATCTTTTTCTGGAGGTCCTTTTTGATTTTTTTGTAGATAAAATTCGCAGCCTCTTCCATTTCTTGGTTTTTCTGTATCTTTGAACCTTCCTTCTCATTCTATTTACCTTGATCCTTTGCTCTTTAATCTCTTCATTCCACCAGATGTTACTTATTTTCTTTTTCCCTTCCCCTCCCTTTATTTTGTCAAAAGCCTTCTCACATATTTCTGGTAACATTTCGAGGAATGCAACTTCTTCTTCAGTTCTGAACGTTTTTTGGGTCTCCAGTCTCTTGTCCTTTATCATTTCGATTGCTGTTTTTATACATTTTTCCAGGTTTGTCCTTGTGACTCTCCATCTGAAAGATCCAGCTTTAGTCTCATTGTTAAAATTGCTATATACATACCTTATTCGAGTTAATAAATATTTGTGGTCGGAAGCTGATTCCTTGTCCATTATATTCTTCGTGATTTCTTTATCGATTGTCAAATCTCTCGACACAACCACGAAATCAATGTTTGATTTTACTTGACCTTTTTCATATGTGTGTCCTCCCTCCGGTTTTATAGGGGATAAACCCCAATCCAGGAGACAGTCGAGTAGGACGTTTCCCCTGTCATTTTGTATTTTTGAGCCCCAGCTTGGCGATTTCGCATTGAAGTCTTCTCCTATAAGAATACTTCTGCCCTTTCTTTTTTCCTCTTTCATCGTCTCCGATGAAATATCAATTCTGTAAGCATAATTGTCAATTGTCATATTCGGTGATAAATATATACTTATATAAGTTTCGTTTTTAATTCTAATAGCGACGAAATCTTCTTCCAACAGATCTCTGTCCTCCTGTCTTTTGCTGCCCTCGAGGTCTCTGACCCAGATTGCTGCCGACCCCTTCTTTGAATAGATCCAGTCTCCTGGGTTAAAAAGCGGTTCCGCGATAAATACAATATTGGCTTTCAATTCCACCGCAGCCTGTATTAATAAATAATGTGCTAGTCGGCAGTGATTGAGATTTATCTGTTGTCGCGTCGCGACATAATAAATTATAACACCATCGAACGGGCCTAACAGCCAAACAAGGCGAAGACCGCGTTCCGCCTACAACATACATACATTCATGCGAACAATCGTAAGGTGAAGATCACGTTCCACCTAATTAATATAAATATCAATATAAACGATAAGGTGAAGATCACGTTCCACCTGCAGTGTGCACACGTATACGAATTAGCGTCAGGCGAAGAACAAGTCCCGCCTGTAACGTCTATAAACACACGATTATACGAAATACAAATAACTGTCCGTTTCGTCGATCCGTTAGATTTGGCGGGAAACCGTCGAGCCTTATATGGTCATGGGAATCGCCAATGACCATACAAGGTAATAGGGCAGCGACAGCGACGACGAAGATCCGACGATCGCGACGAAACATCTGCCGATCGCGATTCGAGGGAGAGAGCGCGAATATATGGAGCGCGGCCGCGGGCCGCGACTCAGTTCGCCTGGACGATTAGGCCATTATTATATCCGAGCGAAAATCGTACGAAATTCAGTCGTATACTTTTATAGAATACAACGGTCTCTCGCGATTACTTCGAACCAACTTGTACGCGTATAAACGTAAAGCGTAGTAAAAGAGTGTTAACTCAGAACTTTATAGACTGGCATATCGCGAGTCAAACTCGACAAATTGATTAATAAAGACACCGTGCTTTCAAAAAGTGTTGTTTATTCGACCACGTGAAGCGAAACCACGGAGCGTGCGGGATCGTTCCGACGTGTAGTAGTTCCTACACAGAACATCTGTAATAAATTCATAATCGTTATCAGTAGTTGCCCTCTGCTAATTCCATCACGTATTTTTTATATTGGGGACACCCCACTCCTCCTGCCACATGTTCCGCTTTTACCGCCGGGATCCCGGCTCTGGTGCATAGGATGCAGTTCCTGATCGCCTCGCAGCCGTTAATTTGGTGACCAATTTTACCGCATCTTCTGCATAATTCTTTTCCCTGCAAGTCCACTTTGCAGTTATACGACAGGTGCCCGAAATCATGGCATTTATAACACCTTATTAAATTTTGCGTTCTTTTTATTCTACATGAAGTATATCCAATTTTCATCCTGTTTTCTTCACCCATTTTTTCCAGCATACTAGTTGGAACTGTTATGATGGCCGTTTTAGTGCCACCGTATCCGAATCTGATCGTTTTGATTTCCACTTCATTACTTTCTATCACCAGTGATTCGTTCTATTCACTTCGTTTTTAATCTCCTCCTTCTCCATTGCTGGATCTATATCCCTTATTTCGTAAAAAATCCTTGGCGCTACCCTTTTTACTTTGTGGTTCTCCCCAAGAACTTCTTTCACTGTTTTTTCCAGTTTACTGCCCTCCAGCCCCTTTTCCATTTCTATAACCAGATCCCCCCCTCCTTGATTTTCTTATTGTTTGTATCCCCTCTATCTTACTTCCCGCTTTATCTTTTATTTGCTTGAATAGATCCGCAAAGGTTTTATTTTCCGATGATTTAATTATCACCGCTTCATTCCTTGGCACAACCGGTGGTTTCTTATTCCTATCCTTTTCTTCTTTTTCCCTCTTTTTACTGTCTATTTCTTCTTCCTCTCTTTTCTTTTTATTTGCAATTTTTTTGTCTCCTCTTTTCTTATTCCTATTAACGATTTCCCATTTCTCCTCTCCCTTTTCCGTTAACTCTCTCCTATCTACGTTTCTTATCCCTCCCCTTTCTCCATCTGTCTTGTAACCCCCCCTTTGTCCCTCCTCTCCCTCCGATTCATCCTCTATACCTTCGGTTTCGCATCTCTTTTCTCTACCGATTTTTCACTTAGGTTAACTATTGTCCCCCCTTTTATATTCAGTTCCCTCTTGTCCATCTTTCGTGGGGGATCGGAGTTAAAAATACCTCTGTTCTCCCCCCCCCCTTATTGGGTTTTTGGGGGTGTGCCTGATCATTTTCTCTTTTACCTTCCTTCCTTCCTGAAAGTATTTTGTTCTATTGTTTTCTGTTATATTTGAACCTCTACGTTATCCTCCCTATCCCCTACCCCCATGTGCTAAAGGCCGGATATTCCTTAGGTTTGTTTACAATGGGATACAGGGAAAGAAAACTTTTATTTTGGTTGTAACGAGCACGGTTTTCCGCGGGCTCGTTGCAACGGACGGCACTCGCGGCCGGATTAAGCTCGCCGTGCCAAGGTTCGCGGGATACGCGAGTGAGAGAGACGGGGAGTGAAATAAATGTTGCAGGTTACGTTTCCACCGGTTACGGTTCGCGGCTCGTTGCTTGCGTGTACATGCGGCTCGTGCATCGTCGCAGTACGGGTTATCGCCGGAACGCGGGTTGTCGCGGCACGCGTGTTTCCGACACGCGTGTTATCACGGGACGCGGGTTATCGCGGCACGCGTGTTTCCGACACGCGTGTTATCGGGGGACGCGTACGCGGGTCGCGGCTTATCGGATCGTGGGACGGCGGGAACGCGGTGTCGACAGCGGTCGGCACGCGTGGGTGTTCGGGGACCGTTTCCCTCTAGCCTCGACAGCAACGGTCGTTATTGCCGAGGCCATTGTGTTCCGGCGTTACGGACGACCCTCAGTGGAGGTTCGTGTCACCAGTTCGGTCTTGATTTCGCGGTGCGAAGACACCAGCAGTTGTCTCGCCGCACGTTTCCGGGTCGGATATCGAGGGCAACAGCAGTTACCGGTTCGATACGTTTCCGGGTGTTACTGGCCGAACAGTGGCAACATCAGTTGCGTGGTTCTGGCCAGGGTTTGTCAGGGCGGGGTCAGTGGCAACCGCAGTTACCAGGAAAACGGACGGGGACGGCACGAATACCTGGATACTTACGAGGGATTCGTGGTGTGAAATCGGCGGTGTGTATGGTGAGTGTGTGTAATCTACGGGTTCTTCGATGCGTACTCGCGGGTGGTCCGGAAGTCAAAGAGGCCCGTGCCTGTTCGGGGGTTCCCTTTATGCCCTAGACGATCTAGGGCGAGGGACTCGGCGCGGGGTGGTTTTCGGCGGAAGTTCCGGTGACGTGTCGTAACCGATTCGCAAGTTCCCGAAGCAATGGTGTTTTCCGTTTCCCGCGTAAGCCGCTTTCTAGACGCGGGGGCGCGAAGTCCGGGGGTCGGTGCCGCTCGGGGTTCGTCGGCTATGCTCGGGGGTAATCGCGGTGGCGCGAGACCGGCTCGTAACAGGCCTGGCGTATCCAGGTCTGTTACAGGGTAAACACAATTTCCTCATTTATTGTTTGCTATTCTATAATAAACTATACTTATATACTTACATCTAACACGCACGCAGAATCCTATTTTTTAACTTATTTCCTAACTTATTTTCTAAATCGCAATGCCTATTTCCTAACCCTAACCTAAACCGCTGCTTACTCTAAATTCCGATTTACTCTCATCCCCCTCTCTTCGCCTCTCTATACCTGTTTCGCAACCCTTTGATCCGCCTATGGGGGAATCCGTCGCTTCGCTCACCTTTTCCCTTACTTTTCCCCGTTATTTTCCCCTTGTTCTGTTCAAATTCGCTCAAATCTTTCTCTACTTGCCCCTCCTCGGGTCCCAGTAGCGTTCCCGGTGTTATTTTGCGGATTTATTCTAAAAAACTTCGGTTCCAATATTTCCTTCCATTATTTTTCTCGATTCTTTCCTCGCTCGGTGCTGTCACTACCCGCCTACCGGGTGTCTTTTCCCGTTGACTTTAATCACGCGAGTTTTCTCGGCCGCTATTCGGAGTATTGGTGCGGGGTTTTTTGTTTTTTATAGCCTGGTGCTCCCCGCACTCCACCTCGCCCACGGGTTTTGGAAAATCCCCCACTACCCCTCGATGACCTCGATATCTCGGGCCACGATGGCGACTTTCAAAGGTCTGACTCTAAGGCTAAAAGGAGAGGCCACGACCTTCGGGTCACCGATTCTGTTGAAACTTTGTACACTTATAGATCTCGTTCTCCTGTTCACTAATATATACCATTATAAGGGCAGATACTCAATAGTTTTCGAGATATTGACGATTAAAGTTTCATTATTGCCTATATAATGCTACATTTTTTTTAGACTACAAGAATCGGTGTAGCGCGACGGTAACGTGGCAACTTCTCAGCCAAACGATCAGGATTCTAATCCTGCCGAGTAAATGCATTTTTTAAATAATTTTATTGTTTTATCATCGTCTATTTATATGATTAAATTCAGTCGATTAAATTTCACGCATAAAATGGCATTTTGAATTATAAATAACATGTATTTATTTAATAACAACAGGATTATTTACTATATTAATTTACTATTATTAATTTAATACTGTGTTAATTTTCCGGATTTCGAATAAGTTACTGTTAGGTTTGTGTGATGTGACATAAGTTCATCTACCTTTACTTGAACAAGTGCGGTCTTTTCTGTTTGGGCGCCCAGATTCAAGAACAGGGGTTAGAAATTTGCCGGCCGAAGAATGGTCTTGGTGCCAGAAATCTTTTCTAACGTCTTTGGGGTTGCCTCTGGCCGACACGTTCCAGCATCGGTATCTCGGGAGTGTAGGGGGGAGTAAACGGTTCTGGGGTTCTGGTCGCAGAGGACACGATTTTCGGCACGACACGATTCGGAAAAGAATCTTGAGAGCCGTCGCAGCCGAAAAGTGTAACATGACACTATGTATCGGGTATATCGGTGTGAGACCAGAAGACGACTACTAATCCAATTACAAAACTTCTTTATTATTAATTATTTTTTATGAGACTTTCACCAATATATTTGTTGCATTATTCTGATTAAAATTATATCAAACGCGATATAATTCGAATCACATTTACACTAATTTTCCGTTAATGTAATTGTTATGGGAAGCAACTTTCATCGATCATTACACAGGTAAATATCATCGGAATTATATCGTATTTGGTATCATTTTAATCTGAAAAATGCCACGAATATGTTGGTAAAAGTTTCATAAAAAATAACGAAAAATAAAGAAGTTTTGTAATTGGATTAGTAGTAGTCTTCTAGTCTCACACCGATATAGCCGACAATGTTGTGGCCGCGACAACGTTTCTAGACCCGTCCCCAAGCCCGTAACGAACTCTTAGGGCCAAGCATGCCAATAAATAACTAAAAAATTACAGTGTTCCACTCGATCGTGACGCAGACCCAGACATGATGACTAGACAATTCTAAAAAAATATAATATTAAGTTCCCTACATTTCAATTTAAATAAGATGAGTTAATTTTTAAAGTAAGTTAAATTACAATGAAAGTAAATATACTTTTGTCTACACGTATAAATCCACACAATGAAAGTGTACAAAAATTTTGACACAGCTTACAGCTGGCAAAAAATTATTCGAAGCGTTTGAATAGCAATACAGATAAAACCAGTGAATACAAATCAAAGTATATCGTGTTTAGTGTCATTTTAATCAGAAAAACTCCACAAATAGGTTGATGGAAGTCCTATAAAAAAGTAATGAAAAACAGTACAAATAAAAAATGAAAATTTAATTTGAAGCTTCGAATATAAAAAAGTATTTTTATTCGTCGGATAAATTCTTATCTAATAAAATTATTTATTTGATACTCGTTCAATAAAGAGGGTTTTTCGAATTTTTTCGAAATTTACCAAATAAAGGTAAAGTATTATTTATTCAAATGTTTATTTAAATAATTTTTTATCCCAAATAATGCCCAACTCTGCGAGGGTCACTAGTAGTGTGAAAGATAGAAAATACTTAATATTTTATTTTATTTAATTATTACAAAGAGTGTATCATGAACAAAGAGTATGCACTTGGAACTGTTACAGAAATATGTAAGATCACCCTGTTGATGAAGTATCGAATGAGGTTTATAACATGAGCGACTAGAATCCGCTTCTTTTGAAGAGTTTAGTGCACACGGTATTTCTACCCTTCCTTTAATTAGTTTTGGAGGCAGACCTATGGAAGTTGTGAATGCATTCGCTTGTACGGTTTGGCTTGCGACTCAATAGCGTATATTAGCATACCATAAAACTCCAGATGTGCCACAGAACACAGGTAAAGGACTGAAGTATGAAAACTGAAGAAGGTTCCGGTGCCCACAGATTAACATAGACAGAACTGCGTCGGCGCGGACGGTTGACGCGAGTCGTTCGCGCATAGCTCTCGCGCACCAGCGTTCCCGCGCACCATAGTTAGTAGAACACAGAGCCTCGCTATAGTACGTAAGCACGCGAGAATGTATTGCGCCGGTAAACCTGTATTATTGTGATAGTACTTGAGTTTTGTTAATTATATTTGTGTGTTATAAATGTCTCCACACTTCTTAACCCCCCACAACAATGGTTATGGGCCCAGAACGCAAATAAATGCGCCGGATTGCTAAATAGTACACATAACCTAAAAGTGAACACGTGGGGTTGTAAAGCAGTACATACATACTAGGTGCATAACGATCTTGTTTGCACCAAGGATGGAGAAAGAAAGTGATAATAGGGTATCCAAATTAAATAACAATAATTATCGTTCATGGAAAATTGAGATGAAATGGTATCTCAGAGGCAGAGGCTTACTGGATAATGTTCTAAGGAAGGTAGAGCTTCCCGCTGACGCTACAGAACCGCAAAGGGCAATGCACATAGCAATTGAGAACAAAGAAATTGCAGCAATAGGTCTCCACGTTGAAATAGACCAACAGGTTCACATAGAAGACTGTGCAAGTGCGCATAAGGCATGGACAATACTAGAGCAAGTCCATCAACCGAGGTCAAGGGTACGAATCATGCAGTTGAAGAAAGAGTTCTACCATTTAAAAGTGAGGGATGATGAGAATATGCCTGCATACCTTGCCAGGGCCAAAATAGCTGCAACGAACCTGCGAGAAGCAGGAGCAGAGGTAGGTGACGAGGATCTTGCGTACACATTACTATCAGGTCTTCCAGATAGCTACGAAAACCTCAATATGACGTTGGCAAACCTACCAGACGATAAATTTACTTCGACGGAGGTCCAAAGGGTATTATTGGCAGAATATAACCGAAGAGCATCGAGAGAAAATGCTGACAGCGAAGCTACTCCCAAAGAAGCCTTATTCGTTAAAAAGCCAGAAGAGAAGAAATCCAAACAACCTTGGAACGATAAAGTCAAACCCGATCATTGCTTTAATTGTAAGAAGGTTGGACATATGGCCAGAGACTGTCGGTCAAGACCCGAGAAAGAAAAAAAAAGGTACGAGCCAAAGCCAAGGAAGGATTACGATGCATTTCTTGTATCAGTGAACAATGTGGATATGGATGATGCATGGCTACTGGACAGCGGATGTACACACCACGTATGCAGAACCAGAGAATGGTTTACAAAGTTCTACGAATTGAAATCAGAAGTTGTAAATACTGCGGCGGACCCAAATAAACAAATCAGTGCAACCCTGAAAGCGAAGGGAAAAGGGAACATAGCCTTAACAACGTTGGTGAATGGTAAGAAAAATTCCATTATATTACACAACGTATATTATGTTCCAGATGTGCGACGCAACTTAATGTCCGTTTCGCAAATCGAAAAGAGAAATAAAGTGCTACTTTTCAAAGAAGGGAAAGTCATAATAAGAAATGAAACGACCAAAAGAATAGTTTGCGAGACTGAGCGAAAAGATGACTTGTATATAGTGAAGGCTGAGGTGGATGTGACCGAGTCCACAGGAATAGAATCGCATGCGCTGAACCTAAATACAAACGAAATATGGCATCAGCGTTTTTGCCACACAAGCCACGAAATTATCAGACGAATGGTAGAAGAAGACAGAGTGAGAGGGCTGACTAACACGAGGAATGATAAATTTGCGTGCGATGCGTGCTGCGTTGGTAAGGCAACAAAACTTCCATGTAAGAGACTCAGGGAGAGACAGACACGACAGGTATGCGAGTTGATCCATTCTGATGTTTGTGGCCCTATGCCAGTGAATTCAATCGGTGGCAGTAAATATTTTATTACCTTTACCGATGACTTTTCTCGAAAAACAATTGTAAAGTGTATGAGAAGTAAGAACGAAGCTAAAGTTCACATTAAAGATTACATATCCAAGGTGGAGCGTGAACAAAATAAAAAGATCAAAAGGTTCAGAACAGACAATGGACTGGAATTCTGTAATAGAGAACTTGATGGATATTTCAGAGAGTTGGGTATACGGCACGAGCGGTCAAATGTAGAAACTCCGCAGATGAATGGCTTCGCAGAAAGGATCAACAGAACGTTACTGAACATGACCAGGTCAATGCTCGCTTCAGTCGGATTGTCACAGAAGTTTTGGGCCGAAGCGGTAACAACTGCGGCCTATATTAAAAATAGAGTGTGTCACACCGGAATCGATTATGAGGTACCACTAGCTGTATGGACTGGGAATAAGCCAAGCGTGTTGCACTTAAAAGTGTATGGTTGTTTAGCATACACACGAGTTCCCAGACAAGGGAGAAATAAATTGGACAATCGAGCAGTGGAATGCATACTGGTAGGTTACAGTAATCGCACGAAAGGTTACAGATTGTGGTGTCCAACATTAGGAGATGTACTCACTACCAAACATGTGCGGTTCGTCGAAGAGAAGATAGGGTCCGAATGGATATATAGGAAAAATGCACAAAGTTGGCGGTTCGACGAGGCCTGGTCGGAAACCGAGTCGGAGAATGAGAGCTGCTTCACAACTGCGAAGCGAGACGATGAACAGAGTTCGTCGGAAAGGCCTGCACGAAATGGAGTAAGTAAGGAGATAGTGGGGGTCAACACTCCCAACACAACCAAAAAGGTGGGCAGGCCCAAAAAGGTTATTAGAAATCCATATGAGTGCAAAGGAAAAGCGAAGACATCCGTCAGCGAACATGATTCCGAAAGTAATAATGTCGAAAGCGACATTGAGGCATATTTTGTGGAAATAGTGGAACCACAGAACCTAACTGAGGCCTTGAACTCCCCGCAGGCAGAGGACTGGAAGGATGCAATTCGAGACGAGATAAATAGCTTGGAAAGCAGAGAAACTTGGAGAATAACCAAGTTACCTAAAGGGAAAAAGGCTATCGGCAGTAAGTGGGTGTTTAAATTGAAAACCGATGCAGATGGCAAATTAGCGAGATACAAGGCAAGATTAGTAGCCCAGGGATTCACGCAGAAGAGAGGAATTGATTACATAGAAACGTATTCGCCAGTTGCGAGTTTTTCTCTGATCAGAATACTACTAGCATTAGCAGCGGAATTTAACTGGTACACTAGGCACGTGGATATAAAGTGTGCGTATTTGTACGGGGAGCTGCAAGAGGAAATTTATATGAGAATCCCGTCTTTGCACAAAAACGAGGAAGGAAAAATCGCAAGATTGCTACGTCCAATTTATGGTCTTAAATAGTCCGGGAGAAATTGGAACAGGGAACTGGATGACTTCCTAACCAAACGTGGGTTCCGGAGGTTGAAATCATCGAGCTGTACTTACCTTCGAGGACAGTGGACAACTATTATCGTGTACATAAACGATTTGTTTATATTTTCGAGCGAGTCGGAGTCGATAACGCAAGTCGTACACGAGTTATCGTTAGCGTATGAACTGAAAGACCTTGGTGAGATGAGTCATGTACTAGGGGTAAAAATAGAAAGGAATCACAAGGGGGACATACACATGTCACAAAGACAATACATAGAGACGTTACTACAGAAATACAGCATGATGGAATGTCGTGGAGTGTCTACATCGTTGGATCCAGGAGTCCTTTTAACTATCAATGATGGACCAACTACACAAGAAGAAAGAGATGCGATGGCGCAAACGCCATACAGGCAACTAATTGGCTCACTCATGTTCTTAGCTTTATATACGAGGCCAGACGTCCTATATGCAGTGACGAAGTTATCGCAGTACAATGCGAACCCGGGAAGGGTACATTGGGGCCAAGCTAAGCACATACTTAGATACCTGTCAAGGACTAAAAATTATGGTGTAGTATACAGGAAAAACGGAGACACGAATGTTAAACTGTTTTGTGATGCGGATTGGGCTGGAGATCAAGACCATAGACATTCATTCTCCGGTCTTACCATGTACATTGGAGGGAACATTGTTCATTGGCGTTTATGCAAACAAAAATGCTTGGCAACGTCGACTATGGAGGCGGAATACGTATCCATGGCGAATAGCGTGAAAGAAGTTACATGGGTAAGAATGTTTATTAAAGAATTAGACTTAAATAATTATGTTGCAGGGGAGTGCAAACTGTATTGCGACAACAGATCCGCAATAGATTTTTCGAAGAGTAGAGTCGATACCCATAGGACAAAACATATCGACATCTCATACCACATTGTCAGGGAAAATTTGGAAGATGGGTTGATAAGCCTGGAGTATGTTCCGTCTGATGAAAACCCGGCAGACGTATTAACCAAAGGGCTGAAAGGAACGTCCCACCGCCGATGCGTGGAAAAGTTAGGTTTGGACACCGGAAAGTGGGGGATTGAAGAAGGTTCCGGTGCCCACAGATTAACATAGACAGAACTGCGTCGGCGCGGACGGTTGACGCGAGTCGTTCGCGCATGGCTCTCGCGCACCAGCGTTCCCGCGCATCATAGTTAGTAGAACCCAGAGCCTCGCTATAGTACGTAAGCACGCGAGAATGTATTGCGCCGGTAAACCTGTATTATTGTGATAGTACTTGAGTTTTGTTAATTATATTTGTGTGTTATAAATGTCTCCACACTTATTAACCCCCCACAACAAAAACACTTTCGTTTTTTCAATGATCGTCGCAAAAAAATTGTTCTTCTTTAAATATGGATGATACTATGGTATTGAGTTGTAAAAGAGAGTTAAACAGAGCTGCAATGCAGCGCATAAAAATTAATAGAACAGTGAAATAAAGAGTAAACTAGAATGTTCTCGAGTAAAATTATTTAAAAATAGTTCTAATATGTTTTTAAACTCATGTAGAGTAAAAGTCCTATGGTGCCGAGGTGGAAAAATATTATTCATGAAAGAAAATTTTTTAAAATTAATAATAACAGTACCCACATATACAAAAAAATTTAAGATAGTGCTGATGACAATAGCTCATTATTAAATTAATATTCAATATGGTTGCTTTTAAACGTCGACATAAAATTTGTATTTGTTCGAATTTTTCCGGGTTTATCATTTTTTACAACTAGAATTTGCAACTACAAAATTGGAAAAAAATAAAATACGTATCATTACAATTAATATTATACTTAATTTATATTAATTAGAGATTTTGTACACACGATTTACATGTCAGTTACATATTTCATATAAAACAATTAAGCTGTACGTTCTAATCCTGGTTAAAAAAATAATGAGCGTTCGGTTTCAAGACTGTCAAGAGACGGCCCTGGTTTCTTACTAAAAGACGGCCGGGGTTCTGATCCAGAAAAGACGGCCCAAGTTCTGTGTCATGCTAAAAACGGCGAGGTCCAAAAAGTGGAAACGCCAAAAACCCGAGGATGAGCACTCTCCCTTCCTCTCTGCCCGTATACGTATATGGATTTCAAATCGTGCCGGCCCCCTTAATCTCTTGAAATTAAGAGAATCTCTCAGCGGCAGCCATCTTGTGACATCATACTTTCTTCAGAAAGCGAATTTTCTGCAGAATATTACAAATTACTCAAATCAAAAGACTTTTAGGAATCACAATTGACCACTTTTGTACTACTCATTGCTAAATTGAAGCGTCAGTGTGTCGAGATTTTGACCCGTACACGTATATGGATTTAAAATCGTGCCGGCCCCCTTAAATATATCTCGTCGGTGCTGGGGTTCTGATCCAGAAAAGACGGCCCAGGTTCTGAGCCATGCTAAGGCTGAGCAGATGTCAGCACTATCGGGATTGTGGGGCCGACCATGCGTATGCGTTGTGCGTTGCCGGATCGCTCGCTCTCTCGTTTCCCGGCTGTTGTCGCGATTAGACGTTCATTATAGAGTTTCCGCGATTATATTGCGCCTACTGCGCCGTCGAGCCGATAGTTCGCATAGTGGTGACTCGTGCTTGAGCACCCGCGATAAGCACCCTTGTTGAGTATTAAATACATATATTGTTACTGTTCGCCAACTCGTAGTTTACTGCGCGTGAGGAGTGGGCCTCACGCGGGAAACATCCTTTTCCCTTCTTGTATGGGAACCCGGGACGAATATATGAGGAGTGGACTGTATTGGGAAAACGAATGGATCGGGTGCAAACACAGAAGGGAGTCCGGATGAGGAAATGGTGTGGGAAGCGTGAACGGGACGAGGTGGACGAAAGAAAGTGTTAGAGATGCGTCGCACGTGGATGTCTAACCGTGATTTATTGCGTTGCAATCGCGTAAACTAAAACGGGCGCGCAGTCGAGTCGATGTGAATATCTGTCTCGAATGGCAGTACAAAGAGCGTGATGAGAGCTGGCCGCGATACAAAGCGTGTTAATCAGGTGGTTGGTAGAACTAGTCTAATGAGCGAGGCCGTGCTAGCGATTAACGGGGGTCCTCGGTCGTCACGTGATTATGCGTCACGAGCGCGATACCGGGAATCGCCAAAACACGGGCGCGGCGTACAGCGGAACGTCAATCCTCGGTACGGGTAACGCGGGGGGGGGGGGGCTGTTGATGACTGTCTCGCTCGATATCTTAAAACTAACTTACTTCTAATCTTAATCCTAAACATACCGCCCGCCTTGGATTTCTTGAGAAATCTGAAATCAAGAAACCAGTGGTAGTTACAACGGAGACGCTAACGCGAATTTAAATGTCTACTGCCGCCCGCCGTGAACGGTTGGTGAGGCATAATCGGATGTAGGTAAACAAAGTCGTCAAAACACGAGTGTCTCGCGAGTCGCGGGCTAGACGGATGCGTCATTGCTTATATCTACTTATATACACTATATACTGTAACGCCGTCCCTTTTTCCACGCTTGTCGAGGCGGGAAGCGGGGACGACTCCGGGAATTTACGGGCGTTAACACCGGGCCGCGCACGGCCGTGACAATGCGCGGTCCTCCCGGTACAAAGGGCTATCTCGAGGGTCAACCTCGACTTTCACGAGAACTAGTGTCTTACGTTCGGGCGCCAGGCACCGGACGGGTGCCGCACAAAATACGAAAAGGGCACCCTCGAGAAGCCGAGATAGAAGGTGGCACGAATCAGGTCCAAGGTTCGGACACAGGGGGATCGAGGACAGCCCTCACGGCAGGGCGGATCGCGTAGGGCAGAAGAACGGGGTAGACAATTTTGGCTCGATATGGTCTTTATTGGGACGATATTACAGGTGCGCGGCCACGTGGCCGCTCCCGGAGCCCGCGCTCTTGTACACTTTTGCGGCCGGTGTTCTGCTCGCGGCGCGTGTCGATCGAGATTACAATATTCCGCGTGCGTACGGATTCCCGGTACGATACGGACCCCCGACGGTGCGATATTCCGCGGAGCGCGGCTGGACGGCGCGATACGGTGACTGTCGCGGAACCTATGTCGCGATACGGTGTTCGGCTCGTGCGAACAAAACGGCGAAATCCCGAGAATACTTTCGGCGGTCGATCACGCTCCGACTTCGACGGCGTTTCCCCGAGGAAGACTTCCCGAAAGTGGCTCTACGACATTCTACCGAACTTCTCCAAAACGCCAACGGTTCGGCGTGAGTCCGACGGCTCGAGACGAATTTCGTCTCGGCCCACCAAAGTTGGAGAACGCGACGGGCTGCTTACGCCTCGACGAGATGAGCCGTCTCGTTCTCCCACGAAATTCCCACTAAATTTCCCGAGCCCTCTCCGAACCAACTTGCACGAATCTTTCTCCCGGCGAGAGATTGAATGAAGGAGGGACCACTGCGTGGACTTACCGTATTCACGATAAAAGGGCTCTCGATACTCCGCGACTGCTTCCGGCTTCCCTTCTGCGTGGCCGAAGGCACGGTATTTCCAATCTCTGGGCGAAACGCTGGATTTGCCCGATCACGATACTTCCCCGCGTACTCGCGATACTTTCTCGCGTACTCGCGATAGTTCGAAACCGGCTCGGGTTTCGACGATCTCGGAAAGGAAGCGATATGGAACTCGATACCGGACGCGGAGCCACACGATAATCGCTAGAGCCTTCGCACGACAGTGGTCCATCGATTCTCGTCGCGCGATCGTGAGGACTTCCGTATCCCCACTCTCGCGCGCTAATATCGATTTTCTCCTAATGGGGCGCGCGGGTTGCAAGTTTTCGGGAGTGCAGGAGCGCGCTCTCGACGGGTCCCTGGGCCCCGGACCCCCGCGATATTTTCTGCAAAATCGCGGAAACGCCCCACGGTCAGTCTCGCTCTGACCTGATGAGACGGCGGCACGCCCTTAGTTGAAGCCCATATTCCAACTCTAAGGGGAGGCGGCAGCAGATCTAGGGCGATTCTCTTTGATCGCCGTTGGTCGTCAGGGCTTCTGTCTCGCCGCTCGCCTCCAGGTTGTCTGGCCTGAGTGCGTGGCCTCATCCTGTTCACCAAATTTACCGGCGCCGGATTTTCTCTTATTGTATCGTTGCGTTGGCCGTATTTCGTCGAGTGTTCCTCCTGTCATTTCCCCTGGAACTTGCCCTGCTCGGCACGCGAAAAATTCGTTAGTAATCGATATCGGATCGATACTACGCTTCCTCGGGGAACACCCACGCTTTCCGGTGGTCGAAGTCGGCGCCAAAAGGGCAGCCCGGTCCCTACGACACTCAGGGGTAGGCGGACCAGTGACGTCGCAAAATTTGCAACGTCACAATACATATATTATATCTATTTACCGGCACGAGTTACTAAACGGTATCGGCTGATCGCGTCTTGCCGCGCAGCGGACAAGGCGGCTCGGACGGAAGGTCGACTGGCAAAATACACAATTTGACGATGGGCCGCTTGTAGTGAGATTGCGCGGTTTTCACCGTCACAACACGCACGATGCCGTCATTGCCGGGATGACAATCGACGACGCGGCCGAGCTCCCATTTACACGGGGGGAGATCAGCATGCCGTAATAAAACTAACTGCCCGACAACAATATTGGGCTTTTGGGCTTGCCACTTAACGCGTTGTTGGAGACCCTGCATATAATCTTGCGACCACCGTCGCCAAAAACTTTCAGCCATTTGTTGGCATAATTGCCAACGCGAAAGACGTGCTTCTTTTAAATCGAGCAATGATGGACAGGGAACAGCTGTGAGGGCTGATCCAATCAGAAAGTGTCCAGGCGTCAGAGCACAATAGTCATCGAAGTTCTCCGAAAGTGCAGCTAGTGGACGCGAATTCATACAAGCTTCGACCTGGCAAAGTAACGTCGCGAATTCTTCGAAAGTGAGGGTGTGGGCTCCAACAACTCGTTTAAGGTGGTACTTAACGCTTCGCACGCCGGCCTCCCACAATCCTCCAAAATGCGGGGCGTAGGGGGGAATGAAGTGCCACGTGGCGCCTTTGAACGTTGTGCCGTTATCGGAATAAAGGGCACTGGGCATGCCGCGGCGCGAGCAAAACCGATTGTACGCTGCAAGGAACGCAGCGGTCGAGTAGTCACTTACGAGTTCTAAGTGAACTGCCTTTACTACCATACAGATAAATAGTGCAATATACGATTTGCGACACCGATGACCGCGGCCGGGTGACGTCCGAGTTTGAATCGGACCGGCATAATCGATACCGCAATGTATGAACGCTCGAGCCGAACGTGTAATTCAAAAGTCCGGTAATTCTCCCATCAATGCACTTGGAGGTGCGGCCTTTTCGCGTGCACACTTAACGCACTTATACAGAACGTTTCGGACTGTGGGACGCGCTCGCAAAATCCAATATTCTTGGCGGAGGATGCTCGTTGTCAGCTGCGATCCAGCATGGAGAGCTCGCAGATGAGCGTTAACAATTATGAGCGTCAATAACGGATGAGATTTTAATATAATCGGATGCTTCGCTCGTTCCGACAACTTGGCTTTTTTAGGCGCCCGCCAACTCGAATTAGGTTGTCCTCGTCTACGTATGGGTTAAGGCAGAGGATACTGCTCCTTTTATTGAGAGGACGATGGTGACGAAGGGCGTGCAGCTCCTCAGGAAAAAGGTCTTGCTGCATTTGTCGGAGCCAGAAGGTTTTTGCGATCTGGACTTCCGACCCATTGAGGGCTTGCCTTACAAAGCCTGAATTCACTCCGGGCTGTTTTCGAATTCGGGCTACGAATCGAAAAATGTACGCAGTGACCTTCAGCAATTTTGACCACGACGAGAAGCGGTCCCGAAGGTCCCATGGCGTACGAGCTGGGCAAAGATTGACCGGAATGGTCGGCCGTTCCTCGGTGAACGCGCCAGATGGAATATCGGAAATATTGCAAGGCCAGTGTTCGGTCGAGTGATGCAGCCACGAAGGGCCTGTTCACCAAAGGTCGTGACCCAGTAGTTGGGACGGAAGCAGACCGCGAGACGCGCAGTCTGCGGGATTTTCCTCAGAAGGTACGTGGCGCCAAATGACATCGGGCAGAGTGGAGTCGATTTGGGCCACTCGATTTGCGACGAATGTTTTCCATTTGGACGCGGGTTGTCGCAGCCAACACAGGGTGATGGTCGAGTCCGTCCAGCAATAACACGGAGTCGTCCTCGGTAAATCGTGCAGTGCCTGTCGCACGAAACCGATGAGGCGAGTAAGGAGAAGGGCGGCTGAAAGTTCCAGCCGTGGCACCGTCAACGGTTTGACCGGTGCCACTTTCGATTTTGCGGCGAGAAGCGAGATGACGGTTTGGCCGGAAGACGTCACGATGCGCAGATACACTGCAGCAGCATACGCTAATGTGGACGCATCCGCGAAGCCATGCAATTGACACGACGCAATATTTGGACTTTGCTTTGTCCATCGAGGAAGCGATAGAGATTTTAGCATCGATAATTCTGCACTGTATTTTTTCCAGCGCTCGAGCAGGACGGGAGGGAGTGGAGAATCCCAACTGCACTTCTGCAACCACAGTTGTTGCATGAAAATTTTTGCATATACTGTGGTGGGGGTGACCCAGCCTAATGGGTCAAAAAGGCGAGCAATGGTCGACAGTATGGCTCGCTTGGTGCACGCGCCGTCCGAGTGAAGTGTGACTCGGAAGCGGAAAGCATCAACTTCGGGACTTCACGAGACACCAAGGACTTTCACCGTGTCATCGGATTGCAAGATTTTCTCCTGGACTACTCCAGGATCCTGCGGACTGATATCATCCAACAAATGGGCAGCATTGCTTGTCCACTTATGCAGGCGAAACTGTGCCTTGCTGAGCAATGCAATTAACTGATTCCGGGTCTCGATTAATGTCGATTCATCGGATGCACCAAAGACACAATCGTCAACATAAAGGTGATATTGGAGAACGCGCGTGGCCAGTGGGAATTGGGACCCTTCATCTTCGCGATCAGTTGTTTTAAAACCCGAAGCGCGAGGAAGGGGGCCGGAGCTGTACCGTATGTCACGGTCAGCAGCTGATAACGATCGATGGGATCCGACGGGGACGACCGCCACAAGATACGCTGATAGTCGACGTCTTGCGGATCTACCAATATTTGGCGATACATTTTTGTAATGTCGGATGTTAGCAAGTACCTATATTGTCGGCACCGAAGAATTATAGCTGGAAGGTCCGTTTGCAGTTTCGGACCGATAAACAAATGGTCGTTTAACGAAGTGCCGTTACTCGTGAGGCTGAATGCGTTAAATACGACACGAAGATGTGTTGTGATGCTACTTTCGCGGATTACTGCATGATGCGGAATATATACGGCGTGGGGGTCGTCATAATGCGACGGAGGGACCTTACGCATATGCCCAAGGCGGAGGTACTCGCGTAAAAAGTCATCGTACTCGGCATAGAGTTTCGGTTTTGGTTGCAGTGGAACTTCCAGTTTGGAGAGCATTCGTTCTGCGATTCGATAGGAGTACCCGAGGTCGATTGGAGGGTTCCGTTTGAAGGGTAAACGGACCACATAACGACCGGACGAGTCACGTGTATGCGTGGTGCGAAAATGATTCTCGCATTCTTGTTCCTCGTCTGTGAAATGTGAGGTAGTCGGGATCTCCTCAATCTCCCAGAAACGACGTAGGTCGAGATCCAACGGATCGGACGGGGAGCAGTGATAGATCGGGACGACTGGACAAGACGAGGACTTGGTCGAGCCGGCGGGTCCGGACAAAAACCATCCGAATATGGAATTCTGCGCGGTTGGTTCGTACATGGATCCAGTACGGAGTCCTTCCAATACAAACCCGTATAGGTCCGCTCCTATAATAAGGTCGATGGGATCGGATCTCGTTGGATTGTCGTCAGCGAGATCAAGGTCGCGCGTATGATGCCACGAGATCGGCTGGTCAGTTCGCTCAGGGACATAGCGCGTTAATGACGTGAGGATCAACGCAGTGGTTGATAGATTCGGGCCGATTCCGCGCTTTGATTTGATCTCGATCGTTGCCGCATATCGTGCATTGATCTCGCGGTTTCCTATGCCAGTAATGGCAACGGAGACGCGGCGACAAGGTACGCGTAATCGTTGCGCGAGCGACTCCGTCATCAAGGTGGTGGCAGACCCTTGGTCTAACAGCGCTCGTGCACGTTCACACCGACCGGCGGGTTAGGGGTGGCCGGGATGACCGGGTCCTCGGTTGTCACGTGATTATGCGTCACGAGCGCGATACCGGGAATCGCCAAAACACGGGCGCGGCGTACAGCGGAACGTCAATCCTCGGTACGGGTAACGCGGGGGGGGGGGGGGGTGCTGTTGACGACTGTCTCGCTCGACATCTTAAAACTAACTTACTTCTAATCTTAATCCTAAACACTTCTCGAACACGTGGCACGGTCATATTGGCGCGTCCACGTGGAGGCGGGTAAAATCTTTACGTTCTCGTTCGAGGACGAGTGGCTTCTGGCCACATTCATCCCCACATTGGTGACCCCGATCAACGTTGCTGGAGGGTCGGCGTTCAGCGGGACGGAGCAGAAAGGGACAACATCATCGGCACGGCATGGTACGTCGCGTTCCGGACAGCGACGAAGGTTCGTGCAGGAGGTCGTCGTCACCGGCGCCTATCCATTTTGCCGGCCTTGCAGGTGTTGCTGCCGCCGACGGGACGTCGTTGGAATCGTCGCAAGGCATTGGGTCTCGCCGTTCGACGAGCCGAGAAAGCTGGTGTTGTGTTGTGCAGTTTACGGCTTAGCCATGCCGGTATGTGCGCGTTCCAGTGCTGTGTTGTGTAGAGACCATAAGTTACGTGCCTTTTGGCATACGAATCTTTAGACTGAGTGTGCGTGCGTTCCCTAGGCGCGGTGCGAATACGCGCGATTTTTCTGTCATTTTTGTCGGCGCGTTTCGCGTTTAATTCCGTTTTCCTTTTTGAATTATGTCGGTATTGTGCCCTTGGCGTGCGTTTGGGTACGCGGTTTTTGCTTGTGTATCGCGGCGTGTAATACGCGTTTCGTGCTAGGACGTTCTATCCTTCGCGTACCCTCTTTTTTCTCGAGGTTGTTGTGCTTGTTGGCGCGTAGACTAACACGCGCTGTTTGGGGGTCGCGTCCTCGCGCCGTGTTGTGCGCGTTATTTTGACCGTTAGGTTATTGCGACCTTGCGTTGTTGAATTTGCGTTGTTTTGGCCGTCAGGTTGTTGCGACCTTGCGCGTGCGTGATTCATTCGTTAGGCTTGTGCTGCCGGGGACCATACCGGGTGGTCTTATTTTTACGTTCTCAGCGTGTAACGCGTTTTCTTTAAAATGGGCAACGGTGGTGATTCGCCGCTTCCCGGTGGTAGCGGGTCGCAAGACCCGCTTGGGGAGGTCGAAAGTTACCGTATCCCTAAATTACCACCATTTTACAAGAGTGACCCAGGCCTTTGGTTCGGTCAAGTCGAGGGGTCCATGCGTGCGGCGCGAATCACTTCTGAGGCCACGATGGTCGATACTGTAATGTCAATGATCGATTTCGAAGTGGCCACATGTGTAAAAAATTTGATTCTTATGGTCCCACGGCCTCCTGATATTTATAAGCGGATCAAAGAGCGTATTATTTCTACGTATGGGCCTTCTGCCGAGACAAACCTCCGTAAGCTGTTGCGGGGGGAGGTCTTGTCTGACGGCAAGCCTTCCCTGATATTGAACCGATTGCGTAATTTGAACGACGGGTCCTGGGATGATGCCGTCATCCGGTCGATATTTCTAGACCAGCTCCCTCCGGGCCACCGGGCCATCCTGGCGTCAATAGGTCATACTGACCTTGATAAGCTTGCGAGCGTAGCGGATAAGATTTCCGAGACAACGGGTCCTTCCGACCATTTTGTGGCGGTAGCCTCCGTGCAACCTTCCTCCTCCCTTCAGGGGGAGGAGATTAAACGATTATCGGCGGATTTTTCTCAGCTATTCGGCGAGGTTCGCGTCCTTCGGGCCGAGGTGAACAAGCTGAAGCGGCAGCGTCCGCGGTCAGCTACCCCGTTCCGTCGGGGGCGTTCTAGATCGAGAGGTAGGCGTGCCTCCGGGCCAAATTTGTGTCATGCGCACAAAAAATACCCGGATAATCCGTTGTTTTGTAGATCGTGGTGAGATAGGTGTAGATAGATAGATAGATATGAGATAGATATTCCACCTTCGCCCCAAAAAACTAATAGAAGCTTCCGTCGCTGAGACGGGCGTGGAGGCGACCCGTTCCTCATCCCGTCTCCATATAAAAGATTGCGTTTCTGGCGTGTCGTATCTTGTTGATACAGGCTCGGACCTTTCATTGGTTCCGGCCAACCCGAGCATCCGTGGTAGACCGACCGGTTTAAAGCTGATAGCCGCGAACGAGTCGACTATCGACACATTCGGTGAATCGGTTCGGACATTGGACCTCGGGTTCCGGCGTCCCATTAAGTGGAACTTTTGTATTGCCGCGGTGCCACACGCGATCATAGGTGCTGATTTGCTTAAACAATACGGTCTTCTGGTGGACCTTCGGTCTCACCGTCTTATTGACCCTTATACTAATGTTTATACATGTTTATACATGTTTATAATGTGTCCGGGGCGTCCAAGCTTCGGCCTTCGAAGTCGGCTGATGTGTTCCATCACATCTTGACTACCGGTCCTCCGGTTTCTGAGAGGCCTCGTCGCCTCAGTCCGGAGAAATTGCTAGCCGCGAGAAATGAATTTAACGCGTTACTTGAGGCCGGCATTTGCCGCCCTTCGTCTAGCCCTTGGGCCAGTCCCATTCATATGGTGCTTAAGAAGGACGGCACATGGCGCATTTGCGGGGATTATCGTGGGCTAAATCGACAAACCAGTCCGGATAAATATCCCACGCCCCATTTGCATGACTTCTCGTGCAATCTGCACGAGAAGAAGGTCTTTTCGTCACTTGACCTTTATAGAGCGTATAACCAGATTCCCATGGCTCCTGAGGATGTTGAAAAGACAGCTGTGACTACGCCTTTTGGCCTTTTTGAATTTCTGTTCATGACCTTGTGACGCGGGCGTCACCAACGGAGCCCCCTCTGGATGCTCATGAGTGAACCAGGGTTCTTGAGGGGGCTGGACAGGTTAATAAATAAATGGAGACCCAAGTAGTGACAAGAAATATATATATAGTTTTATTCAAAAGAAACAGAAATAGTGGTAACGGCTAGCCGATCCTGGGCCGGCAGGCGAGCGGGTCCTCGTCCTGGAGCTGGCGAAAACGTGACAATTAGGGAAACGTGATGATTAAGTAACTTTAACTAAACTAACGCGAAATTACAATATTCTTAGCCTAGGGCTTAATTCTACAGGACGCGGTGGCGCGGAGCGCGGGACGGCACGGCCGCGGTCTCTAACGTGGCCCGGGCCGAAAGAACAAAATTCGGAGCGCGGTGTACGGCGCAGGCGCGGCCGGGAAGCGGCACTGGCTGGGACCGCACGAAAGAGCCAATTTTCGGAGCGGCGCGGTGCCCTATGGCGGTCGGGGCGCGAACTACGGCGCGGCGCGGAACGAACGAGCGTTTTGCCGGAACGGCGCGGCGCGGTCTCTAGCGGTTGGGACGCGTACTAGGGTGCGGCGCGAAAGAGCTTCTTTTCGGAGCGGCGCGTATTCTGGACTGGACGGGATGGATACGGGACCCCACGGTTTGACGTGTTCCCTGGTGACCGCGGGGAGCGGTCCCGGACGACGTCCTGGCCTCGCGGAACGCTCGGTTCGTTACCCGTGCCCCGGTCGCGGTGGGAGTTCGCGGCTACACGGGGGACCCCGTCGTAGAGCTGGCTCGTCACCGGTGTTCGGCGTCCGTACGGGTGGTCCCGTCACAGGCTCCGCACACGGCTGCGGCGTGGCACCGGCTCCTTATCGGGCGCGACGCTTGGTAGCAGTCGGTCGACGGAATACCGCAGGAAGGGACGGGAAACGGCGGGTCAGGCGGTGAGCGGCCGGAGATCGCAACGGCGAGGCGCCCGGAGGCACCGTCGGCGTTCGTCTGCTCGCTCCAGGCGAACTCGCGGTGCTGGAGTCGGTTCTTCCTCGGTGGCTCCCGAGGTATCACCTATCTGGCACCGGCGTGAACACTAACTCACGGGAGGACCCGTGAACGCGCGAGCACGCTGCTGCGAGAGGACCAGAGCTCGGAGGTGTTCCTCCGTGAGCAGCTCCTAGCCAACTCAACTAATTACTCGATTTGTCGCGGTATTTATGCCCCGAGCGCGGACTCTACCGAGTGCCCCACTCTTGCGAATCGTTCGGTCGCGCTCGGGGTTCGCGGATTGGCGCGGGCTAAGGCACGATTCGCGCCAATCACCGGACGGGCTGAATTCGCGGTTTCGCGACGGAGCGTGACGAAGGTCGCTTCGTCGCAACCTTCGGGTTAAAGAATGCCAGCCAGTCTTTTCAACGTTTTCTTAATAGGATACTTGGAGATCTGGATTTTGTTTTCGCTTATATTGATGACGTTTTAATCGCGTCAAGATCTGATGAAGAGCACGCAGACCACCTTCGGACGGTCCTTACGCGGCTCCAGGAGCATCATTTGCGCGTTAACCCGAGTAAATGCGTATTCGGCGTATCAGAAATTGAATTCCTCGGGTACGCGACAAATTCGTCGGGCATTCGGCCCTTGACTTCGAAGGTCGAAGCTATTTTGGACTTCCCGGAACACAAACGGGTTATGGACCTTCGGCGGTTCCTCGGTATGGTTAACTTTTAGCGTAGGAATATCCCTCGGGCGGCGCATTTGCAGGCGCCGTTAAATGAGTTTCTTCGCGATTCGCGGAAAAATGATCCGCGGGAGATCCCGTGGACCGCGAGCGCGAGAGAGGCATTCGCGAGAACTAAGGAGGCCCTTGCAAAAGCAACCTTATTAGTGCATCCGCGCATCGGTGCCGAGCTTATGGTGACGACGGACGCGTCCGATTTCGCGATGGGCGCGGTTCTTGAACAGAGGGGCCTTGATTCGAAATGGGAACCCCTGGCGTTTTTCTCACGCAAATTCTCACCGGCTCAGGCCAAATACAGCGCGTATGATAGGGAGTTGACGGCCATTTTTGAGGCCATCAGGCATTTCCGTCATTTTGTAGAGGGTCGTGACGTTTCGATTTTCACAGACCACAAACCCCTAGTTTACGCGTTTGTTCAACGTCCGGAGAAAGCTTCTCCCCGGCAGGTTCGGCAATTGTCGTATATTGCGCAATTTACTACGTCGATCCTGCATGTTCCGGGGCCGGACAATACCGTGGCCGATGCACTGTCTCGCATTGACGCCCTCCGTTTTCCTCTCGAGATTGATCTCGATGAGATTGCTACGCAGCAAGCTGCCGATGAGCAGTTAGAGTTCATTCGGAACTCACCGGAGTTCCCCCTTAAATTAAAAAAGCTTCTTTGGGGCCAAGAGAACATTGCCATTTATTGCGAAATCTCTGGGGAGGCGATTCGCCCGTATATCCCCGGTTCTCTTCGAAGAACCGTTTTTGACTTGTTTCATAGTCCCGCCCATCCTGGGGCGAAGGTCTCTGACCGTTTAATTCGGCAGCGGTATGTCTGGCCAAATATGACAAAGGACGTTGCACAGTGGCGCAAGTCATGCACCAAGTGCCAACAGTCCAAGATTGCTCGCCATTCTAGGCACCTTCCTGAGCCTTTTGTTGCTCCGGGCGGGCGGTTTGATTATGTGCATTTGGACATTATAGGGCCTTTACCGCCCTCCGAAGGGTTTGTCTCACCCTTATTGATAGATTTTCTAGGTGGGTTGAAGCGGTCCCCCTCAGGGACACGACCGCTATGTCTGTTGCGAGAGCGTTCTATGATACCTGGGTCTCGCGTTACGGCGCCCCTAAGGTGTTAACCACTGACCAGGGTGCCCAGTTCGAGTCAAGGTTATTCGCTTCCCTCTTATCATTGATCGGGTGCGACCGTATTCGGACGACCCTGTATCATCCCTCGTCGAATGGGATGATTGAGCGGTGGCACCGCGTGCTGAAAGCAGCCATTATGTGTCATACCAGTAGCGACTGGTCGCGCGTTTTGCCTACCGTATTACTTGGGTTGCGAGTGCATGTGCGTGCGGATGTTGATGCGTCTCCGGCCGAATTTATGTTCGGCACGACTTTGCGCTTGCCCGGGGAATTCTTTCTCCCGGAAGATTCCGCACCAGATCCGAACGTGTTTCTGGAAGAATTTAAAAAATATATGCGTGTCGTTCGTCCCATTCCGGTCGTGCATAATTGTCGTTCGCGTGCGTTTGTTTATAAGGAACTGCAGTCCTGTGCGCATGTGTTTATGCGGCGTATGGCCAAAACCTTTGGAGCGGCCTTACTCCGGACCGCATAAAATTGTTAAGTGTGTTTCGGAGCACGTCTACTTGTTAAACGTGCAGAGCGATCTGTTTCAACGGATCTGTTGAAACCCGCGTTCTTCGTTCCGGATTCTCCGGAAGGGGAATCGTCCGGTTCTTCCAGTTGTCACGAACGGGTTAACCAGCGTCCGCCGGTACTGCGAACGTATTCGCGTAAGACAGCGTCCTTTGCGTCCGTCGTGCGAGCCCAGTAATTGTTTATATAGCGTGTAAAAAGTTATAAATGTAGCGTAGTATATAGTTATCATATAGAGTGTAGGAATTATTATATTGCGAAGGCCAAAGACGAAACGGAGTCGTTGGCCTCACGCGGAAAACAAACACCGCGCGTCCGACGACCTATACGGCACGTTTTTGCAAACGGTAAACGGTCGGGGATCGGGGTAATGAACTGACACGTAAACACGTGCTATTGTCATTGCCCGTACCTCGACCGGGTCACGGAAATAAAAACCACATAGGTGCGCCGAATCGTACCTGTGTGAAGAACGATAAAGACCGGCCGCGGAGGACGCGAGAGGAGAGTCTTTAGCGAAACGCGACGACAACAACGACGATACGATTACGATTCCGATTCCGATTCCGATTACGATTACGATTACGGTTACGATCACGATTACGATCACGATTACGATTCACGGTTTACGAGTACGGATTTACGAACACGGGCACGTTTCATTGTATTGTTTTGTCTTTTATTGTATTCACGCGATCTTATTATTGTAATCTCCGCCGCATTATTCTTTAATAAAGGGCAGATATTTTATATTAAAAATCCTGTTCCTACATATAGTTTAACGTCAGTTGTATTCCGTTGACTACGTTTTCGGCGCGCGTGGTTTTGCGATGGCCCAGCGGGGCACGTGCTGCGGTTTTCATTTGAAACATGCAATGTTGTTAAAGCGCACCGACCGGCTGCGTTTCGCGCAGCGGCACGGTGTTGTCTTCTGTTGAGTATGCTTCGCAGTTAAACTACGTGTTTTCCCGCGGGATATTGTCCGTTGGACAGTTTTTTTAACACGAAAGTGTTTTAGAGATGGGGGGTGATTTGAGAAAAGATGTAACGAAATATGCAACGGAAGTGCGTCAGGTACAAAAAATCGTCCCTGGTAAAATTCCCTAACCCTAGTAATCCGTTACCTGGTACTGTTGATCGACGGAGTCATAAAGCGAGATAAGAAAAGAAAAGGTGAACGTAAAGGTAAAGGTAAACAGACGGGCAAAAAGTACAAAAATCTTTCGAGAAGGGACTCCTCGTTCGAGAGAGAGGGAGAGAGAGAGAGAGTGAGAGAGAGTGTGTGAGAGAGAGAGAGAGAAGTGTTGTATAGATGGGGGTGATTTCATAAAAGATGTAACGAAACATGCAACGCAAAATCGTCACGCCTATTACTTCCCAGATAGCACAGAGACGTCTTAAAGACGTCTTAAATAAATTTGTAACGGGCACGGTTTTCCGCGGCTCGTTGCAACGGACGGCACTCGCGGCCCGGATTTGGCTCGCCGTGCCAGGGTTCGTAGGATACGCGAGTCGGGACGGCCAGGATAATAACTGAGTCGTTCTTCGTGTATTTTCCACGGGTTACGGTTCGGGCCTTGGCGGTCGCGGAACGGATCGGTACGCGGCGGTCGGCGGATCGGTCTTCCTGGATCACGGTGTCGCACGACGGCCGTCGCCGTCGCGCTACAGCGGAGATTGCGATTCGCGGTACTTTCGGATCAGAGCGAACATAATAGAAGAGCACGTAAGAGAGGAACGTAAGAGAGCTCGGTGGCGCGCGCGGGCTCCTTTTATGCCCGGGTTGACTCGGGGCAAGGGGCGCGGCGCGGGGTGGTTTTCGGCGGAACTTCCGGTGACGTTCCGTGTCCGGTTCGAAGGATCTCGAAGCTATGGCGGCTTCCGGTTGCCGCCAGAATCGGTTACGTGACGCGAGGGCGCGGAGCGCGGATCCTGCGACGCTCGGAATTCGTCGGGATCGGTCGGCGGGGGTCGGGATTCCGCGAGACCGGTACGTAACAGGCCTGGCGCGTCCAGGTATTTTACAAATTAAAAGAATGTTTTTCAGCATATCCGCGAACATTAACATTTTATGCTTTATTTATTTATTTATTTATATAATGTGTTTTTCGCTTTACCGATGGGATTGACACCGTTAAATAAACAGAACTGAGTTTCTGTAACAAAGAGATTAATTTATTTGTAACTTCCAATTCACAATCACATTACATCACTATAATCCTACCTGTAACAAAGAGTGTTGAAGGAAGGAGTGGGAATCGTGGAGGGAGTTAAGAATTAACAACGCGAGTACTGTGGTGTTTAACAGTCAGTCTAATGCGTAGTTTATTAAAAACTTTAGCGAGTCACTTAAAACTAATCCCGACACCAACTTAAGACTAAGATAAAGCAACAAAAAGAACTATGACTAAAAGACGCGAGGAAACCCAAAGAAGCGCAATGGGTTTGCTTTAGTAGCAAGAAAAAACGACAAGGCTCAAGCGAAGCGAAGCGTGTTAGCAAGAAGCGGTTAAGCGACTGACTCGATTTGCGGCAATCGGTTCAGTTGAAGGTGGTAGAACGGCGGGGGGAGAGGTGACGAGAGAAGAGCCTCTGTTGTCTAGTGTCTTATTGTGCCTTTGGCAATCCCGTCACCTCTCTCGCCCCTGTCCCATACTTGGGTCTCGTGCCGCCGCGGAGCTCGCGTGATCCGAAACAAAGACAAACGACATTAAAGTTTATTTTCCTCGATGTCAATTCCTTTTGAGCCTTTTACTTTCCAGTTTATTTCGTTCACTTTTTGTATCGTACGTTTGGTCGCGTGTTCTCATCGATGTCGTCCATCTATCTCTCATCGGCCGCGCTCGTAAGTGCGCGGCAGATTCAAATTGAGGGAATGCCGTAAGCACTTTCCTTACATTTATTTATATAATATTATTTCGGACTCCTTCTTAAGCAAAAACACAAGGTTGATTCGTCTAAAAATATAGTTTTATAATTAATTACACAATAAATAATATTTACATACTTCCCACGTGTCACACTAACCTAAAAATATAGAGAATCAATAATTAAATGTTTGTGCTTCCCTATATTCTCTCCACATACAATCTTCTTTATAGAAACCTGACCTTGTGGATTTCTGAACTTTAATATTTCATTCATTCGTTTCTCACGAATTATCGAGGTAATTAATTATTAAATTAATTGATTCAACTGTCACTCTCTCTATCTAAATCTCTGTTTACTTTATCCTGTCTAGTCCTGACCTCTCTCGAGTATCTATATGTAACTCACCAGCCTATACACAAAGCTTACATTTATAAATAAAAAAAATAAATTAAAAGAATGGTTTTCAGCATATCCGCGAACATTAACATTTTATGCTTTATTTATTTAACTTATTTATTTATTTATCTATTTATTTTGATGTATTACTTTTCTGTGCACTTCTTTGTTGATGGAATATTCAGTTTGATAATCAATTACAGTTTGTAAAGCTTTTCTCTAGCAGTTTAGAATTACTGAAACGTCAAGAAATGAAACGTCTTAAAGACGTCTTTTCAGGACGTAAGACGTTCAGACCAAAAATGGACGTAAAACAGACGTCTTTAAGACGTCGCGTGCTATCTGGATTAAGTGTATTTACAGAGCGCACACTATTGAACGGGGGGTTTGCACAGCTACTCAGAAAACACTTTCGTGTTTAGAACGTGTACAGGAGTACAGGTTTTTTTGTAAACGCATCTTCTCCCATTCTATGCAATTTTTTTTTTTGTTTCGTACACCCATTGCATGAGGAATGCATTGAGGGGGGAGTATGTGGGGCCGACGATGCGTATGCGCATGTGCAGCGCAGCTTGCGCTATTGCGCCTGCGCCAGCGAGCGATTCCGCCGACTTGTCCGTTGCCGGATCGCTCGCTCTTTCGTTTCCCGGCTGTTGTCGCGATTAGACGTTCATTATAGAGTTTCCGCGATTATATTGCGCTTACTGCGCCGTCGAGCCGATAGTTCGCATAGTGGTGACTCGTGCTTAAGCACCCGCGATAAGCACCCTTGTTGAGTATTAAATACATATATTGTTACTGTTCACCAACTCGTAGTTTACTGCGCGTGAGGAGTGGGCCTCACGCGGGAAACATCCTTTTCCCTTCTCGAACACGTGGCACGGCCATATTGGCGCGTCCACGTGGAGGCGGGTAAAATCTTTACGTTCTCGTTCGAGGACGAGTGGCCTCTGGCCACCATCATACCTACAGGATCACGAAAACCGGGGCGAGAGCACTCTCCCATTCTCTCTGCCTGCATCATCTTTTAGCCCGGAACAGAACCTGCATCATCGTTTAGCCCAGAACAGAACCTGCATCATCTTTTAGCCTGAAACAGAACCTGCATCGTCTTTTAGCCTGGACCAGAACTTGCATCATCTTAGGCTGGATCAGACCCTACATCATTTTTTAACATAGAAACACAGACGAGGTATAGGAGTAGACCAATCACCCAATGTATTTTTCTGTCTCACGCTCGAGGTGCTCTAGAGCCAGCGGGTCATCTCCCGCGTATAATGTGTGGACCTTAGCAGTGCCATCTGAACTAGTTCCGTCAACTAAAACCTATATATTGTGACGTGGCAAAATTTGCCACGTCCCCCCGAGTTTTGGCGGAAGACCGGGCCACTTTCTAATCGGGCAGAAAGAGATCGGCACCCGCGAGCGCTCTCCCTGGGAAGGTCTATAAAGACCAAGGGTGTAGTACTAACATGTTTTTAAACGCCGCGCCACTTGGCACGACGCGAATTTCAGGATCGTATCCGGGTCCCAGGGGGGCCCGGATCCTTTTTCCTACTCGGCCACCAGCGGGAAATCCCGCCGAGAAACGCTGCCAGGACGCTCCTGAGGAAATCCCGTCACCAAACAACGAGGGAGACACTTTTTTTTTTTTTCGAGGACGTAATCTCGTTACGGATACCCGGCCCCTCCCGGGGGGGAGTGGGCCGGGTTATATGGGACTCCTCGGCTGGCGGGTGCAAGGCCGAGTATACCCACTAACTCCTTCCCGTTCGTCCCTAGTCTCCTGGGGGCACCCGTGTTCCGAGCGCATTTCAATCCGGTGTGCACCCGCCTTAGCATTCCTCCCTGGGTGGAGGACGCGGCCCCCACCCGAACCTACTCTATCCGAAGGCACCACGCAACGGACGACGCGGTACCTTCCCCCCCCCCATTTAGGCCGCCCGATGGACATCCGGGCCCCCGCCCAAAATGCCCAACGGCTCCCGGGGACGCCATTGGCAACCGAGTGTAAGGAGACCATCGGTCCCCCGCCTCGAGATCACCAAGGGCGCCCCCGCCCGCGTTAGAGGCGCCGCAATGGAGGCACGCCGCCGGGGCGTGCCCTGCGTCGCCTCCTCCCACCCCTTCGGGCGCGATCGTGATAGCGCTCCAGACCCCGTTCCGCAGCCTCCTTCCGCAGCATTACTTGCTCGCAGAAGGAGGCGAACCCCCTCCACGCCTCCTCGCCACCAGCTGCCGCTGAGACGACAGCCGGAAGCGAAAGGTCATGGCCCACCGCGCGCCGCAGAGCACGGCGCTCGCCCGCCCATGCCGGACACTCCTCCAGGGTGTGCTGCGCCGTGTCCCGCGGCTCGCCGCAGTGGTGACACGCCTCCTCGGCCTCCCTCCCGATGCGACACAGGTACACGCCGAAGCATCCGAGCCCGGTCATCACCTGCGTTACACGGTAGGAGAACCTATGTCCCATCCATCCCCTGTTCCACCGGTCGAACACGGGGAGGATGGCCCGAACAACCCGCCTCCCGCCCTCCTCCGTCCTAACGCGCCATTCCCGGGCAGCGTTCCGTCGAGCGCGGCACCTGAACTCTGCCAACACGCGGGCCTCCAGCTCGAGGGGGATCAGCCCCAACATCACCATCGCCGTCGCGTATGAAATGGTGCGGTACCCCCGCACGATGCCAATGGCCAGCCTGCGCTCGATTCGGCGCAGCAGCGATCGCGCGCCGCTACGCCCCCCGGCCAGGACATCGTACGCCCATACAGGGGCTCCATAAAGGACCAACACTCGCACCACCACCGCAAACTGGCGACGCACCCGTTCACAGGGTCCCCCGAGATTCGGGAGAAGACGACCGAGCGCAGCGGTCGCCCTCTCCGCCCGGGGCGCCAGTGTCTCAATGTGGCGGCAGAAACGCCACAGGCCGTCGAGCTCGAGTCCCAGGTGCCGCATCTGTGCCCGACCTCGACCACTCCCTCCCCCACGGCGATCCAGCACTGGGGTGGCGCCGCCAGCCGGGCCGAGTGGTAGTACCACATGGCCCTGGTCTTATCAACGGACACCTCTAGGCCCAGCGACCGGATCGCGCGCACCGCGCGCCACGCGCCGCGCTCCGCCAGGCAGACGGCCTCCTTCGCGTACCTCCCGGTGGCCAACACCAACGTGTCGTCGGCGTAGCACGTCAAGCTGACACCGGGAGGCATCTCCTCACGCAGGACGCTATCGTACGCGAGATTCCACAACAGCGGACCCAACACCGAGCCCTGCGGAACCCCTCGCACGACGTTCCTGCGCACCATCCCGTACCGACCGGGATACTCTATACCCCAGTCAGAGAGATAGTCCCCGATCATCCTCCTGAGGTACGGAGGTACCTGGTGGAAGACCAGGGCCTCCAAAATTCTGTCCCAGAGGACGGCGTTAAATGCGTTGGCGATATCCAGAGAGATCGCCAGCGCGACACCGCCCCCCTTCGTACAGGCCTCCGAGAGAGCCCTCCCCCACCGAATCGCGTCGACAGTGGAGAGACCCCCCCGGAAGCCGTATTGTACCTCACTCAGATCGGGGACTCCTCTCCCCGACAGGTGCCGGGCGAGGCGTCCCACGAGCACGCGCCCGAACAACTTTCCCGCCTCGTCCAGCAGACAGATCGGCCGGTACCCGGAGGGCGAGTCCCGGGACTTGCCCCCCCTTCGGAAGGAGGACCAATCTGCCCGATTTCCACAGTGGGAGGAACACTCCCTCCCTCAGGCAGCTATTATACAACCGCCTGAGTTCGGGAGCGAGCCCCCCCTCCAGGGCCAAGACCAGCGCGCGGCCCGACACCCCGTCCGGGCCCGGAGCCTTGCGCCCCACCCGTCGCGCCCTGGCCACCGCCTCCCCGAGTTCGTCGGCCGACACCTCCCACTCCGCGGACCAAGAAAGAGGCTCCTGTTCCGAATGGAGGCGGGGTCGCTGTCCCCCCTCTCGCGGGAAGAGCGACGCCACCACCTCCTCGAGCAGGTGTGGGTCCATCGACTCCGTCACGGGAGGCGCCCACGCGCGCAGCTTGTTCATCACAAGCTTGTACGGGCGTCCCCACGGGTCAGCGTCCACCATGCCGACAAGCTCCGACCACGCGTCAGCCGTGACCCGCGCGATGGCCCTCCGGAGCACCCCGAGCGCGGCTCGGTACTCTCCGTGGAGCCTCGCTGTCTCCTCCTTGTCGTCGCGCCTCCTGCGGGCCCGGCCATACCGGCGCCGTGCGGCATTGCAAGCACGCCTGTGCTCCGCAATGCCCGCGGACCACCAGTAAACCGCCCTCCTGGGGGCGGACCGGCTCCGGGGCACCGCGGTATCGCACACCGCCGTCATTACCTCCCGGAACCGCCCCGCCCCGCGCGCTGGCGTTACCCCAGCCAATTGAGGCCCCGCCCACGTCACCGCGGCGACAGCGGCCCGAAACAGGTCCGCGTCCAACCTGTTCCAGGCCCATCGCGGCCGCCGGTCCACCCGGTCCGGTCGGGAATCCCGCGCGTAAAGGGCGGGCCACACGTCCATAACTATGGGCACGTGGTCGGAGGCGATCTCGATCTCCTCCGCCACCCTCCATCCCGACACTCGGCGCGTGGCCGACGGCGTCCCCCATGTCAGGTCGACAATAGAGACACCCTGCGGCCGCACGCACGTCGGCGTGGATCCCCGGTTAATTAACCGGAGATCCAGGCCAGACGCCCAGGTTAACACCTCGCCACCCCGGGGGTGTCCCATTTGGACTCCGACCGATTGGACCCGTCCCGATTGGACTGTCCCGATTGGACCCGTTCCTTTTGGACTCCGTGCCGATTCGACTCGTGCCGTTTGGACACCGTGCCGAATGGACACGTTCTTTTTGGACGCCGTGAATTGGACACATTTACAGAATTTTAAAATCGCCGTATCTCCTAAACCGTGCGCCCTAGACAAAAAATAACGAAATTTTTGAAAGACTTTATGGAAAGCATATCACCCCGGCACTACACCTTAGGCCTTTTCAAAAGTCGATTCGCCACCCCTTTCCCCTCCCCAAATTCATTTTCGCCTCCCCTAAAAATCGCTGTATCTCCTAAACCGTGCGTCCTAGACAAAAAATAACGAAATTTTTGAAAGACTTTACAGAAAGCATATCACCCCGCCACTACCCCTTAGGCCTATTCAAAAGTCGATTCGCCACCCCTTTGCCCTCCCCAAATTCATTTTCGCCTCGCCAAGTCGTGATTAATTTCGGGTTATGTGGGTTATAAAACATTTTCTCACGAAAACAAAAGGGTTAGGGTTAGGGTTAGGGTTAGGGTTAGGGTTAGGGTTAGGGAATCACTTGGGGGTAGATGGGGGTGAATCGACTTTTGAGTAGAACTACGGGGTTAGGTAAGGGTGGTATGCCCCCGGTAAAGCCTCCCAAAATGTTGTTATTTTCTTCCTACGACGCTCGGTTTAGGAGATGCAGCGATTTTTAGAGGAGGCGAAAATGAATTTGGGGAGGGAAAAGGGGTGGCGAATCGACTTTTGAATAGGCCTAAGGGGTAGGGCCGGGGTGATATGCTTTCTATAAAGTCTTTCAAAAATTTCGTTATTTTTTGTCTAGGATGCACGGTTTAGGAGATACAGCGATTTTTAGGGGAGGCGAAAATGAATTTGGGGAGGGGAAAGGGGTGGCGAATCGACTTTTGAATAGGTCTAAGGTGTAGTGCCGGGGTGATATGCTTTCTGTAATGTGTTTCAAAAATTTCGTTATTTTTTGTCTAGGGCGCACGGTTTAGGAGATACGGCGATTTTAAAATTCTGTAAATGTGTCCAATTCACGGCGTCCAAAAAGAACGCGTCCAATCGGCATGGTGTCCAAACGGCACGAGTCGAATCGGCACGGAGTCCAAAAGGAACGGGTCCAATCGGGACAGTCCAATCGGGACGGGTCCAATCGGTCGGAGTCCAACTGGGCATCACCCGCCACCCCTAGTGGTCGTCCAGGGACTCCCCCACGATACCGCGTGGGCATTGAAGTCTCCCAGGACGAGAACCGGACTGGCGCCGCACCGCGCGATGCAGCTGTTCAGCCCGCCCAGGAACCCCCGAAAATAATCGAGGCCACAGTTCGGCGAGATGTAGATCCCGACGACCGCGATGTCGCCCCAACGCACCGCCACGTATCCCTCGCCCCGATCCAGAAGGGAGACCGACGGGGATCCACAGCGGCCCTCCGCCACTATGGCGACGGAGCCGGCCTCGTCCCCACCCAGAAGGGGTGTTCAGGGATAGAGTACGGCTCCGCCGCCACTGCCAGCCCAGTCCCCCGCTCGCGCATGGCCTGGACAAACAAGTCCTGTGCCGCGCGCGAGTGGTTGAGGTTCGCCTGCAGTACCGGAATAGGATTGAAGTCTCCTACTCTGACATTGGCACTGCAGGTTCACCCCCCTGGGAGGACTGGGCCCCCAACGCTGTCGGCAGCTGCTGCGCGGGTGCAGCCGCAGACGCTCCTCCTCCCCCTTTCCCGCCCCGCTGGCCCCGAATCTATGGCCCGAGGGCCTCCCCAGGTCCGCGCAGAACGGGCATCTGGGGGCAGCCCTGCAGGCCGAGGCCCGGTGCTCCTCCGCCCCGCAGCGGTAGCACAGCGCGCCTCTATCGACCGCGCTCTTACATGTGGCCCGCGTGTGCCCCGTCTCCAAGCAACGGAAGCACTGAAGGGGCCGCTCTCTCAGCGCCTCCACGCTCGCCGAGGACCAGCCGACCAACAGCCGACCCCCCGCCACCACCTTCTTAACGGCTGCAAGGGGGCCCTGGGCCCAACAGGAGCCCAGCTCCCGCTCGGAGACGGGCCTCCGGATCTCCCCGACCCGGAACTCCGCCTCCGAACATCCCCCGCCACCGCGAGCGCCGCCGCGACCTCCTTTGTAGTCACGGAGTCGTCCAGACCTGCGACGCGTAGTTCGCCTCGCTTGACGGCCTGGACGACTTTCACTCCAGTCCCCTCGAGGCCCTCAGAGACCCTCGTGGACAGGGCCCGTGCCTTCTGCTGGCAGTCCGGGCCCTTGACCTCCAGGAGGATCCCCCCCGTCTTCGTCCTCCTGGGGAGCACCCCCGACTCGATCCCCAGTGACCTGAGGTCGATACTTTCCCTGGCCCTGACGATCACTCCCGCGTATGTGAGCTTACAGCTCTCGGGGATCGTGATCGCCACGGGCCCGGACTTGGGGGTGCGTCCCAGGGCAACATCCCTCCCTCGAGACGGCTTCGCCGCGATCGCACCGCCCGTCCTCTGTTTCGCCGAGGTAGCGGCCACCAACTCGGCGGCGAGGGCTACGGCCGCCCTCTCTTCCGCCGCTACCCGCCTCCTCGCCGCCTTCCTCGCGGACCTCGATATGGCCACCGACCAGGAGGCCGGGTCGAACGGCGGCGGGATGACCACCGATGGCACCACCCCGGTGTTGGACACCACCACCGGCCCAGTCGTCCTGGTTTCGTCCACCGCCGGCAGAGAAGCCACCGGCGGGGCATCGCGCGACCCTCCCCCCCTGCCCTGGAGAGCCGGAGCCATCTCGGCCAAGATTGCCCGGAAACGGTTCTCCATCCTCGTCTCCAGCTCGGCATTCCTGGCCGCCACCATCGCGTCGACTTGAAGAAGGAGGGCTTGGGGGTCCAACACACCCGCCCCCTCCCCCGCCAACGCCGCCGCTTCCACACCCGCCTTCAGGGCCCCACCCGTCAAGGAGGTGGAGGGCACCACCTCAGGGGGCACAATTTCCGTGGCCGCCCGCTTTTCCGCCTCCACGGCACGGAGCCTCGTCCGAAGGTCCTGTACCTCCTTAGCGAGGGCCTCGGTCCGCTGGCGGAGGCGAGCGTTCGCCTGGCCGCCCTCCCAGGCCGTCCCGGTGTAGGACCTCTGCATCAGAGTGATGCAGTGGGACCTTGCAACCGCGGAGCAGTCCCGGAGGTCCCTCGCCAGGTCCCAACGAGGGAGACACTGAGCCCGCGTTAAGGAGCCTGGAGGAGCTGCCGAGGAAAAGCGCATCGGAGAATACCATCGTCTCCACCTTGCACCTGCTTCACCCGCCAGAGAAGAAATGTGCGCCGCGGGATTGGCCGAGGGTCTTCCTCCGCGGGAGAACTAACCTATCGGCGATCTCGACCGCTGCCGATTGCCGAACGTCCTGGTCCCCGAACCGCCGAGCACGGCCCTGCCGTGCCCTAAACTATGATAGGTCCGACCGTCGCGCGGAGTAGGAAAAACTAGGAAAGTGAACTGGGTGATTGTGCCGAAAACTTTCGCGAGTCATAATCGTTTTACAATTGCTTAAGATCTTGTAAAGTCTTTGAACACCAATGCCCGTTTGAAAGAGCCGCTGCCGATCAAGTAGGACGAAGCTGCCGTTAATATCAATATCATAATATAATTTCTTATCTCGTATATTTTGGCAACCTGTTTCGCGTTGACTCGGGGACGTTTTGCGAACGACCTCAATTCGTGTCGTTAACGGCGAGTTTCCGCGCTGCCGTAAATCGCGTAGGAGCCGGGACCGTCGGCCGGTTAGAGCATGGGTCGGATATTGTAATGCGAGATCGCGTATTTGCGGAAGGCCTGAGAAGCTACCGGTTTTTGCGGGGAGAAATCCCATATATTTTTGCGAGGATCTAGAGACTACCCACGGTGGGATGACGCGGCGTGACCGGATCTCCGTTTCCGACTAGAGTTGCCGGGACAATCCATTAAGAATTTCCGTACGCGTTCAAGATCGGGACACGGTCGAGCCCCGCTCGACAACTTTTATAAAGACGACGCCGAACATCGCGTCCGCGATCGTGTCCGACGCGAAAGAATTAGAATCGAGCGATAGGAGCGCGAGCGGCCGAATATCCGCCGTAGAATAATTATTATCGCGCGGACTTTTCTCTCTCTCTGCTGCCGGGCTATCTCCCGGCAGCCGTGTACAACATCAACGCTGAATAAACGTTTGTAAAAGCCCTAAATCGCATTCGAGTTCTTGTGAGAAACCTTCCCGCCGCGGGGAACGTCCCGTACTCCCCTTCGATTTACGCTTAGATTTTCGGAAAACCCGTAAACTCTTTGCGTGGCACCTCCCGGTGCCTGGCGCCCGTTCGAAGGACCCGTTCCTTAAATAAAGTTCGCGAAAACCGAATTCACGACGTGCCGTTTGTCCCGGGTGGACCACGTACCGCGCGGCCGATGCGTGGCCCGGCCTCGAGGCCATAAAACCCGGAGTTGCCCAGGTTTTCTTCCGTCCGACGGGCTGGAAAACCCAGGCAGCATGACAAATTGGCGCCCGCGAACAGGCTTTGAAAAGACCCTTCAACGAATACGACGCTTAACATCTTGTCGGAGAAAGGAAAATTCGATGGGATATTCCATTTAAGACGAGCGAGAAGAGTGCGGGGCTCTCACGGGAAATTTTAAAGCTGCCGGACAAATAAAGTCGGAACGGGAACGGTACCGTCGCGTCGGAAAGCTGACAAGTACCAGGGCATGTAAAATCGAAATTTCGCGTATAGGACGAGCCAACGCAAAAATTAATATATGCTAAATATTGATGGTGCAATGTATAATTTATGTGATTTGAATTTTGATGATATGTTTTTTAATATGTCGTTCCACGTCATCGAGTAAAGAGAGAAAAATTGAAGAAGCAAAGATCTCAAAAGAGAGAAAAATTATAAATATTACATAGTCCAAAGTAGAATTCAATTTATAAAAGTCGCTATCGAACCATTTTAGAACCTATTTAATTTATTTTATTGATAATTTATTTCGCTATTGATGTAGTTTGTTGATTTGGTCTGTTATAATTTATTATGATGTTTCCTTTAATTAATTTTGTTATCCCTTATTTATTTTGTGTTCGCCTTTAATTTATTTCGTTAACTCCTTATTTATTTCGTTATTTCAGTAAATTATTTAGTTACTTCCTTGGTTATTGTGTTACCCGTCCTATTTATTTGGTTACTCTTTAATTTATTTTAGTTACCTTATTTATTTTGTTATTTACTAATTTAGTTTATTATTTCCTTATTTATTTTGTTACTTCCTAATTTATTCTGTTATCCATTTTTGGTGATTTTATTGTTCTTTTATTCAAGTTGTTGGTTCCGATAATTTTGGTCAGTTGATTTCAAGTTTACGTTATTATACCATTGTCAATAACAATAGAAAACAAGTAAGAGATAGATAGTGGATGACGTGGACAAATTATAATATGCAAATGTTTGATGGTTAATTATTTATGATATGTGATTTCCATTTGAAACGATATTTCATGTCTTATATTTTATGGCTCATATGATATTTAATGATGAATTGTTTGGCATTTCTTATATATTATGTTTCATGTTTTTTTTCTCTCATGATGTATGAAATGGTATTCAATTCAATTCTTTATTATTGTTCCCCTCAGGGTTACAATCCTCCACAGGTTCACACCTATGCGGTCACCCATCTTTCGACGAGCCCCAACCAAAGTCGGCATATGAAATGGTATTTGATGTTATTATTGTGAACTGTACAATTTAAAAATGTAATGTGGTGATGGAAGGTACGTCCTTTAGAGCTGTGCCGTTAATCGTGCCGCCCTAGAGAAAAATTAACAATACAAATACTGAAATCGCATAACGGTTAAATAGTTAGCGGAGAGAAAAGAAAATTTAGCGAGCTAAACGACTAAGAAATTAGCGAACGTTAAATAAGAAATTGCGAGAACGCGTGTAAAAATCACTGGGGAAAGCCGCGAACAACAGATTGAAAATCGTGTTGCCGGTAAATATTCGTAAATTCAAGAGTCACCCTATAATTACAAAGGAATCCGGGGAAAGTTTTTCTGCTGCCAGTTGGGACAATGGCCCATTCTTCGAGCGCGTAGAATTACAATGCCAGGGTCTCCTCGCTCGGGCGAGGTAAACACAACATAAACACGCGACGTTTATAGCCTCTCGAGTACAGTCGGTCGAATAAACAGAAGGGAACCCGAAATATAATAGACACGAACGAAATGTTAAAGCCGGATTACGATGAAGGGGACACGAAATCGGAATACGGGGACGCGTTCGATGAATTGTCTTTGTCCGACGGTAGAACAACAACCGAAGCTAATGTTTGGCCGGAAAGATCATCGCCGAAAAACATTACGCTGCTGGTACCGATAATAAACCGTGTGCCGGAATCGAAAACAATAACAAGTCGTTCACACGACAGACCCGCGACCATGCCAAGGGACGATTACTACCGGGGAACGCCAACCGCAGAAATAATTCGGAAATGGCGCATAAAATTTTCTGGGGCGTCCGGGGAGGACTCGGAAGCCTTCCTGGACCGCTTATGTCAACAAAGAAAATATTGTAATATCGCGGATGAAAATTTGCTTCGCTGCCTGCCGGTTTGTTTAGAGGGTAACGCGGCCTATTGGTATGGAACGCGGGAGGGCGAGTGGGCGACATGGAGCGAATTTGTTGCCGGATTTCGTAAATTTTTCGGGGACCCGGACTATCGAGAGACATTAGAAAGAAATATAAAAGACAGATATCAAGGAGAAAATGAGCCTCTACGCGACTACATAATTTTAATGAGGCCAATGTTTAAAAAAATTAAACCCCCCCTGGCCGGAATCGAAACAAATTAGGGAACTATACTGGGGCGCGAAACCCATGATACGTAACGCCATAGCATTGACGACCATAACGACGTTACAAGAACTGGAGGACGAACTATTAGAGGCAGATCGACAAACAGACAGGACGAACAGACGAAACCCGAAACCGACGGAAATGGCCCATCCCAGCTTCGCCTACGACCCGAGTCGGTACCCCAAAAAGGGAAAGGGTAGGACGGACAATTTTGAAATTGAGTATGCTATGGCTGCCGTGAGCGGAGAGGAAAGCGGTTCCTTGGGCGATTGATCCTCCACCCGTAATTACGCGCCAAGAACAGCGTATAAAAAGTTGCCGACATTTAAAAGAGAAATTAAAGAAACCCCGACACACAGAGGAAAGCAAGAACATGACAATAGGCCGGAACCGACGCGCGAAAAACAACGCACGTTCGGGAAAAAGCCATTGGAGTGTTAGAATTGTGGTAAGACCGGACACATGTCGCGAGATTGCCGCGAAGAACGGCGGCTGCATTGTTTTCTGTGTGGAGCACCAGGGGTAACTTTAAAAAGATGCCGGACGTGCAATAAACAATCGGGAAACGAGGGGAGAAGTCGCTCGGAGGGGCCGGAGAGACTTCGCCAGAGTTAATATCGGCTCGCGTAGCGGTAATAAATCGCGAAAAATTAACACCTCTTTTGACGATTACCGCAAAAATTGATAAGCTGCCGGTTCGCGCCTTAGTAGATTCGGGTTCTACCGTAACGTTTGTAAGCCGTGACGTGGTCACGCAAACTGCTGCCGGTAAAATCACGTTAGAAACCACGGAGAAACCGTGTTATTTTCTTTTAGCCACGGGTGCCGTAGATCGCGCTACGGATAAATAGCCGAGGTAGGTCGCAGTCGCGAGCAGAGTGTGTCAGAGAGAGAGAGAGAGAGTTTGAATTGTCAACAGCGGTTACGAGTGAGTTTAAGAGTATAGAGAGCGAGATCGCGTGGAAGAGAGACAGACAGAGCGTGTCTATCGGCTTGAAGGAGCCGATCTAGTCGAACCAGCGTTGTCGGTGTTATCTTTATTTCAATAAATCGAATATATATTTACGAAGCAACATTAATTTCGACCAGCCTGACGCCATATCCCTACAAATTTTGGGGGCTCGTCCGGGATTAGATCAAGCCAGGTCGGAATTAATATAGAACACATCGGTGTGCCACTGCTATTCGTGGCAGTAGCTTGAGTGAATCTGGAGAAAAGAATACCATCGCGATGGATCAAGGGAAGATCGCGGATACTTTCTCGATCACGGAGTTGAGGGAAGTGGCGAGGAAGTACGGCATATCGGCAGGGGGATCAAAACTCGACCTGATAGGGAGACTAAAGGAACAAGACCCGTCAGGTACGTGGATCTCGGAGCTGGGACCACGGGACGCTCTTCCCGGGGACGATAACCCGGAATCGCAGGAAGCGAGGTTCTACAAGCAGCAATTAGAGGCTGGCTCCAAAGAATTAGAACTGGCTCAGCGCGAAATACAAATCGCGAGGTGCGAGATGGAGGTTATGCAGCGCGGAGGTCACGAAAGCTCGATGGCAGAGCCTCCAAGGGTGGCGGCGGCGACAGTGGCAGATCTGCTTGGCCCTTTCAGTGGCGACTCGAAGGGATTCGAGCATTGGGAAAGGCAACTGACCTTAAGGCACTTGACGCTTCTTAGGTCGACGTACCAGCTGGACGAAGATCAGACCAGGATTCTGATAGGAATGCGGCTGAAAGGGCGGGCGTTAGAGTGGCTGCACTCGAAATCCGAACACGTAAGTGAAGAAATTCTTCACGATAAGTGAAGAAAACTACGAAGCCGCTTGGAAGCACTTAACCGAAATCTACGACAATAAACGCGCATTGGTACTTCGACACGCGGCTCTTTTACGCGACACACCCGCGATGTCAGACGATTCATCAGAATCAATTCGTGATCTTGCAAATTACATGCAACTGCACATTCGGTCACTCGAAGCGTTAGGACGGAAAAAAGAAGATATCGCGAATGATATTTTAAGTAGCATCCTCATTTCGCGCATGGGCAAGTGTTTCGTAAAACGGTCTTGATCGACCAGGAAACTTGAGAGAGAGAATGGAGTTGCGTGAAAGGAGAGAATGGATGGATGTATGTAACGAATGAATTTGAAACGGAATAAGTGAGGATGAATGAGTGGGAATAGACTCGGATTCAACAATAAATAACTATATTTCACTGTATAACTATGTAACAAAATTGCTATGTACAACGAATGAACTGAAATAAACGTATGTAGAAACGAATGAGTGCGAGCGAGAACTTTGGTTAAAGCGCGATACTGATCTAGACAGAGAGAGAGCCGTCGTTTCTCTCTCTCTTTTATACGCTCGGTTCCTTCGCGAATGTTCGCTCGCTGTCGTCGCTTCCGGGTGAGCGATCGCGTGCATTCGAGAAGGTTCGCGAGTGTGTTTGGCCAATGGCGTGAGCGGTCGCGTGCTCGCGTAATTTCCGCGCGCTGACGATTCGCTGCCTGTTTGGCGGGATTGCGAGCCGGCTTGGCGGGAACGCGCTGTGTCGCAGAGTTGTCATGGCGGTCGCGCGCGCCAATCTTGAACAGCAAGGAAACGCGGAAAACGTGGTAACGCACGTTATCCGATACCGAAGTGCCCAAAATTGACGATATTTTCAAGTTCTTGCATATGGCAACAACAACACAAGGACACATCAACACAAGGATTATGAAACCGTATCATACAGTAATAACCAGAGACCAGAAAACACGCATCAAAAATCACATTATAACAATAATCGCGCAAAATATAATCCGCCTAAACGTAATTCGCCACCGCCTTCGCCAAAATCAGTCCGACGGGTTTTCAACACCGGAATACAATTCCCAACATGTGGGATTTGTAAATCGGGATCGCACGCAACATTTCAATGCAAATCGTTTTTAGATGCATCCGTGGAAAAACGCATAGAATTAATTCGCAAGACAAAATTATGCCACAATTGTTTGAAACCGGAACATTCGCACAATACATGTCGCGGTGGCAGATGCAAAAAATGCAATTTACCACATAACACACATCTACATTTGGATCGGAAATCCGAGAGACTAAAAATAGAATCTCGCGCTGATACCTCGTCAACAGAAAACGCCGATCCATCATGACTCGCTACTCGCTTCGATGTTACACACCAATTAAACAATCACATTACTTCGCTTATCACAGACGGATCAACACACGGTTTGATGGCTACGGCCATAGTTCACGCAATAGACAAAGACAAAAACCCAATCGAGTGTAGAACATTATTAGACACTTGCTCCAACGCAAACTTCATCACGTCCGATTTAGCGAAAAAATTAAACTTACAAACGCACGAACAAAGTGTAACCATCGAAGCTTTGAACGATTTAAACACGGTAACGAATCGGATTGTCAAATTAAAAATTGTCTCTCGGATAACAAATTTTAATCGCACACTCAGTTTTTTCATCATACCTAGAATTGCCAGTCATTTACCCGATTGTCAAATTGTTAGGACAAAAATTCAAATTCCGCATAACATTAAATTAGCGGATCCGCATTTCCATCGGCCGGCTCCAATCGACATGCTGATTGGTACGGGACCGACGATCTCGTACCTCAGCATTGGTCAAGTTTTTTTTTTTTTTTTTTTTTTTTTTTTTAATTTGGAAATCTCATATGAGATTTATTACAACATGAGTATTACAACATGATAATTCCTAGCACAGAGTATTATTAGTAAATATAGTAAGTACATTGTATGGTAAAAAAAAAAAAAAAAAAAAAAAAAAAAAAAAACCGGCCACAGCACAAAAATCGAAAAATACTTAAGCACGTAGGTTACAACTATTTAAAAAGGCTACCATATATACACAAGCGATGATGTTAGGTTCAGCTATCAAACAACCTATGTCCAGTGGCAATTGAAGACCTGCTCTATTGAGGTTTTGGATAAATTTGATCCTCTGGTCATTATAAAAATTGCACTGCCAAAGAACATGGTTGAGCGTTTCCTGCTCCTGATTACATTTACAATTGGGATTATCGATGATGCCAATGCGAGCAAGTGAAGCAGCCATATGGTAATGGTCCGCCCTGCATCGATTAATTGAAACAATACATTGTCGGGTTAGCTTTTTGTGACCAAACCAAGGTGAACGAACGTCATTATAGAATCGTTGAAAATAAACTTTACCCTTATGTAACCCTTGATCTTTTATTATTTTAACTGAATTTAAAATTGCATCCTTCTTAAAAGTTTCGGATAAGTCAGTAAATGGAATCTTAGAGACCTTCAAAGAGCTGGCAACAGAAGGTTCTTTAGCTAGGGCATCAACCCTCTCATTGCCCCAAATTCCCGAGTGAGCCGGAATCCAGAAAAATTTTATCGAGTGATTATTGGAATTTACATGAAATTGATTAAATTTTCTTTTAATTTCCAAGAAGAATCTATTAGTTTTAACATTAAATTTAGGAGATTTCAGACTTACTAGAGCACTGAGGGAGTCAGTCAAAATAACAAAGTTCTGGTTATTATAGCTCATCGCTAAATCAAGAGCATCATTCAAAGCAATACACTCAGCTGTAAACACAGAAGCATTATAGTCAACACTCTTAGTTATGTGATAATTTAACTCAGGGCAGAAACAAGCAGATCCGACGAATTCTGCATTTAAAATTTTACTACCGTCAGTAAATATAGCGAAAGCAGAATGATCCTCAATCAAGTTCTTGATTCTCTGATCACGGTCATCACATTTTTTGAGATTGTATCCAAATTCAAAATCAAAGGGAATTGAAGTAGTAACCGTTTTGAAATCATAACAAAAGATATTGTAATTATTTTCAGATTCAATTAAGTTAGAAAATTTACGAAAATGAATTATACAGAAACTCAAAATGTCATTAGTCCTAATTGCTCTGTTTTTAACTCTATTATAATAACCTTTAATAACTTGAAGACAAAGTGAGCTTTCATTTGAATGAAGTTTTGCAAGAAAATTGTTACAAAGAAACATGGACCGTTCTTTTATCAGCGGGAGCTTAGATTCAGCCAACATGATATTGGTAGGGGTGCTTCTACGATAACCCAAAGCCAATCTGATTGCAGAGAATTGTAGTTTTTCAAGTTTATCCGAGATAGTTCGTCTTTTAGGGGAGTACACAAAAGACCCATAATCTATAATAGAACGTACATAACTTTTATATAAAATAAGGAGAGTGGCCGGATCAGAACCCCACCACGTGCCACGTATGTATTTTATTATATTGAGGGCATTCGAGCACTTTTTAATGACGCAGTCAACCTGCGGAATAAATGTCATTCTATAGTCAAAAATAGTGCCTAAAAAACGAACAGTTTCACTGGATTTCACAGTGAAATTATCTATTTTAATCGAGACTGAACCAGGAGGAATTTTTTTATTGTTAAAGTGAAGAAGAATAGTTTTACCAGGAGAAAGATCTAACCCCAAGTTATAGAGATTATCTTTAATAATTTTAATAGCTTTTTCAATAACTTGAGTACCTCTCTTTATGGATTTGAATTTGTAGTAAATTGCTATATCGTCAGCAAATTGAGAAACTGAGACAAAGCTTTGGACATTGTTAGTGATTCCCGATACATAAATTAAATATAAGAGAGGACTAAGAACCCCTCCCTGAGGTACTCCTTTAAATGAAAGTCTTGGGTTGTCACTAGAAAAAGCAGAGAATATCAATCTTTCATGAGTCATGAAGTGTATAAATTTAAGTACAGTAATCGAGCAACCTAAGGCAGCGAGCTTGGAAAGTAAGATATTTATGTTAACGTTATCAAAAGCTGCTTGGACGTCGAGAAAGGCAGCCAAAACATCCTTTCTTTCAACGAAGCTTTCTTTAACTTTTATTGTAAGGTTGGTTAAGTTATCAAGACAAGATTTACCACTTCGGAAGCCGTGCTGACTACTAGGAAGTAACTTATTAAATTCAACCCACCACAATAATCTATTTTTTACAAGAGACTCAAAAAGTTTACCTAGGCAAGAGGTAAGGGATATTGGGCGAAGACCCACCCCATCAGATTTAGCAATAAAGTGAATATAAGAATTCTTCCAACTTACTGGATACTCCTGCTGATTGTACATTTCATTGAAAATCTCAATCAGCAGGATTTTGAATTCCTCTGGTAGGCTTTTAATAATGAAAAAATCAATACCATCCATACCTGGGGATGCCGTATTTCTTTTAGAGGCCAAAGCAATGTTAAATTCAGAATAACTAAATTGTGAGTCAAAATGAGGATTCTGCACGCATTGAGGAAACCCATTCGGGTCTGTCGGGACCCACGGAGGGCATATTTTATTTAAAGCAAGCTCTATCTTCATACGATCCTGCACATTGCCAGACAAATGCTGAGGTGATATTTTAACCCATGAATTTTTAAAAATCTTACATTTGTTCCACACATATGAGGGATTAGTTTGAAAATTGATGCTTTCGGCAAAGTGTTTAAAACAATCCTTTTTCTTTTTTTTGAACGTTTTAATAGCTATCGCACAATTTTTTTTGTATTGTATTAAATCTTCTAAACTGAGTGTGTGCTCCCATTTTTTATACGAGGCAGTGCGAAGTCTTTTAATTTTATCACATTCAGCATCCCACCAGGGAACTGGATTTCTTTTATTCTTTGCATACGATGCAGGTTTTTTCACCGGAGTGCAACACTCAAGCGCATTAACAACCGAATTTACAAAAGTATCATATTTTGCACTAGGAGAAAGTGATATATAATCAGGAGAGAGGAAATAATCGTGTGAATCCTTAAGAATAGAACTAAACTTGTCCCAGTCAGTACGAACAGATTTAAGCTTAAACGAACGCTTTTCATATAAAATTTTTTCATTACACACTTCAACGTAGATTGGGAAATGATCTGAGCCCCAAGTCTCATCACATACCTTAACCTCTAGTTTATCCAAAAAATTAATTGAAGAAAAAACTAAATCTAAATTTGATTTTTGAGCTCTATAGAGATCAATATGTGTGTTGGAATTACCATTATGCAAGAATAGATTATTGTTATCGACAGCATTTTCCAACCTTATACCATTACTGTCAGTGAAACGACAGTTCCAATTTTTGTTGTGAGCATTGAAATCGCCTATAAATATACAGTCGTTATTTTTGTCTACATTCTGAACAATAGTATTCCAATCTTCCTGCGTAAGTGTGCTACCCGGAGCTCTGTAACAAACTATTAGGTCTAATGGAGCCTTAAGATTCAGAACACGGATACCGCACAATTCAACAGACTCATCAGGAGATTTGATTCTAGTTATTTCGGTATAAATAAGGTTTTTACGAATAGCTATTAAAATCCCACCACCCCTAGAGTGAGATCTATCTTTTCTAAAGGTAAAGAAATCAGGAAAATAAATTTTATCTGTTGAGGACAACCAGGATTCTACTCAAATAAATATGTCCACGTTAGAAAGACGAAGTCGAATTTCTTGGGATTTTTGCAGAATACTTCTGGCATTCCAGAATAGAATATTTAAACACTTATGATCCATTTGTGATTTAACACTTTTTTCCACTACTTGCTTAGAAAAGGTTAAGATGATTCAGTATCTTCTATTGAGCTGAGATCTTCAGTGGAGGATTCTCGTGTATCGGGGTTGGACAGACGGTTCATGATTCTAATCACTCGACCCCTCAGCCTCCTACCGGGAAGACGAGCACAGACCTCAGACAGCATTTTGACCAAAGATGGGATATCCTTGGTATAATTCAAGGCTATAGAATAGACATCATGCTTCCCAAAGCTGGAGACTAGGAATCCTGTGATATTCTTCATGTCAATTGGAAATCTTTGGGAATTTTCCTCGACAAATTCTTTGATTGGTGAGAGAAGCAATGCAACTTCCTCCATAGATGTTCCCGCGTCAGGTTGATTTTTGATTTTTTTTTGGACGGCTTCCCAACACGATCCAGTTTTATATCTTTAATCGATGAGTGATTACTGTCGTTGGAGCTCGTTAATTCGGAAAGAGGTCGTTTAACAGTTGGAGGAGGTGGCATTGCACAATCTGGATCTTGGGTCTGAATTATGCTTTCCTGAGTAGCGTTCTCCTTATCCTGGGTGCCTTTGGAGGAGTTTTCGACTGGAGCGATCACCTTTTGACAGAACTTGGCAAGATGCCCCTCTTCCTTGCACAAAAAGCAGGCTACTTTGTCGGTAGACAAATAAATCCAGTAGACCGTGCCGTCATACGTTATTGACATTGATTCCGGAATTTTGTGCAACTCCTCAGGATTTACATAAAGTTGTCTCCGGAAACTTAAAATATGAGAAAAGCCAGGGCCAATAACTCCTGCTTTAATGAAACTGATTGGAGAAACAGGAGAGATGTTGATTTTGCTGAGTTCTTCTAAAATAACTTCGTGTGGAATTATAGGGCAAACATTTGACAAAATAATTCTTTTGGCTTTGGAGATGAGCGGTCTGATTGTCAGTGTGTGGGTACCAATAACGACTTTAGTGTGGTTGTCTGTGAGTTTATCTGCTAACTCTTTGTTGCTGAGGTACAAACAAACTCGCCCTTGAGAAATCCTGGAGACAAATCTGATACTACTGGGGCCAATTAAACTTGCGATTGCAACAGTATATTCCTGCACGGTGATTCCATCGATAGCATCAAGGATTATTGCTTGCTCCTTAGTAGGAAACAAGAACTTTTGCGTTACTTGCGCGTAAGAAACAGGGAGTGAATTTTTCTGTGTGGATGAATTCATTGTGTATCGGAATGTGCGTTGCCCTAGCTCCTGTAATCAGAGGCTACGACGCTACGCTGTGCTCCTACACGGAGGTTAGGCGTGTGTTTACACTCGCGAATAACACTAAGACTATTACACTCTCACTCAGCCACGGACACAGCGACACCGCAGAGACGAAACTCGTAAACACGTCTTCACTCGGTGACGGTCGAATCCGAACTCCATTGGTCAAGTTAAATTATCAACGCGAGATGATTCCGATCTGATCCTCCAAAAAACGCAGTTAGGATGGATTATCGGGGGGAGTGCTCCTATTCACCTCGCAAGAAACACGCGCACTACATTAGTAAATAATGTCAACTTCGATCTAACTAAATTCTGGCAAATCGAAGAAGATCCGTCGCATCCTCATCTCACACCAGAGGAGGAGGAATGCGAGGCACATTTTAAACGCACATTTTCACGCAACAAAACCGGAAGATACGTCGTCGCGCTTCCGTTTAATCAATTTAAACAAAATCTAGGCGAATCCCGTACGCGCGCATTAAATCGTTTCATATCACTGGAACGAAAACTTACGCACAATTCAGATTTACGAACCGAATACACAAAAGTAATCAAAGAATATCTGTCATTGGGTCACATGAGTCAGGTAGAAACACCTGACATTTCGGACGGATTCTACCTGCCACATCACGCGGTAATTAAGCCGTCAAGCACAACGACGAAAGTTCGAGTGGTCTTCGATGGATCGGCCAAGTCGACCATCGGATATTCATTAAATAACGCACTTTTAACTGGTCCAACCATACAGGACGATATTTTTTGTTTACTTCTTCGGTTTCGCATGCATTCGTTTGTTCTGACTGGCGACATAGAAAAAATGTACAGACAGTTTCTAGTACGTCCAGAAGACCGCGCTTACCAAAGGATTTTATGGAGGAACGAACAAAATGAAATCGCAACTTACGAATTGAATACAATCACATTCGGATTATCCTCTGCTCCATACTTAGCCACGCGATGCCTTCAGCAATTAGCAATCGATGAATCACACAGTTACGGCGCGGCTTCCGAAGTCATTAAACGGGACATCTATGTAGATGATCTCTTGACCGGAGCCGCCACATACAAAGACGCGCAAAAATTACGAAACGAGATCATTTGCTTACTCAAACGTGGAGGATTAAATATCCGCCAATGGGTATCAAATGATCCTCGTCTTTTGTCAGATCTCTCTGAAGAACAAGTACATCCCAAGTTTTTCGGTGACGAAACAGTCAAAACTTTGGGAGTGTCATGGAATCCGCACACAGACTCATTTAGTTATTCAGTAAATGTTAACAATAACGAAACACAGACAAAACGCACAATCTTGTATACCATCGCGAAAATCTTTGATCCTTTAGGTCTCCTTGGGCCAGTAATAGTTGTTGCAAAAATCCTTATGCAGCAACTCTGGCAACTTAAGGTAGATTGGGATGAGTCGTTGCCTATGGCCATACAACAGGAATGGTCCACATACCAAACTCAATTAAAATCACTTACAAATATAACATTTAAACGACACGTCGCGCAGAGTTCAGTCAGAACGATCGAATTGCATGGCTTCTGTGACGCCAGCGAACGCGCGTACGGGGCTAGCATTTACATACGCACAATAGATAAATCCGGAAATATAAAATCAAGTCTTCTTTGCGCAAAATCACGCGTTGCGCCATTAAAGACTGTTAGCCTCGCACGATTGGAACTTTGCGGTGCCACTTTGCTCGCGAATTTGTACTGTGCAGTAAAGGACGCAATTAACCACACACATTTAAAAACGATTTTTTGGACCGACTCCACGATAGTGTTACATTGGCTGTTGCGATCTCCGAACACACTCAAAACCTTTGTCGCGAATCGCGTCGCGGAAATCCAGAACAAAACAAACATTGAAGCATGGCGACACGTCAGATCTGGTGACAATCCCGCAGACTTATTATCTCGGGGTATCACAGCTCGGGAATTAATTAACAATAATTTCTGGCAATTCGGACCAGAATGGCTTGCACGCGATGAATCTTTATGGCCGGAATCGTGTGTCAAAGTACCCAATGCAATACCAGAATTACGCAAAATCACATGTTTCACTTCTTCAGTTATAAACGCACAGGAAATTCTTGAACGGTATTCATGCATCAGGCGACTTCGTAGGATAATTTCGTATTGCTTACGATTTTTACCTAAAGGCCGTTGTCACGGTCCAATTACAGTTTCAGAAATTAATCGCGCAAATGATAAGATCATCAAATTGATTCAAGAAACAGCATTTTGAGAAGAATTGAATGATCTCAAATCCGGACACGCATTGAATTCCAAAAGTAAATTAATATGTTTAACCCCTTTTCTTGATGAGAATGGGCTTTTACGCGTAGGAGGTCGCCTCCAAAATTCAAATCTCAATTTCAACCAGAAGCATCCGATTCTTTTGCCGAAGAACAATTTCATAACGGAATTAATTATTCGCGACGCTCACGTTAATAATATGCATTCTGGTCTAACCGTAACATTGTACAACGTTCGTCAATCGTATTGGCCGATTGATGGTAAAAACACAACACGCACAATAATTCGCAACTGTGTAAAATGTTTCCGGGTCAACCCACCTACCACCAAGTATATAATGGGCAATCTTCCCACACATCGAGTCACAGAAAATCGACCATTTATTAACACAGGCGTCGATTATTGCGGCCCTTTTTATATAAAGGAACGTCAGTACATAAACCGCACCCGAATAAAAATATACGTCGCAGTCTTTATTTGTTTTTCATCCTAGGCAGTACATCTTGAGGTGGTTGGTGATATGACCACGGAGGCATTTTTAGCAGCCTTTAAAAGATTTATCGCACGGCGCGGAATTTGCAGAAATGTATACTCCGATAATGGCACTAACTTTGTCGGTGCCAATAATGAGATAATCGAGCTTCTCAGAGTTCTGCAAGAGGTTGAAAAAACTAGACGGTTTCTAACAGACAAAGAAATTACTTGGCATTTCATACCCGCACTCTCTCCTCATTTCGGCGGACTCTGGGAAGCTGCGGTTAAATCCTTTAAACATCATCTTAAACGCGTAGTGGGCGAGGAACTGTTTACGCTTGAACAATTTAACACTTTTGTAACGGAAATCGAGGCAATCCTGAATTCCCGTCCGTTAACACCGTTGTCTTCCGATCCCAATGATCCTTCAGCTCTTACTCCTGGCCATTTATTGATTGGTTCCGCGTTGACAAGTCTGCCAGAGGTCGATTTCACTGAGACCTCGACCAATCGGTTGTCAAAATGGCAACACATTCAGAAAGTCAAACAAGACTTCTGGATTAGGTGGTCAAAGGAATACATCCACCACCTTAATGTTCCCGCAAAATGGACCAAGGGCGAGCACAGCATCCAAGTGGGGACGATCGTGGTCCTCAAAGATGACCATCTACCACCGATGAGCTGGAGTCTAGGACGAGTCGAGGAAATTCATCCTGGCAGGGACGGAATCATTCGCGCAGTCTCCGTTAAAACCGTTAACGGCATTTATAAGCGTAATGTTAAGCAAATTGCACCACTTCCGTTAGATTAATAATATTATCACGCTCACTTTTCCTTTATCAGATGATTTTCGTTACCATTATTTCGCACATTTCTCGTATTAATCAATTTATATTATTCGCGCGCATTATTTGTTTAGTTTTAGACGCGTATCTTTTTTAATTTAAGTTGCGTCTTATTATCAATTTTACTCGCATATACTCACATTACTTACGTTTTAACTTCGCATTATATAATTCGCATATTTCGTTATATTCTTTTCGTACATTATATATTTAGTTTTAGACGCGTGTCTTCATTATTTTTAAGTCGTGTCTTACTATTAATGTTACTCGCGTTGTATTCACAGTGTTTGCGCGAGTAATTAATTTTTATCTCGGCGTATAACTAGTTCGTTAATTTTTAACTTGTGCAAACTATAAAGGACAGCACAGTCGGTAGCATTGAGATAATGCTGTAATACTCGGGTTACACGTGCGCTTTCGAATCCGCATTAGGCGAGACTGGCTAATAATCGGTTGCGCGTAACCGAGCGCCCTTAAATCTAACGGCCGAAATCGGAATGACCGTGACAAAGTAGTCTCTCTCCTAGATGGAGCATCGAGTACTTACAAGTAATTTTAGAGGTACGGTGAATACGGAACATACCGCCCGCCTCGCGGTATCGTTACCGCGAAGGTAAAGAAAAGGCCAAGTAATTACTTACAACTAACCGCAAAAAACATACAAGAACAATGCGATGAACAAACTGACAGAAAGTTACGCAATCACTAGAACTATTTACATTGATCCCCAAGAACTAACAGGTAATTTACAAAGCTTAGTAATAGGACGTACGTACTGAGAGTGCGCGGTTTTGACGTTTACGACACGAGTTAGTCGGTCTTGTCCCGGGTGACATTTGATCACGCGACCTAACTCCCACTTAGAAGGCGGGAGCGCTGCGCTTTTCAGTAGTACGAGATCTCCTATTCGCAAGTTAGGGGCTTGAGTATGCCACTTCGTTCGAGCTTGCAGGTTTTGCAAATACTCGTTGCTCCAGGTTTTCCAAAATTTCTCGTGCATCAATTGTAATGTTTGCCAGCGAGACAATCGATTTTCGTTAATGTCTAAAACAGACGGAATGGGAACGGATTTTATGGGCCCACCTACTAGAAAGTGGCCAGGAGTTAGAGCCTCGTAAGATTCGAGGTCGTCATTTAAAGGAGCTAAGGGGCGCGAATTTAGGCACGCTTCAATCTTACATAGGAGGGTGTTTAATTCCTCAATAGAAGTAGTATGAGCAGCGAGTATTTTCTTTAAGTGTGTCTTTACGCTTTTGACCCCAGCTTCCCATATCCCACCAAAATGAGGAGCTGCAGGGGGTATTAAATCCCAATTGATGTTATCACCTGCCAAGCGAGAACGGAGGGCCGGGTCAGCTATGACTTTCTGAAAGGCGACACTTAACTCTTTATCGGCGCCTTGAAAATTAGTGCCATTATCGCTATACATCTCGGACGGTAAAGAACGGCGCGATACAAATCGATCGAACGCGCTTAAGAACGCATCAGTGGAATAGTTGAGCACGAGTTCGAGATGAATAGCTCGAGTAGCTAAACATATGAATAGCGCTATGTATACTTTATGCGCTTTGTACCCTCGACCGGAAAGGGCGCGCGCTTGAATCGGACCCGCGTAGTCCACTCCACAGTGAGAAAACGGACGTGAAGGTGTGATTCTAACCTTGGGGAGATCACCCATCAATTGTTGTGCAGTGGTAGCACGAGCTCTCACGCACTTAACGCAATTGTGAATTAAACGACGTACAAGTCGTCGAGCGTTAATGATCCAAAATACTTGACGCACGATGCTCAAAGTCAACTGAGTACCGCCGTGTAATATGTTCTCGTGACAATCGGCGATAATTAATTCTGAGACTCGATGATTCGATAAAACGATCGGAAAGCGTTGAGAATGTGACAGTTCAGAATGACGGAGCCGCCCGCCAACGCGAACTATAGCCTCTTCGTCTAAGAACGGATTAAGTCGAAGTAAAGGGCTTGATTTGGCTAGCGGTTTACCTCTTTTCATGACCTTTATTTCGGCCTGAAATTGTAGCGATTGAACGTACTTAATCCAGAATGTGCGCGCTTCTTTAATTTCTTCTGCATTTACAACGCGGTCTAGGAAAACCGTAGATTTTGTTCGGCATCGCGATACAAAGCGAAATACGTAAGCGGTAACGCGTAATAATTTCAACCAAGAAGAGACTCGTGTAGGCAGATCCCACTCAACGTCAGTTCGAACGTGCAACGCTTTGACGGAGATCTTTATCTCTTCTTTAACCTCATTGGGAGGACTAGGGTTTGAATTCGGCCACTCATTAGGTGGTTTTATTAGCCAAGGAGGGCCACGCCACCAGAGTGGGTGTGTTAATAATTGAGAAACAGTTAAGCCACGCGAAGCGCAGTCTGCGGGGTTAAATTCTGACGGTATGTGTCGCCAAGTAGCATTTGGCACACGGCTTTGTATTTCCGCGACTCTATGAGCGGCAAACATCTTTAAAAGACTCGGATGCTTGTGAATCCATGCTAACGCCACCGCGGAGTCCGTCCAGCAGAAAATCGGACAGTTTATAAATTTCAAGGTAACTTGAATGTATTCGATGAGTCGAGCCATGAGAACGGCAGCTAATAGCTCCAATCTTGGGATTGTAAGCGGTTTCAATGGTGCAACTTTAGTCTTTGCGAGCAGTAAATGCGGAGTTATTCGATCAGGAATGGTGATCACTCGTAAAAAGATCACCGCAGCGTATGCATGCTGTGAAGCATCAGCGAACCCATGAATTTCGTAACTTAATGTCGAGGTTCCTAACCCGATCCATCGTGGGATGATGATAAGTGGCAATTCTCAGATCTTCCCAATTGAGTTTGGCACTCCACAATTTTTGCATAAAAATTTTAGCAGATATAACTACCGGAGAAATCCATCCAAGTGGATCGAACATTTGAGCGATCGTCGACAAGACAGTTCGCTTAGTGTCGGTTCGATCTGGCTGATAGAAAAATTTAAATTTGAATTGGAATTCATCTTGGGAAGGTACCCAGAATAAGCCGAGCATTTTCACTCCTTTTATTTCTTGAAAGGGTCGACTAGAAGCTAGTTCATGCTCCTTGTCAGGAATGTCGGCGAGGAGTCGAGGACAATTACTTGCCCATTTTCTTAGATGAAAACCGCCACGACTGAGAAGTTCGGTCACTTGATGACGTAACTGTAAAGCGAGCACCCGATCATCAGCGCCAAAGAGCACGTCATCGACGTAAATTTGTTCGTTTAGAATTGGAGTTGCCAATGGGAAATTCCTGCCTTCGTCTATCGCGAGCTGCTTGATTACTCGGTTCGCGAGATATGGAGCAGAAGCAGTTCCATAAGTTACTGTTCGTAATGCGTAACTTTTAAGAGATTGCTTAGGATCAGAGCGCCACACTATTAGTTGAAAGTGTGTATCACGCGGATCCACCCAAATTTGCCGAAACATTTTAGCTATGTCGGCAGCAAAAACGAAGCGAGTCTTTCGCCACTTTAACATGACCGCGACAATGTCGGCTTGTAATTTTGGACCGACTAAAAGAAAGTTGTTTAATGTCGAGCCGTTTTTAGTTCGCATCGAAGCGTTAAACACAACGCGCAACCGCGTCGTACTACTGTCATGACGAATGACAGGATCATGAGACAGGAAGACATTTTGATTTGACAGTAGGTCAATGTCTGATTCTTCTCGCATGTGCTCAAGGTGCAAGTATTCTTTCAAGAATTCGTGATAGGCTGTAGCTTGTTCTGTATTCTTTGACAACCTTTTTTCCAAACTATAAAAGGATTTTACGGCAATGTTATGAGAAAGCCCGACACCGATAGGCGGCTCGGTGTTAATAGGTAACCGTACCACGTATTTACCATCCGATTCGCGGGAATGGGTTTTTAGGAAATGTTCTTCGCATTTCTTATCTTCCTCAGAAAGGAAGTTTACCTGTGGAGTAGCTTCCACTTCCCAAAACTTTTGTTAAGTTTTATTGATCTCTTCGTTAACTTCTGCATGCAGCGCATGCAGATGCGTTACATGTTCATTACTAGATTGAATGGGACCTGTCAACACCCATCCAAAAATGGTGTTTTGCGCTATAAGAGCGCCTTGCTCGCCTTTACGGACACCATCTAATAAAATTGAGCTATAATAGTCAAATAATGGGGTCAGCCCATTCTATGTTTTGCCAATGCGTCCACTGATCTGGATTGGCCATAGGATAGACTTGATACGCGGTGAGACGTTTTAATATAAGGGCGCGAACGGTTAGAACGCGTTCTGGGTCGCGAAACGATTCGACCAGCAGATTCGCTGCTGAGTTTACAATAGCCGTACGATTCGCGCCTATTCCCGATACGGAGGTGTGTGCGCGTTGGCGAGAGACGCGTAAAACTTGAGCCACTCTCTCACTGACAAATGTAACTTTAGAACCAGGATCGATTAAAGCGCGAACCTGTACACTTCGACCCGCGTGAGCGCTTATTTTGATCCACGCGGTAGCTAGGATTATCTGTTTAGACTGAGTTCGCGTCGAACCGAGATGGGTTTGAACGTCCGACGCTTGTACGGTTGAATTACTGTTGGTACTCGGAACCAACGTATCGTTCGGCGAAACAATAGAATTTGAACTTCGAGATGTCCTAATGACTGATTGACTTTGACGTGATATGCGATCGGAATGCAAGAGCGTGTGATGTTTGCCATTGCATTTTAAACAGACCCGTTTGCTAGAACAATTTGCTGGAAAATGACCGCTTCGCAAATAATTAAAACAGCACTGATGAGAGCGAGCGAGGGCAAGTCGTTGTTCGACGGATTTGCTTCGGAACTCGGCACATTGATATAACGCATGATTTGAACCGCACGCTATATATTGGGATTCCCGGGCGTTCAAGTGCGCCTTTACATTTTGACTATGTTTAATTCTGACTGGGTTACTCGCTTGTACATAAGAATCCGCGAGCTCTTCGAGGGAGCGAATACGACTGTCAACAAACGAATTCCATTGCGCGAATGTCGGAAACTTGATCTCTTCTCCCATATGGAATTCCCATTCTTGCTTGGATCCCTTGTCTAGCTTTTTAAGAAGATGGAAGACTAAAACATCGTCCCAATATTTGACTTTCCGACCTAAATTCTTTAAAGCCGCAAGTGCAGAGTTAACCCTCGTACGTAAATTCTTTAAATCAGCTATTACATTGACTTCGATAGGCGGAGAATCAAACAACATTTTCAAATGTGCCTTTACAAGAGTCCGTTCGATAGAATATCGCTCATCTAAACTCTTCCAAGCGGGTTTATAATTTGCCTCGGACGTGGTAACGATTTTTAACAAGAGCGCGGCTTCACCTTCCAAACTAGTTTTCAAGTAATATAATTTTTGGACGTCACTTAACGAATGATTTTTGTCGACTAAAGCTACGAACAAGTCCTTAAAGCTGTCCCACTCAGTATATTCACCGGAGAACTTCGGTAACTCAACTTTTGGTAGTTTCATCGGTGGAGTTTCGTTGTGATCGTTACCAGACGGTGAATCCTCGTAGACTCCAGAGGTTGAAGCTCCGGTCATCGAAGCCAAAGCTGACGTCAGGCTGTCCAGGGCTGTGAGGTAGGCTGCTTCCGTGTGGCCGTAGAGGTCATCGCAAAAAAACGGATGCGTATTCCTCTCCTGGTCGGTGGCTGTCGTCTCGATTTGAATGTTGGTTGCTCGAAATGCTGTCCAATATTCTTTCAGCAATACAATTCTATTGTTAATTGCCTGGTGCGTGTGGTTCGCTTTACCCATTTTGTGGAAGTTGGTAAGCGTATTATGAATCAAGCGCGAATTCGATTGAGCTTCTTTATACAAGGAGTTCATGGTGCTTATAAAAGTTTATGAGATTTAAACAATTGATTAAACTTTTAATTAATTCCGTTTGATATGGAATAGAACGTAGAGAGCACGTTTAAGGTCGCACAACAACGAGCAAGAATGTCCTCGTTTGTTTTGAAGTCCTTGAGTTTGAAATGTTCGTTAGCACGTACCGAATTTGCCGATATCATTCGCCACAGAAGTTAAATGAATTCTAAACTTGCTGTGCGTTATAGAGTAAGTTAACGACCGCACTTGCTCGATATCGCTCGCCACGGAAAGACGAAGAATTCTATAACGTAATTCGGGAATAGTTTACGTGGAAAACCGCACTGTACAGAGACTTCCTTTTAATTTGCACTCCGAACACTATTCGAGCGTCGGATCCGGCTCGAAGGACCATATGTTTGCGCGAGTAATTAATTTTTATCTCGGCGTATAACTAGTTCGTTAATTTTTAACTTGTGCAAACTATAAAGGACAGCACAGTCGGTAGCATTGAGATAATGCTGTAATACTCGGGTTACACGTGCTCTTTCGAATCCGCATTAGGCGAGACTGGCTAATAATCGGTTGCGCGTAACCGAGCGCCCTTAAATCTAACAGCCGAAATCGGAATGACCGTGACAAAGTAGTCTCTCTCCTAGATGGAGCATCGAGTACTTACAAGTAATTTTAGAGGTACGGTGAATACGGAACACACAGTATCTTTTGCGTTTTTAACTTCGCATCATATAATCCATACACTTCGTTTGTAATATTACTCGCATTACATCATGTTATCTTTCTTGAATGACGGTATCATTCAACGGGGGGAGCATGTTCGATTTCATGCATTTGTACACACGCGAGGCCCTTTTCCGATTTTTTGCTGTCCTTCGTTTACTTAGAAGAATGCTTAGTCCTCGAAATGTCTAAAACGTGCATTCGAGGGTTTAAGCTGACAGCATTGGAAAAGTGGCCATAAAGTCAATTCGTAAGACCCTCGTTTCGAGTACCGATCGCGAGGTACGCGAGGGTCCCGAATTCGGACTACAACGGACCATTGTCCGCAACACGCAGCGGCCAAGGATACGCAGTCCTTGCGTCGCATCGCCAGGCCTCACAGGCCATATATCACAAAGGCGCCTGGTTTTTGTCTATCAAGACACGCTCGGGTTCGAGTCTAAGTTTTCGCATCCCCTTGGTTTCGTGAGCGTACTCAGGCCAAGGGGGTAATAAACCACGTTCGGCCCACTTGGGCCAGCCAGCACGCGGGCCACGCAGGCCATAAATTTCGGAGGCCACTTAGGCCGAAAAACAGACTCTGTCCCGAGGTCCTTAAAACGCGCATTTTTCGGGATTTCCCGTCTTCGGATGAGGTGGAGCTTCCACCTCCACGAAGAGAAGAAGATCCTCCTCCTACAGTCTAATTGACGAATGGGGTGCTTTTTTCCCCCAAATTTGGGCCTATTCCCACGAATTTCCTCGTCACACGAGTTGACGAGAGAACGGACCTCGGGACAGCAAAGTCAGAATCAACCGCGCATCTGAGCTAGTCAGAACATATAGAGTCAATCGCACATCTGAACTAGTCAGAACCCCAGCATCAATCGCGCATTCAAACAGTTTAAAACATAAGAAGTCCGTCTTTTCCACACTACGACCACTGTTCCATTTAAATCAATCACCCAAGGTTAAATCGGCAGGTGATAGTGCCGTGTATTGTTGAAGAATAAACAAACTTTGTTACAAAAACTCTGATTCATTTCAACCACCGGCACAAACATTTCAATTTGCGCTTGAAAAATTACCGGGACGTAACTTACGACAATGTGCGGTGTGTAGCAACAGAAGGAGCGGGATCAAGCGATCCCGCCTTATTTGCGCTTGTTGTAAAAAAGGCCTTCACGCTATTTGTGCGGCAAAACATAGTTGTTATACATAAATATAATATCTTTGTTTGATATAGGAGATTGGGGTCGTCAGAATTAACAAACCAAATTAGTTTCTCTGTAAATAAGAGTTTTTATATTATAACCGATATTACTATTTACAATATATACAGAATGTACAAGTTACCTGTAAATAAGAGAAACGACAATTAAGGTCAATTATCCGTCTCTCCTTTAATCACCTATATTGTTTGTAACTATTGACTATCTTTATCCTAGCACGTGCTCTCTCTTGTAATTCCTCTATCTCTCTCTAATCTATTCATTTAATCTTTGACGCGACATCTAGCTGTTGTCATAGAAGCGCGCGCGGAGCGTAAGCGCACTAAATTTAAAGAGTGTATATTCTCTTTACATCTCCCCTCTTCGAGATGAAAATTGCACAATTTTTCAGTCGTCCTCATCTTCTAACATTGGAATCAATTTTGTCACATGGAATAGACTTGTATCTTGATTTCTTTTTTCAGTTTTTATTTTATAAATCGAGCTTGAAATTTTCTCTTCTATTTTGAATGGTCCGATTCTTAGTTCTTCTAGCTTTTTCCTATTAAGTTTGTTCCCGTTTTCTATGAATACCATATCTCCCACATTGAATTCATGGTGTTTTCTATCTCTGTCAAATATACTTTTATTATACTTGTGTGATTTCAGTGTTCTTTCCAATGCTAACTTCCTATCTCTCATCCAGTCTTCCCCGTTCTTCTTTTGTTTTAATTCTTCTGGTATGTTACTGGTGTCTGTGCCATGTAATAGATACTCTGGTGTAAATCCTGTGATTGTATGTTCTAGAGTATTATACTTATTCACACATTCTCTCGCTATTGACGTCCATGCTCTCTTCTTTTCCTCTTCGTTTATCTTGCATCGTATTCTATTTACTAATGTCTGATTCAGTCTCTCGTTTAGACCGTTAGAGAATGGTGCGTTTATTGCGGTGAAAATCAATTGCACTTCTTTCTTTTTTAAGTAATCCTTAAATTCTCTCGAATTTATTCCAGGGTATTGATCCGTTAAGATTGTTCCGATCTTTTCTATTTCTAGCACCGTTTGAACTAATTTTATAAAATCATTGGCGTTTTGAGTTTTTGATGTTGAAATAAACGCATATCTCGTGAAATGATCGACCAATAAATGTATATATTTTTTTGTCGATCTAGTGCTTCCAAATCCTCCAATTGTGTCTATAGACATAATTTCGAAAGCTTTAGTCGCTGGTCCTAATTGTGACATTGAGCCGTATTTATGTTGTCCTCTTGATTTATTCATAATACATATATCACATTTTTTACATATTTTTTTTATATTCTCCATTAAATTTTTAGCAGTGTAATGTGGGCTTATTTTTATTCTTGTTTGTGTTATCCCTGTGTGACCCCATTCCTTGTGTATTTTCTTAATTAAATCAATACTGAACTTTTCAGATAATATGATTTTCTTTCTTTTCTTAACTTTTTTATAGTATATTCCATTTTCCTTTATTAATTTTTCTTTTTTATTTTGTAATAATATGTTATTCATTTGATCCAGTTTTATTTCATCTATCTCAATAAAATTTACCGTTTTTAGTAAGTCCTCTTCTTCTTCTATATTTGGTTCTAGCACAGGGTTTCTACTTAAGCAGTCCGCTTCTGTATTATCTTTCCCTGGGACGTATATAATTTTAAAATCGTATTGAGATAGGTAGTAGGTTAGATCGCCTAATTCTTCGTCTGTTCTTGCTCTTACATTCATACTTTCTAGTGGTTTGTGATCAGAGTGTACTTCGAAGTATCTCCCTATCAACCAGTGCTGCCAGTACTTTATTGCCTCTTTTATGGCTAGACATTCCAGATATATTGCTTTTTTTCTTTTTTGTGTTTCATTAAGTTTCTTTGAGAAGTAGGCCACAGGTTTTTCTTTTCCATCATTTTGTGTTTGTTTTAATATTGCGCCTATGCCTTCAAGCGATGCATCTGTGTATATCTTGATTGGAAGGTCTTTGTCAAATATCTCCAACACTGGTTGGGAACATAGCATTTCTTTTATCTTCCTGAAAGCTTTTTCGCAACCCTCTGTCCATATGAATTTTATATTCTTTCTTAATAGTTGATGTAACGGGTCTAATAATATTGAGCTCTTTTCTATATATTCGTGGTAAAAGTTTATTTTTCCCAGAAACTGTCGGATCTGCTTTTGTGTGGTAGGAGTCGGGAAATTTTTTATTGATGTTATGTTATCTTTCAATGGTGTAACTGTATTTTCTCCTATTATGTGTCCTAAATATCTAACCGAACCAGCAGCAAACGTACATTTCTTGAATTTTAACCTAAATCCTTCTTTTTTTATCGCATCTAGTACTTTTTCAATGTGATCTAGATGTTCTTCGAATGTCGGTGAGTGTATTAGGATATCGTCTATATAATTTACTGAAAATTCGGTTAGTCCATGTTTTCTCAATATGTTACTTAGAATTCGTTGAAATATGGCTGGGGACGTTTTTAAGCCAAACGGTAGACATGTCCATTGAAAGTGGCCATCTTGCGTTATAAATCCTGTTTTTCTTCTATCTTCAATTCTTAATGGTATTGACCAAAAAGCCGAATTTATGTCCAGTGTCGTGAAATACTTACAGTTTCTGGCTCTTATTATTATATCATCTATTAAGGGAAATGGTTGTGCTTGAGGGACAATGTTTTTGTTTAAATCTCTGAAGTCTATGCACATACGTGTCTTTCCTTCATTCTTTTTATATGCTAGCGTGACAGGTGCAGCGAATGGACTATAAGACTCTTCGATTAAATTCTTCTCTAGTAATTTGGCTATTTGTTTTTCTATTTCTTTTTTGTCATCTATATTACACCTGTATGGTCTTTTACTACTGTATTTCTCCACTATTAAATCAATTCTAGCTTCATATTCATTAACAGTTCCAACATCGTATTTGTCTTTTGCAAACACTGATTTGTTGTTATCTATTAATCTTTCTATTTTACTCTTCTTATCTCCGTCTAAATGTTCTATCATTGTTTGGAATTCATCTGTTTCCACATGTTCATTGAAATTAACTGACCAATTTATAGCTTCACTTTTTATTTCACTTAATATTATCTTTGGTTTTTCTATCTCTTTCTCTATTTTCTGTGAGACTTCTAAATTTTCATTCAGCCTCAACTTAAACATTGGAATTAAATCTAATCCTATTATGAAATCTTCGAAATCTTCCCTTTCTACTATGTATACATCTACTTCTTTTTCTATATTAAATATTTTTATTTTTATTCTTACCAATCCATTTGTATGATTCACACCATTGACAGACTTTAAGAAGATTTTGTTTACATCTTCTCTATTATCTTTTATCTTTAACCACTTCGAGTTTATTAAGGAGACTTGGGAGCCTGGATCATATGTTCCCATTATTTCTATCTTATTTTCGACTAGCATCTTAAGTCTGATCAATGGTGTGACTATTCGTTTTTTTTTTCTGTACTTAAATTTACTTCTATCACTGAGTTGCTTCCTATAGTTTTAGGTTTCCCTGTTTTCTCTATTTTAAACCAGCATTTTTCTTCTGGGTGGTATCTTACACCTTTACCCATATCCTCACATGTCTTGCATGGTTTTTTTTCTTCATTTTTAGTTTTGTGTTCTGGTTTACTTTCTTTTTTAAATATTTTCTTTTTTTCTGTTATCCCTTCGAGCTTTTGTAATTCATTAATTAGATCTGTTGTACCTTTCATTTCATCCCTGTCCATTTTCTCTCTGATAAATTCTGGCAAACCAAATGCTATCCTATCTATCATTGTATCAGCGTCCGTGTCCTTATTTATTTCTAATAATAGTCGTTCTTTCTTTATTGCATATTGTACTAGTGAGCCTTCTTTGTACCTAAAATAATGAGCATATGTTCTGTTACTCCATCCTTTACTTGAAAAGGTTTCCATTAATGCCTGTTTCCATCCATGCCAGTCGTTTTCATGCTCTCCTTTTAATATTGTAGACGTGTACCAGTCTTGGCAAGTTCCGTCTAAAAATAATCTTAATAATTCGATTTTGGTTTCATCTTTTAGTATTTTAAATCTTCCACATTCTTTCTCGAATGTGTTTACCCATTGTCTAACATTAGATACTCTATAATTAAATTTTTCTAATACAAATTTCTCTGCAATGTGTTTTAAGTTTTTCTCTTCTTCTTTTTTTTCTGATTTTTCAACTAATTTTTCCAATATCTTTGCCAAATCTGAGTGTTCTTTAATATTCTCTTGAACCATTTGTTTTAAATATTTTCCTCTGAACTGGATATTTCCTTCATCATCCAAATATGCCTTTTGCAATTCTTCTGACAGCGTTATCCATATTTTCAACTCATCGTGCCTTTTTCCTAATGAATTTTTTACCTTTTTGAAAGCATCGGTTTTTGTTACCTCCGCATGAAAGTCTGCATAGATGAGTTCATCTGGTATAGCATATTTTTCTCCTTGTTCTGTGACAATTGAGGTTATGGCTACCACTGTAGTTTTATTATCTTTTGGGGCAGCCACAGCTTTGAACTCAAATTGTAATTTCATTTTGTGACGAAAATTGTCGTTTTATAATATCTTTGTTTGATATAGGAGATTGGGGTCGTCAGAATTAACAAACCAAATTAGTTTCTCTGTAAATAAGAGTTTTTATATTATAACCGATATTACTATTTACAATATATACAGAATGTACAAGTTACCTGTAAATAAGAGAAACGACAATTAAGGTCAATTATCCGTCTCTCCTTTAATCACCTATATTGTTTGTAACTATTGACTATCTTTATCCTAGCACGTGCTCTCTCTTGTAATTCCTCTATCTCTCTCTAATCTATTCATTTAATCTTTGACGCGACATCTAGCTGTTGTCATAGAAGCGCGCGCGGAGCGTAAGCGCACTAAATTTAAAGAGTGTATATTCTCTTTACATAAATTTTTCATGTAAGAGTCAGTGGTCTTCCCTTAATCAAAATGATCCTTTACGTGCTGATCATAAGAGAAGATCAATAAACTTTAAGTATCTTTTTATAAATTTTAATTTTCAAAGAAAAAACAATTTAATGTTTATTTTTTCTTATTTACAATCACAATTAATATTGTTTCTTTATAATACGAAAAGAATTATTAAAATTGATTGATATTTGTCTAAATGAGAGTGTTTTATTTGACAACATCAAGTCAAAATATGTTCCGCAGTTTTCATGCGTTCTTGCAAGAATTGCTTAGCAGTCAAACGGTTAAACGAGAAGGTATTTCGGGATCGGTACCCACTACCGCTTATAGAAGACCAGTTATACTTACTTCAGAACGCAAGATTTTTCAGTACGCTAGATCTGAAAACCGGGGTTTTCCACGTCGCGCTCGACGAACGCAGCCGAAAGTACACCGCTTTCATTGTCCCCGATGGGCACTACGAGTTCCTCCGAGTCCCTTTTGGCCTTTGTAATTCGCCATCGGTGTTCCAAAGGTACATAAACGCCGTTTTCAAAGATCTTATACGTGACAAAATCGTCATCACATACATGGACCACCTAATAATACCTTCCGAGGATCGCGAGATGGGAATAAGAGGGTTGAGAGCGGTACTAGCGGTTGCGAGCGAGGTCGGAATGGTCATTAATTGGAAAAAGTGTTGTTTTATGCGAGAAGAAGTCGAATATCTAGGCCATGTTGTGCGAAACGGGTGCGTGCGTCCGTCGCCGCGTAAAGTAGAAGCCGTAAAAAAATTCCCCGAGCAGACCAGCGCGAAACACATTCACAGCTTCCTGGGGTTAAGCGGATATTTCCGAAAATTCGTGCCGTACTACTCGAGTATAGCACGCCCGTTGAGCAATTTACTAAGAGCGAGCGAGAAGTTCAGATTCGGAGAGGAGGAAAGAGCAGCGTTTCTCAGGCTGAAAGAAATTCTGAGCAACGAACCCGTGTTACATTTGTATAGGCAAAATGCCGAGACCCAGCTACACACCGATGCGTCGATGCATGGTTACGGTGCAATACTCCTCCAGAGAAGTAGGGACGACAATGGGATGCACCCGGTATATTAGGCGAGCGGGAAGACCACAGCGGCGGAGTCAAAATATACGAGTTACGAACTAGAGGTGTTAGCAATCGTAAAGGCGGTGCGAAAATTCCGAGTGTACCTGTTAGGCATACCGTTTAAGATTTTCACCGATTACCGAGCGTTCGCGTTAACGATGCGGAAAAAGGACCTGTGCGTGCGCGTGGCGAGATGGGCACTGATAGTAGAGGAGTTCCACTACGAGATAGAGCATCGTTCAGGGAAAAGCATGGTGCACGTCGATAAACTTAACCGTAACCCGTTGCCAACCTGCATGATTGTAGAAGCATGTGACGACACGATAACCGCGCAGTTTAAAAAGGCGTAGCGCGAGGACCGAGACGTAGAGAAAATGCTAGAACTCGCGGCGCAGGGGAGTATCGAGGGCTACGCCATACGAGGGGGCCTACTATTCAAAGAGGTGAACTATGATCTGTTGCTAGTGGTCCCAAGCTCAATGCAAAGCCAGATTATCCGAAAGGCTCGAAAACGGAGGCGTTGCTGCGAAGCAATTACTGGTTTTCGAATGCGAAAGCGAAAATCGAGAAAATCATTCGGAACTGCGTGGCGTGTATACTTGCCACCAGGAAACAAGGGAAAGCGGAAGGGTTGTTAAATTCGTTAGAAAAGGGCGAGACCCCGCTGGAAATATTCGACATAGACCACCTCGTGCCGCTAGCATCCACCAAGGAAAGCTATAAGCACATCTTGGTGGTGGTCGATGCCTTCTCCAAATTTACGTGGTTGTACGCGACTAAGAGCACGGGAGTCGCGGAGGTAACAGCGAGGCTACGGAAGCAATCGGTCGTGTTCGGGAATCCCCGTCAAATCATTTCCGAATCATTTCCGAGAGTTCGCGAAATACTGCGAGGAGGAAAAGATTCAGCACCAGCTGATTACGACAGGCGTTCCGAGAGGGAACGGCCAGGTAGAGCGCGTAAATCGTACCCTTTTACCCTTCGTTTGAGAATCTAGTCGTGGGGAAAATTGGGAAAGGCAAAAGCAAGGATAGAAGAGAATAGTGGACTGTATTGGTAATAAATAGAATACTATATTTAAAACGATGAATATATACAAAGGTGAAAAGTGAATAAGACAGAGTGATGATGCGATGAAAACGACGTAACGAAAGCACAAAGCGTGAAGCGCACGATTTGCGAGGCGTATACTAATAGTGACGTGAACGTGATCAATCGATCGAGAGCAGTCCTTAGACGAGAGCGCGATACGGCTATCGCGCGATATTTATACTAAGCGCGGCCACCGATTGCGGAAGGACTGAGGAGTGGGGTTTTTGAAAATGACAAAGGATTTGGCAGTGCTGAACGTTAGTCAGCGCACGAGGGCAATGCCCTAACGGCCGCTGCTGCACGGGAAACAAGGACGATAGGTAACGGATTTGGTATTTTGGAATATAGGAAAGGTGGCCCACGCGACGGTTTCGGCGCGAGACGTAAACATCAAGTTCACGTCTGAGTGCGTTCACCCGGTCCCGGCGCCGAGCACGATCAGCTGTGCTATTGTCAACGCCGGGACACGGTCGCACCGAGATATTTCTTATGTCGGTTGGGCAAGAAGTTTATTGCCCCAATAAACCGCCGATTTTATAATATACCGCCGAAATTATAATGCTTGTTACCGGTATTCTGAAAACTGCTGCAACGGTTTGCAACACCCTTACTAACGAAATTAGCACACCCGAAGCGCGAGGAATGGTATAGGTGGTTAGACTTAGCGCAGCAGTGCTTGAATACGACGATGCACCGGAGCATAGGCACGACGCCGTTTCGCGTCCTCTTCGGAACCCACGCCAGGCTACGAGACAACCCGGAAGTCCGGGAATTACTAGAAAGGGAATGGGTCACCCAATTCGAGGCCGAGCGAGACGAAATAGGGGACCGATCCAGGGAAAGCATCGAGGCGATACAGAAGGAAAACAGGGAATGGTACAACAAAAGGAGAGTGGTTGCGAGGGAATACCGAGAGACGACTTGGTGGCGATCAAGCGCACTCAGCAGGGGCCCGGGCTATAGGTAGCCAATAAGTTCCTGGGACCGTACACAGTCGTGAGGAAGCTGCGAAATGACCGATACGTCGTCGAGAAGGTAGGAGACCACGAGGGTCCTTTCCGAACGTCGACAGCAGCGGACCACATGAATCCGTGGCCCGTGGAAAGGGAGAGCAACAGCGATAAATCGGATAATGACTGCATGGCCCAAAAAAACGTTCGGGGGCGAACGTTGACACAGGATGGCCGAGTGTAAGAAGGCAAAAACTGCCGATTGCGTTCGGCTGTTAGGACGCCCCGACCGCGAGCGTGTTTTCGCAAAGGCGTCAATGTCGCAAAACAACGGACGACAGGTGAATGCCCCGAGCGAGCGAGCGCGTGCGAGTGAGTGCGAGAGAGACAGTATGAAAGGTGCGATGACCTATGTATGAATGTGATCTAAATCGTATGTGTGTATGTCGGCGTTCGGCCTATATAGCCGAGGTAGATCGCGGTCGCGAGCAGAGTGTGTCAGAGAGAGAGTTTGAATTGTCAACAGCGGTTACGAGAGAGTTAGAGTATAGAGAGCGAGAGCGCGTGGAAGAGAGACAGACAGAGCGTGTCTATCGGCTTGGAGGAGCCGATCTAGTTGAACCAGCGTTGTCAGTGTTATCTTTATTTCAATAAATCGAATATATATTTACGAAGCAACATTAATTTCGACCAGCCTTATGCCAAATCCCTACAATAATGACAATCTCAAATTAATACATAATTACGATATACACGCATACATAATTTTAATATAAAAACGATATAATAATAATAATACTACGTCGATTCTTGGTCTTCTTAATTTTTCTTCTTCCGCGTGGATTTTCCAAACTTGTTGGAATACTACGACTCGTTGTCTTTTGACATGAAATGTCTTCTGAAATAAAAAGTTAATTTGCCCATGCAACATGTTTTCCATAGATTGGAACAGTCTTGTCCAGTTTTGTGTTGTCTTGTCCAGTCTTGTCTTGTCTTATCCAATCACATTTAATCACATGATGTGTAGTGAATGTGGTGCCATCTAAGGTAGTTCCCTCGCATTAAATTAAGCGGTCCATGGTCATACATGTGAGTGGACCCCCCCTGTCTAGAGCCCCCTTACCATTCCGTGCAACATCCTACCGTATCAACCAGAACCAGTATTGTGGAACCAATATTCTACAACGGCGCTGTTGCTGATAAAAATTTAAATCTCATGTCGGAGATTCTATAAATGATGAATGAAACAAAAGAATGTTGTGTCCTTTTAATTTCGTTACGCCTGTTACGCGAGTGCATCGAAGGAGACATTTCTACGCGAGAAAGCTTATATTCAAGTAAATCATATGCGTACATATACTTGTATAATGTACATGTATGTATAGCGAGCATCAAGAAGCACAAATTCACACTCATGCGGAGGAATTCATATTAAAAACATTATTATGTATTTTTGCTAGTATTTAAATATATCATCATTAATGTTACTTTTTTGGTAAATAATCAGCCTAATTATGTATATTTATTTACACTTTATTCCTACACACTTCCTTAACTTCCTTTTCATTCTACTTATGGCGTGTCTGGATTCATTTTTACCAGAAAAATATTTACAATTTATTGTTCGTATTTTCATACCATGACAATAAATTATTACAAAAATTAGATTTTCATTAGTAATCAATACTTAGGAACTTACATTTTTGTGTCTGGTAGCTGCTTACCTGACTGACAATGAGCCTGGATGAATTGAAATGAAATTCTCAAGACCTCGATGGGAAGAGAGTACGAAAGGCAACATTGTAACGCATTGCCTATTAATAATGAACAACCAGAACCCAACTGTGTTATTATCAAAAATATCATAATGAAAATATTATCATCCGATTGGAGATGTTTTTCTGATAAAAACGAATCTAAATTCGCTATAAATCGGAGAATAAGAAGACTAAATTAATGTTAAAAACTCTTGTGGAAAACGGTTTTGATAGCGAATCTTACCTACTCTGGGACTGGACCAGTGATGCCAGAATTGCGGGGCGCCGTCCCTCAGGGGAGGTTGGCTATCCCCTCCGCCGACTCGGCCCCCACTCTGATCGATTCCCAGTTCGGCGAAGCGCACATTTTGCTACAATTTTTAAACTAAAAAAGATATCAATGCGAAATTGGAACTAGAAATGAAAAGTGCCCCCAAACCTTTATATTTAGTCGCACCATGCTCAACAAAAAATTACGAAAAAATTCATGAATATTCTATCTAATATCAAACACTTTTTTCGAATTTTTAAACTGTAACGAGCACGGTTTTCCGCGGGCTCGTTGCAACGGACGGCACTCGCGGCCGGATTAAGCTCGCCGAGCCAAGGTTCGCGGGATACGCGAGTGAGGGAGACGGGGAGTGAAATAAATATTGCAGGTTACGTTTCCACCGGTTACGGTTCGCGGCTCGTTCATCGTCGCGGTACGGAACGTCGCGGGAATGCGGATTGTCGCGGCACGCGTGTTTCCGACACGCGTGGTATCACGGGACGCGGGTTATCGCGGCACGCTCGTTATCGGGTCGCGGCTTATCGGATAGCGATACGGCGGGAACGCAGTGTCGACAGCGGTCGGCACGCGTGGGTGTTCGGGAACCGATTCCTCTTAGCCTCGACAGCAACAGTCATTAGTGCCAAGGCCATGGTGTTCCGGCGTACGGACGACCCTCAGTAGAGGTTCGTGTCGCCAGTTCGGTCCCGATTTCGCGGTGCAAAGACACCAGCAGTTGTCTTGCTGCACGTTTCCGGGTCGGATATCCAGGGCAACAGCAGTTACCGGGTCGATACGTTTCCGGGTGTCGCTGGCCGAACAGTGGCAACATCAGTTACGTAGTTCGGCCAGGGTCTTATCCGGGCGGGGTAAATGGCAACCGCAGTTACCAGGAGAACGGAAAAGGACGGCACGAACACCAGGATACTTACGATGGTATACGTCGGGTGAAAACGGTGGTACGTATCGTGAGTCGAATCGTGTGTCGTGAATCTATGTGTTATAACCAAGTGTACTCGCGGGTGGTCCGGAAGTCAAAGAGGCCCGTGCCTGTTCGGGGGTTCCCTTTATGCCCTAGGCGCTCTAGGGCGAGGGGCTCGGCGCGGGGTGGTTTTCGGCGGAAGTTCCGGTGACATGTCGTATCCGATTCGTAAGTTCTCGAGGCAATGGCGGTTTCTGTTTCCCGCGTAAACCGGTTCCTAGACGCGGGGGCGCGAAGTCCGGGGGTCGGTGTCGCTCGGGGTTCGTCAGCTATGCCCGGGGGTGATCGCGGTGGCGCGAGACCCGTTCGTAACAGGCCTGGCGCATCCAGGTCTGTTACAAAACAAACCCGAAAGCTTAAAATTGCCGATTTTATATCGAAGTTTTCAGTTGGCCACATTTATGTTATTATGTTAATTGTGTCTCATCGTGATTATTAATGTGAATTTTTTAGAGATCTTCCAGATTATGCAAAAATGTTTAAGAAAATTGGATATGTCCAATCATTTGAAAAAAGTGCACATTGACAGTGTTACGTTTTTACTTTAGGCTAACATTAAACTAATTTAATTTATAATTATTATGTTATTACACTTTTGTAATTGTAATTGCACAGGGAAAAAGAGTGATGTAGTAGAAAGAACAAGAAAGAAGTGTTTAACGAAAAAAAAAAATCATTTGATGCGGGTTTCGATCCGGGACCAAAATATATTTTCAGCCGGAGACGTTGCCGCGTCTCCAGTTTTAAGTTTGTACACTGTTTTCCCGAATATAAAAATGTTTAATATTACATAATACACCTACAAAACGATAAGAAGGCATCGAAATAATTGATTTCGTTTTTTTTAACGACGATGCAATTTATAAAAAATTATGAAAAAATTAAGAACAATAGTTTCAATAACATCTAAACTTTGTTTCTCGAGAGTCCATGGTTAGGCGTAGTACAGATTTTTACCGTTCTGCGCAAGTACCTCCCACGTAGCCGTTTCTCAATGCAAGCGCATGCGCACAGAGTCACTGCGCGACACGAAGTCACATCGACCGAAGCGATTTATTGGGTGATCAATGACTTTGTAGTGAGAGTTTTCGTGAGAGCGACAGTCGAAATTTTTATGAGTGCTTTGTTGATTGTAGGAGCTTTTATCCTTATTGTTCATTTTGTGAAACATTAACATAGAAATGGAGGAAGGTCCAGGAACATCCAACATTTCTCCACAGAAAAGAAATCCATCGGGAAAGGTAAGAACACATCTCATTGTCTACATTTCGATACGCGAAATAGTCTTTTTTCTTTTACATAAAATGTGTATTTCAAATTTATTTTTTTGATTTACTGACGCGTACGAACTTTGTTCTTTTTATAGTTCGTCGGATCGTCGCAGATGATGGTCATCAATGTTTATAAACACTTATTAACCGAAAATCCGAGGATGAAGTACAAACCGATGGTAAAGGAGTTATCGATTCAAACCGGAATTGGAATAACTACCATTGAGAAAACAATTTCGGAATACAAGCGCAGTGGCAATGTAACATTGCCAAATAGAAAGAGACCGCGCGTGAAAATTTTTAATAAATTATCCGAGGATGATCTGCTTCTGATTCGGAAAAAAGTTCACGATTTTTGGCTGCGTCGCGAAATCCCGAATTTACAAAAAATATTGGATGCAGTGAACAGCCATCAGACATCATTATACCGGACACTGAAACAGCTGGACTTCAAGTATATGGTCCGTAAGCGCAATAGCGCATTAATCGAAAAAGATTACATTGTCGGCTGGCGGCAAAAATACATTGATCAGATTCGTCAATATCGATTGGAAGGACGCAAAATGTATTTTCTGGGCGAAACGTGGGTAAATGCTGGCGACTGCAAAAGGAAACTTTGGGTGGATACGACGGTCACCTCCCCTAAGAACGCAGCACAAAGGGGACTGTCGACAGGTATACCTGATCCCTCTGGCAAGGGCAAACGTCTAATCATCCTTCACATTGGGTCGTCGGACGGTTTCCTACCTGGAGGTCTACTTTGTTTCCAATCAAAAAAAAAAAAAATCCACCGATTACCACAAAGAAATGAACGGCGATACTTTTTCCATGTGGTTTAAAAAGATTTTGCCAACTTTATCAGAAAAGTCCGTCATTGTAATGGACAACGCACCATATCATAGTGTGAAAATGGAGAAATATCCAACTTTAAGTTGGAAAAAACAGGAGATTGTAACGTGGCTAACAGAAAAGGGCGAACAGCTGAAACCCCATTATTTAAAGGGGCTGTTACTCACCCTCGTCGAAAAGTATAAGCGTCCGGAGGAAAATAACTATCTAATTGATGAATATGCAAAACAATTCGGACACGCTGTGTTACGCCTTCCGCCGTACCACTGCGAATTAAACCCGATTGAAATGGCATGGGCCCAAATAAAATCATACATACGAGATAGAAATGCAACATATAAATTGTCCGATGTTGAAAAATTAGTACATGAAGCAATAGAGAATGTAACAGCAGAAACTTGGAAAAATTTGATTGACCACACAATCGAGATAGAAAAGAAATTTCATCAATTAGATAGTATTACTGACGAAATATTAGACGAGGGTGATCCCTGGACGCCTGAAGAGCCGGATGATTCTGATCATACTAATGAATCAGATGTAGAGGATTAATAATCATGTAAATGTTCTATATATTTTAAATATTGTAAATATTGTCTTAATATTATATCTTTCTTATATTATATGTTTCTATGTTTCTTTCTTTATATATTCTATTTCTTTCTGTATATATTCCTTAATATTTAAATATTGTATATTTTTATATAATTAATGTATATTTTTTTAAGAATATTAAATGTTTATACATTTTAAGTGTGAAAACGCGCACGTTTCTTAATCACGTATATAATTCTCTACCCTACCTATTCATCGGTACTATTTTTCTACCCTGTATAATGAACCAGGCGGAGACAAGTACGTTAAGGTTGGTCGCTGCGACACCCACTACTTTTAAGCTGCGCGACTTGACCATGGACTCTCGAGAAACAAAGTATAACTACTTAATTTTGGTAAAACTGGTATCTTTGAAACTTCAATTCGAAATGTGCACTTTCTCCAAATGATTGGGTATATTCAGTTTTCTTAAACATGTTTGCATAATGTGGAAAATCTGTAAAAAATTCATATTAATAATCACGATAAGGTACACAACCAACATAATAACATAAACATGGTCAACTGAAAACCGACATAAAATCGGCAATTTTATACTTTCGGATTTGTTTAAAAATCGATTTTGCAACCAAAAACTATGAAAAAAATCTCAGTCATGTATGTTGCGACAAGGATTGTCAGGAGGATTGCCGGAACTATCTTGACGAAAATATACAATGGTTTGACGAACACGAAATAACGACACTTATACTTCTGACGCACAACCGAAAAAGAATTTACTTTATTTGAATTGTTGAATTTTCACGGAACACTCCGGAGACAATATTTCGCAATAGTCGCGTGCGTAAAAATAATAACGCCGAATCCGGAGAGTCGCGGAATGTAAAACTGATTGGCGCAGAGAGACGATCGACAGCGATAGGCGCGTGTTGTTTGCACGATGTCTCGCGATATAAGGGGCGAGAAAAGGTCCTTCTCGCGATAACAATAGACTAATTGTAGACAGTTTAGCGGTCGACACGCAATGTTCGTCGCTGCGTTAGGTAGCGCTCCCGCGACGTCGTCTCGCATCACAATATTGACGAATTACGATTCGCGGGAATTCTTTGAATCCTAAACATACCGCCCGCCTCGGATGTTCGCATCCGATAACAAAGAAGAACACAAATGATACAATATTAGATACAGATTATAGATACAATTTTAGATAGATATTAGAAACAATATTAGACAATATTAACGTATTTACATATACAACCGCCCGCCGTGATAACTCTGCTGAGTTTGAAAACACGGTTGTAACGAGCTCGGTTTTCCGCGGCTCGTTGCAACGGACGGCACTCGCGGCCGGATTAAGCTCGTCGCGCCAGAGTTCTCGGGATACGCGAGTGAAATACGGGCGAGGCGGTGAAATGATACGTGACAGGTTAGGTTTTCCCAGCTACGGTTCTCAGTTCGGCGTCGCGGAATTCGCGTGATCGCGGCTCGCAGCATCGGGGCGCGTTGTCGCGGCGCGCGGTTTTCGGGCCGTGTTATCGCGGCACGCGGTTTCGGGGTCGCGGCTCATCGTGTCGGTAATCGGGCAACGGCGGTTCGCCCACGCGGAGTGTGAGCGGGTCGAGAATGGCCACGGCGGCGTGCCATCGGAGGATTAACGGGGCTAGGGATGGTCACGGCGGTGCACCGGGATACGGTTAACGGAACGGGGATGGTCACGGCTGTGTACCGGGATACGGTTAACGGAACGGGGATAGTCACGGCTGTGTACCGGGATACGGTTAACGGAACGGGAAACGGCCACGGCTGTGTGCCAGGATACGGTCAACGGAACGGGAAATGGCCACGGCTGTGTGCCAGGATACGGTCAACGGAACGGGAAATGGCCACGGCTGTGTGCCAGGATACGGTTAACGGAACGGGGATGGTCACGGCGGTGTACCGGGATACGATTAACGGGACGGGAAATGGCCACGGCTGCGTGCCATCGCAGGATTAACGGGACGGGAAGTGGCCACGGCTGTGCACCAGTGCAGGGATGGAAACGGTACGATATCGGGATACTTACTCGAGGTACCGTGTCTGGAGGGTAGAGATGTGTACGTGTGTGTGAGTGTCGTATATGTTTAACGCGCGATGACTAGCGGTTGAAAGAGACCCGTGCCTGTTCGGGGGTTCCCTTTATGCCCTAGTCGCTCTAGGGCAAGGGGCTCGGCGCGGGGTGATTTGCGGCGGAAGTTCCGGTGACGTCTCACATCCGAGACGCAATTTTCCGAACAATGGCGGTTTCCGTTTCCCGCCAGATCCGGTTTCTAGGCGCGGGGGTGCGACGCTCGGGGATCGGTACTGTTCGGGGATCGTCGGCTATGTTCGGGGGTGGTCGCGGCGGCGCGAGACCGTTCGTAACAGGCCTGGCGAATCCAGGTCTGTTACACGGTAGCTGAGCGAAGAGGATTCCCTACGGCTCGGGAATATTTGTTGCTTCGCGAGAGAGCTCCTCACTGATATCAACGGGAAGGAAACAGAGTTTCACGATCGATTTAATTATCCGCGCGAGTTCCCACTTGCATGGGGGTACGAGGAGGTTTCGAAGAAGAACAATTCGACCCACCTTCGCGAGGTGACTCGCGGTACGCCATTTTCTACGTTGCTGTAACGAGTGGAGGTAATTCGTTGACCACGCCTTCCAGATACTCTCATACAATTTTTTTAGCAGTTGCCACCGAGTCAGTCGCGAGTCATTCACATACAACAGCGTAGTGGATGGCACTGTAGTAATCGCTGTGCCGATAAGAAAGTGCCCTGGCGTGAGCGCGGTATAGTCGTCGATGTTGTCCGACGACGGGGCGATAGGATGGGAATTTATGCAGGCTTCGATTTGACACAAAACCGTAGTCAGCTCCTCAAAAGTGAGGGTCGCGCCAATTACTCGTTTCAGGTGATGCTACAAACTGCGAATCCCGGCTTCCCACAGTCCGCCGAAATGCGGAGCGGACGGGGGAATAAACTTTATCACCTTCTTGTAATCCCTTTGTACCCCATCGTCATTCTCGAAGTGAACGTGTTTCGTGAACGATATGTACTGCTCTTTTGTCAACGGTAACACGTCTATCTTCCCTCCAAACGCGTTTGCCAATTCTTTGATAATAAAATGCGCGTCGTAACCGGACAAATTGTGAAAAACCACTGGTATCACATACGTACATTGATAATTTAAATTACAATTGTTATGCGCCGGACCGCGATACTCGCCCGTCAAATGGCAATGATCGCGCACTTTTACGTCCCATCGGTTAAACAGTTTTTCACACACGCGACAATGTGTAGCCGTAAGAAAGTCTGATTTTTGTGCCTTGGTTAACGGATTCATCGGCACGTTTCTATCGAGTATCGGTTGTAATTTACAACTTAACTCGTACTACTTTGTCGCGAACCATGTCGAGCACCCCTCTTCTCTGGAACGGGCCTGATACTCACACAAAGATGCATCCAATCTACAATGTACGTAATACCCTATGCTGAACGCATGGTGATATTGATAACGGGTGAGCGCCCCATAGCTCTGTCCTTCCTGTTTCTTCAGCAAACATTCCAAATCGGTATAGATAACGAAAGGTGTCTGTTTTTTGTACGCATAGTTATTGAACCGCAGCCACATATCATCCAAGGTCGGTAGCGTCAGAGCGCATTCGTTTATTCGCTTGCAATCGGCAGCATGGATGTCTAATCTCTCTTGCGATGAGAAATATTGTAGACATCTGAGAAAGAGGATAAAATTACATAACATTGTCTTTTGATTGGAAAACGATAAACTAAGTTCAACTTACCGCTCGCAAATATACTTGCGACATGCGTGCTTGCTAAGCTGCGATGACATCAATCGCCCCAAATTTCTTATCCACGCGTAATGATGACGCATATCCTCCCGTACAAGCAGCAAATTGACGTGTTTGCTCCGTTTCTTCTCGGTCAGATGAAGCGTCACACACTTCTTACCCATCCATTCAAACACATTCACGGAAACGTCGTTTACCAGTTCGAATTTTCGAATGTCTTTGAACAGCATAGGCATTTGAAAACCTTCGGTCCGAAGCACCGTGCTGTATGCAGATAGGATGATACACGTTCCGGATGCGTGCTGGCTGGATAAAGACTTGCCACAACTGCCCAAAAGAAACAGGCATCGTCCTTACTGTTGACGTTAACGACCGCTCTCTTCAAGCTGTATCGTTCGAGGTAGGCGTACATCGTCGGCAGCGCAACCGGCTTGCAACGGTTGATATCTATTGCAATTCAATATTAGATGCAGTATCTTCGATAGCGCCCACCCGCTGTCTCGTTCTTGAAATTCTTTCATCGATGTTAAAATCGTTGGCATAACGTCGTTCCGATACCACCAACGTAAATCACTTGTTCGAAACAGCGTGAACTTTTGCGTACCGAAACTTTTTACCGATACCGCGTCGCGCAACAAAAATTCCGCCTCTAACATAACGTTCAGTTTCACCGATGAATGTTTGTTCAAAAATTCGCTAACACGTTTCGTAACCATCCGCTTTGCGTGTTGTAAAAATTGGCGAGGATCGATATCTTCGACGTTGATAACAACGCCGGTCGATATACGCCTTTTAAACGCCGACTCGACATCTTCCCAACGAAGGGACGATGCTCTCTCACTGCGGCTGCCACCAACACCACCGCCGCTCGTATCAGATAAACCTCTACCGACACGCGACGATGACGAAAACCGATGAGTCACCGAAACGTTTAAACTTTTTAGGCGACGCATAAGCGATGTCAAACTAAGTTTCTCGCCTACTGATAATTTATCCTTCATACAGGACATACAATTCTTCAAACGTCAGCCTATTAGTACAAGCAACGCACTACGATGCGACATATACTAGTCATTCCATCAACTAACTGGGCAATGTGCGCAAGCATTTGCTTATATATTTGTTCAATAATTTATTCACCCTGATAAAACATATTTATAAACCAAAAGGAACCGGACCGCATTCTCTTTTTGTTAGACTAAACAGGGCGCGGCGATAATAGAGTTGCACGATAATGAGAGACGTTGGTGTCTAAACCAGCATGAAACTGCATCCGAAACAGGACACATCGCTAATATAATTGCAACGATAATGCGAAACGTCGCCGCTTAAACCGGACGCAGCCATGGGACACGCCAATAATACATCAGAGTTGCATAATATCAGAGTTGTATTTTAAGAAACTGCCACCGGACACAGCGATAATAAAATTGCAATGATAATGGAACACGTGGTCGCGTAAACCAGCATGAAAGTGCATCCGAAACAGGGCGCAGCGCTAATATAGTTGCAACGATAATGAAAGACGTCGTCGCCTATACCGGCATACGGTATGCCGGACGCAGCGATAAAAATGAGTAGATAGTAGAGACGGGTTCTGCCCCACAGCAGTTTGTAGACAAGGGGGCGGAGGAGGGGGCAACAGCGTATAGCGAAATGCAGCTTGTAGACAAGGGGGAGGGGGGCAACAGCATATAGCGAAATGTAGTTTATAGATAAGGGGGAGGGGGAACAGCGTATAGCGAAATGCAGTTTGTAGACAAGGGGGGAGGGGGCAACAGCATATAGCGAAATGCAGCTTGTAGATAAGGGGGAGGGGGCAACAGCGTATAGCGAAATGCAGTTTGTAGACAAGGGGGAGGGGGAAGGCATTAATTTACTTTTCATGGTCATCTAATTTTATCTTTGTATTTTAGCGTCCATTATTTGCGCGAAATGCAAATTAACCAATTACCGTATCTTCTTAAGCGACTATAACATTTACTTAAGCGACCATGACTGCAGAATCTAGTTTTGCATATACTAGTGAGGGTGATGCCCAGTTGGACTCCGACCGATTGGACCCGTCCCGATTGGACTGTCCCGATTGGACCCGTTCCTTTTGGACTCCGTGCCGATTCGACTCGTGCCGTTTGGACACCGTGCCGATAGGACGCGTTCTTTTTGGACGCCGTGAATTGGACACATTTACAGAATTTTAAAATCGCCGTATCTCCTAAACCGTGCGCCCTAGACAAAAAATAACGAAATTTTTGAAAGACTTTATAGAAAGCATATCACCCCGGCACTACACCTTAGGCCTATTCAAAAGTCGATTCGCCACCCCTTTCCTCTCCCCAAATTCATTTTCGCCTCCCCTAAAAATCGCTGTATCTCCTAAACCGTGCATCCTAGACAAAAAATAATGAAATTTTTGAAAGACTTTATAGAAAGCATATCACCCCGGCACTACCCCTTAGGCCTATTCAAAAGTCGATTCGCCACCCCTTTGCCCTCCGCAAATTCATTTTCGCCTCCTCTAAAATTCGCCGCATCTCCTAAACCGAGCGTCGTAGGAAGAAAATAACAACATTTTTTGGGAGGCTTTACCGGGGGCATACCACCCTTACCTAACCCCGTAGTTCTACTCAAAAGTCGATTCACCCCCATCTACCCCCAAGTGATTCCCTAACCCTAACCCTAACCCTAACCCTAACCCTTTTTTTTCGTGAGGAAATGTTTTATAACGCACATAACCCGAAATTAATCACGACTTGGCGAGGCGAAAATGAATTTGGGGAGGGCAAAGGGGTGGCGAATCGACTTTTGAATAGGCCTAAGGGGTAGTGCGGGGGTGATATGCTTTCTGTAAAGTCTTTCAAAAATTTCGTTATTTTTTGTCTAGGACGCACGGTTTAGGAGATACAGCAATTTTTAGGGGAGGCGAAAATGAATTTGGGGAGGGGAAAGGGGTGGCGAATCGACTTTTGAATAGGCCTAAGGTGTAGTGCCGGGGTGATATGCTTTCTGTAAAGTCTTTCAAAAATTTCGTTATTTTTTGTCTAGGGCGCACGTTTAGGAGATACGGCGATTTTAAAATTCTGTAAATGTGTCCAATTCACGGCGTCCAAAAAGAACGTGTCCAATCGGCACGGTGTCCAAACGGCACGAGTCGAATCGGCACGGAGTCCAAAAGGAACGGGTCCAATCGGGACAGTCCAATCGGGACGGGTCCAATCGGTCGGAGTCCAAATGGGACACCCCCTACTAGTGAAATGCAGCTTGTAGACAAGGGGGAGGGGGGCAACATCATATAGCGAAATACAGCTTGTAGACAAGGGGGAGGGGAAGGCATTTAAGTGCAAAACATTGTTCGAGGAGTCCATTATTTGTATATACTAGCGAAATGCAAATTAACCAATTACCGTATCTTCTTAAGTGCGAGCATGACATTGACGTTCTATTTTTGGTTTAAGCGATCATGATTGTGGAATCTAGTTTTGCATTAGCGAAATGTAGCATTTTGTTAAGGATAATTAACCAATTATCGTATCTTCTTAAGCGTGACCATGACATCGATTTAAGCGACCACATCGTTACAACTTTGTTGTGTATTACAGCGTCCTGTGTCGTATACGGTTTAGACGGTGACATCTTTCATCATCGTTGTAGCAACTATAATAGTGCTGTTTTTCGAATGCACTCTTGCCAATTACCGTATCTTCATAAGTGTGAGCATGACATTGATGTTTTTATTTTTGGTTTAAGCAACCATGACTGCTGAATCTAGTTTTGCATATACGATGGGGGGGGACGTCGTCAAGGATAATTAGCATTCTTATCTTTTTGCTACCAGATGCGGAATCTAGTTTTGCATATACGATGGGGTGGGGGACCCAACAATGTATTTTTTACTAATTTGTTATGCAATTGCGACACAACGTTGTTGCAACTATATATAATAGCTCTGGTCCCCTGTTTTCTCGGATGCACTCTCAGGTTTACGTGGGGCATAGTACTGTTTCATTGTCATTGTAATTTTATTGTTGTGACGTTATTTTTTATTATATATTTGAAGGATTGTCTTCTTAGTCTCTCTTTCTCTCTCTCCGGCAGACCAAGATGATTAAGCTTTTTAAGAATTCGTTAAAGTGTTTGTCGCGCATGGCGATGTTGATTCATATTATCGACGAGTATCGCGAATGGTTTCGTTCGTATGACGAGACCTTAAAGTGCTGTATAAATTGTTTGTCATATATGAAGGACAAATTATCAGTAGGCGAAAAACTTAGTGCAACATCGCTTATGTGTCGTATGAAGAGTTTAAATGTTTTGGTGACTAATCGGTTTTCGTCATTGTTGCGTGTCGGTAGAGGTTTATCGGATACGAGTGGCGGCGGTGTTGGTGGTAGCCGTAGCGCGAGGGCATCGTCCTTGCGTTGGGAAGATGTTGAGTCAGCGTTTAAAAGACGTATATCGATCGGCGTTGTTATCAACGTCGAACATGTCGATCCTCGTCAATTTTTACAACACGCGAAGCGGATGGTTATGAGACGTGTTATGGACTTTTTAAACAAACATTCATCGTTGAATGTGAACATTATGTTAGAGGCGGAATTTGTGTGTTGCGCGATGTGGTGCCGATAAAAAGTTTCGGTACGCGAAATTTCCCGTTGTTTCGAACAAGTGATGTACGTCGATGATATCGGAACGATGTTATGCCAACTATTCTAACATCGATGGAAGAATTTCAAGAACGAGACAGCGGGTGGGCGCTATCAAAGATACTCCATCTAATAGTGAATTGCATCAGATATCAACCGTTGCAAGCCGGTTGCGATTTATGCCTACCTCGAACGATACAGCTGAAGAAAGCGGTTGTTAACGTTATTAGCAAGGATGATGCATGTTTTTTTTTGGGCAGTTGTGGCAGGTCTGTATCCAGCCAGCATGCATCCGGAACGTGTATCATCCTATCCGCATTACCGTACGGTGCTTCAGACCGACGGTTTTCAAATACCTATGCTATTCAAAGATATTCAAAAATTCGAACGGGTAAACAACGTTTCCGTGAACGTGTTTGAATGGATGGATAAGAAGTGCGGGACGCTTCATCTTACCAAGAACAAACGGAACAAACACGTAAATTTGCTGCTTATACGTAAGGATAAGCGTCATCATTACGTATGGATTAGAAATTTGTCACGATTGATTTCAACGCAGCTTAGCAGGCACAATAGTCGCAAGTATATTTGCGAGCGGTAAGTTAAACTAAGTTTTATCGATTTTCAGCAATTAAAAAAAGGCAAGTAATTTTATTCTTCTTTTTAGATGTCTACAATATTTCACGTCGCAAGAGAGATTAGACACCCATGCTGTCGATTGTATGCAAATGAATGAATGTGCTCTGACGTTACCGACCTTGAACGATATGTGGTTGCGGTTTAAGAATTATGAGTACAAGGAACAGACGCCTTTCATTATCTATGCTGATCTAGAATGTTTGCTGAAGAAGCAGGAAGGACAGAGCTATGGGTCGCTCACCTGTTATCAGCATCATCACATGTTTAGCATAGGTTATTATGTACATTGTAGATACGACGCGTCTTTGTGCGAGTATCAATCCTGTTCCGAAGAAGATGGGTGTTCGTCATGGTTCGCGGCAAAGTTGTACGAGTTAAGTTGCAAATTGCAGCCTATATTCGATAGAAACGTGCCGATGAACCCGTTAACCGAGGCACAAAAATTAGACTTTTTCGCGGCTACGCATTAATGCGTGTGTGAAAAAATCTTCAATCAATGGGACGTAACAGTGCGCGATCATTGTCATTTCACGGGCGAGTACCGCGGTCCGGCGCATAGCAATTGTAATTTAAATTATCAATCTACGTACGTGGTACCGGTGGTATTTCATAATTTGTCCGGCTACGACGCGCATTTTATTATCAAGGAATTTGTTTTCGCGTGGCGAAGATGAGTGGAGAGCTGAAGCTATCCTGACGAGGATATGCAGTGGGAGTGTTCAAAGAAATAATGGTTCACTGATCACCGGTAACTTTTGTTTATTGGTCACTGTTCTCTGCTCTTTTCGGAAGCGACAATCTCGCGATAGGCACGAGAGTCCCGATTGTTGAAGACTCAACAATTAAGAACGTTCACAGAACGCGATAAGCGCGGGTACACTGTTGTACGTTAGAGAGAGCGAAGAAAGCAAAGCCGTTTGTAACGTTTCGTGTTTGTCGTTCGGTGTCTCGATCAAAAGTGGCCCGTTACGCTCGAATCGATTCGTAATCGTAACGGGTAAACGTGGCGCTGTGGATCGTTACGCATGATCAACGCATGGAGCGCGCCACGGATTGGTATGATACGCGAGCCGCCGAAATTTGTCCGCTGAATCCTAGACATACCGCCCGCCTCGGATGTTTACATCCGATTACAAGAGAGGGGGTGACTCGCCGAAGTCTGCGTCAGGCGTTGGACTCTTGCTTATTGACGCGCGTCGCGTAATACTTAATTTAAAGGAGCAATGGTGACCTTAATATCTAGAGCGCTTATAACTACTATGTACAAGGATGACCGCCCGCCGTGACGCAACGGTCGGTCGTTTTGATTTATGCTTCGTCCGCGTTCTTCACGTTACAGGTTTTGCTCTCATTCAGATGAACGGGGAGGAAGCATAACTTCACGATTGGTCGTTTGTACTCGGAGTTGGCAGTTTTGATTGTGACTACGCGAGTAATATTATCTACGCCGGGATGACATTCTGTGATTCTTGCTAGTTCCCACTGGCACGGAGGTGCCAGGGCATTTCGAAGAAGGACGAGACGACCCACTGTCGCGAGGCGACTCGCGGTGCGCCATTTCGTCCTTTGTTGCAGGGAGTGCAGATAGTCATTCGACCATGACTTCCAGATTTTCTCTCTCAACTTTTTTAAGAGTTGCCAACGAGTCAAACGCGAATCGTGTACATCTAGAAGGGTTTCGGCGGGAAGAGTCGTGATCGCTGTGCCGATGAGAAAATGACCCGGCGTTAGAGCGGTATAATCGTCGATGCTGTCTGAACACGGAGCGATCGGACGAGAATTCATGCACGCCTCGATTTGGCATAAAACGGTAGTTAGCTCTTCGAAGGTGAGCGTATGAGCGCCGATGACACGTTTCAAATGATGCTTCATGCTTCGAATTCCGGCCTCCCACAGTCCACCGAAGTGTGGAGCTGAGGGAGGAATGAAATGCCATGCGACTTGATCGCTCGCGAGTTTGTTCAGGACATTCGGATCGCGCGTGGCTGCTCGGAACGCCGCGGTCACTTCCTTATCTGCGCCCTGGAACGTTGTTCCTTTATCGCTGTACATCGCGACTGGTAAGCCGCGACGCGAACTGAAGCGATTATAGCACGCGAGAAACGCCTGCGTCGAGCAGGTCCCAACTAGTTCGATATGGACCGCGCGAGTGGTCATACAGACAAACAATGAGATATATGCCTTTACCGATTTGTACCCGCGACCGAGAGTTGTTCGGACCGGGATGGGGCCCGCGTAGTCTACGCCGCAATGTAAGAACGCTCGTTCGGCGCGAGTAACGCGCACTGACGGAAGCTCTCCCATTAATTCGGACGGAATTTTTGCCCTTTGTCGCGTGCATACTACGCACTTGTATAATACTTGGCGCACAATAGGACGTGTCCGCAGTAGCCAAAATTCTTGTCGCAACTTCGCGAGCGTCAATTGAGGGCCTGCATGTAGTAAAGTCAGGTGCAGGTGACTGATCATTCGCGAGACGAGAGGATGCGCCGCAAGGAGAATCGGGTGTTTGGTTTGCTCGGGCACGGCCGCATTCTTCGCATTAAGGAAGTCAGTGGACCTTGTCGCGGAAGAGGGAGTTTATCTTGCAGATGGTGAACTTCGGTTGGATGGACCGTTCGTTGAATGGTTTTGAGCCAATATGTTCGCGCTCGCCGAATCTCTGTTGTGAGAAGCGCTTTAGGAGCGAGGTGAGTGTCCGAATGACCACTTCCGACTGATGAATGCGGAAGGGAATCGTTACGAAGGGAACGCAGTTTTGCGATGAAACGGAAGATGTAAGCGGTCACACGGAGAAGCTTGGGCCAGCTCGAGAATCGTGTGGCGAGATCCCACTGTGTTGGTGATGGGACGGTATGTAAGTTGGTAGAGACACGTTCCTCCAACGACTTTGTTGCCTTGAGTGACGGGGCATCGCCGGGCCACAGCGTCGATGGCGATTTGAGCCATGTTGGACCGTGCCAACACAATGAGTGGTCCACGAACTGAGACACATTAATACCGCGTGAGGCGCAGTCGGCGGGATTGTCTTCCGATTGAACATGGTGCCATTGACAGGTTGGCAGAAGTTCTTGAATGTTTGCCACTCGGTTTGCAACAAACGTTTTCCACCGCGACGCGGGTTGGCTTATCCAGGCGAGAGTAACTGTGGAATCAGTCCAACCATGCATCTCGCACGCAGAGTCACCGAATGAAGCTCGTATGAAATACATTAAACGAGCGAGAAGCAAGGCGCCGCATAGCTCTAGCCGCGGAATCGTCAATGATTTGAGTAGAGCGACTTTAGATTTAGCGGCGAGAAGAGACACGAGGATGTCGCCTTCGTCCGTGGTAACGCGAGAGTAGACAACTGCAGCGTATGCCTGTTGCGAGGCGTCTGCGAAGCCGTGCAGTTCTGTTTTTTGCACGTGTAACCCGTGGCCTGTCCAACGCGGTAGAACTACCGATCGAAGAAGGGGGAGTTCGCGGCAGTATATTTTCCAACCTTCGAGGAGTTCGTTCGGAATTTTATCGTTCCAACCACACTTTTGCTGCCAAAGACGTTGCATCAAAATTTTTGCCGCTACAACAACGGGAGCGGCCCACCCCAGCGGATCGCAGAATCTTGCGATGGTCGAAAGAATTGTCCGTTTGGTTTCCGGAATCGCAGTTGTCATCCCAATATCAAAACGGAATGAATCTGTTGCAGGATTCCAGTTTATGCCTAGAACCTTTAAATTGTCGTCAGGTAGCAGTGGTTTACTGGAAGCAAGACCATAATCGGACGGATAAATGTCGGCAATTAACTCAGGGTTATTACTGGCCCACTTGCGCAGTTTAAAGCCACCGGCTTTCAACAATGAATTCACGTCGTCCCGAGTTTTACGGGCTCATTGTGGGTTGTCTGCGCCGAAGACGCAGTCGTCTACATAGATTTGTTCCCGAAGAACGAACTGCGCGAGAGGGTATTTTGACCCTTCGTCCTTCGCGAGTTGTTGTAAAACTCGTAACGCGAGATAAGGAGCGGGCCCGGTACCGTATGTGACGGTCAAGAGTTGAAAATGGCGCAATGGTTCTGCCGGAGAAGACCGCCATAACACCCGTTGATAATCAACGTCCTTGGGGTCCACGAGGATTTGCCGGTACATCTTCGCGATGTCGGCGATGAAGACGTAGCGAAAACGGCGCCATCGAAGAATTACGGCGGCCAAGTCGATTTGTAGTTTGGGACCGATCAATAAGTGATCGTTTAGGGATGTCCCATTACCTGTTCTCGCAGATGCGTTAATGACTACTCGAAGCCGGGTGGTAGCGCTGTGTTCCCGAACGACAGCGTGGTGTGGTATATACACGGATTGTTGAGACGGAACCGTGGATGGCGACATGTCAGAAACCTCGACCATGTGACCGAGTGCTTCGTATTCGCGTAAGAACTGTGAATATTCTTCCGATTGCTGCGCATTTCGTTGCAGCTTTTTTTCCTGTCGTAGGAACATGGTTTTCGCAGCGGAGAGCGAAGATCCAATATCGATGGGGGGACCTTCAATAAAAGGCAAACGAACGATGTATTGGCCATTCGGGGCCCGAGTATGCGTGCGTTGGAAGTGTTCCTCGCACTTTTGTTCAGCGGAAGAGAGCCGCGTGACAAACGGTAACTCTTCGATCTCCCAAAATCGTCGAAGTTCAACATCGAGATTCGACGAAACGTTGCAGTGGAAGCTTGCGACGGTTGAAGAGGGATTGGACCTTGAAGGTGAAACGGGACCGGAAAGGATCCAGCCTAACGTGGTGTTTTGAGCCGTAGGCTCATTCACTGAGCCCTTTCGTAAGCCGTCTAAAAGGAGTAAACCGTATTGGTCCGCACCGATAATCAGCTCGATCGGCGCTGAGTCGAAGGGTTTATCATCCGCCAACTCCAGATCGCGAACATGAGAGAGCTTCACATCGGTAGGTACGCGAGGCGGTACATAATTTGACAACGATCCTAAGACGTACGCTGTCATGGAGTACACGGACTCCGTTTTGCACGACACGAGTGTAAACGTTGTCGATGATCGACAAGCGACCGCGTTATTCCCGACTCCCGTTATACTAACCGACACGCGCGAGCGCGGAAGTCATAGACGTTGTGTTAGATTTTCGGATATTAGGGAAATAACCGAACCTTGATCGATTAATGCGCGAATTTTCTCAGCACGTCCTGATGGCGATCGTAGTTCGACCCATGCAGTCGCGAGCATTACTTGCTGCATGGCAATGATTCGCGGGACGGAGCAAGACGCGTGCTGTGACGTAACAATGCTGTCGTCATTGTCGTTCGGTGACGCAGCCTTTTGCGATGACGCGGAACCGGGTAGTGACGCGGTTGAGTCGTTGAAGTGCAACAATGTATGATGCCGTTTCTTACAAATTGAGCAATTATACGCACTTGGACATTGTCGCGTCGAATGACGAGGACTTAGACAGTTACGGCAACGGTTCTTTTCTTTTACATACTCGAAACGTTGTGAGACGGATTTTTGTTTAAACAACGCGCATTGTCCGAGAGGATGGCTAGCATTACATAAAGCACACGGGCTTTTCGAAGCAGCGGATCCGTGTAATGACGTCGCCCGAGCCCGGCTCGCTTTACTTTTGCCCAATTCCACTGTTCGAGATGCCGAGTCCGTCGTGGACGGCTTGATCGTTTGCAACGCGCAAATTCGCGATTGTAGAAACTCATCGAGTTTGAAAAATGTCGGACAATCTGTATTACTGCCGAGTGTCAGCTCCCAAGCTTTTCGCGATTCGCTGTCTAATTTCTTCGTGACGAGGAAGACAAGGATGTCATCCCAATGTTCCACGGGTCGCTCGAGATTAATAAGGGCCTTCCGCGCTTTGTTCGTTTTATCGCGAAGCTTGCGCAGTTGATCGACGGACTCAACACGAACTTGGGGCAGATCGTAAAGCGTTTCTAAATGTGTCGCGACTAACATTCGCTTATTATTGTAGGTTGCGACCGAAATATCCCACGCGATGGTGTAGCCCGCATCGGTTATCGCAATGTTTTCGACGCGTTCGCTAGCCTCGCCTTTCAAACATGATAACAGGTATTGAAATCGGGAAACGTTTGACAAACCTTTGCGAGCGATTATCATCGATGTAAACTTATCTCGGAAGGTTTCCCATTCGGTGAATGCTCCAGAGAATTGTGAAAGATCGAGGGTTGGCAACCGATTCATGACGTCGTAGTGCTGCGAGTCAGATCCTCCTGTGGAAAGCGTGTTGTCGGATGAGCTGGTGGTCTTCAGACGGGAAAGAGTTTCCGCCATGTAGTCCGAAGTTTCCAAAAAGATCTCGTGGACGGCCAGAAAGCGATCCTGCGTGAAGTAGCCCGAGCTGGAACGCTCAGCGTTCGTCGCTGCAGCGGTGATCTGCTTGTGCAGATTTTGGCATTCGGCGAACGCCTCGTTTAGCCGGGTGATGCGATTTTGAACAGTGGCGACCGTTAATTTTGCTTTGCCGAGTTTCTTGAAATTCTCAAGGGTACGCTCGACAATGCGAGTTGCGTCTATTTGTTGAAGCAGGAGCGTTTTGATGTCACCCATTGTTCTGCTTGCGCGACCGCCGTGTGGTTCGTCCTTCAACGTTTGAATGTTCAACGGATGTTCTAACCGTCGCCCACGACCGAACTTCTTACTTTGGCACTGCACTCACTGCAATCCGGCTCGAAGGACCAATGTTTTCGCGTGGCGAAGATGAGTGGACAGCGGGAGCTATCCTGACGAGCATATGCAGTGGGAGTGTTCAAAGAAATAATGGTTCACTGATCACCGGTAACTTTTGTTTATTGGTCACTGTTCTCTGCTCTTTTCGGAAGCGACAATCTCGCGATAGGCACGAGAGTCCCGATTGTTGAAGACTCAACAATTAAGAACGTTCACAGAACGCGATAAGGGCGGGTACACTGCTGTACGTTAGAGAGAGCGAAGAAGGCAAAGCCGTTTGTAACGTTTCGTGTTTGTCGTTCGGTGTCTCGATCAAAAGTGACCCTTACGCTCGAATCGATTCGTAATCGTAACGGGTAAACGTGGCGCTGTGGATCGTTACGCATGATCAACGCATGGAGCGCGCCACGGATTGGTATGATACGCGAGCCGCCGAAATTTGTCCGCTGAATCCTAGACAGAATTGGCCAACGCGTTTGAAGGAAAGATAGACGTGTTACCGCTGACAAAAGAGCGGTACATTTCGTTCACGAAAAACGTTTATTTTGGAAATGATGATAGGGATTACAAGAAGATGATAAAATTTCGATTTATAGATTCATTCAAATTCTTGAATTCCAGTTTGGAAAAGTTATCAGCGTATTTGAATAAGTGTAAAATGCGTATCGTACGAGGTGAATTTGTAAATTTGTCCGATAGCGATTTTGGGATGTTAACCAGAAAAGGTGTATTTCCGTACGATTATTTAACAACTTATGAGAAACTGAACGACAAACAATTGCCACCGCGCGAAGAATTTTACAAACAGTTATGCGGTAGCGAGATATCCGACGTCGATTATCTTCATGCGAAAACGGTGTGGTCGCGTTTCGGTATAAAGACGTTAGGACAGTACAGCGAATTGTATCTGAAATTGGATGTACTGTTGTTGGCGGATGTGTTTGAAAATTTTCGTGGAGATTGTCTCAAGAATTATAAACTTGATCCGGCGCATTATTACACGCTCCCCGGGTTTGCGTGGGACGTGATGTTAAAAATGACAAAGATCGAGCTAGAGCTGTTCACCGACGTGGACATGCTCTTGTTCGTGGAGCGTGGAATACGCGGCGGATTGAGTCAATGTTCTTACAGGTATGCGCTCGCCAACAACAAGTATTTGCCAACGTATGATTCGAGCAAACCGTCCACTTATTTAATGTATTTTGACATTAATAATTTGTATGGTTGGGACATGTCGCAGCCTCTACCCTACAAAGATTTTAAATGGGTGGATGATCAGACGGTGGTAGATAGTTTTGATGTGGAGACCATCCCGCTCGACAGTTCGGTGGGATATACACTACCGGCCATAAGTGTTTACCCACCCACATATTTTTTAACATTGTAGTCCACGCTTCTACGGTTCAGCTTCAATAACTTTGCTATTTCTCTGTTACTTTTTCCGATGCTATGATGGGACACTATTAGATCGCGCGTTTCAATCGATAATTCTTTTCTCCCTGACATTATTTGAAATTTTCGCAAAATTCTGTAGACACGTGAAAATCAACTGTTTACTGTATGAAAGCTTAATGCAGTATGAAATTTGAGAAGACTAAGATACCTGTATTACCTGCGTTCATATTCCCTACTGACCGTTATAAAAATTTCAGAAAAATGGGTTTCTTTACCTGAACTCCAAAATTGTCGTTTTTCATAAAAAGCTGTGAACTCATTTACAGTACCTGATTGTGTATGTACAGAATATTTTGGATGTTTTTTATTAGCCTTATAATTAGGATTTAATGCTACGGACATTTTCATAACAATAAAATACCTATTATTTGAGTAGTAACGAAATTTGACGGTGGGTAAACACTTATGGCCGGTAGTGTATTTTGGAGGTAGATTTGGAGTACCCGCATGAAATTCTGTCCGACTCACGACACGAGTACGACGACGGCTGGTTCGAGCCAGAGAAAGTTATTGACGACTCTTTGCGATAAGAAGCGATACGTTCTCCATTATCGGTATTTGCAACAAAGCATGAAACATGGTTTAAAATTGAAAAAAATTTATCGAATTTTACAATTTCAACAATCGCGATGGTTATACAACTTGTTGCAGATCTATCGAAATAACGAGACGCAATCCGCGTCTATACCACGCTCTTGCAGGGTTGAAAGAGATTAGTAATTCACAGTGAACGATAAACGAATGATATTTATTTAATGTGTCGCGAACCGCGTTTCAATTCAGTGCCCGTGTTCGCGAGTGATCCTTTGTGCGCTCCTTTCTGTGTCCCCTTCCCCTACGGGGGTCGTACCCCCCACTTGATTGCTACCTTGTCGTGGTGTGGGGGCACGACTGCGCAGTCGCCAAAGGCAATTACAGCGATTCCTGAGTGATTTACGACCACTTAGTGATTTTTCGAATTTTTCCTCGTATCGTGTTCTAGTATCTTTCTGTGCTATCGAAAGATAATGGATAAATGTTTTAAGCAATATTAGAATATAAGAGATAACTGATTTGAACAATCGTAAAACACGAGCACATGGAAGTCACAATACGACGTGCTCGAGCGCGCAGAGACAATGACGAGAAACGCAGAGTGAGGGAGTGGGGAAAATCGGTTGGAATCTCCACGCTCGCTACAGTCACCGACGAGATATACTTAAAGACAGCCAGCCTTACGGGAGAACGTGTGTCACGAAAAATACGGTGTCTTCTACCGCCCTCTAGAATAGATTTTGGCTGGAGTAAGAAACAGCAGGCCGACTACGGTATTTCGTCGGTGCAGAAGACGACTAAGGAAATTCTCGTCGGCGAGAAGGTGAATCATCACGGAACCATATCGATTATTTATTACATTCTCCGACGAACGTATTCGAATTAAACAGATATTTTTTTAGTATTGCTTTTTAAGACGTAAAATATTAAAAGTAAAACTAATATCAAGGACAAAAAATTCCTAGAAATATTTTACGTAAGAAAGTATTAAAGCATAATTTAACGATAGCACAATTTGTAATTTAAAAATATTTCATAAACAAGCATTATTTCCTTACACTTTTTTTACAGTTAATTGTTCCAAGAATCGATCCGTGGGAACAGAAATATGTTGAAAACCAGAATAACGTTCATTTGACATACTATTCCGAATAATAAAGAGTTTCAGAGAGAATCACACGGAAAAACTAATATAATATAAAATAATGTAATTGTAGGAGCAAAGATGGGCAAATTTTTGATGAAATAGACATTTAAAATAACGAATAAAAGATAAAAAAATTATTTGTCACGCGGCAAATAAAAATAATTATGTTATCTCTATTCCACACGTAATAAGTTTATTCGACGAATAAACAAATAAATATTTAGTGTTGAATAAAAAAAAAAAAGTGTTCATTTTCATCTTTGTCTTTATTCGGTGGTTTATTTGATTTCCAATAATTTTCGGAGCCGCGTTCAAATGCTGTAACGAGGTCAGAGCAGTCAAAGACCGACGCGAGCGTTACAATGTATGTAGTTGCATCGCCCAATGACCAAAACAGGGATCGAATAAAACTTTAGACACTTATAAATCGCAGTTCTTTCCAAACCTTTCAAATTTTGAATCATTTCATTTTTGGTTTAATTTAAAAATAGGATCGATGTCCTTTTTCAATTTCTATAAAAGAACCTGCATTTGTGGAATTCTTACGTGTCTTTCATTTTTTATAAATATGATTTTCAACCCAAAAATCGACAAAAATCCTGAAATATGAATATAAATAACCGTAATTCGTCAGATTTTTTCTATATTTCTACATGCAATTAATTGGGAAAAATTGACCGAAAATCGAATGGCGCAACGGCCGTTCAAATATGTTGAAGGGCATTTTTGTCTAAATTGTCAGGCGAAATATTCCAAATTGTAATATTCCAATATTTCAATATCATTAAAAACATTTCAAGTACTAATTAAAACTATTAATGAGTTTCAATAACAAACTAGTTTAAATAGAAAATCAAAATTTGACAAAAAAAATAAGATTATTGTAGGCTCTGCACACCCGGGTCCGGTCAGAATTTAGCTTTCAAGAAATGATTTCTGGGATCCCGTGCCGAACGGAGAAGAGGACAGTGAATCTCGACTGCCTCTGTCGCCGAAGAGTGTAACATTATATGTCGTGTTGCATTGAATATATCGGTGTGACATCACCACCAATCAAACAAAAGAACCTGTTTATTTTTCATTATTTCTTATGGCTTTTTCACAAGCAAATTTGTGACATTTTTGTAATGAAAATGATACCAAATATGATATAATTCCGATCATAATTACTTGTCTAATGAACGATTAAAGTTTCGGACGCAAAGAAGGACAGCGTATGCGACAGAAAGAGAACCGGTGAGTCGAAGCATTCGGAAAAGATGAAAGACTAGCTTGAGCTTCGGCCTTTAAATAAAAAAATAAACTTTTTTATTATTAATTATTTTTCTATAGAACTTTCACCAACACATTCGTGGGATTTTGCTAAGGAAAATGATACCAAATATGACATAATTCCGATGACATTTACTTGTCTAATGAACGAATAAAGTTTCGAACGCAAAGAAGGACAGCGTATGCGAAAGAAAGAGACGCGGCGAGTCGAAGCGTTCGGAAAAGATCAAAGACTGGCGTGAACTCAGGTCTTTAAATCAAAAAGTTAACTTTTTTATTATTCATTATTTTTTTGTGGGACTTCCACCAACATATTCGTAGAATTTTTTTATTGAAAACGATACTAAATATGATATGATTCCAATGATAATTACTTGTGTAATGAACGATTAAAGTTTCGGACGCAAAGAAGGACAGCGTATACAAAAGAAAGAGACCCGGAGAGATCTTCTCGTCTCGAGTTCGACTGCTCAGTTTTCACGGCGTCGCACAGTGCGGACAAATAGCAATAATACTGTCTCCAATAAAAATACAGAAAAGGGTACATCACACCGATTTTTATGACTTTGAAGTATGTTGTCAAGGTCATTATTCTAATGCCGCTGCTCGGCATTAGCTTCTGAGATATTCTATAATCTGGTGCTGCAGCTAGAACGGATTCTCCATACACTTCCTCGTAGTACAAAATGTCAAGGAGAACGTACAATTCAAATAGGTTGGGATTAAAAATTCTTTAAGTATTTTTCTATGCAAAAATCCACATGTGAAATGTGAAACAATGTCAGCGTAATCGTCCCCCTCCCCCCACCACACACGACCTAATCCCAACCAATTTTAATTATACCTTCTCCTTGAGATCTTGTATGTGATTCTACATATTCGTTAATAAGAAAGTAACTTATATGTGTTAATCATGCCTTCTAATATGCAGAAGAGTGTGCAGAATCCATTCTAGTAGCAGTAAGAGATTTTGAGAATATCTCAGAAACTAATGCCGAGCAGCGGCACCATATATAGGAAAAAGTTGTTCAGAATGTTGAGTTTTACAATATATTTAACTTTTACCAAAATCGGCGAGATGTAACCTTTTATGAACAATTACTGTAATTTTATATGATTTTATTTACGCGGACAGTCTGCGTACAATCCACGTACAGTCCGAATACTGCACATGTTGTCTGTGCATTAAATTAGAATACTTTTACTTTTTGACTTTTCTTTTAGCAATTAAAAGCATTGATTTACTAAATGACGTGTAAAACAGATTTTCAAAAATTGCAATTGGTAAGAATTACATAAAAAACCAGAAAACGCACTTTTTAAAACTTTTTTATTTGAATCCCAAATGAAAATTTAAAATATGTGTCTTGTACATCTATGGTACACATACTGAAAATTTCATCGAAATCGGTAAACGGAGAAAAAAACAACATGCATTGCAACATATAAGAATCTGTGTATACTGTCTCCAAATAGCATTATACGGATAGGAGCCGTCAAAAATTAGTTTCATTACTGAACACTTTTACTTTGTTACTACCTCTACTTGAATAATTGCAGTCAGTGCAATCGAGCATTAGAAGTGGTATTATCGGATAAATAAGTAAAAACATTAATTTTCTGTTTTTTACTACGGATCAAAATAAGAACGATTGAATTTTGTCATTACTTGTGTATGTATTTATTCTTTTTTTTTATTCTGTAATTACTACAGAATATATTTTGTTGAATAATCATTATTTTATAAATATCGCAATAATTTCCAAATTAATTAATTACACCTATAAAGTATCGATTATAAAACAATGATTACAATGGTGAACAATATGGAAAATAAGAAGGCAATAAGAGTGTAATGAAATTATATAATAAAAAATAATTATTTTCCAAGCAATTACAGAATGCATTATGTCAGCATTCTATGTTTACTAATTGCCTATGTCACTGACGTTTCTTTCGTACTTCACGAGCAAATGTATTTAGGTAGTGAGCGCGGCATGTTTAGCGATGTTGGTATTTGAGATCAGTGATAGTTCCACGTTCTTAGTTCCACAACCGATGAGAGTATTTCGGCATTGGGGCCGTTACCGACCGCTCCCAGCACCCACTCAGCACCCACTTTGGGGCTCGCAGTTTAACACAGGAGCTGGCTGTCTTTAAGTATATCTCGTCGGTGCTACAGTGCTGCTCCTCGCGATCCGCCGCTAGCCGCAAACCAATATTGGCTCGACACTACCAGATGTCGCATATTCCAACACTTTGTGGGGATTTGGAATGTATAGATGGGTGATCCTCCACTAAAGTGGGGACCACGGTTTGGTCGGTGGCCGATGGCCACACGAGTTCTCCCTCGAACCAAGAGGATGTAGAGAGGAGCCGAGGATAATCGTCTCCTCGTGGTCGGAGCTCAATGGCCGAACCACGTGCAGGCACGAGGGAAATCGTTACCTCGAACGCGCGTCCCACGGCACGCGCGAGGTAAATAACGAAAGCCGGTTAACTATAACTTCGTATATTGTAACAGAAATATATAATTCAACAAACGTGATCAATCGTTACGAGAACATAGCTCGCGGGTGCTCGATCTCGAGGCACAAAACTCTCGCGATAATACAACGAGGCGCATATGCGCTAGACGACAGTATATCGAAATACGTCTATACTATTTGGCAGCTGGAGGACGAGAGAGCGAGCGATCTCTTTCGACCGGCGTCTTGCCGGGATCGCTGCGCTGGCGCAGGCGCAATCGCGCATACACACGCGCCATCAAGGCTCGTCCCCACATACTCCCCCCCTAGTGCATCCGTACGCAATGGATGCACGAAACACAAAAAAAATTGTATAATATGGGAAGAGATGCGCTTTACAAAAATCTGTCCAACGGACAATAACCCGCGGGGAAACGCGTATTTTAACTGCGAAGCATGCTCAACGAAGACAACACCGTGCCGCTGCGCGAAACGCAGCCGGTCGGTGCGCTTTAACAAAATTGCATGTTTCAAATGAAAACCGCAGCACGTGCCCCGCTGGGCCATCGCAGAACCACGCGCGCCGAAAGCGTGGTCAACGGCATACTACAAACGCAAACCATAAGATAACTATAAACTATATATCTATAAACTTTAACACGCGATATTTACACTACATTAAACGACTTAAACCGACTTCGCGCTGCCCATCATTTAAAAAAAACTGCCACAATTTGGCGCATGACGCGGTCAGAGCCAGCGTCTTACTACAACTACGGTTCATTAAAGATATGAATAACCGGAAAATCCGCCGCAGGAAGGTCAGATCGACCACGACTACGTCGCGAAATACAAATTGAAAATATTGAACGACGCGACACGCGCACTACAACCCCGGGCAAAAACCGCGCGCGCGAAGGACGCGACGTCCTTGTACACGAGCGCGCATAACACGACGCAAAACACGCGTGGCCCGCGGGCGAAACGCTCGCCAAGGGCAATAAGCCAACACAATGACGCAGCGGGCACGGCACGCGTTCAAAACTGCAAACAGCAAACGCCTCTCAACGAGAACAGCGCAACGAACGACGCGAAAAAGGCACAGCAACCGCGGGCTAAACCGCGCGCGCGAAGGACACGACTTCCTTGTACACGAGCGCGAATTTAAACGACGCAAAACGCGCATGGCAACCGCGGGCAATACACTCGCCAAGGGCAACAATGCCACACAATGGCAAAGCGGGCACAACACGCGTTCGTTATTTGAAAAAGAAACGCCCCTCTAACGCAAAAAACGCGACAGGGCAAAAACTATATTCATGCCGGGCAAACGCACGGAATCACATCGCGCCTAAAAAATTATGACGCACGCACAAGCGAATAAACTAATATAAACTACGCGACTTAAATTACGCGACACAAAACCGGAACGCGCACACATCGCAACACGTGGTTTCGGCCCAATGGCCGGCGAGACCCATTGCCTCGCGACGATCCCATTGTCGTCCCGTCGGCGGCAGCAACACCTGCAAGGCCGGCAAAATGGATAGGCGCCGTTGACGACGACCTCCTGCTCGACCCCTCGCCGAAGTTCAATATACGGCGTATAACGCCGTGCCGATGATGGATCATCATCGGAGTTGCTCCGTCCACAGCAACGCTGTCCAGCTGCCCGTCGTTCTCTCCGTTCTCTCCATCACGTCGGGGTCACCAACGTGGGGATTTGTTGGTGATCCATGTGTGGATATTGGTTATCCACCACGTGGCCAAGGGCCACTTGTTCTCTCGCGCGAGGGAAATGAAATTACCGCGGCTGCACACCACGTGGCCGCACACCACGCGCGAGGTAAATAACGATAAAAAGGTTAACTATAACTTCGTATATTGTAACAGAAATATATAATTCAACAAACGTGATCAATCGTTACGAGAACATAGCTCGCGGGTGCTCGATCTCGAGGCACAAAACTCTCGCGATAATACAACGAGGCGCATATGCGCTAGACGACAGTATATCGAAATACGTCTATACTATTTGGCAGCTGGAGGACGAGAGAGCGAGCGATCTCTTTCGACCGGCGTCTTGCCGGGATCGCTGCGCTGGCGCAGGCGCAATCGCGCATACACACGCGCCATCAAGGCTCGTCCCCACAACTTCCCCTCGACATCTGCGTTGTGTCGCCTTCTATTTGGTCCAGTTTCCCAGTCCCATAGCCTCACGTTTTTTGTTCAAATTCAAGCGCCCCAATGGTTTCGTCATTATGTCTGCTACCATCTCGCTAGTTGGACAATACAAAAAACTCATTTCGTTATTTTCATATAATTCTTTTATAAAGTGATACCTGGTGTCGACGTGTTTTGTTCTATTTGACAATTTAGGATTTTCCAATAAACTTAAACAGCTTTGATTATCTTCATATATTATTACGTTATTGTCTAGAATTTCACCCATGTCAACTAGTAACCTTCGAATTCAGATTTTCTCTTTACATGCCTCTGTTAGGGCAATGTATTCCGCTTCAGTGGTGGACAATGCAACACAAGTTTGCCTTTTACATCCCCATGCTATCGTCGAGCCATACAGCTGGACAACGTATCCACTAGTTAACTTCCTATTTTGGATATTTTGTGCCCAGTTTGCATCCGAATATACAATCAGTCCGCTGCCTGTCGACGCATTATCATTTCCCAATCTTAGTTGTAAGTTGCTGGACCCGTTAAGGTACCTTACAACTCGCATTCCTTCATTCCAATCTACCTTTCTTGGGCATGTGTTACGCTGGCTGAGGATGCATACAGCGGCTAGTATGTCTGGACGTGCATGTACGCCTATGTATAGTAGTCTTCCGATCAATCTTTGATAACTCAATTTATCTTCAAGAGTGTTTTCATCGTCATGAATTTTTTCATAACCCAAATCAATTGGTATGCTTGATGCTTTTGCATTATTCATTTTCATGTCATTAACAAGAGTTTCTATATGTGCCTTTTGATCGAGATAAAATATTCCGTCAGTATCTCGCCTGATGTTAAATCCCAGGAAGATTTTTGGCTCACCGAGTGCAACAATCCTGAAATACCTTTTGATTGCTCCCTCGGCTTGATTCATCAAGTTTTCATTGTCTGCAACCAAAAGTATGTCGTCCATGTATATAATGAGAAACAATTTTGTACCTTGATTCATGATATAGAGGCATGGATCCGCATCACTTTGTATAAAATTTTCCCTTTCGAGAACCCCTTTCAGTTCATCGTACCAGGCCTTTGCTGCCTGTTTTAGCCCGTAGATGCTTCTTTTCAATTTACATACTTTTACTTCCTTGTCAGAACTAATGTAATATTCAGGTTGTGCCATATATATGTCTTCCTTTAGTTTTCCATTTAAGAATGCTGTTTTGGCATCATATTGTCTTACGTGGTATTTCCTTCTCCCTGCTAGTGTGAGAAGTGCTTTAATTGTTACGTGTCTTACCACGGGAGCAAATACTTCATCATAGTCCTGCCCATATTTTTGGGAAAACCCTTGCGCGACCAAACGGGCTTTGTATTTCAGTTCCCCTGAATCATTTTGCTTTAGCTTGAAAACCCATTTACTGCCAATGGCTTTTCTTCCTTCTAGCAAGTCCACGAGGTCCTAAGTATCGTTCGCCAATAATGATTCCATTTCCTCGTCCACTGCCCTTTTCCAATTTTCGGCATCGGGTTGGAGCAAGGCTTCCTTTGCAGTAGACGGTTTGACTCTATAAGATGACAATTTTACAACTTCACCGTACCTTTTGGGTGGTTGTTTCTGTCGCTGCGAGATCCGTCGTGGTAGCTCTGTTTCTATTTCCGCTGCTTTAGTTAATCCTTGTGTATTGGTCTCTTCAAAGGCTTCATCGTCCTTCTCACTTTTAGTGTCGACGATCGGTTCAAGGTACCCTTCATCGTCTGCATTTATATTGCCCTTCTTGTGTTCTGGTACAATTTCAATGCTCGAACCTGAACCAAATAGATGCTCGTTTAAAAATACCACATCTCTGCTTACCTTTATCTTTCTTGTAATTTTATCTATAAGACGATAAGCCCTCGAATCTTGTTCATATCCTACGAAGGTGAGCAGTTGAGCTTTCGAATCTAATTTTCCTCGAAACTGCTTTGGTATTTGGACATATGCGTCACAACCAAAAATGTGTATGTCCTTTAAATTGGGCAACTTTGATTCCCACAATTCGTATGGTGTCTTCCCCGTAACAGTGGTTGGCAGTCTATTTTGCAAGTATATTGCTGTATGGACTGCTTCACCCCAAAACTCTTTCGCCATTTTTGCATCAATTAGCATTGTTCTTGCCATTTCTACTAAGTATCTATTTTTTCTTTCTGCCACCCCATTCTGTTGTGGCGAGTATGGCGCAGTATACTGCATCTCGATGCCATTCGTATCCAAATAATTCCTCAATTCTCCTGTCACGTACTCTCTTCCTCTGTCAGAGCGGATTGCTTTGGGCCTGCGATTAAATTTTGTCTTAACCATTTCCACATAAGTTTTTATAGCCTCAGTCGTGTCAGATTTATTTCTCAATAAATAGATCACTGTGAAACGACTATAGTCATCGATTATGGTCAATATGTATCTTTTCCCACCAGGAGTTGTCGTGCGCATAGGGCCACAGAGGTCTGTGTGTAACAAATCCAATACGGCGTTTGTTGTCGTAGCGGATTTCTTGGGAAATGGTTTTCTCGACATCTTCCCCTCAATGCACGCACTGCACGAAGCCCTCGTGCCACAGTCGACAATTTTTATTCCATCAGCAAATCCCTCTTTCTCTAATAATTTAATTGCTGACAAATCACGATGGCCCAGCTTACGGTGCCATGTATGTTGACACCTGTCGGTGTGTGATGATTGTGCCTGTTTGACTTTATGACACTGTAACAATCTATACAAACCATCACACATCTCACCTTGTGCAACAACTACGTCATCCCTCATTATACTGCATCCGTGTGGCTCAAGTTTGACATTATATCCATTTTCAGCCAATTTCCTTACAGACAATAGGTTCCCATCTAGGTTTGGCACATACAACACGTTTCTAACCTCAATGCATGTGGCTTTTCCATTGGGTTTCACACATTTTAATTCACCACTGCCAATACCTTGAGTGCGTGTAGTGTTTCCATTTGCCAACCTGACTATATCGTTCAGCTTTGTGAAGCTCTCGAAAAATCCTTTATCGCTGCTCATGTGACTCGTAGCACCTGAATCTATGCACCAAGCAGGTGCCTCAGACGGTCTCCCATCACGTACTATGAAACAATGGTATTCTTCCCTTTCATCATCGCTACCATTCAATTCGATTTTTCCAGCATACTGTTTTTCTTTATTTTTCTTCCATTGCTTGTACCGTGTACATTCATTGCGAAAGTGCCCTGATTTCTTACAAAAGTAGCAAGTTTTCATGTTAGTCAATGTCTTTAATGCCAGCTCACCTTGCGTTTCATCATTTGAATTCTTCTTTCTCTTATATTCATCAATTAGTTTTCCTTTCACTAATGGCAACGTCAATTCGTTCTCTGATCGTGATTCCAGAGCAGTGACAAGGGTGTCATATGAACTTGGCAGACTTCCGAGTATTATGGCAACTTGTAACGTATTGGTAAGCGGTTCACCTAGAGCAGCATACTTATTCATTTTGTTTATAATAGTACTCACGTGCTCTTCCATGTCACCGCTCTCATCAAGCTTCTGGTTCACGATACTTTTCAATAGGAACACCCTTGTTGATAATGTGGATTTTTCGTGGTAACTTCTCATTGAATTCCAGGCATCCTTCGCATGAATTGCTTCCCTAATGTGTACCAGTTGATTGTCCTCCACGAGTAACCCAATCGTAGCACGTGCTTTATCATTCTTCTTCTGCCATGTGACGGTTTTGGGATTAGGTATTTCCTCAACAATTACATCCCAGCATTCTTCTTTCACTAGCAGAAGTTCAAGTTTATACTTCCATGTATAGTAGTTATCGTTATTCAGCTTTTCAATCACAACTCTCATGGCATCAGCCATTTCTACAAAGAGCTGGGCCCATAACCTGTTGCAGATCTATCGAAATAACGAGACGCAATCCGCGTCTATACCACGCTCTTGCAGGGTTGAAAGAGATTAGTAATTCACAGTGAACGATAAACGAATGATATTTATTTAATGGATAAATGTTTTAAGCAATATTAGAATATAAGAGATAACTGATTTGAACAATCGTAAAACACGAGCACATGGAAGTCACAATACGACGTGCTCGAGCGCGCAGAGACAATGACGAGAAACGCAGAGTGAGGGAGTGGGGAAAATCGGTTGGAATCTCCACGCTCGCTACAGTGCTGCTCCTCGCGATCCGCCGCTAGCCGCAAACCAGTATTGGCTCGACACCACCAGATGTCGCATATTCCAACACAACTATATTGATCTAAACACAAAATTGGGTGCTAACGCGAACAATGATTTTTCCAAGAATTTATTTAAACTCGTGAATAATGCGGTGTTTGGAAAGACTATGGAAAACGTTCGCAATCATGTAGACGTAAAATTACTTTCTCGATGGGACGGTCAGTACGGTGCGGAGCGATTAATAGCTAAACCAAATTTTCATAGTTGTACAGTGTTTTCAGCGGATTTTATTGCAATTCAGCTTAAAAAAACGAATATTAAGTTTTATAAACCTATCTACGTAGGCATGTCCGTATTGGATATATCGAAATGTCATTTGTACGACTTTCATTACGCCTACATGTATCCAAATTTAAAAGAAAATTGCAAAATTTTATACACGGACACGGACAGTTTGATATATGAAATTGCATGCGACGATGTGTACGAGATATTGAAACGTGATATTAATCGCTACGACGCCAGTAATTATGACGAGAACAATGCGTACGGTGTTCCGATTGCAAATAAAAAAATGTTAGGTTTGATGAAGGATGAGAACGGCGGTAAAATAATGACTGAATTTGTAGGACTCCCCTCGAAAATGTATGCCATTCGAGTGCTCGATGGCGATGTTTGTAGTGTAACTAAAAAAATTAAAGGTATTAGAACGAATGCCACGGCTAGAGATATAAGTTTCGAAGACTATATCGAATGCCTTCGTAATTGTACAGAGAAAAGTGTTAGTAATAACAGTATAATGTCCGTTGAACATCGTGTGTATTCAGTTTCTGATATGAAATTAGCGTTGAGTCCGTACGACGACGAACGATACATACGCAATGATTTTATTGTTACTCTTCCTTGGGGGCATTACAGTATTGACGATCGTGATGACGACGGTAATGAGAGAAGCGGAAATAGTGAGGTAATCGGTGTCACAAGAATGCGATAAGCATAGTAGCTGCATTGTATAAAATAACCAGCTTTCGAGCATCGCGCTTCAGACATTGACGACGAGGTAAAACGGAAACAACACCTTAGCGTCGACTATTATCGCCACCACCACCATCTCCACTCAAAACTTATTCTCGATGAAAAGACGTAGAAACAACACAATGTAAGTATAAGAAGGATAAAAAAAACGTTCAACCGTTAAATATATACATAATTGATTGTAGAAATTCTGAACAATCGCAAGCATCATCGTCGCAGCAGTCGTCACGACCAGCATCGCCACTAAACTACCACACCCGCCACCACCGGTACAGTTGTTGTCATCGTTGTCATCGTTGCCATTATCATCCCCGCCGCAGCTGCCCCAGCAGATGCCGTTGTTATCACCTTCGTCATCCTCGTCGGCTGTCGACTGGAGAAGGTTTCGTAGCGGCGGCCGCGGCGTACGGATCCTGAGTCGAAGATACTCTCTTGCCGGCAATTATTTTAAATATTTGGAAATTGGTGTGCGCGTTGATAAGGAAATTTTAGTTGAATTAGCAATAGGAGATAATCGCGGTAACGAGATCCCGATCACTTGGAATGCGTGGATCAACTTGTTGAGTACAAGAAACATTTTACCCGAATTGTTTTCGCAAAAGGATCGGTGCCGAAAGTGTATTTGTGACAGCATAACATTGCAGATAGTTGATTTTGATGATGCAAGTCTTGTAAAAATTTCCAATCAAACTGTATCATTGTTTGTTGTGGGAAAAACTATGTATAAATTGTACAATCTTAAATATTGTATAAACAATTTATATGCAAAGTTGGTGGATAAACTTCCAAAAATTATAGAAAATTTTGGAGAATTTGTTCGTGCTTCAAGCATTGCTACCGAGCAATCATCGTTTGATCAAAATTCATTGATCGATTGTGAACTGTTGGCTTTGTGCGCGGATGTGATCGAAACACAAAATAAAAATGAATAAAAATAATGTATAAAAATAATGTGTTTTTCATCGTACAACGTTTCGGCGACAAACCTCGAAAAGAGGACGCGCGCTTTAAAAGTCGTCGTCGTCGTGTGATTCCGTAGGAAAAAAATGTGCTGGAAATAACTTTCTCCATGATACAATTATTAATTTACAAACACTCAAATGATGGCTTGCAAAAAGTTGTAAAATGAGTGCTAAATTCTGACATTTAGAAGCAAGTAGTATGTGCGCAATATTCTTGTATTCGACGGGGAGAGTATGTCAAAATTATAACCAACGGAAAGTTTGCATGTAAAAAAGAAAAAACAAGTCTGGCTGGTTATACGGAGTGAGTGATGGAACCCATCATTAATTTCGCATAGTCAATCTGACTCACTTTTACATGGGCGTTTTCTGTGGGATATAATTTTGATGTATTTTCTGACGAATACAGGAACGTCGTGCTCATACTACTTATTTCTAAACGTCAGAAATTGCATACATTTTACAAATTTTTACAGGTTATCATTTTGAGTGTTTGTGACATTGATGATTGAATCTTGAGACTTTTCTCCCTCATCATCTGCCTACGAAATTGTACTACGTCTATTTTTTAGTGCGTATTCTCTTTTCGAGGTTTGTCGCGGAAGAAAACGTACGATTTCGCACCACGTACTATGATTTCGCACCACGTACTAATGTATTTCATATAAATTTGAAAATAGTGTATCAGTTTTCATTAATAAATAAATAAATGTTAATCCATATATGTTTTAACTATTATGTTTATTCATTAATAATACATATGACAAAATACATTTTTTTATTTACAATTTAGATTATTTTTCGAACGATATTTGTCAATGGGTTGTATTCTACGATACAGTCGTGTATTATCAAGCAGTATGCAGTGGTTGACGGAGGGACATTGACTCGGCATTCGAATTCGATTCGCACGTCGATCGTGGCGTTTTTAAGCGCTTCGTTTTGTCGGGAGCAATCGAGAACGACGAACGGAGCGTAGTGCAGGAACTTTGCAACGTCGAGTAGCGTTCCGCCGTTTCCATAGTAGGATTCTTGGAATTTTGCATACATATCATAGAGTAACGCATACTTTCCTTTCTCGAAATCGACGTTTAAATCGTCGTACGGATAGGTTTCCGAGTTTAAGTAAAGCCGAATATTGGCTAACGCGCAATTATCGAATCGTGTAACCGTTTCCGTTAAGTTGCTCCGTCGATCGGTTTGCAAAGCAAATATCACGTATCGTGGTTTTTCCATTTGCGGAGCTGTTTTTATCGTCCACGTATGTTTCGTGGTTGCCTGCAGCAGAGGATATTCATACAGATCCCATGATCGAAAGCTCATGCTAATCGACCTGTCGCTGTCTAAAATATGTAACATTGACAGTTTATGTATTTCGTCCAGCGTGACGTGCGGCATTCGCCATTGAATTTTATCACGTTAACTGCCGTGGGGGTCACCGGTGACCGGCACTCGACTTTGCTACAGCGCCGTGGAGGCCACCGGTGACCGACGGCGTGGTCAATACTAAAAGTACATAATTATAGTAAATATGGATATTGATCAATTTTTCAATAATACCATTGTTACTATAATGGTTTGAAGAAATTAATGCAATATAGAACATACAAAATAATTTTTTTTTTTTTTTTCGAAACACAGAGTAATCACTTAGCAACCGAAGCACGATTGTTTAAAAAAAAAAGTAATACTTGCCTATAGCGCCGTGGGGGGCACCGGTGACCCCCACCAAAAAAAATGCTTCAAACATGATTTAATAACTCATATTATTTGCTGGGAACTATATTTCATCATAATATGCATCGCATAATGAAAAGTTCATGTTGGCGCCTGGGACAAATCATGGAAAATCCGTCCGGCAGTCAACGTGTTATACAGATCTACAACGGGCTTGGCGTTGTTGGAAGAGCCGCGCAACGCGTTCGTGTCAGTGCGCGAACGTATCAGAATCAACTCGTGTCTAGCATTTATTACAACGCGTTTATAGTCTTCGCAGAAGCCCAACAAAATGTTCATAGGTATGCAAAAATTGAAATTTATCGCTGCCGTGACCGTTGCTGAGGTTGTTCTCGTCGTTGTCGTGCGGCAGCCATCCTGCATTAGACAAAACGTCGCTTTTCGGCTTGGACAGACTAATGTAATTCTTCAGGGTCGTTGTTGTGCCGGGATTTCTGGATCGATCGATTTCCACTCCGTTCAATTCATAGCGTATTTCCTCGAACATGAAGGGGATAGCATTGTTATCGAGATTCGCCTTGTCGACATGAGATTCTCCGGCAGCTAATTCGAGTCTGCCCGGCAAACTAAGTTTTCCCTCGACGTATAAAAAGCTTCTACAGGGGAGCGTATACAGATCTTGCTGCTGAATGGGTATTCTTATCTCATCGTTGCTTCCGAATGTCGTGTTGGCGTACGGATTGTACGTGTGCAGTTCGATCTTTGTAATACGATTGTCGAAGATCGGTGCTTTGGCGATGTTTAAAATGTCGTTGAGCATGGCTGTTTCTTACTCGCTGACTCACTCACTTTTTAACGATAAATCCCAAAGATCGTAGATACCGAGCGTTGTCCGCAGTTAATTTCTTGCGAATCAATGCGTTTTCTTTCAGTTTCCTACTACTACTACTACTACTACCTCCACTACGAATCAATGCGTTGCTGTCCGATTCGTCGCAGGCAATCCGCGTATTTCCGGCCGTGTGGCAATCGAGGATGCCACAGCTGCGCGAAGCATGCTCTTTCGTCCCAAAACGCATTACGCAAAGAGCCCTTTTCCGATTTTTGTCCGTCCTTCGACTAATCACGAAGAATGCTAATCCTTGAGTTACCGCACGCGAGGCGCTTGAGGATTCGAGCTGATGGCATTGGAAAAGTGGCCATAAGTCAATCCGTGCGACCCTCACTCCGTGTACCGTCCGCGAGGTACTTGAGGGTCCCGGATTCCACTACACGCGGCGGCCAAGGGGTCGTAAATCCTCTTCCGCACGACGCGAGGTAGGCTCGGGTTGCGCTACAACCCCAAGAACCGTGTCTCTGGTTTTCGTCAAACGGACGAAAACCAGAGACAGCAAACGCGCGTTTTCCCAGCCCCTTAAGGGGCAATAAATTAGCTGCTAGCCACTCGGCTACCACGGCGTACGTAGGCCACTCGGGCCCCAACAATACCCAGTCACTTGACTGAAAATACATGCTGTTCCGAAGTACCAATAAACGCGCTTTTTGGGAATTTCCCGAACATCGGCCTAAAAGGTAGGGATTTCTTCCACCACCAAAGAGGGAGGTTCCAGAAGATCCTCTCCCTTAGGCTGATCGACAAATCAGAAGAGTTTTACTCCCATCATGGGCCCATGCCCACGAATTTTCACCACCTACACGAGGTGACGAACTAACTGACCTCGGAGCAGCAAACCAGAATCAATCCAACTGGCAACCAGTCAACTTGAAAACTCCGAAGAAAAGTAAACGCGCAAATATAAAGGCCTTGCCTTGTTAAATCAGAATTCGCGCTAAGTCGTACCGCGCTACTTTGTAATACGCTAGTTCTCACCGCTCCAGTTCGCTGTTCCGTAAAATAAAAGACTCATCCAAGGTTAATTCGGCGGATGAGAATAACGAAGCTGTAAATAGTGTGAATAAATAGTTTGTTGTACCAAGAACACGACTATAACATTCATTTATAGCCACGAAATTATCCAGTTGCCGTGGTTGTTGTCGTCGTTCAACGTGGTGGTCGTATCGTTATGAATTAGCATTGCTTCAACGAACGTGTAGTCGTACCGTAATTTCTTCGCCTCCTGAAATTACGTCCTGATTGATCAACTATGCGAATCGTTAAATCGTTGATTACTCCCGCGACAATCGGTAGGTAAATGACTTGTGCAGGCGTTTCCGATAATTTATACGCTAGTGGTACCTGAGGCGCAAACTCATGTATCGTGTGAACGAGTTTACCATTGTCGTACGATCCGGTGGTTACGTTTCATTCCACTCGAATGATATTCACATTGACGATGTTCACTGGCACGTCAGACGTGTACCACTTGTTTGGCAATAAAACGCGATTCGTGGAAAGTCCTAGAATGGATCCTACGTTGTCAGGCATGGTAAAGTTTACTCGAAACCGACTAATAATTTCGCTTTTCATGGTGTTGTTGTTTGCTCGTAGTAACAACGGATATTCATTATCGTCGCCGCCGCCGCTACCGTCGGAGGAGGATGATTTGTTTGTATTTTTGGGAGGGGGATATCGCGTGCGTATCTCACGTCTCAGGTACTCGTTGATCGCCTCCAATTCGTACGAACCGTCCGGGATGACGATCGTTTCATCCTTTTCACCAAAATAGAATAGATTGTTCCCGATGTTGGCGCTGATGTTTGGTATCGTGTAGTAAGTTTGCAAGTAAGCAATCCCAGCTCGTACTCGCCATTGCTCAGATCTATGGGGGGAAAGTATTTGGACGATAATGTACTGCTTCTTCCCGACAACGTAAACGTGAACGACGTTTTCGTATCCATTACGCGCACGCGCAGCGAATTTGGGAAAATTAAGTTTATCGTAGAAATTTCACGCACTATTGTCCGCACCGGCTTTCGTCGTACTTTTGAAAACGTTTGTGATTATACGAGATCGTCGCGACCGCGTTCGCGAAGTAACGAATCAACTCGATCGGTGGACGAAGATTACCGAAACTATCAAAGTAGTCGACGCGCGAGCCGCGTTTCACGTACGCGACCCAATGCGTTCCCGGCCCGTGGCTATCGTCCAGATTAACGATACCTCGTTCGTTTATCCACGGTCGAGTCGGCAATTTGTCACGCATGAAAACTCCACGAAAATATGGTAATGTTTTACAGATGGCGGTTAATTCGTTATCCGTTGTTGCCGCGTCATGTTTCTTTTTTTTTTTTTTCTTCTTAGTCCTCTTCAAGCCTTTCCCTCCATGCTCGTACGGTGCAAGACGCAGCCCGGGGCCGTCCATAGCCCGATTGTGTCGCTGAGCTTCCTCCAGTTGTTTCTTTGCAGTTTTCGCCGCGTTTATTGCTTTGACTACCCTCGCGGCGCCACCTGTCAATGCTCCTATAGCAGACAAAGCAGGCAACAGCAGCGGTAAAAAACCACCGCGTTTAGCGATCGGGAGAATTCTCATTTTCTTCTTCTTCGTTTGTTGTTGTCCACGCTGCTGCTGTTGCCGCCGTCGCCGCCGCCGCTGTCTCCTCAAACCCATGCCTAATTTCGTTTTAGCTTTTATGGCGGTCAACACGGCTGCGGCGGACGCTTTTTCTCCAAACGTAGCGTCTTTGGCCGTTAAACGTTGTAGCGCGCGATTTGCCAAAACGTTGTCGGCCGCGTGGCGATCGTCGATGTCTTTGCGCCGCGAATACGCTATGTCGTGTTGGCGACAGGCTGCGTCCAAAGGATTGATTCCTCCATCGCCGCGGACTAATCGCTTGTGCAGTTTCGTACCAGGACCGCAGAATTGATAACCGGGAATGTGCAATTCGACCGGCAACGCGTCTATAATTCTGTTGAAAAATCCCTTACCCGTAGTAGTAGTAGTAGTAGTAGTACACGGACAACGTTTCGCACGCATACACTATTCTCTCTCTCTTGCTCTCGAATCCTATCTTTTAACAATTTTCGAAAGGGGGGAGGGTAATTACTGACTCCCCTCAGAACAATGACTGATATCAATGATGTTTAAGCTCTCGTATAAATACTACCCGCTCCTCCCCTCCGTACAAATGGATCAAAGTATGCGTTTCGTGAGACAATCTTTGAATATTCGTGTTCCGGGCGCGTGTCGCGACGTCACCGACGACGACGACGACGATAAGATGGTGCGAAAACATGGGTTGTTATTACCCAGGGACGTACGATGTGTGATAAGCGGCCCCTCCGGATGCGGTAAAACGAACGTTATGATAAGTATATTGGAGAGCGCAAACGGACTACGATTCGCAAATGTTTACGTGTACTCGAAATCGCTGAATCAGCCGAAATATCGATATTTGGCCAAACTGTTCCCTGCCGTGGGACAGGACGTTGGCTACTTTGCTTTTGACAACAACCGTGACGTAATCCCACCTGCGGAGGCGCTACCCGATTCGATATTCATCTTTGACGACGTGGCGTGCGACAAGCAGAATATAATGAGAGAATATTTCGCGATGGGTAGACATTCTCGCGTCGATTGCGTCGATTTGCCTGGGTCAGTCGTACGCGAGAATACCTAAACATTTGATTCGCGACAACGTTAATTTGCTGATTCTGTTCAAACAAGATGTTACCAACCTACGTCACATTCATCGGGATCACGTGAACACCGATATGTCGTTTGAAACGTTCTGCAGGCTGTGCGCGAATTGTTGGCGGAAAAAGTACGGATTTCTCGTAATAGATAAAGACAGTCGTGTGAACGGTGGTCGTTATAGACGCGGATTTAACGAGTTTGTAGTACTGTAACAAGCACAGTTGCTCTGAAAGAGTCGATAACAACGTTGCATCGCGCGCGCGCGTGTGGAGATTGTAAATTTTTTCTCTCTGGGAAAACAATATGGCAGCCACGTCGTCGTCGTCGTCGTCGCCGAAGAAGAAGAAGAAGAAGAATGGTGGTGAGAAGCGTAAAACTTTGATCGCAAAAGAAATAGCAAAGACTAGCGATACTATACGCAAAAAGTATCGAACGTTAAAACTTGGAAAAATGGCTGCCGAGTCGAATTTGCAAACGACTTTACGACCGATCGTTGAACCATTGAAACAGCTAGTGCGAAATACTACTACTACTACTACTACAAAAGCAAGCAACGATGATACGTTTTTCACGGAACCGGCAACAACATCCGCGAAAAAACATGGACTACATAGCAAAAAGAAGAAAGAAGGAAAGAAAAAGAGAACAAGCGACGAGGCTGAATTTACACCGCTACCACCGAGACATTTAAAAAAAAAAATTAATTTTTTCGATGATGACGATGACGATGACGATGATGATGATGGTGGTGGTGGTGGTGGTGGTGGTGGCGGTGGTTGCGGTGATGACGAAGGCGAAGGTGATGATCGCGACAGTGACGCGAAGCTGATGGTACCACGACCGCAGCAAATCTTTGAAACACCTCGCAGCACAGCATCTTTGGAATCGTCGATGCGTAATATTTTTGAGAATCCAGAAACGCATCAAGAGGAAAGCGAACATTTGTCCGAGAATCTCGGACCTTTGGCGCGCGAATATCTGCATACATTTTTTACCGGACCGACGAAATATTCCGACAACGTGTACGGAGTGTATTTTCGAGATGACAAGCTGATGCTCGGAAATACTACGTTCGACGTAAACAGCGACGACGATATTATCGTTAACGGGATAAAGTATCGGGGATCTCGCGGCCTTTACGAATTGATATTCAGTAGAATACCCAACGAGCGGCTGTACACCGAGGACGATAAGAAGGCTTACAAAAGAATTCTCATTGTTACGCATGCGCACCGGCGAGGAAATCAAATAATGGGAAACAAAGGTTACAAGTATAAAAAGATTATAGGACCAGTGTTTTCTCCGCAAAGCAGGAGAGGAATAATTGGTAGTAGTAGTAATCTTTTACCGACTCGTATGCTCGCCGCGACCAACAACGTTGATTCGACGATCATCGATTATGTGCATTGGGACGATCCAAACGAGCTGGTGGATCGTCTGCGATTGTTAATGGCCTCGACGAATGCCGGTCATTCCGCGCACAACAATGAAATAATGTCGATAATCGAAGAACTTCGCGAAGCTGGAATAATTATAAATTTAAAAAAATTTAGGATGCGCTCAGTTGACGCAGTGTGTGTGACAATGTGGGGGGTGGAATGCTGCTGCTGCTGCTGCTGCTGCTGACAGAAAGATGTCTATCGACAAATTTGGCATGACGTTTCTTTATCATGAAACGGCAGCCGGCAAACGCGAGCAGCGGCTGGCGACAAACGTTAATCATTCCATTTTCTATTTGACGTTTAAAAATTTTGTGCGCGACAATGCTATATGCCTGAGCAATGACGACGGCGACCGCGGCAGCGACGGCGGCGACCGTGACCGCGGCGACACGCGCGACTGCGGCGGCGGCGGCGAGGGTGGATGGTACGATGCAAAAGGTATGCGGATAGGACGCCTCGCAGAACCGCTGATGAACGATCATGCGAGCACCAAATTGTACGTCGACGTCGTTTCGAAACGAAACAACGAAGAAATCGTCTCGTCGCTTAAGAAATATGTGATGAATCATACGTTGTACGAGGATGAACATACGGGACGAGGGTTTGAGGCTAGAATGAAATGCATTCGTAACGTTAGTACGCCAACGAGTCCGCACGATGCCGTCACCAAATCGTACATCGACGTGACCGTTGTCGGAGACATCAAATCGAGCATCCACCGCGATACGGTGGATCGACAGAGAATTTGGAACAACGATCGGTTCGACGACTACTACGACGCCAAGAATTGTCGCGTATGCAACTTGAGCGAACCCTTAAACGACACGGATGCGACCAACAAAGTATACGTGGATACGCTCAACGCGAAGCTAAAGTCCACGATCGACGGACTAATGGAAACCGTTCGAGAAACCGCTCGAGAAACCGTGGAGATTGAAATATTACGCATGAAACGCGGCAGAAAACAACTACAACTGTCTTGAAAATATGTTTTTTAAACGTACTAGTATCCAACCTTGAAAATTTATATATTTTCACACACACACAAACACACACACACACACACAAGCCTAGTAAAGTATGGTGAATCCAAAAGCAGCAACGTCGGAGCGAATTTTCGATCATGAAAAATAACGCGATGACGTGTCTTCTACTACCGTCGTTGTCGGCACGACAACGAAAAAAAACAATAATGTTGTTGATGATGGTGATGGTGAAGGCGACGACCGTAAATCCTTCCGACCCATAGAAAATCTGAAAGATCCCGCCAAGAGAACGGATGTCGCGACAAAAGGTTATGCAGACGATCTCGTGGACAAGAAAACGATAACGCGTACCGGCGATATCGATGAATTTTTCGACACTAAACATCTACGAATCGGAAATACCGGAACTCCGATCGCTGTCAACGACTCGGCAACGAAACTGTACGTCGACGCGTGCATCGATTTGGTGAAAACTACAATTGCAAACACATTTCATCAGACGGCCAAGAACGAGATCGAGCGTGTCCGTAAAACGGTAGGGATCGATATTGAGAAACGCATCGCCGCTGCCGTCGATGGAACGTACGCAACCACCAAGCTGAGCGACATTGAATAAATTGTGCGAAAGCACGATGAAAAGCTAGACAAGCTCGAAGAGTGTGAGGAAAGTAGAATGGAGGAATCTTATAATTATCATACATACTGTCGTGATAAATTTGTCGAAATCGAGGACGGTTTGGTAGAAATGATGAAACAAGATCGAAAGTTGGATCGTATGAAAATAAGCAGCCTAGAAACTCTAGTCGATAAAATCGACGAAAGACTCGCGATGGCGGAAAACGAAATCCGCGTACAGTATGAACGAAAACTCCTAAACGTGAAGAACCTGCTACTAGCTAAACTCAGCGACGTGAGTGAAACGGTGCAAGAAAACTTGTTGGATCGAGGAAGGTTGACTCGACTCGAGGAGATGGTGCAGGAGATACGTGAAAAACTATCCGACGACTAGTGAACGACGACGACGACGACGATGAGCAAAGAAAAAGTGAAATTGACGGAAGAACTGCATGCTCCGGCGAGACGTTTTTTCCCACGTAGACGGGTGATTGTGCGAGGACTCGACGATCTTTGGCAAGCCGACATTGTCGAAGTTCAACAATACGCGCGAAACAACCGAGGGTATCGATACATTCTAACGATAATCGATGTATTTAGCAAATATGCGTGGGCGGTTCCTTTAAAGAGTAAAAACGCGAGCGACGTGTGCACAGCTTTCGTATCGGTGTTGACAAAGAAGAAGAAGAAGAAGAATGACGGCAGCAGCAGCAGAACACCAAACAACTTGCAGACCGACATGGGAAAAGAATTCTATAATGCAATGTTTCAAGAATATCTGTTGTGACGTGGCAGAATTGCCACGGGAGCTTCCCCAGCGGGCCCAGCGGCCAATCAGCAGTCACCATCGGTGCCGACCATCTTGCGACAAGGGCCCCTGGATTGCCGAGCGCGGCCCTGCCGCGCCGAAATTAGCGATAGGTCCGAGCGTCTCGCGGGGTAGGGAAAACTAGGAAAGTGGGGGACGCCTCGCTTCCGCGCTGCCGAGCCAAACCGAAGTAGGTCACTGTGCCGAAGACCTACGGGAGTAGTAGACCGTTAATTATTGCTTAAAGACCAAGTAATTTGTTAACTGATACCACTTGAGAGTTGCTGCCGGAAGTAATCGAGCGTAGCTGTGCCGATTGGTAAGTCCCGATCAGGCTTTCTCTCTTTACAATTTGGTGATTTCTGATTTCGTGTTGGCTCGGCAACGTTGTAACAGACCTGGACGCGCCAGGCCTGTTACGTACCGGTCTCGCGGAATCCCGACCCCCGCCGACCGATCCCGACGAATGCCGAGCTCCGCGCCCTCGCGCCATGCAACCGATTCTGGCGGCAACCGGAAGCCGCCATAGCTTCGAGATCCTTCGAACCGGACACGGAACGTCACCGGAAGTTCCGCCGAAAACCACCCCGCGCCGCGCCCCTTGCCCCGAGTCAACCAGGGCATAAAAGGAGCCCGCGCGCGCCACCGAGCTCTCTTACGTTCGCTCTTCTCTTCCATAGTCCGTCTCATACGCAAGTACCAGATCAGGTAGTACCGCGAACCGCGATCTCCGCCGTAGCGCGACGGCGACGGCCGTCGCGCGACACCGTGATCCAGGAAGACCGATCCGCCGACCGCCGCGTACCGATCCGTTCCGCGACCGCCAAGGCCCGAACCGTAACCCGTGGAAAATACACGAAGAACGACTCAGTTATTATCCTGACCGTCCCGACTCGCGTATCCTACGAACCCTGGCACGGCGAGCCAAATCCGGGCCGCGAGTGCCGTCCGTTGCAACGAGCCCGCGGAAAACCACGCTCGTTACATGGCGCCCGAACAGGGACCGGTTAATTCGCATTAATCGGTCCGTTCAATTGACCGGTAAAAGTACCAGTGACCGGTAAAAGTTCAAGTGACCGGTAAAAGTTCGCGTTGACCGTAAAAGTTTCGACCACGTGGCGTCGGGAGAGGTTATCTCGCTGCGAGTGAAACGTGATGCGCATGCGCCGCACCGTGCCGTCCCGCCGAATCGTGCCGATCCACGTTCCGTGCCGCCGAACGAGCGCCGGTACACGCGCACCGCCGGACGACCGCACGCCGAACCAGCAGAGGATCGATCCCTGGTGGACAAGATCGATCCCGACGGACCTAGGAACGATTCCCGGCCGAGCAGGATCTATCCCGGCGATCAAAAGAGCGATTTCGCCGATCCAAGGAGCGGTCGCCTCGACCAGCAAAGACGCCGGACTCCGCCGTTCCGCCATATTAGTGCCGGTACACGCGCACCACCTGCAGACAGCACGCCGAACCAGCGTAGGAACGATCCCTGGTGGAAAAGATCAATTTCGACGAACGTAGGAGCGAATCTGAGCCGGAAAAGAGCGACGGGGTTAACCGAAAGAGCGAGCCCCGGTGGAAGACCAGCAAAGGAGCGAAACGAACGCGCGCATGAGAACGCAGGTCTGTTCCGTGCCGTTCAAGGGAGTCAAATGCGTCCTGGGCAAAACAAAAAAACGCAATTCCTGTTCCGTGTCGTTGAGGGAATCAGATGCGTCCCGGGCAAAAACGCAATTCCTGTTCCGTGCCGGTTGCCGTGTGCCGTTGTGCCGTACCGGGTCGTAGTCGCAGCCGCCTCCGCCGGATCCCAGACCAGACCCGTCGCAGCCGCCTCCGCCGGATTCCAGACCAGACCCGTCGCAGCCGCCTCCGCCGAATTCCAGACCAGACCCGTGGCAGACTATCGGACATCTTTCACCGACCAGCGTTCACTCCGTGAAGGACACCAGTTTCCCCGACCCGCCCTGTCGTTTTCTTTGCTGCCGTTCAGCACGCGTAGAATTCGAACTGCGAACACGACCGCGACAGCGCGCACCACCGAGACCGTTTTCGCGGAACCGAGCTCCTGGACCCCTCCGAAAGTGTCCTGACACCTCCGACACCTTGTCCGTCTCCCGGTACACAGCCGTGACCATCCCCGTTCCGTCCACCGCATCCTGGCACACAGCCGTGGCCATTTCCCGTCCCGTTAACCGTACCCCGGTACACAGCCGTGACCATCCCCGTTCCGTTAACCGTATCCCGGTACACCGCCGTGACCACCCCCGTTCCGTTAACCGTATCCCGGTACACAGCCGTGACCAGCCCCGTTCCGTTAACCGTACCCCGGTACACAGCCGTGACCAGCCCCGTTCCGTTAACCGTACCCCGGTACACAGCCGTGACCAGCCCCGTTCCGTTAACCGTATCCCGGTACACAGCCGTGACCAGCCCCGTTCCGTTAATCGTACCCCGGTACACAGCCGTGACCAGCCCCGTTCCGTTAACCGTATCCCGGTACACAGCCGTGACCAGCCCCGTTCCGTTAATCGTACCCCGGTACACAGCCGTGACCAGCCCCGTTCCGTTAACCGTATCCCGGTACACAGCCGTGACCAGCCCCGTTCCGTTAATCGTATCCCGGTACGCAGCCGTGACCACCCCCGTTCCGTTAACCGTATCCCGGTACACAGCCGTGACCATCCCTAGCCCCGTTAATCCTCCGATGGCACGCCGCCGTGGCCATTCACGACCCGCTCACACCCCGCGTGGGCGAATCGCCGTTGCCCGATTACCGACACGATGAGCCGCGACCCCGAAACCGCGTGCCGCGATAACACGGCCCGAAAACCGCGTGCCGAGAACACCCGCGTACCGCGAGGTACCGCCCGTCGCGAGAAATCGCGAGCCGACACTCAGTCTCACCGGGCGAACGGAAACTCCGTTCCGAATATATGAGATCGACACGGCAGACACCGCTGCCGCCGAGTCTCATCCGCCGTTCCGAATGTACGAGCTCGATGCGGCCAAAGCCGCCGAGTCTCACCCGCCGTTCCGAATATATGAGATCGACACGGCAGACACCGCAGCCGCCGAGTCTCATCCGCCGTTCCGAATGTACGAGCTCGATGCGGCCAACGCCGCCGAGTCTCACCCGCCGTTCCGAATATATGAGATCGACACGGCAGACACCGCTGCCGCCGAGTCTCATCCGCCGTTCCGAATACATGAGATCGACACGGCAGACACCGCTGCCGTCGAGTATCATCCGCCGCTCCGAATATATGAGCTCGACACGGCAAATACCGCTGCCGCCGAGTCTCACCCGCCGTTCCGAATGTACGAGCTCGATGCGGCCAAAGCCGCCGAGTCTCACCCGCCGTTCCGAATACATGAGGTCGACACGGCAGACACCGCTGCCGTCGAGTCTCATCGGCCGGTCCGAATATACGAGCACGAAGCGACGGCGACGGCCGCCGCTGACTCTCGTCTGTCGTTCCAAATGATCGAACGAAACCCCGACGATCCGGACTCCAGCGACCACGACGGTGGCCGCTGAGACCGGGGCGATCCGACCTCCAGGAAACCCGCGTGTGTCAACGGCCGCGGGCACCCAACTCGCGTGCGTTTCGTACCCCGAATCACGTCATCACCGAGAACCGACACCGCGTCACCGTAATGACCGACGTCCGGCGGTAACCCGCGCACCGTGGACAGGGCCCAGGATCAGGGCCGAGGGCCCACCCGAGGGCCTCCGCGATCTCACCCGGCACGCAGGGTCGAGGACATGTTTGTACAAAAGTTGTAGTTTAGTATCAGCAGTTATAAGGCATGTGTGTACAAAAGTTGTAGCGCTATATCCGCAGTTATAAGCCGTGGTTGTACCAATAGTCGTAGTTTCGTATCCGCAGTTATAAGGCATGTATACACAAATAGTTGTAGTTCCGTATCCGCAGGTATAAGCCGCGGTTGTACAGATAGTTCTAGTTCCGTATCCGTAGTTATAAGCCGTGTTTGTACAAATAGTACACGTAGTTTTAGGTCCGTAGCCGTAGTTATCCGCCGCGTAATCGCCGTAGTGATGAGCCGCGGTTGTACAGATAGTTCTAGTTCCGTATCCGGAGGTATAAGCCGCGTTCGGACAGCGTTCCGATCCGTGATTATAAGCAGCGTAATCTCTGTAGTTATAAGAACCGTAGTATTGTACGGGGAGGAGCCGGTCTCCCCAACAGAACCGGCCAAAGAATCGAATTGTATTAATTTTGATGCATTTAGTACGAATAAATAAGGGTTACGGTTCACTCGTTCCGCGACGAAAGGGGGGGGGTGTAACAGACCTGGACGCGCCAGGCCTGTTACGTACCGGTCTCGCGGAATCCCGACCCCCGCCGACCGATCCCGACGAATGCCGAGCATCGCAGGATCCGCGCTCCGCGCCCTCGCGCCATGCAACCGATTCTGGCGGCAACCGGAAGCCGCCATAGCTTCGAGATCCTTCGAACCGGACACGGAACGTCACCGGAAGTTCCGCCGAAAACCACCCCGCGCCGCGCCCCTTGCCCCGAGTCAACCAGGGCATAAATGGAGCCCGCGCGCGCCACCGAGCTCTCTTACGTTCGCTCTTCTCTTCCATAGTCCGTCTCATACGCAAGTACCAGATCAGGTAGTACCGCGAACCGCGATCTCCGCCGTAGCGCGACGGCGACGGCCGTCGCGCGACACCGTGATCCAGGAAGACCGATCCGCCGACCGCCGCGTACCGATCCGTTCCGCGACCGCCAAGGCCCGAACCGTAACCCGTGGAAAATACACGAAGAACGACTCAGTTATTATCCTGACCGTCCCGACTCGCGTATCCTACGAACCCTGGCACGGCGAGCCAAATCCGGGCCGCGAGTGCCGTCCGTTGCAACGAGCCCGCGGAAAACCACGCTCGTTACAACGTCTTGGTGAACGACCGCGATTCGCGTCGTTACGACGTATTCCGTTGCTGCCGGAACAGCGCGTTAATTAGAGTTCCGCGTGGGGCACGGGAGCGTCGGTCGTCGAACGGGCGGGTTGGGTTTGTAACGCGAAATTACGTATTCGCGGGGGATCCGTCCGTCGACGATTTTGGTGGGGAGAAATCCCAGATTTGTTTGGCGTTACTTAGAGACTGCCCACGGTGGGACGACGCGACGGTGCGAAATCGCCGTTTCCGACTGCTATTCTTCGGTCCGGTCGTGGAAAGCCTTTGGCGCGTGTAACATCGGGACACGGCCCGATCTCGCTCGACACTTTTGTAACAGCGACGCCGAACACCGCGTCCAGGGTCGTGTCCGACGCGCAAATCGAGCGAGAAGAGCGCGAGCGGTCGAAAATCCGCCGAATAACAACCGGTATCGCGCGGGCTTCTTTCTGACTGCTGCCGGGCGACCTCCCGGCAGCCGTGTGTAACACCTTCGTGTAATAAACGATCGTAAAGCCCTAATTCGCATTCGATTGCTTTGAGAAACCTTCCCGTCGCGGGGAACGTCCCGTACTCTTCCCGTCGAATCCTGGCCCCGGGTGAGCTATCCTGGATATCGCGCGGCCGTCGGAAAGTCGGGATTCCTTGTCGCGTCTCAGGGAAATCCATTAGAGTTTCGTGTGGCATCTCGCGATGCCTGGCGCCCGTTATCAGGACTCGTTCCTCAAGTAAAGTTAGCGAAAACCGACTTTTCGACGCGTCGTTTGTCGCGGGTGGACCGCGTACCGCGCGGCCGGTGCGTGGCCCGGCATTTCCGCCATAAAACCCGTAGTTGCCCAGGTTTTCGCCGTCCGTCGGATCGGGAAAACTCGGGCAACGTGACACTGTGTAAACGCAATATTCATCACTATTCCACGTTTAGCACCATGAAGGCTTCCGTGGTGGAACGATGAAGAACCACATGTGGAAATTTTTCTTGTTGAGAGGAAAATATCGTTGGATCGATCAGCTTCCCACGCTGATCGAGGACTATAACAATCGAAAACATCGCACCATCGGTATGCGGCCTGCAGACGTGAACCGCAAAAATGAGAAACATCTATTGTCCACCGTGTACAACAACGTGAAGATCGCCGGTCCTGCCAAATTCAAAGTTGGCGATCGCGTACGCGTCAGCAAATTTAAAACGATTTTCGACAAGGGATACAGACCGAACTGGTCAACAGAAATATTTACGGTTGTAGCTGTGAAGCGGACGAATCCCGTCGCGTACCTCTTGACCGACTCGAGAAACAACACGATCGCCGGTGGATTTTACGAACATGAGATACGCGCAGCCAAATATCCCGACGTATATTTAGTGGAAAGAATATTACGTAGAAAAGGAAATAAAATGTACGTTAAATGGCTTGGTCTGGACACGTCGCATAACTCATGGATATCAAAAACTGCTATACTTTAATCGTATTTCTATTCTTAATGTAATTTGACACATCGTCGTCTTCCTATATTTCTTGTCTAATTTAACGGAGAAGGGAGAACATTTTTGCGAAGAATGTCGCTTCTCTTTCTCTCCCATTCCCATAAAATTATCGATTCAACACACGACAATGTATTATATTATTATGTAATAATAATAATGTATAATGTAATAATAATAATAATGTATTGTGACGTCGCATATTTTGCGACGTCACTGGTCCGCCTACCCCTGAGTGTCGAAGGGACCGGGCTGCCCTTTTGGCGCCGACTTCGAACACAGGAAAGCGTGGGTGTTCCCCGAGGAAGCGAATGATCGATCCGATATCGATTAACGACGAGTTTTTCGCGTGCCGAGCGTGGCAAGTTACAGGGGAAATAGCAGCCGAGGCACTCGACGAAATACGGCCAACGCAACGAGAATAACGGAAAATCCGGCGCCGGTACTTTTGGTGGGGGATGAGGCCACGCACTCAGGCCGGACAACCTGGAGACAACAACCTGGCGAGACAGAAGCCCTGACGACCAACGGCGATCAAAGAGAATCGCCCTAGATCTGCTGCCGCCTCACCTTAGAGTTGGAATATGGGCTTCAACTAAGGGCGTGCCGCAGTCTCATCAGGTCAGAGCGAGACTGACCGTTTGGCGTTTCCGCGATTCCGCAGAGGAAGTCGCGGGGGTCCGGGGCCCAGGGACCCGTCGACAGCGCGCTCCTGCATTCCCGAAAACTTGCAACCCGCGCGCCACATTAGGGGAAAATCGATATTAGAGCGCGAGAGTGGGGATACGGAAGTCCTCACGATCGCGCGACGAAAATCGAAGGACCACTGTCGTGGGAACGCTAAAACCGAAAATATCGTGTCGTCCCGCGAAGTATATCGCTGCCTTCTCGAGCATCTCGAAGATCAGTATCGTGTATCGAGCCACCGCGAGACCAAGTATCGCGATCCGCGCCAAAGGAGTGCTCCTCCCGGAACAACGGGGATTATCGAGCCGACGGCCGCGGAGATGACGTAGAAAGGCAGCCTGCCAGCTTTTCTCGCCTGCGGAAAAGCGAGAGCCGTATCGTGAATACGGTAAGTCCACGCAGTGGTCCCTCCTTCATTCTATCGCTCCCTTCTGGAGGAAAACTCGTACGTGTTGGTTCGGAGAGGTTATAGGGGAAAATTTCGTGAGAATTTAGTGGGAGAACGAGACGGTTCACCTCGACGAGGCGAAAGAAGCCCGTCGCGTTCTCCAACCTTGGTGGGCCGGGACGAAATTCGTCTCGAGCCGTAGTACTCGCGCCGAACCGTTGGCGTTTTGGAGAAGTTCCGTAGAATATCGTAGAGCCACTTTCGGGAAGTCTTCCTCGGGGAAACGCCGTCGAAGTCGTAGCGTGATCGACCGCCGATTGTATTCTCGGGATTTCGTCGTATTGTTTCACACGATCATAACACCGTATCGCGACGTAGATTCCACGACAGTCACCGTATCGCGCCGTCCATCTGCGCCCCGCGGAATATCGCCCCGTCGGGGGCCCATATCGTACCGAGAAACTGTACGCGCGCGGAAAAATTATAATATCGACCGACACGCGCCGCGAGCGAACCATCTGCCGCAAAAGTGTATGAACAGCGCGGGCTCTCGGGTGCGGCCACGTGGCCGCGCGCCTGTAAATATCGTATTCTAATAAATACCATATCGAGCCAAATTGTCTACCCCGTTCTTCTGCCCTACGCGATCCGCCCTGCCGTGAGGGCTGTCCTCGATCCCCCTGTGTCCGAACCTTGGACCCGTTCCGTGCTTCGTTCGATCTCGGCTTCTCGAGGGTGCCCTCCGCGTATTTTGTGCGGCACCCGTCCGGTGCCCGGCGCCCGAACGTAAGACTCTAGTTTTCGTGAAAGTCGAGGTTGACCCTCGAGATAGCCTTTGTACCGGGAGGACCGCGCATTGTCACGGCCGTGCGCGGCCCGGCGTCAACGCCCGTAAATTCCCGGAGTCGTCCCCGCTTCCCGCCTCGATAAGCGTGGAAAAAGGGACGGCGTTACAGTATATACAATAAAATTCAACGTTTTAGCCCCGCACATTTCATCGACATCACTTTTTTCCCTATGCATTAACATTTACTAGAAGCTGCTGCTGCTGCTGCTTCTCTTAAAATGCAGCTAATACGCATCTGCTTTGAAAATACAGCGAATACGCATTAGTGTAATAGATCTCTGTTCAGTAGTAGTAGTAGTATTTAGTAATAGTGGTAGTAGTAGATAATACATTGTTTCTTTCTTTTTTCCGACAAGTACATCATGTAAATTGTAACGCCGTCCCTTTTTCCACGCTTATCGAGGCGGGAAGCGGGGACGACTCCGGGATTTACGGGCGTTGACGCCGGGCCGCGCACGGCCGTGACAATGCGCGGTCCTCCCGGTACAAAGGGCTATCTCGAGGGTCAACCTCGACTTTCACGAAAACTAGTGTCTTACGTTCGGGCGCCAGGCTCCGGACGGGTGCCGCACAAAATACGCGGAGGGCACCCTCGAGAAGCCGAGATCGAACGAAGCACGAAACAGGTCCAAGGTTCGGACACAGGGGGATCGAGGACAGCCCTCACGGCAGGGCGGATCGCGTAGGGCAAGAGAACGTGGTAGACAATGTGGCTCGATATGGTATTTATTACAACTCGATAAATACAGGTGCGCGGCCACGTGGCCGCTCCCGGAGCCCGCGCTCTTGTACACTTTTGCGGCCGGTGGTCTGCTCGCGGCGCGTGTCGGTCGATATTCTTTAATGTCCGCGCGCGTACAGTTTCTCGGTACGCTAAGGGCCCCGATGGGCGATACCTCGCGGAGCGCAGGTGGACGGCGCGATACAATGACTGTCGCGGATCTACGTCGCGATACGGTGTTCTAATCGTGTCGAAACAATACCGCGAAATCTCGAGAATACGATCGGCGGTCGATCACGCTACGACTTCGACGGCGTTTCCCCGAGAAAGACTTCCCGAAAGATATCCCGCTACAATTTCCCGACACTCTCCAAAAACGCCGTCGGTTCGGCGCGAGACAAATGGCTCGGGACGAATTTCGTCTCGGCCCACCAAAGTTGGAGAACGCGACGGGCTGCTTACGCCTCGACGAGGTGAGCCGTCTCGTTCTCCCACGAAATTCCCACAAAATTTTCCCGATACCTCTCCGAACCAACTTGCACGAATTTCGCCCCAGAAGGGAGCGATAGAATGAAGGAGGGACCACTGCGTGGACTTACCGTATTCACGATAAAATGGCTCTCGATACTCCACGACTGCTTCCGGCTTCCCTTCTGCGTGGCCGAAGGCGTGGTATTTCCAATCTCTGGGCGAAACGCTGGATTTGCCCGATCACGATACTTCCCCGCGTACTCGCGATACTTTCTCGCGTACTCGCGATAGTTCGAAACCGGCTCGGGTTTCGACGATCTCGGAAAGGAAGCGATATGGAATTTGATACCGGACGCGGAGCCACACGATAATCGCTAGAGCCTTCGCACGACAGTCGTCCATCGATTTTCGTCGCGCGATCGTGAGGACTTCCGTATCCCCACTCTCGCGTGCTAATATCAATTTTCTCCTAATGGGGCGCGCCGGTTGCAAGTTTTCGGGAATGCAGGAGCGCGCTCTCGACGGGTCCCTGGGCCCCGGACCCCCGCGATATTTTCTGCGAAATCGCGGAAACGCCAAACGGTCAGTCTCGCTCTGACCTGATGAGACGGCGGCACGCCCTTAGTTGATGCCCATATTCCAACTCTAAGGGGAGGCGGCAGCAGATCTAGGGCGATTCTCTTTGATCGCCGTTGGTCGTCAGGGCTTCTGTCTCGCCGCTCGCCTCCAGGTTGTCCGGCCTGAGTGCGTGGCCTCATCCTGTTCACCAAATTTACCGGCGCCGGATTTTCTCTTATTGTATCGTTGCGTTGGCCGTATTTCGTCGAGTGTTCCTCCTGTCATTTCCCCTGGAACTTGCCCCGCTCGGCACGCGGAAAATTCGTTAGCAATCGATATCGGATCGATACTACGCTTCCTCGGGGAACACCCACGCTTTCCGGTGGTCGAAGTCGGCGCCAAAAGGGCAGCCCGGTCCCTTCGACACTCAGGGGTAGGCGGACCAGTGACGTCGCAAAATTTGCAACGTCACAAAATTAAAAACATTTTGTAAGAAGTGGAGACTGTTGCTGCATTCCTATAAATTACCTTCGTATACGATGGATCCGCATTAGTGCAAAAATCGCCAAGCGTACGTTCAATAGTAGTGTGGTAAACAAGAAGAAGACATTGCATCTCTATTAATCTTTTGTGCTGCTGCTGCTGCTGCTGATTATCAACGGTAAGTGTAGTAAACTTTTTAAAACTATTTTTTACCAAATTTTAACCATTATTATCAACAATATACTTGTACAGATGAATCATATCACACACATCATTGACATGGATGGATTTATCGTGGACAAAAAATTTCTCTGCAAAGAACTAGCCATCATCAACGTTTCCGACGGATCATTCAAATTCGCCGAATTTCGTTTAGACATACGATATGACAGTTTATCCAGCGCCGATAAACGGACGGCACGATTTGTTTGCAACTCGATACATGGAATCCCATTTAAGGATTTCGGTCACGAGACGTACCGGCAAAAAGATATTTCACAAATCATTGAAAATTATGTTTACGATTGGCCACAACCGATGGTAGTAGCATATAAAGGAGGCCATTACGAAAAACAATTTCTTGAACATTTAAACATAATGTCCGTAAATTTGGAAAATTTTGGATGTCCAAAATATGATATTCTAATTCGCGATCCAATGTGGCAAAATAATTATGACAAAGACAGTACATGCCGTCTTCATTGCTGGAAAAACACCAATAAAAATTATCATTGTTGTCTCAAAGAGGTGCAAACATTTCGAAAATGGTTGTTAACCAATATTCCCTAATAAAAACAGGTATTGTATTGCATAAAAAGCATCGTTTCTCGCAATTTGATTCTTACGTATACCGTTTTTTCTTTTCTTTCCAGCAATATGGAAGATATTACATGTAAAGAATCCATTGATTCTTTGTCACCCAACTACCGCCTGGAACAGAACAGATTAAAAAGTTTTGAAAACTGGTAGTTTTCACACATTGTCAGACCCGTGGATCTCGCAGCCGCTGGATTTTACTGTTTGGACGGCGATAAAACGGACTATGTCAAATGCTTCGAATGTGACGTGGAAATACATAAGTGGCGGCAAGGCGATGATCCCATGACGGAACATCTCATATGGTCGAAATTCTGCAGGCATGTTCGCGGATTAAACTGCGGCAACGTTCCGATAGGAGTCGATCCCGCCACGGTTATACCACCACCTCGCGGCATAGATGTGTGTGGAAATCATTAGTATTATACTAACGACTAACAACCCCTCCCCCTACTCGTCAAAGATTAAACAAAATTATAAAACTATTTCTAACAAAACGATGATTGCAGTTTTATATCCTAGAAAATAAAAAATATTACATATCATGTGGACTTATTTTTCTAACGCGCGCGCATTTTTCTTATTTTCCCCACCACCACCGCCATCACCACCACCATCGTATCCTTTTTAAATACACTGTGTTTGGTCGGAGGTGTATCATTTGCGTGCAGTTCTTACAAACAACTGCTTGTGTGCGATTGAATAGTTTGCACGATCTCAAAAATACACAGTTTTACGATTAAATTAGTTTTTCCGTGACGACGACGACAACGACAACCACGTGGACAACGAGAATCATGAGCGGCAACGACGAAACGGATGATAAGAAACGATCGTCTTACGATCTTTTACGACGAATGATTCAAGAAACAGTAGACGCGAATCTGGCTTCAAAAGATCCCCTTGCCAAGAATGCTGATGGTCGTAATGCCATACCATTCAACAAATTATTAGTCGAAATTTTAAATTCAATAAGAAAATACACTTCTAATTCGTCCGCGTCGGACGACGGTAAAACATTCTTCGATGCAGAGTTTCTACCTATCGAAAATGTAAAACTTCCTACGAAGAATACGGATGCAGCGACGAAAGGATACGTGGACAATCTCCTTGCGAACGATCAGGTGATTAGAAGTAATGGAGAATTTTTTGACAAAACTTTATTTGGATTCCGCGTTAAATGTGTTGAAAAAAACACTTACGAGAGAATTTTACAAAAGTATTGAAGACATTCGTGACATACGCGATATAGTCGAATGCCTTGAGGGAATCGCCGAGGCAAGGACGCTTACGGATAAAAAGTTTGAAGAGAGGTTGACAAACTTTGAAAAACGTTGGACAGACGATCGAAACGAACGGAAAGAACTAGCAGAAAAACTGAAAACGATGGTAGAAAAATTTGGCAAAGATGGAGTAATAGTCAGCGCCGAGAAAATTGTCGAGCTCCAGGATGGTCTGAGTTCTGTACGAGACTTCGTAGCGAGCAGACGTGTTTCGTGTCGTGTCGTGCTATCAGAGTACACAAGCTTTAGACCGCGAGTGTTTACAAGTGTCTATAAAGTGAAATAGTCTCTTCAGAGGTATCAATCTTAAGTTTCGGACTGCAATCGCAGTCTGAAAAATTCTAACAAGTCGGTATCATGGCTTCTGACAACAGGGGTCATAACAATACCGAAAACCAAAGTGCAACGCAAAAATCCGTAATGCAAACCTACGCTAAAGTAACATCACACAGTATACAACCAAATAAGGACCAGGCAATAATAATGGACTCAATCGAAGGCATTACCAATGACGACTATCTAGATGGATTAGAAAACATAATGGATATAAGTAACGTCAAGTTTATGTCAAAAATCTCAGGAGGTAGAGTTTGTGCTTTTCTATCCAGTAGATCATTAGTAAAAAACCTAATAAATAAATCAGTACAAATAAAGGACCATCTTTTAACGATTAGACCTTTAATGGAAAAAAATAAGAGAGTTGTCATCTCAAATGTAAGTCCGATCATACCACACGAACTTTTAGTTGACATGTTAAAAAGCAAAGGCATAAGGTTAGCTTCCCAAATGAATTATGTTAGAGCAGGATTAAACAAACCTGATCGATCACATATTCTTTCATTTCGTCGACAAATATATATCAAAGAAGAAGATGAGCATCTTCTTCGTGACTCGTTGCAAATAACCTACGACAACTCGACATACTGGATATACATGAGCACGGACTCAACGTGCTGCTTCTTATGTAAACAGAACGGGCATGTGGCAAAGGCATGCCCAAAACAATTCCAGGAAAGGCCAACGTCTATTGAACCGACGCACAGTGGGGTATTTGGCCAGTTTAGCGCGCCAAAACTATTACGACGTTATTAATAATGTGAAGATCATAATATTATATATCGTTGAATTCGTCTTAATACCAGCTACAACATTATCAAATCAAAAATACAGTTTAATGTTTAAAAAATCGAAGCGATCTTGTTTTTTTCTTTTAAACAAATTTTTTTAATGTTTTTTGTATTGCAATTTATACGTTTATTAATACTGTTACACTTTTATTTGAAACATTTTTTTGTCAGATTTAGAGAAATTGCTATTACAAACAAATTTTACAAAGTCTAAATATCAAAATCATAGTTTACTGACAACGAAACACAACTATACAATATACAATATTACAACAACTATACAATATTTATAAAATAAATTATAACGAATATTCTAAATTCGAATCTTCGGACTGTATGGATGTGTTAGATGAGTCACTACTGTCGTAATTAATTTCAGCGGAGGGTACAAGCATATCTATAACCTCTGGTGATAATTTATTTCTCGCTTTTTTATGCAATTTTCTATTGCTTGTTATGAAAGGATCAGAACTCAGTAACAATCGATTGAGCACATCGCAATTACACTCCTTCCTTGAAAATTTTCTACTATGGACGTCTCTATAATTTCGGAAAGCCTGGCCGTAGGCTTGAACAGACCCCAAGCGAGAACCTGGAAAAGCCAGGAGCGAGGATTAGGACTGCGTGAACCGGCACTGACCAGACCCGCGCAGGACGGAGGACAATAGGAAAGGAATATAAAATAAGGCACTGATATATACTATAAATCTGACCCTTGTTACTTTACTAGCAAGGGTGCTTGCTCATGCTCACCACAGTATTCAAAGAAAGACTGACACTCGATTGTTTAACCACGATTACATTTTTCCAATAATATAAACTAAATATTTTAGCAATAGTGACATTCATTCTCCTTCATTTACCTCCAAGTATCTATATCCTACAGATCAATTATTTCATCATTATCAGTCATATGGTATACGGTCGATTCATGCCATACTGATATGTATCGCACAAAAAGTTAAATTTCTCCATGTGTGGCACTATGATGCACCTAAACTCTTCAGGATTCTGTAAAGTAATGTCTACTGAATAACCTCAAAAAAAAATTAGAGAGGTGTTTTGCGGAGAAAAAAAGTTATTACATAATACATTTTAATTTTCTGAAAAAAAATTGTACCATTTTCGATTGTTTATTCTATCAAAACCACCGAAGCGTTTAGAACAAAAAGCTATAAAATTACTTTATATACCTTCCTTTACATCCTAGATATATTTTTATCCCGATTCCATACACCAAACTTGTGAAAAGAATCATTTCTTTAACACATGTTTTTCGACCCATCTCTTGGTCACGAGAATATGTCACTTCCAAGTGTCTATATGTTACTAAATAATACTGTTTATAGAAAAATATTATTGTATATTACTCGCATATATATTCAGGTACACGAGAAAAAAGTTTCAGTCATTTTGAACAAACTAAAAATTTTGACTTTTGGCGCGCTAAACTGGCTAAATACCCCACTGTGCGACGCGTACTGTCAATGAAGACAATATTTGCAACACACCGGGTGTTCTCTCAAGTACACAGGACATAAGTAACCAGAAAAAAGGTATTACAAGACCTGTTTCTTCATCCGTGTCATCCGAGGGCCTTTATGAAGACCAGTTTCCCAAGATTAACGAAAATGCAGTCGAACCTTCTGACGAAAGAAGCTCACCCACACTCCCTCCCCTTCCAACGACGAAGACCGACAAATTCAAGAAACCGCTCAACAAAAAAACAAGAACGGCAGGTAGAGACACCTTAGAAAACAGTACCAAGGACTTAGATGAAATTCTTTCGCCAATTATAAACATCTTGGACCTATCTCCTGACCTTTTTGTTCTGAACTACATCCAATTCAAAATGTTTCTGATAAAGTCTCGAGGACATCCAAACTTGCTAGAAATTGCTGAGGAATTTACTAAAGACATAAATGGCTTAATCGATATGATCGACATAGTTCAACCACATATCGAGGATCGAAGCCTGAAATCAAGATGCACAAGGATAAAAAAGAAACTACTATTACAAAGTATGTCTGACTCTGAACAGGACTCTGACCAATCTCGTTCATCTGATAAATTATAAAATTACGTTTTTCACCTGTAATAAGAAGAACATACAATTAAACTCAAATATGACCAACTCTCATCATAATGATTTGAAGATAATGTTTTGGAATCCGAGAAGCATCTTAAGAAGAAAAGAAGAACTTTCCAATATCCTCATCAATTTGGACATCTTCATATGTGTGGAATCTTGGTTGTCAGAAATAACACATTCGGACAGAAATTTTCACTTTGCCGGGTTCAAGACCTTCAGGAAAGATCGTCTGCACTCCAGAGGGGGTGGTATTCTTATCCTGATTCGTAACAATTTAGCTTTCATTGAACTTCAAAATTTAGTGTGTCCTGATCAATCTGTAGAACTAACTGGTATAAGAATTACTAATATAATCCCCGCTACAGACATATTTGTATGTTATAGAGCTCCACATTCAACACTCTCACAATCTCAGTGGGATGAAATATTCACCCAGGTAGATAAAAGTCAATATGCAATATTGATGGGCGACTTTAACGCGCACCATATAAGTTGGAATTGCAAAAATAATGATTCTAATGGCGAAAGACTTCTTAATAGTTATAATAAATCTGATTTATTTCTTCATAATACAAAAACTATTACCTATGTTCAATTTCATAATGATATTAAGTCCAATTTAGATCTTATATTCTCATCAGCAAACATAGCTTATAAGATTAATGTAGAAGTAAATGACGAAACTTGGGGCTCTGATCACTACCCTTTATTTATAACATTATCCATTAAAAAAAGTATTTATCACAAGAAATCCTTTAGATTGAAATCATTAAGGACAAATTGGGACGAAGTATGTATTTACTTAGCAGAAAATTACGATCGATTTTTAGCAACAGAGTATGACTTTGCATCAGCAAGTGAAAAATATACTAACAAAAGCTATAACAACAAACACTCCAAAAAAAAGAATTGTCAATGACAAAGTTCATCGAAATCCGGTACCATGGTGGGATTCGGAATGCGACAAGGTTAAAAGGCTTAGAAAAGCTGCTTTTAAAAAATGGCAATTCACTAAAAGTTGTAATGATTACATAGAATATAAAAAATTTTCGGCTATGGCTAGAAAATCTTTCAAAAAAAAAAAGAAGAAAGACAATTTTCGAGACTTTGCTAAAAGCATCAATTTCCACACCAGCAAAAAATATGTTTAGAACCGCAGTAAAATTCTAAAGAACAAATGGATTAAAGTAACACCTTGTCACACTCCGGAAAATCACCAGTCCGAAACCAAAATTAGGGAAGCTCTAGACAAAATTAGTCCATCATGGGTCTCTGATGATCCAGACAGACTTCCCACTTGTAAGGACAACCAATTTCTCAACTCTGACTTTGACTTTGCCGAATTCAACACTGCTCTCAGAAAAAGAAAAACTCGTTCAGCTCCAGGCACAGTCGGTTTAGATTATGAAATCCTTCAGAAGCTACCAATTAAATACAAATTAATTCTTCTCGACATATATAACGAAATGTTTTCTACAGGCAGCTTCCCAGCACAATGGAAAGAATCATATATTCATTTTATAAGAAAATCCGATGGCAAAAGTGTTAGACCTATATCTTTGACTTCCTGCTTATGCAAGCTTTTCGAATCAATGGTAAAGCATAGATTGGATTGGTGGGTTGAGCGGAATAACATTCTTCCCAAATCTCAAACGGGATTTCGCAAAGGACAATCCACTGCAGACAATTTGACCAACATTACCCTGAGCATTGAAGAATCCGTTAACAATAAAAAGAATCTTTTAGCCACATTTCTAGACGTCAGCAGTGCATTTGATAACGTCAATACAAACATTCTTTTACAAAAATTGGCTATGATTGGCTGTCCATTAAATATTATTAAATTTATTAAATCCATAACTTTTGAAAGGATAATATATACAGACCTCACAGGTGACCAGGCTAGAAAAGTTTTTAAGGGTGTTCCTCAAGGCGGAGTCCTTAGTCCACTTTTATACAATATATACATTTCTAACATCGCTGATAACTTACCCAAGAGCGTCATAGTATCTCAATTTGCAGATGATATAGCAATTTATTGCAACAGATCCACAGTCAGCAATAGTAAAAGACTATTAGAAAAAGCAATTTCGCATATTGACATCAACCTACGTAATTTAGGATTAGAACTCTCTCCTCATAAAACCGTGTTTATACATTTCAACAGACTCAACATCCACCCAGGAAACAGAAATAAAGATCAAGAATACTACAATCAAATCAAGTGAATGTGTACGCTTCTTGGGGATAATCTTCGACTACAAAATGACATTTAAAAATCAAATTGATCAATTACAGAAAAAATGCGCAAGAGCTATTAACATAATAAAATTTCTTCGGGGTACGTGGTGGGGATCAGATCCAGAAACCTTAATAATATTTTACAAAAGTTTTGTTCGTTCAATACTAGATTATGGCTGCTTTGTATATTTTCCCACCCAACAAAACCAAATACGGAAGCTAGAGAAAATTCAATTCGCGGCAATACGACTTGCTCTTGGGTACAGAATTAGCACACCCACCAATATTCTTATATCGGAAACTAAACTTCAATTTTTACAAGAACGTGCTCGATTCCTATGTATGAATTACCTTAACAAAGTCCATTCAAACCAAAACACGGTTGTATATGCAACTGTTTCACGGATCAGGAATATTATGGATAACAAGTACAGCAAACGTAAAAATAGTAACAGGCTAATATATCAATGCATAAAAGACACAAAAAACTCTATCAGTCATATTTTCTGCACCAGCAACCACTATAACGATGTTCAAGAATATTACACTTTTATTAGCAATATTTATGTTGACACGGAATTTGGCTCAACTCTTCGGTATGCTGATAATCCCAACCTATTAATTGAAAATCTAATTAAAGAAGAAAAATCCTTTTCTATTTACACAGACGGTAGTAAATCAAAGGATTCAGTTTCTGTGGGAAGTTCATGTGTTTGTAATGACTTAAATATTACCGTTGTAAGAAGTATAAATAAAAACGCATCAATTTTCACTGCGGAATCTATAGCCTTGAACGACGCAGTGAAAATAGCTTTGAATCATCCCAATCAGAATTTTCTCATTTTTACGGATTCTCTTAGTGCACTACTCTCGTTGAAACAAACTAATATAAGCACAAAAACGAATCCCTATATCTTTGAAGTAAGAAAAAACGTTTTCAACTTCGCATCCGAAACCACAAACGATAGTAAAATTAAATTCTACTGGGTACCATCTCATATTGGGATTCTGGGTAACGAGAGTGCAGACACATTAGTTAAAACAGCAACCAACACGACAGCCTCATTCTCCGTCAAAATTCCCTTCTCAGATCTAAGAGAATCGGTTAAATCAGCGGCAACACAAAACACATTTGACATCACAGAGAAAGAAGGTTTATCTAAAGGTGTAAACTACTTCACATACTTCCACAACCGAAAATCTAAACCGTGGTACAGTCACACAAATCTCCATCGTGAGATTGTCACAACGATAAACAGATGCAGATCAGGACACACACTCTCTCTCTCTCTCTCTCTCTCTCTCTCTCTCTCTCTCTACAATCTTGCCAGCTCTCTTGCTCGAATTGGCATAGTAAACGATCCACAATGTCAGTGCGGTTATGAGAATCAGGATATCGACCACGTGCTATGGCAGTGTCCCACGTTTGATGAACTGAGGTTGGTTATGAGACAACTACGGAAACTGCATCTTTTTCTTCCGCTCTCATGCAATGTTCTCCTATCCAGACCTACGGTTGAAATATGTAAAATAACCTACTCGTTTTTGAATGCCTGTGAGCTAAATATCTGAGAAAATTGTACAGTTTATAATAATGTATAATGTATAGGAAAATAATGTATGGCAAAATAATCTCTACTTTGAGATTCTAATTGCATTATGTTGGATTATTAGCAATAATATTGCAACTGCCAAAAGAGCAAAAATGAATTTCGTTGCCCATGAGAAACACTGTAACTTTCTCTATCTTAGAATAACAGACCAGATGTCATCGAACCCATAGGCCTGGTATTTGTCGTACCCGAGGGCCAGGGCAATAAACGATACAGGCCTGGGTTTTTCCTTTATTTCAAGTGGACGAAAGATTTCTCTTTCGTCCCTGCTTTATTCTTTTCCTCACTTCGAGTCCGTTAGCCGAACTGGTTACATCGTCCTTCCGCGCTGTTTAATAAAAACAGTTATAGCAAATTTTCCAGTGTATTCATTTATTGAAATACCAAATCCTAACACATTAAATAAAAAAAAAAAATCCAGGATGGTCTGATCGACGTGTTGCGGCGCGAACTGAACGTGGATCGTGAAAAATTAAACGCTAACTTGACGTTTGACTTACTACCTTAGAACACGAGGTTGGCAGCAACAGCAACTGGGAGAAAAAAATTCAAAATTACAAGGACACGTTGCTCGACGAGATAAAAACTTTGCTGAAAGTACTGTCTGACACGGACCAGTCGAATCAAGGAAAGATAACGACTCTTGAAAAAACCGTGGAGGACATGAAGCAAAAAGTAATGGCCAATGAAGAATTGTATGGGGAATTTCAAAAGTACCAAGATCTCATACAGAAGAGATTGACCGAATTGTCGGGAAACGACAATCTAACGGATAAGCTTGAAAATTTGACGTTTAGTTTGCTTGAGAAATTTAAGGAAATATATGGGCAACTGCGACGTCTGGAAGAACAACAACAAGCAAATTTAAACGCAGCTTTTGAGGAAATGGACAAACGAATGAATCAACGCTTCAAGAACTGGACAACGTCCGCAGCCGCCGCAACGTCCTCGTCCGCGTCAACCGATGAAAAATTCCCCCCTCCACCACCCCCTCCCACGCCTACAGCATAATTTTTATAATTTTGTACACGCATTATACAAGAACAAGATGTACAGTTTATTGCAAATAGTTTTACAATGTAGTTGTTACAAAAATATAATAGTATAGGAATATGATACATTGCAATCTGAAAAAAATTTTTCAAGTTAGAATAGTTTCATGTACACTTTATATTCGAATAAATTTATTTTTTACCGAAAAAAACTTACCACTCTTCCGTATCGCCACACTCCTCATCCCACTGCTCTCTCGCTATACTTCTTATAGCTCTTCGCCAAAAACGAACAAAATCATTCTGCCCATACCCGTCTGTGGAAATAATTTTTTTAATATATACGCGATAGAGAGAGAGAAAAAACAATGTACTTTAGAATAATACACTCACCAGCGAGCGGCATGAGAATGCATCCAAAAAAACAGCACTATTATAGTTGCTACAACGATGATGAAAGATGTCACCGTCTAAACCGTATACGACACCAGACGCAGTAATACACAACAAAGTTGTAACGATGTGGTCGCTTAAACAATGTCATGGTCGCGCTTAAGAAGATACGGTAATTGGTTAATTATCCATGACAAAATGCTGCATTTCGCTAGTACATGCAAAACTAGATTCCACAATCATGGACGCTTAAACCAAAAATAGAACGTCAATGTCATGCTCGCACTTAAGAAGATACGATAATTGATTAATTTGCATTTCGCGCAAATAATGGACGCTAAAATACAAAGATAAAATCAGATGACCGTGAAAAGTAAATTAAATGCCTTCCCCCTCCCCCTTGTCTACAGCTTAAATTAAATGCCTTCCCCCTCCCCCTTGTCTACAAGCTGCATTTCGCTATATGCTGTTGCCCCCCTCCCCCTTGTCTACAAACTGCATTTCGCTATACGCTGTTGCCCCCTCCCCCTCCCCCAACCCCTTGTCTATAAACTACATTTCGCTATATGCTGTTGCCCCCCTCCCCCCTTGTCTACAAACTGCTGTGGGGCAGAACCCGCCTCTACTATCTACTAAAATGTTGCAACGATAATCAGACACGTGCTCGCTTAAACCAACAAGAAGCGCCAATAATGTGTCACAGTTGTATAACAAATGAGTAATATGATAAGAAAGTGCATTGTTGAGCCCCCTCGTCTATGCGAACTACCTTTCGCACTTTCATAAAAATGGTAGCACAAAGATAAGATACGATAATTGCTCAATTATCCTTGCATAGTAAATGAGCCGTATACTTACAAACAGGCCCCCCCCCCTCTACCGCCTCGTCTACAAACTACGTTACGCACTGTGAGAAAAATGGGGGCACAGAGATAAGATACGGTAATAGAATACTTAGCCTTCGCTATTTGCCTGTTGAACTCCCCCCTCCCCTCTACCCCCTCGTCTACAAACTATGTTTCGCTATATACCTGTTACCCTCCCCTCTTCACCCTTGTCAAAAAGCTACATTTCGCTTTTGCGTGTTGTCATCCCCCTCCCTTCTTCCCCCCGCCAACAAGCTACGTTTCGCTGTATGCCTGTTGCCCTCCCCCCTCCCGCCCCTCGCCTACAAGCTGCGTTTCACAAGAGCGGGATCGTGGGCCAGAACCACTCTAGTATACCTACTCCTCGATTTCCCAAAATCGTCGAAGTTCAGTGTCTAAATTCTCCGAAACGTTACAGTGGAAGTTCGCGAGGGCAGCAGGAACACTGGATGTTGAGGATGGAACGGGACCGGAGAGGATCCAGCCTAAAGTTGTATTTTGAACTGTAGGCTCGTTCACTTTCCCTTTTCGTAACCCATCCAACTGAAGTAACCCGTAGTGATCGGCACCAATAATTAGTTCTATTGGGTCGGAACTGAAGGGGTTTTCGTCCGCCAATGCTAGATCGCGAATGTGCGAGAGCCGATAGTCGGTATTCACGCGAGGAGGAAGCTAATTGGACAAGGATCTTAAAACGTAGGCGGTGAGGGAGTAGACCGCATCGGTCTTGCAGGATGCGACAGTAAATGTTGTCGTCGAGTGACACGCAATTGCATTGTTTCCGATTCCGGTGATACTCACTGCGACGCGAGAACGTGGAAGTCGTAACCGTTGAGACAAGTTTTCGGAGATTATTGAAACATCCGAACCTTGATCCAGCAGGGCGCGAATTTTTTCGGAACGGCCCGAGGAGGATCGCATTTCGACCCATGCCGTCGCGAGCAATACTTGTTGCGACACGGTAATTCGAGGAACGAAGCACAACGAGACGAGATCTGTTACGTTGTTCTCGATCGCGTTCGAGAAGGACGCGGTATTGTTTGTTGACGCGGTACTGCTCGATGACGCATGACCATGCGATGACGTAGACGCGTCGTCGAAGTGTAACAAGGAATGATGTCGCTTGTTACAAACGGTACAGCTATAGGAACTGGTACATTTTCTTGTAGGATGATATGGACTTAAACAATTAACACATCGGTTACTTTCTTTCACAAAATCGAACCTTTGTGCAGCGGATTTGCCTTTGAAGGAAGAGCATTGACCGAGAGTATGATTGGCTTTGCATAATGGACACGCGCTCTTTGTAACCGCGGCGCCATGTAACAACGTGGCACGAACACGATTCGATTTTGCTCCAGACACTCAATGATGGCTCCCGAAAATTGCGGAAGATTGAAGGTGGGCAGGCGATTCCCATCGGCACTTGATTGTCACTCCGTTGTTTCGGAGGCAGTTTCTGCTACGGGATGCGCTGGCTCCTCCTGGTCCAATGTAGATAGCGCGTCCGCCATAAAGTCTGATGCACTCGTGCAACTCCAAAAAACGATCCTGGGTGAAGTAATCCAGGCTGGACTGCTCAACCTCCGTGGCCACAGCGGCGAGTTCCTTATGCAGAAGTTTGCATTCGGCAAAGGAGTCGTTTAATCGTGCCATGCGATTGCGAACAGTACAGGCAGTTAAATTGTTTTTGCCGATCTTTTAACGACGATGCAATTTATAAAAAAATATGACAAAATTAAGAACAATAGTTTCAATAACATCTAACTACTTAATTTTGGTGAACGTGGTATCTTGTATATCTCGTATATTTCTCCAAATGGTTGGGCATATTCAATTTTCTTAAACATGTTTGCATAATGTGGAAAATCTGTAAAAAATTCATATTAATAATCACGATGAGGTACACAACCAACATAATAACATAAACATGGTCAACTGAAAACCGACATAAAATCGGCAATTTTATACTTTCGGATTTGTTTAAAAATCGATTTTGCAACCAAAAATTATGAAAAAAATCTCAGTCATGTATGTTGCGACAAGGATTGTCAGGAGGATTGCCGGAACTATCTTGACGAAAATATACAATGGTTTGACGAACACGAAATAACGACACTTATACTTCTGACGCACAACCGAAAAAGAATTTACTTTATTTGAATTGTTGAATTTTCACGGACCACTCCGGAGACAATATTTCGCGATAGTCGCGTGCGTAAAAATAATAACGCCGAATCCGGAGAGTCGCGGAATGTAAAACTGATTGGCGCAGAGAGACGATCGACAGCGATAGGCGCGTGTTGTTTGCACGATGTCTCGCGATATAAGGGGCGAGAAGAGGTCCTTCTCGCGATAACAATAGACTAATTGTAGACAGTTTAGCGGTCGACACGCAATTTTCGTCGCTGCGTTAGGTAGCGCTCCCGCGACGTCGTCTCGCGTCACAATATTTACGAATTACGATTCGCGGGAATTCTTTGAATCCTAAACAATGTATGATATTAGATGAAATATTCATGAATTTTTTGTAATTTTTTGTTGAGCATGGTGCGATTAAAAATTACTTTGGTTTGCAGGCACTTTTGACCATCTTATTCGGCTTTATCTTAAAAATCGATAAAAAAAAATTACTTAAAAAATATAGAACCCCATTTAAAAAAAATTTCTAGTTCACATTTCGCATTGATATCTTTTTTAGTTTAAGAGTTGTAGCAAACTGTGCGTCTCGCCGATCTGGGAATCGATTACGGTTCAGGCGCTCGAAATTTTGTGACGTGACGACGGTACGTCTGAGTGGGGCCGTGACGGCGGAGGGGTTCATCCCCCCTCCTACCGCCACGTGGTATGGCGTTCCATGATTCTGGCATCACGACTGGACGAGCCTGATTGAGCTCGATGAATGCGGTAGTGTTCGTACGTGTCGTACTATCGCGTTCGTCGTTTATTTTCTCACTACAAAGGTGAAAGAAGATAATACAACTACGGTCTGAGTCAGTAGTAACAGAGAGGATGGGAGAGTGCTCACGCCCCAGTTTTCGTGATCCTGTGGAGCCGACGATGCGTTTGCGCATGTGTAGCGCAGCCCGCGCGATTACGCCTGCGCTAGCGAGCGATTCCGCTCGTTAGTCGGTTGCCGGTTCGCTCGCTCTCTCGTCCGCCAGCTGTTGTCGCGAATTGACGTCTCTGTAAAGTCTCGCGATTGCATTGCGCTTATTGCGCCGTCGAGCCATCGTCAAAGTTTTGTGACTCCGGTTGGAGCCTTCGCGTCCAGCGCCGATCGTTATTTAGTAATCGTGGTTTATACAACTGTTGACCGTTGAAATATACACACTGTTTCTGTTGATGGTCTTATTCATTTACCATGCGTGAGGAGTGAGTCTCACGCAGGCGGTAACCTTTTCCGCTCTCGTACACGTGGCTCGGCCATATTGGTGCGACCACGTGGAGGCGGTAATCATCTTCTCGTTCTCGTTTGAGAACAAGTGGCCTCTGGCCTCATTCAACCCCACATTGGTGACCTCGATCACATTTCGGAGGATCGGCGTGCAGCGGGACGGAGCTAAAAGGGACAATATCATCGGCACGGCGTGGTACGTCGCGTTCCGGACAGCGGCGGAGGGTCGAGCAGGAGATCGTCGTCATCGGCGCCTAGCTTTTCCGGCCTTGCAGGTGTGCGGCCGCCGTCGGGACGCCGTTGGAATCGCCGCGGGGCGTTCCGCCTCGCAGTTCGACGAGCCGAGCAAGCAAGTGTTGTGTTGTGCAGTTTACGGCTTAGCCATGCCGGTATGTGCGCGTTACAGTGTGTCTAGAGACAATAAGTTACGTGCCTTTTGGCACACAATAATAGACTGAGCGTGCGTGCGTTCCCTTGTTGCGGTGCGAATTAGCGCGATTTTCTGTCATTTTGCCGGCGCGTTTCACGTGTAATTCCGTTTTCCTTTTTGAACTACGCCGGTATTGTGCCCTTGGCGTGCGATTGGGTACGTGGCTTTTTTTTCTTGTGTATCGCGGCGTGTAATACGCGTTTAGTTCTAGGACGTTCTGTCCTTCGCGTACCCTTCTTTTTTTCTTGAGGTGATCGTGCTTGTTGGCGCGTAGAATAACACGCGCTATTTGGGGGTCGCGTCCTCGTGCCGTGTCGTGCGCGTTATTTGGACCGTTAGGTTATTGCGACCTTGCGTGTTAGATTTGCGCGTGCGTGACTCGTTCGTTAGGCTGTGCTGCCGGGGACCATACCGGGTGGTCGTATTTTTACGTGCTAAGCGTGTAACGCATTTTTATTAAGATGAGCCACGGTAGTAGTGCGTCGCTTCCCGGGGGAAGCGGGTCGCAAGACCCGCTTGGGGAGGTTGAGAGTTATCGCGTCCCTAAATTACCACCATTTTACAAAAGTGACCCTGGCCTTTGGTTCGGTCAAGTAGAGGGGTCCATGCGTGCGGCGCGAATCACTTCGGAGGCCACGATGGCCGATACTGTAATGTCAATGATCGATTTCGAAGTGGCCACATGTGTAAAGAATTTGATTCTGATGGTTCCACGGCCTCCTGACATTTATGAGCGAATTAAAGAGCGCATTATTTCTACGTATGGGCCTACTCCCGAGGCCAACCTTCGTAAGCTGTTGGGAGGGGAGGTTTTATCTGACGACAAGCCTTCCCTAATTCTGAACCGACTGCGTAATTTGAATGACGGATCCTGCGATGATGCTGTCATCCGGTCGTTATTTCTCGAGCTACTCCCTCAGGGCCACCGGGCCATCCTGGCGTCGACAGGTCATACTGACCTTGATAAGCTTGCGAGCGTTGCGGATAAGATTTCCGAGACAGCGGGTCCTTCGGACCATTTTGTGGCGGCAGCCTCTGTGCAACCTTCCTCCTCCCTTCAGGGGGAGGAGATTAAACGCCTATCGGCGGATTTTTCTCAGCTTTTGGGCGAGGTTCGCGTCCTTCGGGCCGAGGTGAACAAGCTGAAGCGGCAGAGTCCGCGTTCAGCTACCCCGTCCCGTCGGGGGCGTTCTAGATCGAGAGGTATTATCCGCTAATAATAATCCGCCATCTTGTAAATCTTGGTGCGATAGGTATTCCACCTTCGTCCCAAAAAACTAATTGAAGCTTCCGTTGCTGAGACGGGCGCGGAGGCGACCCGTTCCTCATCCCGTCTCCATATAAAAGATCGCGTTTCTGACGTGTCGTATCTAGGTGATACAGGCTCGGACCTGTCATTGGTTCCGGCCTATCCGAGCATCCGTTGTAGACTGACCGGTTTAAAGCTAATAGCCGCGAACGAGTCGACCATCGACACATTCGGCGAATCGTTTCGGTCATTGGACCTCGGGTTGCGGCGTCCCATTAAGTGGAATTTTTGCATTGCCGCGGTGCCACACGCGATTATAGGTGCTGATTTACTTAAACACTACACTCTTCTGGTGGACCTTAGGTCTCACCGTTTGATTGACCCTTTAACTAATGTTTACACGGTTGCCACTCCGCGCGTCGTACATTGGAGCTCGGTATATACCGTGAAGCCGTATTCGTCTTTCGCGATTATTCTCGCGGAATTCCCTGAGGTGTCCGGGGCGTCCAAGCTTCGGCCTTCGAAGTCGGCTGATGTGTTCACATCTTAACTACCGGTCCTCCGGTTTCTGAGAGGCCTCGTCGCCTCAGTCCGGAGAAATTACTAGCCGCGAAAAATGAATTTAACGCGTTAGTTGAGGCCGGCATTTGCCGCCCTTCGTCTAGCCCTTGGGCCAGTCCCATTCATATGAAGCTTAAGAAGGACGGCACATGGCGCATTTGCGGGGATTATCGTGAGTTAAATCGAAAAACCATTCCGGGTAAATATCCCACGCCCCATTTGCATGACTTCTCGTGCAATCTGCACGGGAAGAAGGTCTTTTCGTCACTTGACCTTTATAGAGCGTATAACCAGATTCCCATGGCTCCTGAGAGTGTTGAAAAGACAGCTGTGACTACGTCGTTTGGCCTTTTTGAATTTCTGTTCATGATCTTCGGGTTAAAGAATGCCAGCCAGTCTTTTCAACGTTTTCTTAATAGGATACTTGGAGATCTGGATTTTGTTTTCGCTTATATTGATGACGTTTTAATTGCGTCAAGCTCTGATGAAGAGCACGCAGACCACCTTCGGACGGTCCTTAAGCGTCTCCAGGAGCATCATTTGCGCGTCAACCCGAGTAAATGCGTATTCGGTGTATCAGAAATTGAATTCCTCGGGTACGCAATTAATTCGTCGGGCATTCGGCCCTTGACTTCGAAGGTCGAAGCTATTTTGAACTTCCCTGAACCCAAACGGGTTATGGACCTTCGGCGGTTCTTCGGTATGGTTAACTTTTACCGTAGGAATATTCCTCGGGCGGCGCATTTGCAGGCGCCGTTAAATGAGTTTCTTCTCGATTCGCGGAAAAATGGTCCGCGGAAGATCCCGTGGACCGCGAGCGCGAGAGTGGCATTCGCAAGAACCAAGGAGGCCCTTGCCAAGGCAACCTTGTTAGTGCATCCGCGGATCGGTGCCGAGCTTAGGGTGACGACGGACGCGTCCGATTTCGCGATAGGCGCGGTTCTTGAACACAGGGGCCTTGATTCGAAATGGGAACCCCTGGCGTTTTTCTCACGTAAATTCTCACCGGCTCAGGCCAAATACAGCGCGTATGATAGGGAATTGACGGCCATTTTTGAGGCCATTAGGCATTTCCGTCATTTTGTGGAGGGTCGTGACTTTTCGATTGTCACAGACCACAAACCCCCAGTTTACGCGTTTGTTCAACGTCCGGAGAAAGCTTCTCCCCGGCAGGTTCGGCAATTGTCGTATATTGCGCAATTTACTACGTCGATCCTGCATGTTCCGGGGCTCGGACAATACCGTGGCCGATGCACTGTCTCGCATTGACGCCCTCCGTTTTCCTCTCGAGATTGATCTCGATGAGATTGCTAGGCAGCAAGCTGCCGATGAGCAGTTAGAGCTCATTCGGAACTCACCGGAGTTCCCTCTTAAATTAAAAAAGCTTCTTTGGCGCCCAGAGAACATTGCCATTTATTGCGAAATCTCTGGGTTGGCGATTCGCCCGTATATCCCCGGTTCTCTTCGAAGAACCGTTTTCGACTTGTTTCATAGTCCCGCCCATCCTGGGGCGAAGGTCTCTGACCGTTTAATTCGGCAGCGATATGTCTGGCCGAATATGACAAAGGACATTGCACAGTGGTGCAAGTCTTGCACCAAGTGCCAACAGTCCAAGATTGCTCGCCATTCTAGGCACCTTCCTGAGCATTTTGTTGCTCCGGACGGGCGGTTTGATCATGTTCATTTGGACATTATCGGGCCTTTACTGCCCTCCGAAGGCTTCGCGTATTGTCTCACCCTGATTGATAGATTTTCTAGATGGGTTGAAGCGGTTCCCCTCAGGGATACGACCGCTATGTCTGTTGCGAGAGCATTCTATGATACCTGGGTCACGCGTTACGGCGCCCCCAAGGTGTTAACCACCGACCTGGGTGCCCAGTTCGAATCAAGGTTATTCGCTTCCCTCTTATCATTGATCGGGTGCGACCGTACTCGGACGACCCCGTATCATCCCTCGTCGAACGGGATGATTGCACGGTGGCACCGCGTGCTGAAAGCAGCTATTATGTGTCATACCAGTAGTGACTGATCGCGCGTTTTGCCTACTGTATTACTTGGGTTGCTAGTGCATGTGCGCGCGGATGTCGATGCGTCTCCGGCCGAATTCATGTTCGGCACGACTTTGCGCTTGCCCGGGGAATTCTTTCTCGCGGAAGATTCCGCACCAGATCTGAACGTGTTTCTGGAAGAATTTAAAAAATATATGCGTGAGGTTCGCCCCATTCCTGTCGTGCATAATTGTCGTTCGCGTGTGTTTGTTTATAAGGAACTGCAGTCCTGTACACACGTGTTTATGCGGCGTATGGCCAAAAAGGCTTTGGAGCGACCTTACTCCGGACCGCATAAAATTGTTAAGCGTGTCTCGGAGCACGTCTACTTATTAAATGTTGACGGTGTAGAGCGATCTGTTTCAACGGATTTGTTGAAACCCGCGTTTTTCGTTCCGGATTCTCCGGAAGGGGAATCGTTCGGTTCTTCCAGTCGTCACGAACGGGTTAACCAGCGTCCGCCGGTAGTGCGAACGTATTCGCGTAAGACAGCGACCGTTGTATCGGTCGTGCGAGCCCAGGGTGTGTAAATATTGCGTGTGAATTTATTAGCATAGTTTATAGTTATCTTATAGTTTCGCGTTTAAATTTCGTCGACTACGCTTTCGGCGCGCGTGCTTCTGCGATGGCCCAGCGGGGCACGTACCGCGGTTTTCTTTTGAAACATGCAAGTTTATTGAAGCGCTTCGACCGGCTGCGTTTCGCGCAGCGGTACGGTGTTGTCCTCGTGTACATGCTTCGCAGTTATAATACGTGTTCCCCCGCGGGATATTGTCCGTTGGACAGTTTTTTTTTGTTAAACGCATCTCCTCCCATATTGTACAATTTTGTTTTCCTTTTTGTTTGTTTCGTGCACCCATTGCATGGGGTAATGCACTAGGGGGGGAGTATGTGGGGCCGACGATGCGTTTGCGCATGTGTAGCGCAGGCCGCGCGATTGCGCCTGCGCTAGCGAGCGATTCCGCCGACTTGTCGGTTGCCGGTTCGCTCGCTCTCTCGTCCGCCAGCTGTTGTCGCGAATTGACGTCTCTGTAAAGTCTCGCGATTGCATTGCGCTTATTGCGCCGTCGAGCTATCGTCAAAGTTTTGTGACTCTGGTTGGAGCACTCGCGTCCAGCGCCGATCGTTATTTAGTAATCGTGGTTTATACAACTGTTGACCGTTGAAATATACACACTGTTTCTGTTAATGGTCTTATTCATTTACCATGCGTGAGGAGTGGGTCTCACGCAGGAGGTAACCTTTTCCGTTCTCGTACACGTGGCTCGGCCATATTGGTGCGACCACGTGGAGGCGGTAATCATCTTTTCGTTCTCGTTTGAGAACAAGTGGCCTCTGGCCTCATTCAACCCCACAATCCCGATATAGTGCTGACATCTGCTCAGCCTTAGCATGGCACAGAACCTGGGCCGTCTTTTCTGGATAAGAATCCCGGCTTTGAATTCATTCTGTGCGCAATCTATCATGAGTCCAATTTTACATGTGCGTAACTCAGCGTGTGCGTCTTAACCATGTGGGCAATCCTTGCGTGAGCGAAAACCCACTGTGTCCAATGTTACTGTGTCCAAATGAACCGTGTGCCATGCCGTCGTGCGCAATCGTCTGTGCGCAAAAGAGCCATCCCCGGAAAAATGGCTGCCGAGTTGAATTTGCAAACGACTTTACGACCAATCGTTGAGCCATTGAAACAGCTAGTACGAAATACTACTACAAAATCAAGCAATGATACATTTTCCAAGGAAACAACAACACCCGCGGAAAAACATGGATGAGAATTAAATAAGAAGAAGGGGGGGGGGGGAGAAAAAGAGAACAAGTTATGAAGCCGAATTTACACCGCTACGCCCGAATCGCCCGCAACGAGTACGGCATCTTTGGAATCGTCGATGCGTAATATTTTTGAGAATCCGGAAACTCATCGAGAAGAAAGCGAACATCTGTCCGAGAATCTCGGACCTTTGGCGCGCGAATACTTGCATAAATTTTTTACCGGCCCGACGAAAAATTCCGACAACGTGTACGGAGTGTACTTCCGAGATGACAAGCTGACGCTCGGAAATACTACGTTTGACATGAACAGCAACGACGGTATCATCGTTAACGGGGTAAAGTATCGAGGAACTTGCGGTCTTTGCGAATTGATATTCAGTAGTATACCCAACGAGAGGCTGTACACCGAGGACGATAAGAAAGCTTACAAAACAATTCTTATTGTCACGCATGCGCACCGGCGGGGGAATCAGATAATGGGGAACAGAGGTTACAAGTATAAAAAGATTATAGGACCGATGTTTTCTTCGCAAAGCGGGAGGGGGATTCGTCCCCCAACTCGTATGCGCGCGACCAACAATCCGATCGATTACGTGCATTGGGACGATCCGAACGAGCTCGTCGATCGTCTGAAATTGTTAATGTCCTCGACAAATGCCGGTCATTCCGGTCACAACAACGAAGTAATGTCGATAATCGAAGAACTTCGTGAAGCTGGAATAATTATAAATTAAGGCGTAGGTACGGTCGTCGAATCAGTGACGAGTGGTGAGTGGCATATCGTTGCATGGTTACGGCTCGATAAAGATACGATTATTGAACAAGAAAAATTTCCAAGCGGACTCTAACGGGGGATCGAAGAGCGTGGTAGGTAAAACGACGAATTACTTGGTTTAACTAGGATAATCGACGAAGAAGAATAACTCCGGGTGCGGAGAGAAGAAATGTCTATCAACAAATTTGGCATGACGCGAGCGGGCGACAAACGTTCATTCGATTTTCTATTCGACGTTTAAAAGTTTTGTGCGCGACAACGCTATATGTTTGACCAACGACGGCGACGGCGGCGGCGATGACCACGTCGGCGAGGGTGGTGTTAAATTGTACGATGCGAAAGGTACGCGGATCGGACGCGTTGCGGAACCCCTGGCAAACGATCATGCAACCACCAAATTGTACGTCGACGTCGTTTCGAAACGAGACAACGAAGAAATCGCCTCGTCGCTTCAGAAATATGTGATGAATCATACGTTGTACGAGGATGAGCATACAGGAGGGTTTGAGGCTAGAATGAAATGCATTCATCACGATTCGATAGCGACTCGGTACACGGAATCCCATTCAAGGATTTCGACTACGAGGCGTATAGACAAAAAGATATACCAAAAATCATTGAAAAGTTTGTTTGCGACTGGACAGAACCAGTGATAGCGTATAAAGGGGGTTACTACGAGAAACATTTTCTTGAACATTTAAATATAGCGTCCGTAAATTTGGAAACTTTCGGATGTCCAAAATATGACACTTTAATTTGCGACCCCATGTACCAAAGTTACTACGACAACAACGACGACTCCTACCACGACACATCCTGCCGTCTTCATTGCTAGAGAAACGCCAAGTCGAATAAAAAATATCACTGTTGTCTAAACGAGGTGCGGGCATTTCGTACATGGTTGATCAATGTCCGCTAAAAATAAAAAAATAAAAAAAAGGTATTGTATTGCATAAAAAGCATCGTTTCTCGCAATTTGGTTCTTACGTACACCGTTCTTTTTTTCTTTCCAGAAACATGATTTGCGAGGACATTGCATGTAAAGAAACCATTGATTCTTTGCCTCCCGACTACCACCTCGAAACGGACAGACTAAAAAGTTTTGAAAACTGGCAGTTTTCCCACATCGTCAGACCCGTGGATCTCGCAGCCGCTGGATTTTACCGTTTGGACGATAAAGCGGACTGCGTTAAATGCTTCGAATGTGGTGTGGGAATACATGAGTGGCGACAAGGTGATGATCCCATGAAAGAGCATCGCATCTGGTCGAAATTCTGTCGGCATGTTCGCGGATTAAGTTGCGGCAACGTTCCGATAGGAGTCGATCCCGCCACGGTTACGTGGGGTTGATGACCGCGGAAGGTGGGCAATATGCCCTGTGCCAGACCGGCAGTCTCGGCCCTCCACCATAGACAAGGTGGAGTGTAGATGGAGGAACTCGCAACCGCGAGTTCACGAGGTCACCAGTGGCCAGAGGCCACACGTTCTCGAACGAGAACGTCGGGATAATCCGCCTTCACGTGGACGCGCCAAGATGGCCCTGCCACGTGTTCGCGAAGGATAAAGAAAGCTACATGCGTGAGGCCCACACCTCACGCATAGTAAGCAAACAAGACTATTAACTGCAACAGTGTATATTTAATAATCAACGAGAGTATACTTAATATTTAATAATCGTTAACAGTCGGCGCTGAACGCGGGTGCTCAAGCATGAGACACACACTTCGCAACTACTGGCTCGACGGCGCAGAATGCGCAGTATATTCGCGGAGACTATAGCTAAACGTCTTATCGCGACAACAGCCGGGAAACGAGAGAGCGAGCAATTCGCCGACGAACGATAATTCGGCGGAATCGCTCGGCAGCGCAGGCGCACTAGCGCAAGCTGCGTGGCACATGCGCACACGCGTCGTGGACCCCACAGTTATACCCCCCACCGCCACCCCGCGGCGTAGACGTGTGCGGAAATTCTTAGCGTATAGACCCTACGCGCCCCGTGATCGTCAAAGGTTAAACAGAATTATGTACATGTGTTATAAAGTCTGATACGTTAATAAAAAAATTAAACTATTTGTATTAAAAACGATGATTGTAGTTTATATCCTAAGAAATAAAAATGATGTTTCATTCCAAAAATATTACATGATATCGTGTAGTACGATGACTTATTTCTCCAACGCGCGCACACGCGCACCCCGTATGCAATGTGTGTTTCTTATTCCCCCCCCCCCACCACCACCTACACCACAACCACCGCCACCGTACCCCAAGCACATTTTAAATAGATTGTGTTTGGTCGGAAGTGTGTCATTTGCGTGCAGTTTTTTACGAACTGCGCGTGTGTGTGTGATCGCATAGTTTGCGTGATAATAAACAGTTTTGCGACCACATCACTTTTTTTCGTGACGACGACGGCGACGACAACAACGACGACAACGAGGATCATGAACAGCAGCGGCGGCGGCGGTGGCAAAGATGATAAGAAACGATCGTCTAACGATCTTTTGAGACGAATGATTCGAGAAACTATAGACGCGAATCTGGGTGCGATAGATCCCCTTGCCAAGGACGCCGACGGCCGTAATGCGATACCGTTCAACAAATTGTTACTCGAAATTTTAAATTCAATACGAAAATACACTCCTAATTCGTCGTCGTCGTCGGACGACGGTAAGACGTTCTTCGATGCAGAGTTTATGCCTATCGAAAATGTAAAACCTCCTGTCAAGAGTGCCGATGCAGCGACGAAAGGATACGTGGATAATCTCCTCGCGAACGATAAGGTGATTAGAAGTAATGGAGAATTTTTTGACGCGAGACATCAATTTATTCGAAATTTAAAGTCACCGACCAATGCTCACGATTAGACGACAAAAATTTATGTGGATTCCGCGTTGAATGCGTTGAAAAAAACACTTACGAGAGAATTCTACAAAAGTATCGATGACATTCGTGACATACGCGAGATAGTCGAATGCGTTCAAGGAATCGCCGAGGCAAGGACGCTTGCGGATAAAAAGTTTGAAGAGAAGGTGACAGACTTTGAAAAACGCTGGACAGACGATCGAGAAAACCGGAAAGAACTAGAAGAAAAACTGAATACGATGTTAGAAAAACTTGACAAAGATGGAGTACTACTCAGCGCCGAGAAATTTTTTGAGCTCGAGGATAGTCTGATCGACGTGATGCAGCGCGAGCTGAACGTGGATCGTGAAAAATGAAACGCTAACGTGACGTTTGCGAGGACGATTGACCGTAGACTTACTACCTTGGAACACGAGGTTGGCAGCAGCAACTGGGAGAAAAAAATTCAAAATTTCAAGAATACGTTGCTCGAGGAGATAAAAACTTTGTTGAAAGTACTGTCTGACACGGACCAGTCGAATCAAGGAAAGATAACGTTTCTTGAAAAAGCCGTGGAGGACATGAAGCAAAAAGTGACCAACGAGGAATTGTATGGAAAATTTTAAAAGTACCAAGACCTCGTACAGAAGAGATTGATCGAATTGTCGGGAGAAGACAATCTAGCGGAGAAGCTTGAAAATTTGACGTTTAGAATGCTTGAGAGATTTAAGGAAATATATGGGAAACTGCGACGTCTGGAAGAACAACAGCAAGCAAATTTAAACACAGCTTTTGAAGAAATGGAAAAAAACAAAAATTCCCCCCTCCGCCTACCCCTCCGCTACTACCTCCCTCGTCTACAGCATAATTTTTACAATTTTATACGCGTGTTATACAAGGACAGGGAGGACGAGGACGACGGCAATTGGAAACAGGAACTATGTACAGTTTATTGCAAATAGTTTTACAATGTATTATAGTTGTTACAAAAATATACAATAGAACAAAACAATAGGACAATACAATAGTATAGCGATAATATATATATATATATATATATATATATATATATATAACGATACACTGCAATCTGAAAAAAATTGTTCAAGTTAGAGTATTTATGTAAACTTTATATTCGAATAAATTTATTTTTACCGAAAAACTTACCACTCGAATAATCTTCGTATTGCTAGAATGTATGCATAAATGTATGCTTCGAATTGCGTTCATGTATGTTTCTCGCTCTTTTCGCCGTCTCTCTCTCTCTCTCTCTCTCTCTCTCTCTCTCTCTCTCTCTCTATCTTAGAACCACATCCTTTCTTTACGCGTTTGTAAGGAAATTATAACCGAGCGGATGGATAAACGCGAATGTTTAACTGAAATAAACGTGGGCGTAATACCAAGAGTCTTTATTCTAAGTAACTGTACAAGACGACAGTCAGAACAAGAGTGTCCTGCTGTCCCAAAAATCCTAAGCCGTGAGAACGCCTTCGACAGTATGCCTCTTTGTTTATGACACCCCCAACCTAAAGGACTTTCCCTTAGGGGGGGGGGGGGACAACGCGCTGACAAGAGCCACATGGCCTGCCTCGACCATTTGCTTATTTTCGACTTTTCTAACACGTTCATGTATGTTTCTCGCTCTTTTAGTCGTCTATCTTAGAACCACATCCTAGTTGCAACGGTTTTTAGCACCACATCCCTTTATTATAACAATTTCTATCTCGCTCTCGATGGAATTTTCGCGAGACTCTCTCTCTCTCTCGTGGAACCACATCCTTGCTTTACGCGTTCATAATATTATGTATGCGACAATGAATATGAGGCGTAGTTGTGAAATAAAAATTGTCTCGAGCGAGTCGTCATGCGGAAGGTGCCCTCGCTGCAAACTTTTGCCGCGACGAAGTTATTCGAGTTTGGTTGTTGCAAACGGTTGCAATCCTTTTCGAACACCGATAATCCGAACGGCATTATTTCCAGCCACGGTCGACGGCTTACTGGGGCAATAAACTTTTTGCGCCAACTAATGTAAGAAATGGCTCGGTACGACCGTGTCTCGGCGTCGACAATAGCACAGCTGATCGTGCTCGGCGCCGGAACCGGGTGAACGCACTCAGACGTAAACATTATGTTTACGTCTCGCGCCGAAACTGTCGCGTGGGCCACCTTTCCTATATTCCAAAATACCAAATCCGTTACCTATCGTCCTTGTTTCCCGTGCAGCAGCGGCCGTTAGGGCATTGCCCTCGTGCGGTGACTAACGTTCAGCACTGCCAAATCCTTTGTCATTTTCAAAAACCTCACTCCTTATTCCTTCCGCAATCGGTGGCCCCGCTTAGTATAAATACCGCGAGATAGCCGTATCGCGCCCTCGTCTAACGACTCTCGTCTTACGACTACCTTCGATCGCTTGATCACGTCATCACTGTTAGAATACGCCTCGCAAATCGTGCGCTTCACGTTTTGTGCCATTTCTACGTCTTTTATTGCCGCATTGTCATACTGTCATTTCATCTCACCTGTGTATATATCCATTATTTCAAATATAGTCATCTATTTATTAACCAAATTACAGTCCACTATTCTCTTCTACCTTTACCTTTACCGTTCATAATTTCCTACGACTAGAATCTCAAATATTGGTATTCGTAATTATTCGGAGGTGTATCAACGGATTTTTGAACGATATTTTCGCGTTCTTTCGTGCGAGATTTATTGCGTTTTTCGCGAAAGATCTCCGCCCACCGTTGTTCCGTACGTGACGGTTTTCGCGTATAAACCGTTGGACTTGTTGCACGACGTAAGGAACGAGTACATCGATCTTTTACGAGTGTTCGTTTTCTTAAAACCGGAACGGAAATTGGCAACATATTTGAAGAACATCGTACTTCGATATCGTAGAACCGATTACGTTTACGTGGGAACACCGGGAGCATCGGAACACCGTTGCGTACCTCGTATTGCTTTGACTCGTCCTTTCTTGCCGATCAAAAAACGTCAATTATCGAGCGACGACTACGACGACTAAAAATGTCAGTTTTAACGTTGCAAAATTTGGCTTGGAGTCGCGTTATAAATTTGTATTTTGTTCAGATTTGAACTGCGCGCCGGTCAGCGGATCGGTCGCCGCGAGAGCGATAACGCGGATTGTATGTGTTTCGTAAAACGGTCTTGATCGACCAGGAAACTTGAGAGAGAGAATGGAATTGCGTGAACGGAGAGAATGGATTTGTGTGAACGGAGAGAATGGATGGTTGTATGTAACGAATGAATTTGAAGTGGAATAAGTGAAGATGAATGAATGGGAATAGACTTGGATTCAACAATAAATAACTATATTTCACTGTATAACTATGTAACAAGACGCTATCTACAGAAAATGTACAAAGACTGAATTGAAATAAACGTATATGGAGTCAAATGAGTGCAAGCGAGAACGTTGTTTAAAGCGCGATGCTGATTTAGACAGAGAGAGCGAGCCGTCGTTTCTCTCTCTCTTTTATACGCTCGGTGCCTTCGCGAATGTTCGCTCGCTGTCGTTGCTTCCGGGTGAGCGATCGCGTGCATTCGAGAAGGTTCGCGAGTGTGTTTGGCCAATAGCGTGAGCGGTCGCGTGCTCGCGTAATTTCCGCGCGCTGACGATTCGCTGCCTGTTTGGCGGGCTTGCGAGCCACCTTGGCGGGAACGCGCTGTGTCGCAGAGTTGTCATGGCGGTCGCGCGCGCCAATCTTGAACATACCGCCCGCCTCGACTTGTCGATTTTTTTCTTCGCGTTTGACCGGAGCCCGAAATACAGTGTCGAGAGTGATGCATCGGCAAGCGGATACGTGTCGCGTGTACAGTGACGAACTTTTGGCTTGGTGGACAATGAGGCCGCGAGTTAACTGGAAGAGTGCATCGTCGCGACAACCGATTTTGGGTTATGGCGCGGTGTGAATGAGCGCGTCGGCGTGGCGCATTGATACATCGCGCGGCTTACTACGCAGTTGTACGTTGCGAGAGTGGGGGGCGCGGAGACGGTATTGACGAGTCCATTGATTAGTTCGCGTCGATCGGAAGAACAATCAATTTTGCGACTGGTCTTACAAGCTCGGTGGTCGCGGTTGCCAGTTTCGCGACACGAACTTTTCCGTCGGCTCCACGGTGTGTTCTCGACACGCGTCGGAGAAGCCAGTGTGCGGGAGACGTGGTTTCTCCGACGATGAGGCAGAGACGTCCCGGCACCAGGCCGTCCTTCGGATGACGCCATTTTTCTCGCGTGGTAAGGCCCTGTAATTACTCTCTCTGCCACCGCTTCCAGTCCTGATCCCTCCTTCTCGTTATTAGTTGCCAACGAGAGAGCCGGTTGACCTTGACGTCGAGCATCGATGTTTCGGAGAGAGCCGTCAGCGTCGAACCGGTAAGGAAGTGCCCTGGAGCCAAAACCGTTAGGTCTGCCGTCGGGGTGGTCCGCAGTCAGATTGGACCCGCGTAGTCGATTCCGGTGGGGTGAAAGAGACGGGCTGGGGTGACGCGGTGCTCCGGCAGCTGTCCCATCAGCTGGTTGGCCGGGACCGCCCGCCATGGCAGGCTGGGTACACACTTGCTGAAGACGGAACGCCCCTCCGGACACCGGAATCGTTGCCGAGCAGCCCCCAAGGTTGCCTGGACTCCTCCGTGGACGGTGGTTCTGTGAACACGTGAAATCAGCGACTGGATGAGTTTTGATTCTGGCGGCAGGCTTATTGGATACGCCTCGTCTGGATTGCGCTGCGTCTTGCCCAGTCCGCCTCCGACTCATGTGTGTCCGCTGTTGACTAATGTCACCAATGACTGCTTGGTGCACTTGGACGTGCGAGCACTCGGTTGCCGGTCCTGTCAAACCGGTAAGGATCCAGCCGAACGTAGTGAGTTGGCCGACTGGCTCATCGGGTGACCCTCTTCTCACTCCTTCCCGTATGATTGCAGGGTACATGTCGGCTCCCAGCAGGACCTCGATGGGCTTCGGTTGTTCCGGAGAGGGATCGGCTAGTGGCAACCCCTGCAGGTGACTCCACTTGCGATTCGCCGTGGTATGGCCAAAGGCGTAGCTTGAAAGCTTCGGGAGCACAAGGGCTGTGACCTGGAGCGGGTCACCCTCACTGCTGGCGATGTCGAGGTTGACTCGTCCTCGGACCTTGGCGAGCTGCTGTCCTCCTACACCGAAGACGTCGACCGAGGAGGCTGTTCGTGGGAGCTGGAGTCGCTGAACCAATCCTTCACTGATCATGGTGACCTCGGATCCTTGGTCGATGAGTGCTCGCACCGCCTGACGTCTCCCGAACTTGTCTGCAACGTTAATTACAGCAGTTGCCAGCAACACCTTACCTGCCACGTTTCGACAGTCGAGTGTATGGTGGGCTGTCCTGCTCACTGGGGAGCCTCCCCGGAAGGCGTCATGGATCGATGTGTGATGCCTCTCCCCGCATGACATGCAACCCTTCGTGGATGGACACGCGTCAACGGCGTGATTCCCGAGGCAGTTGGTACAGAGCCGCAGCGTCTTCACTTGCTCCCTGCGCTCCAGTGGTGGAAGAGCCTTGTAATCTGGGCACTGCATAAGGTAATGCCCCTTCTTGCATTTTGCACAGTTGGGCTTCGCGCCCTGTTGCGTGTGGTTTGCTCTGACCGTCCTTGATCCTTCGCTAGGTCGAGGTTGACGTCTGGCCGTGGACACCTCGCCATGCCTGAATTGGCGACTGCTCGGACCATGTGCTGTCTTTGCTGCGGATGGCTCAGGGGACGCCTCCAGTTGTTGCCGCTTGGTGAGGAAGTCCTTCAGCGTCGCAACAGAAGGTGGGTCGCTACTGCCTGTGACCCGCTCCTCCCACTTGTCCCGGGTCACGGGATCGAACAGGTTCACGACTGAATAAATGAACCAGTCCTCTGTCTTGTCGATTGGTCGGCCAAGTCCCTCGAGTGTGTTCACCACAGAGATGATGCCCTTGTGGATATTGGCGACCTCTTCGGCGGAACTCTCGCGCATTTTGGGGAGCGCGGCGAGTTTGTCGAGGCAGGACCTGACGAGAATTCGTTTATTCTCATATTGTTCCTCCAATATGGTCCATGCGCGCTCGTAATTCTCGTTGGTGGTGGCGAGATCTCGGACGAGGTCAGCGGCTTGTCCATGGAGGCTGGTCTTAAGATAGTGAAGCCGATCCACCTTACTGAGCTGCCCGTTTCTTTCTATAATAGATTTGAAGAGGTCCTTGAATGCCGGCCACTCCACATAAGTACCGTGGAATTCCGGCAATGGCATTCTGGGCAGCGGAGCTGAGCTGGGATCTTGTCCACTGTTGGCTGGAGGGACTGAACTGGCTGAGGCTGGATCTGACGCGCCTCCACCAGCTTGTCTCGTCAGCTCGAGCAGCTGGCTCTTCGCGCGCAGGTATGCATCTTCGACATAATCAGCCATACCTGCTTGAACGTACTCACTCTTCTTCACAGCCTCGCCGTGTCTGTACGTCAGAAGATCGTGGTTCTTCTGGAACGTGGCCCAGTAGTCTTCCAGGAGCTGGAGCCTGGCCTGAACGTCGCCCCCTGTCATCCTGGACTTCGCGATCGACTTTTTGAAGTTCTCGATGAGCCTGCTGATTTTTCCTCCAACGTCTGTTTGTTTGTGGAGCAGTTCTTCGGTGGAGAATTCCATGTTGGCGTGAGACTGAGTCGTTGAATGGGATTCTCACTGATTGAACACTGCTTCACCACGTGGCACCGATTATTGTTGAATCCGGCTCGAAGGACCAGAAATGTTTCGTAAAACGGTCTTGATCGACCAGGAAACTTGAGAGAGAGAATGGAATTGCGTGAACGGAGAGAATGGATTTGTGTGAACGGAGAGAATGGATGGATGTATGTAACGAATGAATTTGAAGTGGAATAAGTGAAGATGAATGAATGGGAATAGACTTGGATTCAACAATAAATAACTATATTTCACTGTATAACTATGTAACAAGACGCTATCTACAGAAAATGTACAAAGACTGAATTGAAATAAACGTATATGGAGTCAAATGAGTGCAAGCGAGAACGTTGTTTAAAGCGCGATGCTGATTTAGACAGAGAGAGCGAGCCGTCGTTTCTCTCTCTCTTTTATACGCTCGGTGCCTTCGCGAATGTTCGCTCGCTGTCGTTGCTTCCGGGTGAGCGATCGCGTGCATTCGAGAAGGTTCGCGAGTGTGTTTGGCCAATAGCGTGAGCGGTCGCGTGCTCGCGTAATTTCCGCGCGCTGACGATTCGCTGCCTGTTTGGCGGGCTTGCGAGCCAGCTTGGCGGGAACGCGCTGTGTCGCAGAGTTGTCATGGCGGTCGCGCGCGCCAATCTTGAACAGTATGTGTTCGGGCTCAACCGTCGTTCGAGCCCGACAACAAGTCAGGGGCAACGACCGAGCGACCGGGAGGACCTCCGCGGTCCTAAACACAGCGCGCGCGCCCGCCGAACCGGGCGAATTCGAATCGCGAAGTCGATCGCCGAAGCGACGGTTGCCGCCGAACGCGCGGCAACGCGTGCCCCGCGACACCCCGCCCCGCGCCCCGGAGCGCGTCTATATACACACCTCGCGCACCCGGCGCGAGCGAGTTTCGTAGGAGTTTTGTGAAGCGTACGCACCTTTGCGTACCGCAGTAGACAGGGACGATTCTAGGAACGATTACAACGATTACGCCGAGTAATCGCGTTCCGCCGCAACTTGCACCCTCGTGCACCTGTACCTCGCGCCTCCGCGACCGCTGTGTACGTAGGTCAAATATACGTTGTGTGCGTCAGAACTGTCTTAATTCTTTACGTGATCGTCCCTCCGATCCACCGGCAAATTCACCGTCGAAAACGACGGAACAGTATGTTTACCCGCGTACGCGCCTTGTCACCTCACAAGACAATGCGAGAGCACATACGAAAACAAAACCCCTCTCTCGCCCCCCGGCGAGACGGGCGTCGTCTCGTAGCGCGCTCGTCTCGCTCTCACTCCGTCTATCGCTTCTATAGCAATCACGTGCGACCATCGACTCGTTTTGTTTTTGCCTTGTGCCACGCACGTGAACCGCCATTTAATCTTCGCCGTATTCTAACCCGGTTTCTTGAAACCCACCGCTATTATTCACCAATTACACAACTATTAAAGAAAGTGTATCGTTTTAAGTGCGCGACCGCGTACGGAATAAAGACAAGGACACCACGTGTTCGCTAGTACAACCACATCTCGTTCACACTCCTTTCCACACCTCCTCGAACGCAGTCCCACAGACTGGGATAGATCCAGACCGCGAGAAATACCCAACTCAATCCCGAAACATATTTGAACGATCGTTTTCCCGTCGAGCAGAAAGCGGTGATAGGACGTTTAATGCGAAACAACGTTACGAGTCGCATATCTTTCTTCTATACGAAGAGATTTAGTCAAGTCGCGTCGTCATGGCCCGCAGTCGAGTCACCGTCCACGATGTTGGATATAATAGAAACGGGCGAACGTCGAATCGTGCTGGCTGTATAATCGTGTTTTTAAGAACTGGAAATCTAACGGACGACGCGAAAAAAATTATTTTAAAGTTAAAAAAATTATTTTGCTAACACTCGCAAGATGATTGAGATTTTGAAAAAAAACGTTAATGTGCTTGACGCGCATGTCGATGTTGATCAAAACTATCGACGAGTATCGCGAATGGTCTCGCTCGTATATTGAGGCGTTGCAGTGCTGTACCAAATATTTGTCTCGAATGAAGGATGAATTATCGGTAGGAACGAAATTAAGTTTAATATCGCTTATGTGTCGTATGAAAAGTTTAAACGTTTCGTTGAATCATCGTTTTTCGTCGCGAGTTGGCAGAGGTTTACGCGATACGAGTCGCGGCGGCGGCGGCGCGAGAGCATCGACTCTTCGCTGGGAAGATGTCGAGTCGGCGTTTCAAAGACGTATATTGACCGGCGTTGTTATCAACGCCGAACATATCGATCCTCGTCAATTTTTGCAACACGCGAAGCGAATCATTACTAGACGCGTTACGGAATTTCTGAACGAACATTCATCGTTGAAAGTGAATATTATGTTGGAGGCTGAATTTGTGTTGCGCGACATGGTTTCGGTGAAAAGTTTCGGTACTCGAAATTTCGCGCTGTTTCGAACGAGCGATTTACGTCGGTGGTACCTGAAAGACGTTATGCCAACAATTTTAACATCGATGGAAGAGTTTCAAGAACGAGACAGCGGATGGGCGCTATCGAAGATACTACATCTAATAGTGAATTGCAACAGGTATCAACCGTTGCAAGCCGGTTGCACTGCCGCCGATGTATGCGTGCCACGAACGATACAGCTGAAGAGAGCGGTCGTCAGCGTCAACAGCGGCGACGAAGCCTGTTTTTTTTTTTGGTCGATCGTGGCCGGTCTCTATCCGACCAACAAACATTCGGACCGTTCAACTTCCTATCCGCATTACCGCACGGTGCTTCGAACCGAAGGTTTTCAACTGCCCATGTCGTTCAAAGATATTCGAAAATTCGAACGTGTAAACGACGTTTCCGTGAACGTGTTCGAATGGATGGGCAAGAAGTGCGGGACGCTTCATCTGACCGAGAAGAAACGGAGCAAACACGTCAATTTGCTGCTTCTACGGGGGGATTCGCACCATCGTGTAAGAAATTTGTCGCGATTGGTTTCGTCGCAGCTTAGCAAGCACAAGCGCGCCAAGAAAATTTGCGACCGGTAAGTTGAGCACATTTTTCCATTTTCCAATCAAAAGCGTCGATGTTATATATTTTTTCCACCTCAGATGCTTGCAATATTTTCCATCGCAAGAGAGATTAGACGCCCCGACCGCTTACGCTTCCGACCTCGAATGATATGTGGCTGCGGTTTAGCAACTACGCGTACAAAGAACGTGCGCCGTTCGTCATCTACACCGATTTGGAATGTCTGCTGAAGAAACAGGAAGGACAGAGACTCGGAGCGTGCACGCGGTATCAGCATTACCACGCGTTCAGCATAGGTTATTACGTACATTGTCGATACGATGCTTCTTTGTGCGAGTATCAGGCTTGTTCCAGAGAAGAGGGATGCGACATGGGTTCGCGACAAAGTTGTACGAGTTAAGTCGTAAATTACAGTCGATACTCAATAAAAACACGCCGATGAACGCGTTAACCGAAGCACAAAAATTAGATTTTCTTACGACCTCGCATTGTCACGTGTGCGAAAAACCGTTCAAACAGAGTTTTTCACAATTTGTCTGGTTACGACGCGCATTTTATCATCAACGAATTGGCGAACGCGTTCGAGGGGAAGATAGACGTGTTACCGTTGACGAAAGAGCGGTACATCTCGTTCACGAAACACGTTCACGTCAACGAGGGGATAAAAAGAGATTACAGGAAGTTGATAAAGTTTCGATTTATCAATTCGTTCAAATTCCTGAATTCTAGTCAGGACAAGTTATCGTCGTATTTGGACAAGAGTAAACTGCGTGTCGTACGAGGCGAATTTGCATATCTTTCCTACAGCGATTTCGATCTTTTAACGAGAAAAGGTGTTTTTCCGAACGACTATCTAACATCGTACGATAAACTAAACGACGAGCGATTGCCGCCGCGCGACGCATTTTACAATCGGTTGTGCGCCAGCGAGATATCCGACGCTGATTATCTTCACGCGAATACGGTTTGGTCGCGTTTCGCTATAAAGACGTTGGGACAGTACAGCGATTTGTACTTAAAATTGGACGTACTGTTGTTGCCAGATATTTTTGAAAATTTCCGCGAAGATTGTCGCGAGAGCTATAAACTCGATCCGGCGCATTATTACACGCTCCCCGGTTTCGCGTGGGACGTGATGCTAAAAATGACGAAGATCGAGCTGGAGCTGTTCACCGACGTGGACATGCTCTTGTTCGTGGAGCGCGGAATACGCGGCGGACTGAGCCAATGTAGTCACAGGTATGCACGCGCGAACAACAAGTATTTGTCGACGTACGATTCGAGCGAACCATCCATCTATCTAATGTATTTCGATGTTAATAATTTGTATGGTTGAGCCATGTTGCAACCTCTACCGCACAGCGGTTTTCGCTGGGTGGACGATCCGGCGCGTATAGATAATTTTGCGACGAAGCGACCGTCGTCACGCTCCGTCGCGAAACCGCGAATTCGGCCCGACCGGTGATTGGCGCGGATCGAGCCTTAACCCGCGCCAATCCGCGAGCCTCGAGAGCGACCGAGCGATCCCCGTTAGTGGAGCACTCGGTAGAGTCCGCGCTCGGGGCATAAATACCGCGGCGAAACCAACATTGAGTTGAGTTGGCTAGGAGCTGCTCACGGAGGAACACCTCCGAGCTCTGGTCCTCTCGCAGCAGCGTGCTCGCGCGTTCACGGGTCCCCCCGTGAGTTTGTGCTCACGCCGGTGCTAGTGTAACACCCGAAGTATGCCGGATCACTTGTATTTCAACACGACAGGGCAACAACCCGGAATATGCCGGATCATCTGTATTTCCACATCACCTGCACACGACAGCATTCGCCGACTCGATACTAATGACCCAAAAACTGCATTATGTCGAATCATCTCTATTTCAACTGCGCACAACAGCATTCTCCGAATCGACACTAAAAAATCATTACTCACCAATAAATTTAACTATAAGTATGGGAACATTCCCAAGGCAGTTAATCTTGACTGAACCTCCGTAATTGTAACTTCGTTTTAATAAATCTGTAGTTTTCTTGTACCTTCAAATATTTCGTCCATTTTTACGTTACATTTTGGCGATCCTGCCAGGATAGTGCAAATCGATCTTCAAGTAAACCAACGGCAACTCTACTACGGAAGAGCCACTCCTTGGGACTACGGTCAACTCTGAAGACAACTGCACTATAACGAATCCAGGGAACCAGTCGATTTGGAGCTTTCTACGGAACAGCCCCGTGCTACGGCAATCACTAAGGTAAAAACTCTGGCTTCATTTACTCGTTACCGCGTAAGACGTAGTAGCATCATCAGTTAAGATTCAGACGACGGAAAAGTTACAATAATGACAAGAGACGGAGAACAAGCTTCAACCTCTACAAGTGTAGACCCCAATCTAAGAGCAATCCTAGATGCTATGCAAAAACAAAACGAACGACATGAAAAAGGAATGTCGGAAATCCAAAAGCAACTTGTGGTACTGACAAAACAAGCTGACGAAGAAAATAAAAGACGTATTAGGGAAATAGAGATCCTCGGCAAGAACCTCGCTGATCTACGGATGGGCGTGAGTATTAGAACAGTGGCGACCGACGATTTCGGATCCTTAATAACAGACGAAGATGGTGCAAGTACAGCCATACAACAAGAACGAGCTTGGCAAACTAGACGTAATATCGAAACCACAACTCAAACAGCACCACCGATAGCCACAATTAATAATGATGCGAACGAAGAAGATTCTGAACAAGCGACAGACCGTACTCCAACGCTACGAGCTAAGGATGCTATACGGTATATTCCAACGCTAAACGGAGATGATGATATTGGGGTAGAGGATTTTATCAAAGAGGTAAGTTGCATGCGCAACATGTGTACCGAAAAAGAATTGCTGTTAAAAGCCATCAAAGTAGAAAAAATCATTGGGAAAGCAGCGCAAGGGATACGAAATTTACCAATAGAATCTTTTGGTGAATTATACGAGGCATTACGATCGAACGTGGCAACTCAGGTAACCACAGACGAATACAGTGAGCAACTACGGGAAATCAAGCAAGGAAGAGAAGAAAGTGTACAGAACTTTAATATCAGATTCAGACGCGTATTGAACAAACTTACATATGCCATTACCAACGAGTATCCGCAACCAATAACCAGGCGCATAATGATGGAAACGACAATGAAGAAAGTGAATAGAATCTATCTGAAAGGACTAAGAAGAGACATAGGACGAACGCTTTTGGCAAACGAACCTCAATCATTAGCCGAAACCGAGAAGAAAGCGGCGGAAATCGAACGCTACCTACGAGAAGAGCAAAACGAATGGAAGCGACCAGCGGCATCCCGATCAGAACGAGCGGCGAACACCAACCGCTTCGCTATTCAACAACAACCAAGACGCTACGACGAACGACAACCCACGGTACGAGCAATCGCGCAGTCAGCAGCAGCAAGCAGTCTCAACCGTTTCGAACGAACACCGTTAGGTGAACGCACGATGATGAAATGCTTCAAGTGCAATCGATTGGGACACATAGCCAACCAGTGTCCGAATGGAAATTTTCCGCCAGCCAGCCAACGAAACCTACCACCACGGGTAAACAGAGTGAAGATCGAGAACGATCAAGAATCCGAGTCAACACAACGACAGGAAGACTTCTTACCACCACATTCGATACATCAGGAGGAAGACGGATACACCTCATCGACACAGGAGCAGGAATTAATTTAATTAAAGAATCAAAAGTCAATAGCGTTATAAACAAGACAGAACCGCGAACATTTTTCATGGGACAAGACCGTTACACTACAGACAGATACGTTAAAATTCGAATCTTTGACCAATCACATCAATTCTTTGTTTTACCAGACAACTTTCCTTTAATAGAAGACGGAATCATAGGGCTACCTTGCTTAGAAAAGTATCAATACGAAATCTCTAATGATAAAATCAAGCTTAACGACAACGTGCTATATTTTCAGAAACCAGCCACGGTACAACCAGGAGAAGTCAAAGTTCAGACAATCTATCTCGAAGGCAAACCAACGCGAGTATGCTTCTTCAACTTTGGTGAGACAAACAAAGATATCTCTAACCAAATTTATAACATAAACGAAATAGACCAGATTGCAAAATTTAAAACCATAGTGAGAACAAGTCATATAGAGAAAAATCTCCGCGAACCTATTGAGAAAATTTTGATCCATTACCTAGACGTGTTCAACTTAGAAACCGATACCCTACCCTGTACTAACCTCGCTAAACACACTATAACTCTGAAAGAAAATAAGATTATTAATACCAAATCGTATAGACCTCCGGAATGTCACAAGCAGGAAATCGAAAAGCAAATGAATGACATGCTCAATAAGAAAATCATCGAAGAATCGGATTCTCCGTACAATTCTCCTGTATGGGTAGTACCCAAAAAGGCAGATGCTTCAGGAAAACAGAAGTGGAGGATAGTTATCGATTTTAGAAAATTGAACGAATTAACAGACCAAGACGCTTACCCTTTACCAGACATCGACGACATACTTAGCCAATTAGGAAACGCTAAATTCTTTTCAGCCCTAGACCTATCCTCTGGTTTCCACCAAATTCCTATGGATCCTGACTCAAAGAAATACACAGCCTTTAGTACACCTCAGGGACACTTTCACTATAACAGAATGCCTTTTGGACTTAAGAATGCACCAGCTACTTTTCAACGAATGATGGACACAGCACTTAGAGGACTAGTTAATAAACACTGCTTCGTTTACTTAGACGACATAATAATTTTCGGAGACACGATAGGGAAACACAACGAAAACTTAGCTATGGTACTTCAGAGACTCAGAGAACTTGGACTAAAGATACAGCCAGACAAATGCGAATTTCTAAAACCCGAACTAGAATACCTTGGACACATAGTAACCGCAGAAGGAGTCAAACCAAACCCTAAAAAGATACTAGCTGTAGAAAATTTTAAAGTACCCACAACACCGACAGAAATCAAATCATTTTTAGGATTATCCGGATACTATCGAAAATTCATACGGAACTTTTCAAAGATCGCTAAACCATTGACAGACTTGACCCAAAAAGACGTACCATTCCACTGGACAGACAAACAGCAAAACAGTTTCGAAACCTTAAAACAAAAGCTATGTGAAGCACCCGTATTAACATACCCAGACTTTAACAGACAATTCACTCTAACGACAGACGCCAGTAACGAAGGTATAGGAGCAGTGCTATCACAAGACGGACACCCATGTTGTTATATATCGCGAACACTTAATGCACCTGAACGAAACTACACGACAACAGAAAAAGAATTATTGGCTATCGTATGGGCAGTAAAGAGACTGAGACAATACCTATTAGGACGAAAGTTCATCATACGCACCGACCACCAGGCACTCAAATGGTTAAACAACTGCAAAGATCCTTCTTCAAGGTTAATGAGATGGAGACTGAAATTGGAAGAGTATGAATACGAGATCGAATATACAAAAGGAAAGGATAACACAGCCGCGGACGCGTTGTCAAGAGTACATGCAATCACCACGCAACAAGACGAAGAAGATCCCGAAATTCAAAACCACCTAAAGATTTTTGACGAATGGGAAAAGGATGAAGCAATACCAGCACGTTTAAAGATCGTACCAAATGACCATACGTTCTATCAGCTAACCAAGACGGAATTAGGCAACTACGACAAAACAAACTGGCTGAAGAAGATATACAAAATACTGCAGAAAAATACGAAGATTGGAATCGGAGACAAGGTACTGACCGAAATTGAGAAAAATAGGATCAAGATCATACTAATGTACTTCAATGACCGATATAAAACGATCTACTTCGCATGGGAACCTATACGAGAACTGACGGAAGAAGAAATAGAGACGATATTGAAAGAAAATCACAACGACGCCACCGGACACTTCGGAATACAGAAGACCTACCAGAGAATAAAGGATAAATTCAAAATACCACACCTAATGGAGAAGATAGAAGATTATGTAAAGAGATGCGACGCCTGTCAAAAGGAAAAATTAACAAGAATCAGACCCAAAGAAATGCCAGTAATATCGGACACGCCAATTGAACCGAACGACAAGATAGCTATGGACATTATAGGCCCAATGACAAAAACCAAGAAAGGAAATCAATTTATACTCTCTATACACGATGACCTAACGAAATATCTCATACTAGTACCACTAAAAACACAGCAGACAGAATCGATACTTAACGCATTATTAGACCATTACATATACATATTTTCAGCACCTAAAACAATACTCACCGACCAGGGACAAAACTTTGTTAGCGAACTAATGACGAAATTCGAGGAAGCATTTAAAATCAAACACGTAAAAACCACATCCTTCCATCCCCAATCCAACGGATCCTTAGAAAGAACTCATGCTACGGTAAAAGATTTAATACGAACTAGCTTACACGACAGTGACAAGGAATGGGACGATATTCTGAACTTCATTTGTCTAGGATACAATACTTCTATTCATGAAGCAACTGGCTTTACACCTTTCGAACTCACCTTCGGTAGAAAAGCTAACCTACCCTCGTCCATCGCGAGAACCACAGGTTTCACCTATGATGAAATGTTTTCACTTTGGCAAAAACAATTAAATAGATATTTAACATTGGCTAGGGAAACTCTGTTGAAGAGTAAAAAGAGATATCAAAGGGACCAACAAAGAAAGATTGTCAGGACTCAGGCAATATTTAAAGAAGGAGATTTTGTGTTAATACACAACGACCATAAAAAAGACAAGCTAGATGTTGAATGGTTAGGGCCATATAGGATACAACGAATCAACACACCATACTATGAAATTTTTGTAGATAATCAAGTCAAAAAGATACACGGTAACCGATTAAAACCTTACTTTGCAGGGCGATCACCATCACCTTTACCGGGAACCTCGTATACGGATTAGATTTAGTACCCTTAGAGGATAGTTCCATATTCCACGAGGAAATAAATAAAGCGTACTTGTATAACTCAGAAGTAGATATTTTCATAGGACTAGACATAGATGATGTATTTGTAAGGCTTGATCAAGTTAAGATGCATACTAAGGTTATTCAGGAACGATGTAAAGTGGCTTGCAGACTAAAAAACGAGGTTGATTCACTAAATGAGCGAATAAACAAATTAGATAGCTTAGCACTACACCTAAAATTAATCACGCATAGTAGATATAAAAGAGGGTTATTAAATATTATAGGATCAGTATCCAAGAGCCTATTCGGTACATTAGACAACAACGATTTAGAATTAATAAATGCGAATATTGACAAACTATTTAACGAAGGAAACGAACTAAAAACCATTGTAAGCAATCAAACCACTTTAATTAGAAAAATCATAAGCTCGGACGGAATCAAACGCATAGAGAGTTTGAATTCAGAATTTAAACATTTCGAACGAGCAATCGATCGAGAAGAATGGATCACAGAACTATTTATCAGAACAGAAAGCGCTATATACGACTTACAATTTCAACTTGACGAAACCCTTAACGTAATATTAATGGCTAAACAAGGCATAATTAGTCCACAGATCATAGACCACGAAATTTTCATAAACAATTTTGGCAAAGCTCTGGCACATAAGGCACTTAATTCCGCTATAGAACCTAAGACAGAAAATTTTCAATTTATTCTAGACATAGCCGCACTCAAAGTATTTACACTCAATAACAAAATATTCTTCAAAATCTCTGTACCATTAATGATTAACACAGAATGGGATATAGTCCACATATATCCCATACCGAGTAAACGTAACAATGCATTTTTAGCACCACTCGTAGAACATCCAATTTATTTTACATCAGGGCTTACCTATACAAACGTAGACGCAGAATACTTAGAAAAATATTGTAAAACTAAGGCAGGTATAACTCTTTGCAAGCAAAATCAACCGATACATGATAGAACAGCGAGACACGATTGTGCCTCGGAGCTCATAAATTTTGGAAACAGTATAAACACCTGCAAGTATATAGTATTCAAGATAGAAGAGATCACTTTTATACCTCTAAAAGCAGAAAATCAATACATAGCCATTCCAGAGAAACCATTCGAAATCAATGTAATTTGTGGAAAGACAACAACAACTATTAAACTCAAAAAACCATCGTTGTTGCGATCTGCTGAAACATGTGACTTAATATACGGTGACAACCATATGAACATAGGAGCTACGAAAATTAACATAACGTACGAGATCAGGATTAAAACCATACCATTAGGAAATGACACAGACTTGCATTTGATACTAGACACTTTAGAAAACACACCAAAAATCTTCAGTAACATTAACAGCTACCAGAATACTTTAGACCAAATAACTGACAGGACAAATCAATTGACTTATTCACATAGAATCGAAAGCATTAAACACTGGGGACTCACAACACTACAAATAGCAGGCTATGTTTCCCTTGGACTATTAGGAGTATATGTATTAAATAAGATAGGAATCTTTAATTGTTTACCTAAAATACTTTGTATCCATTCATTATTTCGTAAGACTAAGAACAATACGCAAACCATTAACAATGTAACACCAGCACCTGTACCTCTAGCGCCGCTAAACATTTGTACAGAGGTACCGGTAATAGAGTTTTCTTCCGATACAGGAAATAGGCATATTACATTCGAACCAGGTAAAGCAAGATTCCACAAGTCCATTCTCAAGAGAAAGTAAAATTTTGGAGGACCAAAATCAATCTAAGGAGGGGGGTATGTAACACCCGAAGTATGCCGGATCACTTGTATTTCAACACGACAGGGCAACAACCCGGAATATGCCGGATCATCTGTATTTCCACATCACCTGCACACGACAGCATTCGCCGACTCGATACTAATGACCCAAAAACTGCATTATGTCGAATCATCTCTATTTCAACTGCGCACAACAGCATTCTCCGAATCGACACTAAAAAATCATTACTCACCAATAAATTTAACTATAAGTATGGGAACATTCCCAAGGCAGTTAATCTTGACTGAACCTCCGTAATTGTAACTTCGTTTTAATAAATCTGTAGTTTTCTTGTACCTTCAAATATTTCGTCCATTTTTACGTTACACTAGCTAGGGGATACCTCGGGACCCGCCGAGGAGGAACCGACTCCTGCACCGCGAGGACGACTAGAGAGAGCAGACGGACGCCGACAGTGCCTCCGGGTGCCTCGCCGTCGCGCTCTCCTGCCGCTCGCCGCCCTGACCTACCGTTTCCCGTCCTATCCTGCGGTATCCCGCCGACCGACTGCTACCAAGCGCCGCGCCCGATAAGAAGCCGGTGCCACGCCGCAGCCGTGTGCGGAGCCTGTGACGGGACCACCCGTACGGACGCCGAACACCGGTGACGAGTTGGCTCTACGACGGGTCCCCCCGTGTAGTCGCGAGCTCTCACCGCGTCCGGGGCACGGGCGACGAACCGGTCGTTCCGCGAGGCCAGGACGCCGTCCGGGACCGCTCCCCGCGGTTGCACCAGGAAACACGTCAACCCGCTGAACCGTGGGGTCCCGTACCAATCCCGTTTCCAATCCGACCAAAATACGCGCCGCTCCGAATAAACGCTCTCTCATTCCGCGCCGCGCCGTAGTACGCGTCCCCAGCGCCAGAGGGCACCGCGCCGCTCCGAATTAACGCTCTTTCGTCCGTTCCGGACCTGAGCCGCGTCCCGGCCGCGCCTGCGCCGCAGAACTGCTCTACGCCGCTCCGAATTTTCGTTCTTTCGGCCCGTGCCGTGTCCGCGCCGCGCCATAGACCGCGTCCCGTGCCAGCACGCGCTCCGCGCCGCCCGCGTCCAGTAGTCGTAAGGTTTAGCTTAAGATACATATGTACATAGCGATAGTAAATAAATAGTTTTAACAACCGTTTGTCACGTTTCCACTCAGACGCTCCAGGACGAGGACCCGCTCGCCTGCCGGCCCAGGACCGGCTGACCGTTTCTTTTCTGAATAAACACATATATTTTTTCCACTATCAGGGTTGTTTATTCCTTTCTCAACCCTTCCAGCCCCCTCAAGAACCCTGGTGCACTCTCGAGCATCTAGGAGGGGGCTCCGTTAGTGACGCCCGCGTCACAATTTTAGCATCGAGTCTATTCCAATCGACAGTCCCGTAGGATACATTTTGGAGGTGGATTTGGAGTATCCGCGCGAAATTCACGACGCTCACGCGGATCTTCCGTTTTGTCCGGGTCACGGCGCGACGGCTGGCTCGAGCCAAAGAAAGTTGTTGGCTACGCTTTGCGATAAGGAGCGATACGTTCTGCATTATCGCTATCTGCAGCAGAGTTTGAGACATGGTTTGAAATTGAAAAAAATTCATAGAATTCTAGAGTTTCGACAGTCGCAATGGCTGCGCAGCTGGACTCATCAGTAACTTCGCATAGCCAATCCGTCTCGTTTTTTATTTTGATGCATGCTTTTTATCGGTTGTAATGTCGACGTGTTCTTTTGCCGGATACTCGCATATTGATCGTAATCGTTTTTCAAATACCAGAATTTGTTGGCATTTGCAAATTCTCGCAGGCTGGTATTTCGAATGTTCAACCATTTAATCGAATCGTCGAGAGTTTTATTCTCATTCGCAATTTTTGTATAATCGCCCGGACTCGCCCTCGAAGGTATCCACTTTCGACGTTCGTCGCGGAAAAAAATGTATGATTTCCATCCAAATTTTAAATATTGCGTGTGCGAGAGAGAGAGAGAGAGAGAGAGAGATGGATGTCTTTCTGTACATCATTTTTGTCAATAAATTATTGTCTTTTCGTCCCGTATGTTTCAACAATTAAATTTAAAATAATGTGTGCGTGTTCGAGATTCTCTTATTTTACTGTATATAACGTTGTACATATGTTTCAAAAATAAATACCGACTCCGACCTGTCGATCGGTTCGGCGCGCCGTCATCCCCGCACCGTCCCACCGTTCCCCGCGAGCTCACCGGGTGGATCGAGCAGCTCGGGCTTCGCGGGCGCGGCAGGGGGAGCGGACGCGGTGGATCGACGCGCCCAGCTGATCGTTCAGTTCGTCTATTGACACGCACACACGACATTCGATTTCGCATTTCCCAACCTTCCGTAGTTTACGTGATCGTTTCGTCGGTACCCCGCCGTTTTTACATTACCTTAGATTACCGGTATCGTTTCAGTTTGGAAACGCCCGTATATCTAAAACAGTGCGCGAGAGAGATGCATGTTTTTCTGTACATCATTTTTGTCAATAAATTATTGTTTTTTCATATGTTTCAACAATTATTTTATTCGATGAAAATACATTTTTTTTTATAAGTAGTTTCAGGTGATTTTTCGAACGATATTCGTCAATGGACTGTACTCCACGATGCAGTCGTGTATTATCAAGCAGTATGCGGTCGTTGATGGAGGGACATCGGCTCGACATTCGAATTCGATTCGCACGTCGACGGTGGAGTTTTTAAGCGCTTCGTTTTGCCGGGAACAATCGAGAACGACGAGCGGACCGTAATGTAGGAAATTCGCAACGTCGAGTAGCGCTTCGTCGTTTCCGTAGTACGATTCTTGGAATTTCGCATACATATCGTAGACCAACGCGTATTTGCCTTTCTCGAAATCGATGTTCAAATCGTCGTACGGATTGGTTTCCGAGTTCAAGTAAAGCCGAATATTGGCTAATGCGCAATGATCGAATCGCGTATTCGTTTTCGTTAAGTTATTCCGTCGATCGGTTTGCAAAGCGAATATCACGTATCGCGGTTTTTCCATTTGCGGAGCTGTTTTTATCGCCCACGTATGCTTCGTGGTTGCCTGCAGCAGAGTATATTCGTACAGATCCCACGATCGAAAGCTCATGCTGATCAACCTGTCGCTGTCTAAAATACGTAACATTGACAGTTTATGTACTTCGTCCAGTGTGACGTGCGGCATTCGCCATTGAATTTTGTACAGATCTAGAACGGGATTCGCGTTGTTCGAAGAGCTGTGCAGCGCGTTCGCGTCGGTACGCGAGCGTATCAGAATCAACTCGTGTTGAGCGTTTATTACAACGCGTTTGTAGTCTTCGCAAAAGCCCAATAGCATGCTCATAGGCACGCAAAAATAGAAATTTATCGCCGCCGTGGCCGTGGCTGTTGGCTTCGGGTCGTCGTTGTCGTACAGCCACCCCGCATTGGACAACGCGTCGCTTCTCGTCTTGGACAGACTCGCGTAATTCTTCAGGGTCGTCGTTGTGCCGGGATTTCTGGATCGATCGATTTCCACTCCGTTCAATTCGTAGCGTATTTCCTCGAACATGAACGGGACGGCATTGTTATCGAGACTCGCTGTGTCGATGCGAGATTCTCCAGTCGCCGATAATTCGAGTTTTCCCGGTAAACTAAGTTTTCCCTCGACGTATAGGAAACTTCTGCAGAGAAGCGTGTACAGATCTTGATGTTGAGAATGGGTATCCTTATCTCGTCGCTGTTTCCGAACGTCGTGTTGGCGTACGGATTGTACGTGTGTAGCTCGATCTTCGTTATACGATTGTCGAAGATCGGTGCTTTGGAGATGTTCAAAATGTCGTCGAACATGGTTTCGGGTCGATGGTCACTTTCTTACGGGTTAACGAGGACGACGAATCCCAAAGATCGTAGATACCGCGCGTTCTCCGCAGTTAATTTGTCGCTATTCGATGCGTTTTTTTTCACAGTTAGTTTTTTACGAATCGATGCTGCGCTGCCGTTGTTGTTGTCGTCGTCGTCGCCGTTAAACTTATGAAATGTCGTATTGCTATGAATTAGCATTGCTTCGTCGAATGTGTAGTCGCGCCGTGATTTCTTCGCCTCGAAAATCGATCAAACGTCCTGATTGGTCAACTATTCGAATCGTTAAATCGTCGATTACTCGCGCGACGATTGGAAGGTAACTGAATCGCGCGGGCGTTTCCGATAATTTATATCCCGGCGGTACCTGAGGCGCGAACTCGTGTATCGTGTGAACGAGTTTACCATTGTCGTACGATCCGGTGGTTACGTTGCATTCTACTCGAATGATATTCACGTTGACGATGTTCACGGGCGCGTCCGACTCGTGCCACGTGTTCGGCGATAAAACGCGGTTCGTGGAAAATCCTAGGATGGATCCTACGTTGTAGGGCTTCGCAAAGTTTACACGATACCTGCTAATGATTTCACTTTTCATGGTATTGTTGTTCGCTCGTAGTACCAGCGGATATTCGTTATCGGGGGAGGACGATTCATTGCAATATTTGTGGGAGGGGGATATCGCGCGCGTATTTCGCGTCTCAGGTACTCGTTGATCGCCTCCAATTCGTACGAACCGTCCGGGATGACGATCTTCTCGCCTCCTTTTCGATCCTTTTCGCCGAAGTAGAAGTTGCAAGTTGAGCAATCCCAGCTCGTACTCGCCATTGCTCAGATCTATGGGCGGAAAGTACTTGGACGACAATGTGCTGCTTCTTCCCAACAACCTAAATGTGAACGACTTTTTCGCCTCTATCGCGCGCGCGCGTGAACAGAGAATTAAATCAAGTTTCTCGAAGAAATTTCACGCACAATTGTCCGCACCGGCTTTCGTCGTAGTTCTGAAAACGTTCGTGATTATACGAGATCGTCGCGGCCGCGTTCGCGAAGTAACGAATCAACTCGATCGGTGGACGAAGATTGCCGAAACTATCGAAGTAGTAGACGCGCGAGCCGCGTTTCACGTACGCGACCCAACGCGTTCCCGGTCCGCGACTATCGTCCAGATTGACGATACCTCGCTCGTTTATCCACGGTCGCGTCGGTAAATTGTCGCGCATGAAAACTCCGCGAAAATGCGGCAATGCTTTAGAGATGGCGGTTAATTCGATATCTGTCGTTGTCGCGTCGTCTTTCTTCGAGTTTTTTTTCTTTCTTTCTTTCTTTCTTAGCTCCCCTCAAGCCTTTCCCATGTTTGTACGGCGCGAGACGTACTCCGCGACCCTTCATAGCGCGATTGTGTCACTGGGCTTCCTCCAGTTGTTTCTTCGCGTTTTTCGCGGCGTTTATCGCTTTGACTACCCCCGCGGCGCCGCCGGTCAATGCTCCTATAGCCGACAAAGCAGGCAACAGCAGCGGCAGAAAACTACCGCGTTTGGCGATCGGGAGAATTCGCGTTTTCTTCTTCTTTTGTCGTTTTTGTTTCCTCAGACCCATACCTAATTTCGATTTAGCTTTCATGGCGGTCAACACGACGGCCGCGGACACTTTTTCTCCGAACGTCGCGTCTTTGGCCGTTAAACGTTGTAGCGCTCGATCCGCCAAAACGTTGTCGGCCGCGTGGCGATCGCCGAGATCTTTGCGCCGTGAATACGCTATGTCGTGGTCGCGACAGGCCGCGTCCAAAGGATTAATTCTTCGATCGCCGCGGACTAATGGCTTCCGCAGTTTCGTACCAGGACCGCAGAATTGATAACCGGGAATGTGCAATTCGACCTGCGACGAAGAGTTTGTCGTCGACGATGACGAGATGATGCGGAAACACGGTTCGTTGCTACCTAGCGACGTACGATGCGTGATAAGCGGCCCGTCAGGATGCGGTAAAACGAACGTTATGATCAGCCTGCTGGAGAGCGCAAACGGACTACGATTCGCAAATGTTTACGTGTACTGTTGAACCGTTGAAACAGATCGAATCAAACGATGATGCGCTCTCGGAAAAAACATCAAACATGGAAAAGGAAACAACATCCGCGAAAAAACATGGACGAGAATTAAATAAGAAGAAGGGAAAGAAGGGAAAGAAGAAGAGAACGAGCGACGAAGCTGATTTAACACCGCTACCGGCGAGACATCCGAAAAAAAAAAATTAATTTTTTCGACGACGACGACGACGGTGGCGATGATAATGATGACAACCACGACGACAGCGATCGCGGTGACGCGAAGCGAGATAAACCGATGGTACAGCAGCAGCAGCAGCAGCATATCTTTGAATCGCCCGCAACGAGCGCGGTATCTTTGGAATCGTCGATGCGCGATATTTTTGAGAATCCGGAAACTCATCGAGAGGAAAACGAACATCTGTCCAAGAATCTCGGACCTTTGGCGCGCGAATACTTGCATAAATTTTTTACCGGGCCAACGAAAAATTTCGACAACGTGTACGGAGTGTATTTCCGAGATGACAAACTGATGCTCGGAAACACAACGTTCGACGTGAACAACGACGACGATACCATCGTTAACGGGGTAAAGTATCGAGGAACTCGCGGTCTTTACGAATTGATATTCAGTAGAATACCTAACGAGAAGCTGTACACCGAGGATGATAAGAAAGCTTACAAAAGAATTCTCATTGTCACGCATGCGCACCGACAAGTATAAAAAGATTATAGGACCGATGTTTTCATCGTCGTCGCAAAGCGGGAGGGGGATTCGTCTCCCAACTCGTATGCGCGTGACCAACAATCTGATCGATTACGTGCATTGGGACGATCCGAACGAGCTCGTCGATCGTCTGAAATTGTTAACGTCTTCGACGAATGCCGGTCATTCCGGTCACAACAACGAAATAATGTCGATAATCGAAGAACTTTGCGAGGCCGGTATAATTATAAATTAAAGCGTAGGCGCGTTCGCCGCATCAGTGGCGAGTGGCGAGTCGCATGGGTACGGAGAGAAAAAATGTCTATCGACAAATTTGGCATGACGTTTCGCGAAGCGGACAAACGTGAGTCGACGAACGTTCATTCGATTTCATTCTATCCGGCGGTAAAAAGTTTCGTGCGCGACAACGCTATATGTTTGAACATCGATGACGGTGGCGGCGTTAAATTGTGCGATGCGAAAGGTGCGTGGATCGGACGCGTGGCGGAACCCCTGGCAACGATCACGCGACTACCAAATCGTACGTTGACGCCGTTTTGAAACGGGGCAACGAAGAAATCGCGTCCTCGCTTAAGAAATACATGACAAATCACACGATTTACGACTACGAACATACAGGCATGTATAAATATACCTGCATTAGTAAATATACGTAAGAATACATGCATTCGTAACGTTGGTTCGCCAATGAGCCCGAGCGACGCCGCCACCAAATCGTACATCGACTCCACCGCCGAAAAAGTCATGTCAACGATCCGCGACAATACCGTATACCGAATGAAAATTTGGAACAAACGTCGCAAGGATTTCGTCTACGACTACGACGCCAAGCGTTGTCGCGTATGCAACTTGAGCGAACCGCTAAACGACGCGGACACGACTAGCAAAGTATACGTGGATACGCTCAACACGAAGCTAAAGTCCGAGACCGTTGAAAAACTGACGAAAGAACTGAAAACCGCTAAAGAGACGTTAAAGTCCGAGATATTGCTCGCGAAACAACAACTGCTGTCGACCGCCGCCGACGAGTTGAAAACGGCTAACGCGAACCTAAAGTCCGAGATCCTTGGAAAACTGACGGAAGAGCTGAAAACCGCTAAAGAGGCGTTAAAATCTGAAATACAGACTAAGATACACGACCTTCAATACGATATTAACGTGAATATGAAATTCCACGATTCCAGCATGGGCGAGATCAACGCGAAAATTGATAATTTGAATGCCTCGCAAACGCAACTGACGGAAGCCTTGAAGCAGAAAATAAAAGACGTGGCGAACAACATCGTCGACGATCGGCTAGCGAATTTCGGAATAAGCTTGCAGGACAGAATTAAAGAATTAATTCGTGAACAGATCGATCGACTTTGAGAGAGTTGTTGTACCGTACCTGTATCTGTATCTGTATATGTACCTGTATCAGTATCTGTATCTGTATCTGTTGTGACGTTGCAAATTTTGCGACGTCACTGGTCCGCCTACCCCTGAGCGTCGAAGGGACCGGGCTGCCCTTTTGGCGCCGACTTCAACCGCAGGAAAGCGTGGGTGTTCCCCGAGGAAGCGAATGATCGATCCGGTATCGATTAACGACGAGTTTTTCGCGTGCCGAGCGTGGCAAGTTCCAGGAGAAATTGCAGCCGGAGCACTCGACGAAATACGGCCAACCCAATTATGATGAGAGAAAATCCGGCGCCGGTACATTTGGTGGAAGGATGAGGCCACGCACTCAGGCCGGACAACCTGGATCGCCCTAGATCTGCTGCCGCCTCACCTTAGAGTTGGAATATGGGCTTCAACTAAGGGGGTGCCTCCGTCTCATCGGGTCAGAGCGAGACTGACCGTTTGGTGTTTCCGCGATTTCGCAGAGAATATCGCGGGGGTCCGGGGCCCAGGGACCCGTCGAGAGCGCGCTCCTGCATTCCCGAAAACTTGCAACCCGCGCGCCCCATTAGGAGAAAATCGATATTAGCGCGCGAGAGTGGGGATACGGAAGTCCTCACGATCGCGCGACGAAAATCGGAGGACCACTGTTGTGCGAACGCTAAAACCGAAATATCGTGTCGTCCCGCGAATTATATCGCTGCCTTCTCGAGCTTCTCGAACATCGGTATCGCTTCTAGAGTCACCGTGAGTACGCGAGAACATCGGTACCGTTTATCGAGCCACCGCGAGAACAAGTATCGCGATCCGCGCCAAAGAAGTGCTCCTCCCGGAACAACGGGGATTATCGAGCCGACGGCCGCGGAGAGGACGTAGTAAGACAGCCTGCGGAAAAACGAGAGCCGTATCGTGAATACGGTAAGTCCACGCAGTGGTCCCTCCTCCATTCTATCACTCCCTTCTGGAGGAAAACTCGTACGTGTTGGTTCGGAGAGGTTTTGGGAAATTTAGTGGGAGAACGAGACGGCTCACCTCGTCGAGGCGTAAGCAGCCCGTCGCGTTCTCCAACTTTCGTGGGCCGAGACGAAATTCGTCTCGAGCCGTTGTACTCACGCCGAACCGTCGGCGTTGTGGAGAATTTCGGTAAATATCGTAGAGTATCTTTCGGGTAATCTTCCTCGGGGAAAACGCCGTCGAAGTAGTAGAGTGATCGACCGCCGATTGTAGTCTCGGGATTTCGCCGTATTGTCTAGTACGAGAATAACCCCGTATCTCGACGTAGATTCCACGACAGTCATCGTATCGCGCCGTCCATCTGTGCCCCGCGGAATATCGCCCCGTCGGGGGCCCATATCGTACCGAGAAACTGTACGCGCGCGTGAATTTTATAATATCGACCGACATGCGCCGCGAGCAAAACACCTGCCGCAAAAGTGTATGAAGAACGCGGGCTCTCGGGAGCGGCCACGTGGCCGCACGCCTGTAAAAACCGTCTTAAAATAAAGACCATATCGAGCCCAATTGTCTATCCCGTTCGTCTGCCCTACGCGATCCGCCCTGCCGTGAGGGCTGTCCTCGATCCCCCTGTGTCCGACCCTTGGACCCGTTTCGTGCCTCGTTCTATCTCGGCTTCTCGAGGGTGCCCTCCGCGTATTTTGTGCGGCACCCGTCCGGTGCCTGGCACCCGAACGTAAGACACCAGATTTCGTGAAATTCGAGGTTGACCCTCGAGATAGCCTTTGTACCGGGAGGACCGCGCATTGTCACGGCCGTGCGCGGCCCGGCGTCAACGCCCGTAAATTGCCGGAGTCGTCCCCGCTTCCCGTCTCGACAAGCGTGGAAAAAGGGACGGTGTTACACTGTACATAATATAAATGACATAATATAAAATCAATCGTACCAACCTTGAAAATCTGTTTTTTTTTAAACGGCGGAACGACACCGTCGTCGTCGTCGTCGTCGTACCAACCATGAAAATCTGTCTATTTTTAATAAAAAATGATGTCATCTAATCCCCACCACAACTTTTAAAATTGGGAGTTTCAAATATAAAAATCTCGCTTCGCGAGAATTGTGTCATTGCGTAGAAAATCGTGGCATTCCACAAGTCTTCCGGATCTACTCTCTATCGTTCGGACAGCAGCATCATGGCGAATCCGAAAGCGGCGACGACGGATCGAATTTTCGATCGCGAGAAAGAACGCGATGACGTGTCTGCCACCGCCGGGGCGACGAACGACAAAGCCATTCCGTTCGATCGAAACTTGGAGGAAATCATAAATTCGTTGAGTCGATGCGTCCTGAACAGAGAAGACACGTACTTCGATGCCGAGTCTCGGCCCATAGAAAATCTGAAAGCTCCTACCAAGAGAAACGATGCTACGTCGAAGGGTTACGCGGACGATCTCGTCGACAAGAAAGCGATAACGCGTACCGGCGGTATCGATGAATTTTTCGATGCGAAACATCTGCATATCGGAAATACCGGAACACCGATCGCCGCTAACGACTCGGCGACGAAACTGTACGTCGACGCGTGCATCGATTTGACGAAAACCGCGCTCGCGAACGAATTCCAGAAGAACGCCAAGGACGAGATCGAGCGTCGTACGAAGCGAAGCTGAACGATATCGAGAAACGCGTGAAACAGCACGACGAACAGCTGAACAAGCTCGAAGAGGAAGAAGATGATAAAATGGAGACATCTTTTAATTATCATACGTACTGTCGCGATAAATTCATCGAAATCGAGGACAATTTGGTGGAAATGATGAAACACGATCAGAGATTGCATCGCGACAAAATAAACGCCATAGGAACTCTCATCGATAAACTCGACGAAAGAATTTCGGCCGTGGAATATAAAATCCGCGAAACCATGGAAAGAAAACTCCTAAACACGAAGAACCAGCTGCTCGGTAAAATCAACGACATGAAGGAAACGGTGAACGCGAAAAAGGTGGATCGAGGAAGGCTGTTGCTTCTCGAAGAAACCGTGAGGGATATCCGTGAAAAACAATCCGATTAGACGCGACGACGACGACGATGAGCAAAGAAGAGGTGGTGGAGGAGCTGCACGCTCCGGCGAGACGTTTCTTTCCTCGTAGACGGGTGATCGTGCGAGGACTCGACGATCTTTGGCAAGCCGATATCGTCGAAGTTCAACAATATGCGCGAGACAACCGGGGACATCGATACATTCTCACGATAATCGATGTATTCAGCAAATACGCGTGGGCGGTTCCTTTGAAGAGTAAAAACGCGAGCGACGTGTGCAAAGCTTTCGTGTCGGCGTTGAAGAAGGATAGCAGAGCGCCGAACAACTTGCAGACCGACATGGGAAAAGAGTTTTACAACGCAACGTTTCAAGATTATCTGAAGAAACGCGATATCCGTCATTATTCGACGTTCAGCACCATGAAGGGTTCCGTCGTGGAACGTTTCAATCGCACGCTGAAGAACCGCATGTGGAAATTTTTCTCGTTGAGCGGAAAATATCGTTGGATCGATATGCTTCCCACGCTAATCGAGGACTACAACAATCGAAAACATCGCACCATCCGTATGCGACTCGCAGACGTGAACTGCAAAAATTCCAAACATCTTTTATCCACCGTGTACAGCAACGTGAAGATCACCGGTCCTGCCAAGTTCAAGGTTGACGATCGTGTACGCGTCAGCAAATTCAAAACTGTATTCGACAAAGGATACACGCCGAACTGGTCAATGGAAATATTCAAGATTGACGCGGTGAAACGAACGAATCCTGTTACGTATCTCTTGGTCGACTCGAAGGACAACCCGATCGCCGGAGGATTTTACGAACACGAGATGCGCGCGGCTAAATATCCCGACGTGTATTTAGTGGAAAAAATATTACGTAGAAAAGGAAATAAAATATACGTTAAATGGCTAGGGCTGGACGCGTCGCATAACTCATGGATACTTTAATCGTATTTCTACTCTTATTTTCAAGCTTTCAAAATATATTTTGTACGTCTTCTTCGCAATAAAATTCAGCGTTTTCATCCTACGATTTTTTTTTCTTTCATATCAACTATGCTTATCGCACATCCTGAGAAGAGGTGGGGGAATGTCTCTCCCTCTCTCTCGCTTTCTTATAAATTACCATCGACAAGTTACAATTCGCGAATTCGCGCGACAAGTTACATCGCAAACACGTCACGTACGACGCGTCTTTCCTTGTTCTCGACGACGACCGTCTCTTTCACAACGGGGTAAGTAAACTTTTAGAATTTGTATTTAGATCATCATTGACATGATGGACGGATTTGTGTATTTAGATGAATTGTATCACGCATATCATTTATATGGACGGATTTACCGTGGACAAAAAATTCGTCTGCAAAGAACTATCCATCATCGACGTTCATGACGGCTCATTCAAATTTGCCGAATTTCGTTTAGACAGACGATTTGCCAGTTTATCCAGCGTCGACAAACAGTCGGCACGGTTCGTCCGCGATTCGGTGCACGGAATTCCATTCCGAGATTTTGGTTACGAAGCTTACCGGCAAAAAGATATACCCGACATTACTAAAAATTTTGTTCGCGGCTATGCGGATCCGGTGGTAGCGTACAAAGGTGGATATTACGAGAAAATCGTTCTTCGAAATTTGAATATACCCTCGATAAATTTGGAAACTTTCGATTGTCCAAAGTACGATATCCTGATTCGCGATCCCGTGTACCAAATTGGATACGACGAAGCATCCTGCCGGCTTCAGTGTTGGAAAAATGCTGTCGGAAAAAAACGTATCATTGCTGTCTAAACGAAGTACGAACATTTCGTGCATGGCTGATCAATGCTAAGAAACAGGTATTGCATGAAATACTCCTCTTATCCTTCGTTCTTCCCGATCCTTACGTAAACTTTTTGTTTCTAGCAACATGATTCAACAACAACAACAACAACAAAATGATTCTCAACTCAATTCAACAGATTAAAAAGTTTTCAAAACTGGCAGTTTTGCCACATCGTCAAACCCAAAGATCTTGCGGCCGCAGGATTTTACTGCTTGGGCGAAACGGATCACGTCGAATGGTTCGACTGCGGCTTGGAACTGCATCGGTGGGAGCAGGGCGACGATCCCATGACGGAGCATCGCAAGTGGTCGAAATTTTGTGGACACGTTCGCGGGCTAGATTGCGGTAACGTTCCGATAGAAGTCGATCCCGCTACGATCGCAAAACCGCCACCCCACAGCGTAGACGTGAGTGGAAATCGGTAGTGGCCGTAGGTAAAAATAAATCAAATAATTTTATACGTGTCTAACAAATAATGATTGTTTGGGATTGGCGGAGCGTGACGTGCGAACGCCGCGCGGCCATTGGCTGCTTATCGCGTCCTCGCGAGATCGCGGGTCGATTTCCAGCTCCACGCGTGATAGGCTGTCACCGCCGGATCGATTATCGAGCGCTAATAGAATTCCCATTGGCCGACTTGAAAATAGAGCAAGTCATCGCTCCGGCGGTGATAGAAACCGCTCGCCGATCTCCGAAAGCGGCAATCTTCTGTCGATCACAGATCTTTACGCACATAGTTTTCACTCCTTTTTTCTAAGACGTCGCGCGTCGTTGGACCGGTCTTAGAATACGGTTCGATTTAGTCATCGGGATTCTCAGCTCACTGTTGAGAATAATTGCTCAGTTATTCGGGTTCAACATTGTAATTTATTCGGGCCAAACCGGCGTTTGGCATACTTGGTACATAATTCTGTGTAGAGAACGTTCGTGTTGACGAACCGCGAGTCGGCGAAAATAAAGTGTTCTCGTGCAGTTCCGAGTTCTCGTTTGTCGTTCCGCCTACACAGTGGTCCTTCAACCCTCCTACTAAGGGCTCGATCCCAAACAATGATGTATGCGTGTTACAGGAAGATTGGAAACGATTGTTTATTGTAAATGAGATGGAATAAGATATAATTAAAGTAACATAGAATAAGACATAATATAAGTAACAATAAACGGCAATCTGAAGAAGAAAGAAACATTTGTAGTCTGAAGCCCATGTAAAACTTCATTTCTAATAAATGTAATTAATGAAAAACTTACCATTCAAATAATATCCGTATTGTAGGAATTGTTATGGAAATGATTGCCAAGCAGTGGGATTTTACAGCAAGATGTTGTCAGAAGTCGTTTATTACACTCATGACAATTACAACACTTTCAGGCGTTACCCCCCCCTCTCACTCTCTCTCTCTCAGTGCCGCCTCTTGCAGACACTCTCGTTGCTGGCTTCAGACTCTTTCTGAAGTCCCTCGTAATCTCGCACAAACTCTTTACCGCTCTTTCTAACTCTTACTCTTACTCTCGCTCTGTATACCGATTCGTACTCTGTCCGCGACCGCGACCTACATCGCCTATATAGGCCGATCGCCGACATTCACACATACGCTCTAGCTCACATTCATACATAGGTCATTCGCACCTTCCGCATTCTCTCTCCCGCACACATACTCGCTCTCTCTCTCACTCACTCATCCGCACGTGTACATTCGGGCATTCACCCGTCGCCCGGTGTTTGGCGACTTTGTCGCCTGTTTCGACAAAACGCGCTCGCGGATGGGGACGTCCTAGCGGCCGACGACGATAGACAGTTTTTTCCCTCCCTACAGTATCGACTCGATAAACTCTCCATCCCAGGCTTCTATTTCTTCTACCGATAATTCCTTCTGGCGCCTCCAAACCCGCACATGAATTATTTTTTCCATCTCTGTCTGCGGGGAAAATATTATTATAATAAAAATATTACAAAATAATGCTGCACTTTAAAACAGCGTACTCACCATTCCCTCAGTCACCTTTTCCAGTGACTCACCATCTTCTATGATGAAACACCGTCTCTTCGAAATATTGATCAACATTTTCACTCTGCGTGAAACAAAACTTGAAATGCGCGTAGCGGCGAACCGCTTGCTATTTAAACGCGTCTAGAGCGATAGGGATATGCAATTTCCGAACAAATACATTCGCACGCAAGGATGTGGTTCCACGAGAGAGAGAGTCCCGCGAAAATCCCGTCGACAGCGCGATAGAATTGTTATAATAAAGGGATGTGGTGCAGCTGTTGCGGAATAAAAACCGCTGCAACTAGGATGTGGTTCTAAGATAGACGGCGAAAAGAGCGAGAAACGCGACCTTGAATCGCGTCACGGGTGCATCCATAAGTCATCCCGATGTGCCGAAACCGCAACGCCATCCCGATAACGGCAACCGCAAAGAGCGATAGCGCCGGAGCGCCGGAGCGCGATCCCCCCTCGCCCCGCAAGGGAATAACCCCCCTCGCCATGGGTTAGAACCCGCCTATACTACCTACTCCTCCCTCTAACCCCCTTGTCTAGAAGCTACATTTCGCGTTTACCTGTTGCCATCCCCCCTCCCCTCTACCCCTTGTCTACAAGCTACGACCCCTCCCCCTGGGGATGGCTCTTTTGCGCACAGACGATTGCGCACGACGGCATGGCACACGGTTCTTTTGGACACGGTATTATTGGACACAGTGGGTTTTCGCTCACGCAAGGATTGCCCACATGGTTAAGACGCACACGCTGAGTTACGCACATGTAAAATTGGACTCATGATAGATTGCGCACAGAATGGCGAATCGAGAACAAATAGAATTGCGCACAGTAATTTTGGACAGTGATGGAAATGCGGCTAAGTCGTTATTAATTTCGGGTTATGTGCGTTATAAAACATTCCCTCACGGAAAAAAGGGTTAGGGTTAAGGTTCGGGTTAGGGTTAGGGTTAGGGTTCCCCCTCGAGCTGGAGGCCCGCGTGTTGTCGGACGCACACGGGTACGCCAGGGACCTCCAGCGGAGGGGGATGGCTCCGGATCGGGTGGCGCTCGATGTGGCGGAGTTCAGGGGCCGCGCTCGGCGGGCCGCCGCCCGGGAATGGCGCGAAAGCCTTCACGGGACGGAGGAAGGAGGGAGGCGGGCCGTTCGGGCCATCCTCCCCGTGTTCGACCGGTGGAACAGGGGATGGATGGGGCATAGGGTCTCCTACCGTGTGACGCAGGTGATGACCGGGCACGGATGCTTTGGTGTGTACCTGTGTCGCATCGGGAGGGAGGCCGAGGAGGCGTGTCACCACTGCGGTGAGCCGCGGGACACGGCGCAGCACACTCTGGAGGAGTGTCCGGCATGGGCGGGCGAGCGCCGTGCTCTGCGGCGCGCGGTGGGCCATGACCTTTCGCTTCCGACTGTCGTCTCAGCGGCAGCTGGTGGCGAGGAGGCGTGGAGGGGGTTCGCCTCCTTCTGCGAGCAAGTAATGCTGCGGAAGGAGGCTGCGGAACGGGATCGGGAGCGCTATCACGATCCCGGCCGAAGGGGAGGGAGGAGGCGACGCAGGGCACGCCCCGGCGGCCTGCCTCCGTTGCGGCGCCTTTAACGCGGGCGGGGCGCCCTTGGTGATCTCGAGGCGGGGGACCGATGGTCTCCTTATACTCGGTTGCCAATGGCGTCCCCGGGGGCCGTTGGGCATTTTGGGCGGGGGCCCGGATGTCCATCGGGCGGCCTAAATGGGGGGAAGGCGCCGCGTCGTCCGTTGCGTGGTGCGTTCGGATAGAGTAGGTTCGGGTGGGGGCCGCGTCCTCCACCCAGGGAGGAATGCTAAGGCGGGGGCACACCGGATTGAAATGCGCGCGCGGAACACGGGTGCCCCCAGGAGCCTAGGGACGGACGGGGAGGAGTTAGTGGGTATACTCGGCCTTGCACCCACCAGCCGAGGAGTCCCACATATCCCGGCCCACTCCTCCCCCCCCCCGGGAGGGGTCGGGTATCCGTAATGTGATTACCTCTGTTAGTATATAGTAAATTTGTATACAAATGAGGTAGGTTACGACACCTGTGTGTAACGAAAACAAATACAAGCGCGCAACGCGGCGCTGTGCCGCCGAACAAGACTACGACGTCACGAAAGAGTACGTGTATACGGAACGGACGCGAGACGGCATTGAATGCCAATAAAGAATAAATTTAAGTAACAAGTGTAATATACCACGCAGAGGAAGCATTGTAAAGAGAAGTGTAATAAAAGGAACCATATTGATTTCACCTCACCAACTAATAACGCCAATTTCCCAACATGGTAGCAGAGGGGGTGCCCCATTTGGACTCCGACCGATTGGACCCGTCCCGATTGGACTGTCCCGATTGGACCCGTTCCTTTTGGACTCCGTGCCGATTCGACTCGTGCCGTTTGGACACCGTGCCGATTGGACGCGTTCTTTTTGGACGCCGTGAATTGGACACATTTACAGAATTTTAAAATCGCCGTATCTCCTAAACCGTGCGCCCTAGACAAAAAATAACGAAATTTTTGAAAGACTTTACAGAAAGCATATCACCCCGGCACTACACCTTAGGCCTATTCAAAAGGCGATTCGCCACCCCTTTCCCCTCCCCAAATTCATTTTCGCCTCCCCTAAAAATCGCTGTATCTCCTAAACCGTGCGTCCTAGACAAAAAATAACGAAATTTTTGAAAGACTTTATAGAAAGCATATCACCCCGGCACTACCCCTTAGGCCTATTCAAAAGTCGATTCGCCACCCCTTTGCCCTCCCCAAATTCATTTTCGCCTCGCCAAGTCGTGATTAATTTCGGGGTATGTGCGTTATAAAACATTTCCTCACGAAAAAAAGGGTTAGGGTTAGGGTTAGGGTTAGGGTTAGGGTTAGGGAATCACTTGGGGGTAGATGGGGGTGAATCGACTTTTGAGTAGAACTACGGGGTTAGGTAAGGGTGGTATGCCCCCGGTAAAGCCTCCCAAAATGTTGTTATTTTCTTCCTACGACGCTCGGTTTAGGAGATGCAGCGATTTTTAGAGGAGGCGAAAATGAATTTGGGGAGGGCAAATGGGTGGCGAATCGACTTTTGAATAGGCCTAAGGGGTAGTGCCGGGGTGATATGGTTTCTATAAAGTCTTTCAAAAATTTCGTTATTTTTTGTCTAGTACGCACGGTTTAGGAGATACAGCGATTTTTAGAGGAGGCGAAAATGAATTTGGGGAGGGGAAAGGGGTGGTGGCGAATCTACTTTTGAATAGGCCTAAGGGGTAGTGCCGGGGTGATATGCTTTCTATAAAGTCTTTCAAAAATTTCGTTATTTTTTGTCTAGGACGCACGGTTTAGGAGATACAGCGATTTTTAGGGGAGGCGAAAATGAATTTGGGGAGGGGAAAGGGGTGGCGAATCGACTTTTGAATAGGCCTAAGGTGTAGTGCCGGGGTGATATGCTTTCTGTAAATTCTTTAAAAAATTTCGTTATTTTTTGTCTAGGGCGCACGGTTTAGGAGATACGGCGATTTTAAAATTCTGTAAATGTGTTCAATTCACGGCGTCCAAAAAGAACGCGTCCAATCGGCACGGTGTCCAAACGGCACGAGTCGAATCGGCACGGAGTCCAAAAGGAACGGGTCCAATCGGGACAGCCCAATCGGGACGGGTCCAATCGGTCGGAGTCCAACTGGGCATCACCCGTAGCAGAGCGTGGTTGCGTCGGCAGATCGTGAGAGGTTATGGAGAACACGTGGTGACAATAAATAAAAGGAATCTATAACTCAAAGAGTTGGGTGTGAAATATAAGTAAAATCGTGAATTAAACATTCAACAAAATCATAACAGTAGTAAGAAACAAGAAAATTAATAACTTGTGAATAAGATTAAAGTGGATACAAAATTGCATGCCACGCGGTGGGCAAATGGTGAATTGTTGAACTGCTACGTAGATGTCTGGTGGTCAGAAGGATTTATTCCCAAAAGGTGAGAGTGAAAGTGATTCCGAAAAAATAGAAGACAAAATAACTGAAAATTCAAGTGAAAATAAAATTAACCTAGTAGAAGAATTTATTGATACAAAGAGGGTCCTGGAGACTAAAGTGTAAGAACAAGTAGCTGAAATGGCAACCAGCATTGACGAATTGAAATATCACATTTTTTATGGTAGTAACTATCAAAGTTGGAAATTCAGATTGTTAACAAATCTAGAATTCAAAGACTGCAAAGAGCAGGTACTGCGTCAAAGAACAAACACTGATGATACAGAAAGCTGGAGAAAAGCCAGCCTTAAGGCTAAAGCAATCTTAATAAATTCCGTATCTGACACCCAACTAGAATACATCAGTGATTGTGAAAGTGCCTATGACATGCTGAAAAAATTTGACAGCATGTACATAAATAAATCCACTGCTTTGCAAATCATTTGCAGGGGCAGTCTAGACAATGTGAAGCTGAAAAATTATGAAACTGTTGATGAGTTCTTTATTGCATTTGAACAAGGTTGTAACAAGTTGATAGCAGCTGGTGGTACACTTACAGCTGAAGAAAAAATTAAATATTTAATAAGAGCATTACCTCCAAATTATAGTCACATTGCTGATTATATTGATCTAGTGCCGGAAGAACAAAAAACTCTAGAGTTTGTTAAAACTAAAATACTTGAAACAAGTTTAACAAAAGTAGATAACGAAAAGAGAAATAATGTAAGCACGTTTAATGCCAACATCAAAGGCATCTGCTATAACTGTGGCAGAGAAGGCCATTTCAAGAAGGAGTGCTGGAGATCACTCAATCAAAACCAGACCAGAGGTAACCAAACGTCGCGTGGACGACCAACATATCATAATCAAGGAAGAGGACGAGGCTCACAGCGAGGAAATTCCAGGGGCAACAGAGGTCGCGGTCATGGTCGAGGAGCATCGTATCAGCAAGGTGAAGCTACAGGTCAAAGACAAGACAACAGCATAGCATCGTGGGCGACTCAACTTGATTATCCAACAGAAAATTCAACCAAGGTAAACATGGTAAATAAAATAAAAAGTGACAACATTGAATGCGATATTGAAAATAGAGTAGAAGTCGAATGGTTGTTAGATAGTGGGTGCACCGACCACTTAATAAATAATAAAAATTTATTTGAAGAATATGAAAAATTAAAAAACCCAATAGACGTAAATTTGCCCGATGGAAAAAGGTTAAAGGCCACTATGTTAGGTAACCTTCAAATGTATTTCAAATCTTACAATGATTATAATTTAGTTGAACTAACCAATGTTTATTATGTGGCAGGTCTAAGGGAAAATTTGCTTAGTGTCTCTAAAATAGCGACCAACTGTACGATAACTACAAAAAATGAAAATGCAAAAATTTACAACAAAAGAAGAGATCTAGTAGCTTTAGCGAATATAGAAAAGGGTCTATATAGAATGAAAAGTTTTATGTATAGAAATATGGATAAGAGCGTCTATGCAAATGTAACCAAGCTAACGGATAAAGAAAAATGGCACAGAGCGCTGGGCCACGTAAATTTCCAATACCTGGATAAATTAGTTAAAGATAAATTATTAACTGGCTTACCAGAGAAGCTGGAAAACAATGACTTAAAATGCGCGAACTGCATACAAAGCAAGATGGCCAACGTACCGTTTGATAATGATAGGATGGAGTCAAATGACATTTTGGAACTAATCCACACTGATTTAAATGGACCACACAGCACAAGAGGCTATGGTGGCGAAAAATATTTCCTAACTTTCATCGATGACTACAGCAAGTGTAGTAGAATCTTTTGCATTAAAAGCAAAGCGGAAACAGCCAGTTGCTTTATAGAATATATAAACTTAGTAGAAAATCAATTCGGAAAAAAGGTAAAGAGAATACAGTGCGATAACGGACGAGAGTATCTGAACCACGACATCTACAAATTTATCCAATATAAGGGCATTGAATTACTGCCATGTCCTCCTTACGTCCATCAGCTTAACGGCGTAGCGGAAAGGTTCAACAGGACAGCGATGGACGTAGGCAGATGTCTATTACGCGAAGCCAAGATACAAAGAATATACTGGCCAGAAATAATGAAAACTGTGTCTTACCTTAAGAACCGTACATTAGCAAATACCAAACTCAACAAGACACCGTATGAAATACTGACAGGTAAAAAGCCAAATGTAAAAAATTTGAAAATATACGGTAGCAAGGTTGTTCGGGCTCAACCGTGGTTCGAGCCCGACAACAGATCGGGAGCATCGACCGAGCGACCGGGAGGACCTCCGCGATCGAAAACATCGCACGCGCTCGCCGAAACGGTCGCGCGTACCGGGCGAATTCGAACCGCGAGGTCGCCCGCCGATGAGACGGTTGCCGCCGAATCGCGCGGCAACGCGTACCCCGCGACACCCCGCCCCGCGCCCAGGAGCGCGTCAATATACTCTCCTCGCGCACCCGGCGCGAGCGAGTTTCGTAGGAGTTTTGTCTGGAGTCTATAGTCACGCACACGCATTTATTTTACGAATAATCAGCTACCGTTACCCCGCGTAACCGTTGCTTTGTATCTTGTCGCACGCCTAGTGCCCTTTTACTCGCGCCTACGCGAGCCTGTACATTCAAAATACATTGTTGTGTTACGTGCTACGGTGTTGTTTTCTTCACGTAATCGTCCCTCCGATCCACCGGCAAAATCCCGTCAAAAACGACGGAACATTGGTCCTTCGAGCCGGATTCGGTGACGCACGTAGAGGAAGGAAACCCTGTTTCCCCGCGTCGATCACGCAGACGATCGACGGTTACTCCACGACTCTCCAGTCCGCACCAGCCGGAATTCCCGAGCCAGCCGCCGTCGGCTGACTGCAGCAGCTGTACCATCGTGCATCGGTCACCCGCACCGAGATGGAGGAGCTGCTGAAGGAGCAGGAGCTGGTTGTCCGAGGCCTAGCGAGGATCCTGCCGAACTACCAGAAGAGGGGCGAGGACAACTATTCCAAGGCAACAGCGGAGGAGCGTCTTCGCCGCCTGCGGGTCGAGTGGGAGCACTGCCAACGGGTCCACCTCCGACTGGAACTCGAGGCCACAGAGCTGGACCGAGAGACGAGGCCTTACTTCCGAAAAGAACACTTCGACCAGGCAGAGGAAGTGTTCGAGAAGGCGTGCGACTTCTTTATTAAGTTCCTCGAATCCGGTAAGGTCTCAGCGGGAACCCCGTCCGTCGCGTTCTTCGGTTGCGTGACCCCCGCGAGTAGCTGCCTCCCTACGTTCCGTAGCGCGCCATGCAACAGGCCCCAACTCGCTTCGCCGCACCAGGCCTCGTCCACCCCCGCGACGTGCGACTCGGAGACGCAGCGTCCGAGAGCAGAGGTCGATCAAGAAGTCGCCTCCGCCGTGCTCCCCAGTGACACGGCCTGTTCTCCCGAGGAAGGCCCCCGCGCCGCACTGCCCGCTCCCGCGATCGGGCAGGTCGAAACGAGACACGTGCAGACGCGCGCGTTACATGCACCCCTCGACCAAGGGTCGGAGGCGACCGTCACCTCCGAGGCCCTCGCCCAGGCCCTACGCCTGCCCAAGCAACCTCCGTCGGTGCCGGTCAGGGGTGCCGGAGACGCGCCGTTGGGCCGGGTGGACGCGCGCGTGTGCCTCCGCGACCGAGATGTCGGCCAGGCTCCGGTCACCTCCTCGACGAACGCGCTCCTCTTGCCGCGGACCACGTCCCACACCCCCCGTCCAGAAGCGGACGTCCGAGCGGTCCCATACCCTCGCGACCGGACCCTCGCCCATTCGCACCCGAGACGTTCTCTCCCCGTAGACCACCTCATCGGCGCGGACCACCGTAGCGCCCTCCTCCGCCCCGGCCTTCGCCGCGAAGAGCCAGGAACGCCGATTGCGCAGACGAGGATTTTCGGCTGGGTCATCTCAGGCCCCACGCGCCCACGACACGTTCCCCCTCGCACCGTCGCGACATCGCTGCCCTGCAGCACCGACGAGTTGAGGCAGCAACCGCGGGCAATCGGGAAGTCGAGGAAGCGAGCCCCAGCTCCGTCCTCTCTCTCGTCGATACGAGATCCGGGGAGCCCCTCGAGGCCGCCGTGGCACGGCGGGCGGACGACCGTGACGCCGACTGCGTTCCCCTGCGAAAGGAATCCCTCTTCGCCCTCGGTGCATCGCGAAGGCGATCCGCGGACGCGACCGCCACGCCGATCTGCAGCCGACCGACCGATCTGCAGCCGACCGACCGATCTGCAGAACCGGAAGGACCGAGGTGCATCGCGCCGCTCCGATGCGAACACGGCGGGCGGCTACGAACCCCCCCCCTTTTTCTCTCGTTGTCCGGCTGGTCACCCAGACCCCAGCTGAGGGACATCCGAGCGCTAGACGGCGGGCGGCGTAGCCCCAACTAACCGCGTCATTGTAAATAGTTAGATGTAAGATTGTAAATAAAAAAAGACTGTGATATGTATGGACTAGGTTAAGATTTAGGTTAAGATTAGGCTAAGATTAGGTTAAGATTTAGATTTAGATTTTGTCAGCGGAGCTGAGGCGGGCAGAATGTTCGGGCTCAACCGTCGTTCGAGCCCGACAACAGATCGGGAGCATCGACCGAGCGACCGGGAGGACCTCCGCGATCGAAAACATCGCACGCGCTCGCCGAAACGGTCGCGCGTACCGGGCGAATTCGAATCGCGAAGTCGATCGCCGAAGCGACGGTTGCCGCCGAATCGCGCGGCAACGCGTACCCCGCGACACCCCGCCCCGCGCCCCGGAGCGCGTCAATATAGACACCTCGCGCACCCGGCGCGAGCGAGTTTTGTCTGGAGTTCATTGTCACGCACACGCCTTTATTTTACGAATCATCAGCTACCGCTACCCCGCGTAACCGTTGCCTTGTATCGTCGCACGCCTAGTGCCCATTTACTCGCGCCTTCGCGAGCCTGTACATTCAAAATACATTGTTGTGTTACGTGCTACGGTGTTGTTTTCTTCACGCGATCGTCCCTCCGATCCACCGGCAAAATCCCGTCAAAAACGACGGAACAAAGGTATTTGTGAGAACCCCCGAAGCCAAAAGGCAGAGTAAGTGGGATGATAAAGCCAAAGTAGGCATATTGATAGGGTATAATAAAAACAGTTACCGAGTTTTATTGGAGAACAAAATCATCAATGCAAGACATGTTAAAATAATCGAAGATGGCAGTGAACTGATTTGTTTCGAAAAAATAAAAACGAATATTTTTAATGTCGATTCAGACAGTGAATTCGGTGAGTACGACGATGACTGTGATGAAAACTCAGATATAACAAATGAAAAAACAAATACTAACACTATTAGAAGAGAGAGAGAGACTGACACTGAAAGTGAAGCTAGCGAGAGTGATGCTGAAACTAATAAAGCGAACCTTAGGAATACTAGCCATGAAATTGGAAAGAATTCTGATAAAGATAGAAACAATTTACAGGTCAAAAGAAAATCTAAAAGGAAAAAGAGTCCAGTCGAGAGATATGGAAACCCAATCAGTCACTTCATTTACGTACACTACGCGAACGCCAATGTTCCCGAGAATTTCGAGGAGGCGATAAACTCAAATGAGAGCAGGGAATGGCAAAAGGCCATGGATAGGGAGATAGAATGTTTAAACAAACATAATACCTGGCAAGTTGACGATAGACCACTGGGTAAGAAAATAATAGATGTTAAGTGGATATACAAGAAGAAAAATGACAACACTTATAAAGCCAGACTCGTAGCCCGAGGGTTTCAACAAAGAGACTTTATAGATAACGTTTATTCACCGGTGGGCAAGATGCAAACTCTAAAAATTCTCTTAAGCTATAGTTGTTTCAAAAATATGTACATAGAACAAATGGACATTGAAACCGCGTTTCTAAACGGTACAATAAAATCAGAAGTGTATATTCATCAACCGATGGGTTATGAGACAGGCAAAAATAAGGTGTGCAAGTTAAATAAATCGCTATACGGACTAAAGGAAAGCCCCCGAGCTTGGTATGAGTGCTTTAACAATGTTCGAGATTCGAACGGTAACGATTCGGTATAATTGCTAGTCAAAACCGAGCTATAAATAGCCCGTTCATTGTTCGTGTTTCGAGCATGTTGTCTTCGTCGGCGCGATCGCTTCTGCTCCGTCCTTCCTTTGTCTCGCTCCTGCTCCGTCCTTCGCTCGTCTTTCTTCTGCTTTTTCCAAAATTCAACCGTTCCAAATTCAAACGTTCCCTCTAGATCCTTCGATCGCTCCGACGGAGACAACGGGTTCTCGTCGATCGATCAGTTCTATACGCACTCCGCTAACACGCGTCTCGTTCACGCACTCTGTACTCTCTGATTTATCTACGTTTTCGCGGCAGCCTCGCACGAGGTAAATCACGAGTTTCGTTCTATAATATTATCAATTCTATTTTCGACTTGCGGTTACTGATCCAGGCTTTATACAGGCTTCATTCAGTTTCAATAATCGCCTTTTCGTCCGCGTCGCGATCCGTCTCATCTCGCGTGCAAGATTTCCGTTCTTCCGCCGTCAAGATTGTCCGTCGCGCCGTTTGCAAGATTTCCGCTCGTCCGCGATCAAGATTATCCGACGCGCCGCGTGCAAGATTTCCGTCATCGTCGTTGTCCCCGTTTCTGTCCGAGCGCCGGAGTATTATACGTTTTATTGTTTGGGTTTAAATAAATAACCGTTGTTTCGTTCACTTAAGTTTCTTGCAAGTTCCGTTCTTGTCCCTCCGGAGTATCTTCCTTCTCTCCGGTTGTCTCATTCCGCGTCCACCGCTGGACGGTCCCGGCAATCGGCAAATCGCCGAACAAACAAATATGTACAAAAATTAGGTTTTGTAAGAAGCGAATATGATTATTGTCTGTATGTAAATAAGTCCAATGAAGATAGAATATATATACTAGTGTTTGTTGATGACCTATTGATATGCGGCAAAGAAAAGACTAAAATTGATGAGATAAAATCCAATTTGACGAATAAATTTATCATGAAAGATCTAGGAGAAATAAAAGAATATATAGGAATTGAAGTAAATTATAATAAATATAGAAATCTAATGACGTTGAGTCAGAAAAAATATATTCTATCGTTGTCGGAAAAATACAACGTAAACGAAAATAGATTGTATGACACCCCAATGGAGACTGGTCTAAGAATTGATCCAGCTACCGAAGTTGATCAGCGAATAAAATACCGAAATCTAATTGGCGAATTATTATACGTTAGCACTGGTACGAGACCCGATATCTCGTACAGCGTGAATTATATGAGCAGGTTTCACAGCTGTTACAGCAAGACCCACTATAAGTATGCACTTAGAATTCTAAAATACCTAGTAAAAACTAGTGACTTGAAACTAGTCTACTCTGACAGATATAAAAACAGTGAAAAACTTGATTGTATGGTTGACTCAGATCACGCTGGCGACAAGATAGACAGAAAGTCAACCACAGGCTATATTATAAGAGTATTCGGAAACTTAATACATTGGAAAACAAAGAAACAAAACACCGTCGCAAAGAACTCAACTTTTGCCGAGTATGTTGCAATGTCCGAGGCTGTAAGCGAAATATTATTTGTTAAAAATTTGCTAAACGATGTATTTGAATTAAACATTGTCAAACCATTTAGGATATACGAAGATAACAGTGGTGCAATAGCAATAGGGAAGTTTGGCAATTTTACCAAAAATTCGAAGCATATTGAAATCCAATATCATTTTATAAATGAAAACTATCAAAAGGGTGTTATTGATATCGTGAAAATCGACTCCGAGAAGAACTTATCAGATATGTTAACTAAAAGTTTGAACAAAGTAAAATTCATCAAAAATAGAGATGCGTTAAATTTGCGATAAATTAGCGTACACAGAAATATTATTTTATATTCTAAGTTCAATAGTTATATAGTTATAGTTTAGTTATAGTTTATAGTTATATGTTCAGATATATACAAATTTAAGGAGGTGTGTTAGTATATAGTAAATTTGTATACAAATGAGGTAGGTTACGACACTTGTGTGTAACGAAAACAAATACAAGCGCGCAACGCGGCGCTGTGCCGCCGAACAAGACTACGACGTCACGAAAGAGTACGAGTATACGGAACGGACGCGAGACGGCATTGAATGCCAATAAAGAATAAATTTAAGTAACAAGTGTAATATACCACGCAGAGGAAGCATTGTAAAGAGAAGTGTAATAAAAGGAACCATATTGATTTCACCTCACCAACTAATAACGCCAATTTCCCACCAACCTCCTCGGAAAAAAAAAATAGGATTAGGGAATCACTTGGGCGTAGAAGGGGGTGTATCGACTTTTGAATAGGCCTAAGGGGTAGTGCCGGGGCCATATGCTTTCTATAAAGTCTTTCAAAAATTTCGTTATTTTTTGTCTAGGACGCACGGTTTAGGAGATACAGCGATTTTTAGGGGAGGCGAAAATGAATTTGAGGAGGGGAAAGGGGTGGCGAATCGACTTTTGAATAGGACTAAGGGGTAGTGCCGGGGTGATTTGCTTTCTGTAAAGTCTTTCAAAAATTTCATTATTTTTTGTCTAGGACGCACGGTTTAGGAGATACAGCGATTTTTAGAGGAGGCGAGAATGAATTTGGGGAGGGGAAAGGGGTGGCGAATCGACTTTTGAATAGGCCTAAGGGGTAGTGCCGGGGTGATATGCTTTCTGTAAAGTGTTTCAAAAATTTCGTTATTTTTTGTCTAGGACGCACGGTTTAAGAGATACAGCAATTTTAAAATTCTGTGAATGTGTCCAATTCTATTTGTGCGCTATTGAGATGTGTCCGATTCTTCGTATTCTGCATAGAAGATATATAATCATAGACTAATCACACAGCACAACACACGATGATAAACAACAGTTTGAATTCAATCTGTGCGCAATCTATCATGAGTCCAATTTTACATGTGCGTAACTCAGCGTGTGCGTCTTAACCATGTGGGCAATCCTTGCGTGAGCGAAAACCCACTGTGTCCAATGTTACTGTGTCCAAAAGAACCGTGTGTCCAATAATACCGTGTCCAAAAGAACCGTGTACCATGCCGTCGTGCGCAATCGTCTGTGCGCAAAAGATGGCCTCTCGTTCTACCGGGTTCGCCTGCGGGTGGTACGGGGGAGTCGTGCTCAATCGTATCCCGTAATCGGCAGCAAGCTTTCGCAAGCACTTGTTCGCGAATTCCGTGCCATTATCCGTTATGAGCACGTCCGATGTTCTCCAACGCGAAAATACAATATTCTCGAGGACTTCGGCAATCTTTGGACCAGTCACTTCGTGAATAGGTCTTGCACTATTAGAAGGTACGCGTGACCGGACCTGCTAGGAGGGAACGGGCCCATTATATCGGCAGCCACCACTGACCACGGCATGTCAATACGGCGCCGGCCCATCAGCCCGGAATGGAGTGTCTGCTCCACTTTCGTTAGCTGGCAGGTCGTACAGCGTCTTACGTATTCCACCGCTGACCGGTACATTCCGGGCCAGTAGTAGCGTGTCGCGACGCGATGGTACGTCTTTTCGACCCCTAAATGACCCGATTGCGGGCCGTCGTGTGTCTCCTGCAGAATCTCGGTCCTGCGCTCTTCTGGGACTCCCAACTTCTACTCGTCCCCATCCTGCCCTAACGTCTCCGCTATTAATGGGTCGGTTCTTCGGCAAAATCGTTCCCCGCCTCTAATGGACCAGTCTTTGAATTTTTCCGAATTTGCCTCGACTTCCGCGAATTTCCCTTCGTACCACCTCGCGCGTACTACGGCAGCTATTGCGACCCCCCCCCCCGTGACACCCCCCCTTCAAAAACGCGCGAGAGTGCATCCGGCACTTTATTAAGGGCTCCTTGCCGGTATACCACCTGGAAGTCATATTCCAGGAGTTGCAAGGCCCACCGTGCTAATCTTCCTGACGGATTTTGTAATTTTCTTAACCAGCGGAAACTATTATGGTTTGTAATGACTGTGAATTGGTACCCTTCTAAATAAGCTCTGAATTTTTGTACTGCCCAGACTACTGTTAGACATTCTAATTCTGTCGCGGAGTATTTACGCTCCGGCAGCGTTAGAGATCGACTTGCGAATGCTATTACTCTTTCGACACTCTCTACCTCTTGTGTTAAAACGGCACCTAATCCTACCGTACTCGCATCCGTTTGCAAGGTAAAAGGGATTTCAAAGTCAGGGCACGATAGCGTTGGCGCGGTCACGATCGCTTCCCGTAGGGTTTCGAAGGCGGATTGTTGTCCGTCCTTCCATTCCCATTCCCGATTTTTCCGCAGCAGATGGTTCAGCGGCTCCGCAAGTGTCGCGAATCCTGGGATGAATCTCCTGTACCAAGAGGCCATGCCCAAGAATCGCCGCACCTGTTTAACGGTTTTCGGGACGGGGTACGATAATATAGGTTAGATTTTCTCCGCGTCGACTTTCAACCCTTCGTGGCTGACTATGAATCCTAAATACCGGACCTCTTGTCGGCAAAACTCGCATTTATCGGGGTTGATCGTTAATCCAGCCTGTTTGATCCGATTAAGTACGCGGTCTAACCATTCTAGGTGTTGGTCGAATGTTTTAGTAACGATGATTATATCATCTAGATAAGCGAACGCGTGAGGTTCCATTTCTGGCCGTATTAATCGGTCTAGCAATCGCTGGAATGTTGCTGGTGCTCCCGTGAGCCCGTACGGCATGCGGCGGAATTGAAATAGGCCCTTTCCCGGCACCGTGAAGGCCGTGATTTCGCGGCTTTCCGCTTCTAGTGGAATTTGGAAGTATGCTTGACTGAGGTCGAGTGTCGAAATGTATTTTGCTGCTCGCAGCTTGTCTAATATTTGAGTCATTAGCGGCAGCGGGTACGCATCTTTTCTTGAAACCTCATTTACTTTTCGGAAATCCAGGCAAAATCGATATTTTCCGTTTGGTTTTTTCACCATTACTATTGGGCTTGACCAGCCACTTTTTGACGGTTCTATTATGCCGTCTGTCAATAAGGTATCTACTTCCTTATATATTGCCTCCTGTACTTTCGGAGACACGGCATAATATCGTTGTTTTATCGGCGGGTGTCCGCCAACGTCTATTCGGTGGCTGATCAAGTCGGTTAACCCTGTTTTTATTTCGAATTTTCGCAGTGAGGTTTTAAGAAATTTCCGTAATTTTATTTTCTGCGCTTCGTCTAATTTTTGTAATCCGCAGCATACGTTAGTGTGGGGGGTGTCTACGAAGGGGTACGTTACTTCCGGTTTATCGGCGAGGTACCATATCGACCGATGGTATTCCGCTACTATTCCGAACAATACTATGGTATCGGTTCCTAGCAATAACGGTGTTACTAAATTGTCTAATATTCGCGCTGTAACCCGGCATTGTTTTTCCTCTAATCCGTAGTTTAAAATGAGCCGTTTCCGTTGCGCGATCTACGACCCCCGTGACCAAAAGAAAGTAACACGGTTTTTCTGTTGTTTCTCTCTTTATTTCTCCTGCTTCCGTTTGCGTGACTACGTCACGGCTTACAAACGTCACCGTGGAGCCCGAATCTACAGGGCGCGAACCGGCAGCTTCCCAATGCAAGCTGTTATAGTCAGAAGAAGTGGTGTTTTCTTTCGATCTTATACTGCGACGCGGGCCGATATTAATTCGGGCGAAGTCTCTCCGGCCCCTCCGAGCGACTTCTCTCCCCGTTTCCCGATGGTGTATTACATTTCCGGCATTTCTTAGATGTTATCCCTTCCGCTCCGCACCGGTAACAGTGTAGCCGAGGTTCTTCGCGGCAATCCCGTGAGAAGTGTCCGGTCTTACGGCAATTCCAACACTCCAACGGCTTTTTCCCGAACGTGCGTTGTTTTTCGCCCGTCGGTTCCGGCCTGTTGTCGTGCTCTTGCTTTACTCGGTGCGTCGGGGTTTGTTTATAGTGTTTTTGTTCATTTTTAAATGCCGTTATATTTCTACTCGTTATTTTTGGTGCATAATTACGGGTGGGAGATCGATCGCTCGAAGATCCGCTCTCTTTCCCGTAACGGCAGCCATAGCATAGTCATATTCTATTCGGTCTGTCCTCCCCTTCCCCTGTTGTTTTTGGCTTGGGTACTGTAACCGTTCTCTATACGTTTTTTAGTGATTACGTTACTTTACGTTTATCAAAAACTCTCTAGTTCAAGTATGCTAGCTCGAGTTGGATTCGTGCCTCCAGGCACTGGAAAGCGGTGGGATTTGAACAGGTGAAATAAACGTCTGAGACAAATTTCCAGGAACAATATGGCAATATATTCTTATACCTTCTTAGAAGTGCTATTTACACGAATTCGTCCTGACACGGTAAGAACGACAGAGCAATAAATACCAACGTGTCGACGCGTAGGATAATCGGTATTCGCGGTTCGTCCCGGACACCTGTAACGCGTAAACACCGCGTTTTTGTGACGCATGCACGCGTCTCGCCCGCCTGCCTCTACGCCTGGTTCCTCGGTCACTGGTGCGAATCCCGTCGTTTCGCTCGCGCTTCGCGATTTGCGAATTCGTAACTTATCTCACCACCCACGTACACGGCCGCCTGTGCGTACGAGTACGTCGGCGGTAGACGTTCACAAAGACCCCTGTCACTCCACGCAACCAGGGAGTTTACCCTTCGGCACGTTACGTGGCCTCCAGGCACTCTCCATAGAGGTAGCAGCAGAATAACAGTGGCCGTGATTAGTCCGATCGCCCTATCCGGTCTAGTATGCTCAACCTGACAACCGTGGATGACCCGTTACGTATCCTCGGTCAAACGAGGTCAGACCTGTCACACAACCCAGATACTCGTTCGTTTCTACGTACGAGTGGCCCGGGTGGAGACCCACACGAGCACCCCGTCACTCCACGCTACCGAAGAGATTGCCCTTCGGCACAGTTTGTGGCCTCCAAGCACTCTCTTTAGGGGCAGCGGCAGAATGGCGAAGCACGTGCGACGCCCGAGAGCTCGATTTAACCCGACAGAAACGCACCTGTCGTTCGAACGACTTGTCCGCGAGATCTGCGAATGTACGAAGGTGGACGTGTCAAACCATCTATCCACTGGTCCGAGTTCTCGTACGAGTGTTAAAGATGGTGACGCGCACCAAGACGATAATCACTCCACGCAACCAAGGAGTGTGCTCTTTAGCACGCTGTGGCCTCCGAGCACTCTCTTTAGAGATCGCGGCAGAGTAATCGCGACTGGGCTTGTCCGATCGAGTCACTTGCTGGCATATCGTACGCGGATTTTAGCGAAACGAAAGATGGTACTAACGAAGCATCTGCTCAGAGATTTAACAATCTTACCAATTTGTTCGACACCTCGACAACGGCGCGGTCACAGCCAAGGATCACGATGCAAACGTCTTAACTGTTGGCAATGCCACAGTGCGGTTTGCATTTGTGACTCCTCGGTTTGGGGCGCTTACGCGTCGAGGATAGAACAGGCGGATATTTCGTAACGTTCATCGACGATAAAACGAGATACACCGAAGTTGCAATGCTAAAGAACAAGTCGGATGTATTCAAGGCATTCAAAGAATACAAATCCAAAGCAGAGAGATGTACGGGGCAATTAATAACGAAGCTACGTACCGACAATGCCAGAGAGTACCTGTCCAAAGAATTTACAAGCTATATCAAAAGCGAAGGAATAACAAGGGAGTTATCAGTAGCATATACACCGCAGCAAAATGGGGTGGCCGAGAGAGCAAATAGGACATTGGACGAAATGGCAAGATGCATGCTCCTACAGGCCAAAGCACCCTTCACCCTATGGGCAGAAGCCGTTAATGCAGCGGCGTATATAAGGAACAGGTGCCCAACAAAGACTTTGGAAAACTGCACACCGTACGAAGAATGGACGGGAAAGAAACCGTACGTTGGATTCATGAGAATATTCGGTAGTCGTGTCATCGCTTTAAACAAAAGACACAAATACAACAAATTCGCACCCAAGGGCAAGGAGCTCGTTTTAGTGGGCTACTCGGAAGAAGCGAAAGCGTACAGGCTATGGGAGAGAGGGAGCACAAAGGTAGAGAAATACAGAGACGTCAGATTCTTGGAAGACCGAGAGATAGATTCACCCAACAGTGAGGAGACGTTTTTCGAAATACCCCTGAACCATTTAGCCGCAGACGAAAGCGATGAGGAAATGGAAGTCCAACAAAAAGAACAAGAAGATGAACAAGAAGGTGATCAAAAGATCGAACTAGAAGACGAGGAACTCCCAGCGACAATGCAAACTCCAACAATGGAAATATCGACGCGAACAACAAGAAGAGGCCCGGGCCGACCCAAAATCGAAAGAACCGGGAAAAGGGGGAGACCAAGGAAAATATTCTCCATGAGCTCCACAGAAGAAGACGTTCTTAAAGAACCAAGAACGATAACTGAAGCCATGAGTACGTCAGAACGAGAAGACTGACTAGAAGCTATACGCACGGAATACGATGGCCTAATGGAAAATAATACTTGGACCTTGGTAAGTAGACCAAAAAGCAAAAAAATATTAAAGTGTAAATGGGTTTTTAAGGTCAAAAGACACCAGGATGGCTCCATTGAGAAGTACAAGGCTAGATTGGTTGCTAGAGGCGATCAACAACGAGAAGGGATCGACTTCGATGAGGTTTTCGCGCCAGTGGCGAGGCTCGAGACGATACGCACCCTCCTTGCATCGAGTGTCGCAAGGGGAATGGACGTTCACCAACTGGATGTGGTAACGGCGTACGTCCAGGCAGACCTACATGACGACCTATACATGGAGCAACCTGAGATGTTTGTACGACAGGGTCAAGAAGAAAAGGTTTGCAAGCTTAACAGGCCATTGTACGGGCTAAAACAGGCAGGTCGTGAATGTTACCGACGACTAGATGACTATTTAGTTCAGTTAGGATTTAAAAATACTGTAGTGAATCCGTGCGTGTATATAGATTCTAGAGAAAATTACGACACTGTAATCGTTGTTTATGTCGATGATTTATTGATAGCGTCTGCGAATTTATCAAATGTAATAGAGATAAAACATAAGTTAGGGCTCGAATTCAAAATGAAAGATCTCGGTAACGTTGAAGAAATTCTAGGTATGCATGTGGAGAGACAAGGCGATCTCGGAAATATTACGATAACGCAAACTAGATATATAGAAAATACGTTGCAAAGATTCGAAATGAGCGATTGTAAGCCGATAAGCACCCCTTTAGAAACCAATATAAATATTGCCGCGATAGAGAGCGTAAGCGAGAAAGACGAAAATGTAATTGTGGACGTACCGTATAGGGAACTAGTGGGATGCCTAATTTACCTCGTTAACGCGTCGCGACCCGATATAGCATTCGCAGCAAGCTTTTTGAGTCGTTTTTGCAACCGCCCTAAGCAAATTTACTGGAAAATGGCAAAGCGAGTACTGCGATATTTGAAGGGGACGATAAATTACGGAATAGAATACACTAAACAAAAAGACTGTTTGACGGCATACGTAGACTCCGACTGGGGAGGAGATACGACAGATAGACGCTCGAATACGGGATACGTGACATATTTAGCAGGGGGGCCGATCAGCTGGAACAGTAGAAAACAAAAATCGGTTGCACTTTCTACCATGGAAGCCGAATACATGGCTTTATCAGACGTAACCAAAGAAATTATATATGTAAGAGATTTGCTTAGACATATACGGCATTATAGTGTACTGAGAGGGGCGACTGAAATTTATTGTGATAATCAAAGCGCCATACAGTTGTGTAAGAATAGTGTGTATCATTCGCGAAGTAAACACATAGATATTAGGTATCATTTTTCGCGAGAAGCACAAGAGCGAGGAGACATAATTGTAAAGTATGTACCTACCAGCGAGATGACTGCGGACATATTGACGAAAGCGATATCAAAGATTAAGCATGATGAATGCGTAGAACGATTAAGGTTAAACAAAAATTATTGTGAGCGCATTGACCCACGGATTAAGGGGGAGTGTTAAATTTTGGCGCTAATCCGCGAGTCAACACGCATGTTCGTCTCTAAGACAAACCACCGCCACGTGGTGGATTGTATTTCGTTTGTTCTGGCAGTCTTTTGTTAAACGCGGTTCTTCTCTTGTCGAAGCGTTGCCGCGATCGTCGCATTGTACCGCGAACCACGTTGTGTGCCGCACGTATGGCGATGCGCGTTTTTGTATGTTTAATAAACTAATCTATTTTAACCACGCACCGAGCGAACCGCGCTCTGTCATAAACCTAATATTTCCTAACATATACTTTCGTTAATTTGAATTTCGCCGCGCCTCTCATGCTCCGCGCGCCTTTTAATGAACCACCGCTAGATGGAATGAAACACGATGATTGGAAGAATTGAGGAAAGACACCGATACAGAGTAAGAGAGAGATAAAGAGAGTGATTACGTAATAGAGCACACGTGTAAAGGATAAACAAGCGAAATTGAGAATAAGGAGATATTAGAATAAAAGTGACAGCGATAAATAGAGAAGAGATAAGTGTAAACTGTAATTGTCGTTTCTTTGTTTACAGGTAAGACTGTAAGTCATGTAAATAATGTAAATAATTGTTGTAAAATAGTGAATAAAACTTTAAACTTTGTTTACAAAGAAACATATTACCGTTGATATACGCCCTTAAAAACCTAATAATATTAAGAAACTTATATAAATATAATATTATTTCGGACTCCTTCTTAAGCAAAAACACAAGGTTGATTCGTCTAAAAATATAGAGTTTTATTATTAATTACACAATAAATAACATTTACATACTTCCCACGTGTCACACTAACCTAAAAATATAGAGAATCAACAATTAAATGTTTGTGCTTCCCTATATTCTCTCCCCGTACAATCTTCTTTATAGAAACCTGATCTTTAATATTTCATTAATTCGTTTCTCACGAATTATCGAGGTAATTAATTATTAAATTAATTGATTCACGTGTCACTCTCTCTATCTAAATCTCTGTTTACTTTATCCTGTCTAGTCCTGACCTCTCTCGAGTATCTATATGTAACTCACCAGCCTATACACAAAGCTTACATAAATAAATAAGTTAAATAAATAAAGCATAAAATGTTAATGTTCGCGGATATGCTGAAAAACATTCATTTAATTTATTTTTTTTATTTATAAATAAATAAATAAATTAATTAATTAAATAAATAAATAAAGCATAAAATGTTAATGTTCGCGGATATGCTGAAAAACATTCTTTTAATTTATTTAAGACGTCTTTAAGACGTCTCTGTGCTATCTGGGAAGTAATAGGCGTGACGATTTTGCGTTGCATGTTTCGTTACATCTGTTACGTATGGAGATGTCTCCTCCAGGTGCATTTCGTTTACGAAACTCTAATCTCTTTTCCCAGAACGAAAGACGTCCCAACAGACCCCTTTTTAAAACAGTACGACTGTTTATGAAACTCTTAAGAACACCCTTCTGGCATCGATTAATTATTTGGAAATAGCCCAGATAACCTTCCATTCAGCACGTGTGACCCTACGTGACATTAAACTTTAAACAGAACACCCCTTTCATTTTCAAGGTATATAAACCCGCTCGTTTTCATCCTCTTCGGTTCAGTTTTACTTCAGAAGCGTCAGACGACGGTTCGGTTGATCTTAGTAGCGTACAGTAACGGTTCCGCAAGATTCAACGATCGTGCTATCACGTTAGAGTCACGTCGCGTTACACGCTCAAGTTCAATTCTAGTGAGATCGGGTTAAAGTCCCTTTCGAATCAAACACAACTCTGACCCCGCATTGCCAGTGCGTCAAAACCGTGCAACATAGGTAAAAACATACTGAAATTGTAATCCTTAACCTCATTCGCGACACAGACATTTGTAACAGAACTTATTACAGAATATATTTGTCTTGTTGTAAAATCGTGAAATCTATAAACCCTTAATTATCGCCTAATATCCTAATCTAGTAATTGAACGTTCCCAGACGATACAATCTTACCGCTCGGATTGTATCAATTAAAATATATGTAAGGAAAGTGCTTACGGCATTCCCTCAATTTGAATCTGCAGCGCACTTACGAGCGCGGCCGATGAGAGATAGATGGACGACGTTGATGAGAACACGCGACCAAACGTACGATACAAAAGTGAACGAAATAAACTGGAAAGTAAAAGGCTCAAGGGAATTGACATCGAGGGAAATAAACTTTAATGTCGTTTCTCTTTGTTACAGAAACTCAGTTCTGTTTATTTAACGGTGTCAATCCCATCGCTAAAGCGGAAAACACATTATAAAACGACATTTTCGGAGAACCTTGAAGGAGAATGGAGAAACTACTATTTGAATTCAAGGTAAAACCATCAACAGATGGAAAATCAAATGTCATGTGCATAACCTCAATTACCACAACAACAGATCAAACCTTCGAGATACCGGAGGAATGTCAACCAGTAAAATTTCACACTGAAATCCAAAATACAGAAGCCTTCAAGAAGGTAAGAAATACATTACAAAGAAGACACCAAACAAGAAGAGTTTGGATTGCTTTAACCAAAGAGATAAAAGACGTCTACATAGACGAAGAAGAAAACATCCAATTTAGAGACGTTTTCTTGGAAGAAAGAGAAAAACTTGCTACAGAAGGAAACACAGAGCAATTAACAAGAATCATGGAAAAACTACTAGAACAAAAAAGCCCCCATAAAGAACGAAATTTAAGCAAAATAGCAGAAAAATTTGTTCTAGAGAAGTTCACTATAAAAAACCCTAACCCAAAGCAGTGGGTTGAAGCATTTGAAAGAGAATGTGAACGGTTCGAGATAACAGAGGATCAAAGAAAGATCGAAATTTTTAGATTAAACCTAGATAAACCGTGCTTAGAATGGTACAGCTCGATGGTGATAAAACTAACCCTGGATTCGGAATGGAAAGTGTGGAAAGAAAAATTTTGTGAAACGTATGCTAATAAAGGATGGGACCCAGTAATATATGCACTGTCGTTCAAATACAGAGTTGGAACACTACTGGAATACGCTGTAAGAAAAGAAAAACTTCTATTAGAAATAGATAGGTCCATGAGCAAACAGACATTGATTAATCTTATTGCGACCGGCCTACCGAAATACGTACTAAACAGAATTGACAAAAAAGAACTTAAAGAAACAGAAGATCTCTATAATGAGATTAATAAAATGGAACATTTGATTACCAGGAGAACGTTTGAAAATAGAAATAACACAAGCTCTGAAACCAAAGAAAGAAGTGAGAAGAATAAACCATGCAGAACGTGCGAAAAATTAAATAAAGGGGTACGTTATCACCCTGAATCCTTATGCTGGTTCAAAACAAAGGACAAAGAAAAAGGAGATATTAGATGTACAAACAACAACGAACTAGAGGCCGAACTAAATGAAGAATGTCAAAAAAACTTGCGGTACCACCATTAATCAGAGTGAAACTATTACTAAACGACACCTTAGAAACTTTTGGGATATATGATTCAGGCTCAAATGTCTCCCTGATTAACTCAAAACTACTGAAATTAAAAAATGGAAAAACAAAAGACGAGAAGAGCGCAAATCTAAGGACGATTAATGGTGTGAGTAAAGGTCGGATTTTACTAGACCGGTTCACCGTGGCCGGGATGGGCACGGGTTTTGGCTAGGCCATACTGAGTTCACCGTGTTCCAGAGGCGCTCAAGTGCTCGCAACAAAGGCTAATGCCACGCACCACGGGGGTTAGCTAGCAGAACCCCAAAACCGTATACTTTCCTCTTACCCCTCGGGTCCTAGGTTAGAGTCTACCGGGCCATCTGGAAATGGTCAGACGCTCGAGGTAATGACCCAACCGGGGCGAGCAAAAATATAGTCGAGAACACTGATGCCCCATCGGTTTTAAACCCTAGACCCTGTTTTCGAATCTAGCGACCTTACTTGACGGCCGTTTTCCCGGTCTAGTAAAATCCGACCTTAGAACAGATGGAATGGTAACATTAAAAGCCAAAATATTTGACATAGAAAAGGAAGCTAATATATTAGTGGTAGATAGAAAGAATTTTAAGTATGATTTCCTAATTGGATTGGATATGATCAAACGTTTCAGACTGATCCAAAATGAGGACTTAAAAATAACACAAAGGGCACCAGATTCCTTGAGGACAAATAGTAAAAAAAAAAATATGAAGTAAACTTCAATGAAAACATAAATGAGAAAAACTTTGACATGACGGTAAATCATTTAAACTGTCAACAGAAAGAGAGGATAGATAAATTAATAGAAAGATATAAAGCAGTTTTTGCCAAAGACAAGTATGATATAGGTACGGTAAGAGATTATGAAGCCAGAATAGACCTATTGATAGATAAATATTGTTGTAAAAGACCTTACAGGTGCAGCATTGAGGATAAACAAGAAATAGAAAATCAAGTCTCAAATCTACTGAAAAAAAAGCTAATCGAAAATTCATACAGCCCCTTTGCGGCACCAGTGACCTTAGCGTATAAGAGAGACGAGAACAAAAAATCGAGACTATGCATAGACTTTAGAGAATTAAACAAAATTGTGGTTCCTCAACCACAACCCTTTCCGCTAATCGAGGACTTAATGGTAAAAACAAGAAATTGCCGATTTTTCACAACATTGGATATAAACAGTGCATTCTGGTCGATTCCCCTACGAGTTGAAGACAGGAAAAAAACAGCATTTGTAACACAAGAAGGGCATTTTCAGTGGACTTGTTTACCATTCGGGCTGAAGACCTCACCTGCTATATTCCAAAGAATACTCAGTAATATAATAAGAAAACATAAACTAACAGATTTTACAGTAAACTATATAGACGACATTCTGATCTTCTCCAAATCTTTCTCAGAACACATAGATCATTTAAAACAATTATTAGAGGCAATAATAAAGGAAGGTTTCAGACTGAAATTTTCAAAATGCACATTTGCTTCGGATAAAGTAAAATATTTAGGACACGTGATAAAGAGCAATTCAATACGTCCATTGAAAGACAACTTGATATCAATAAGGAATTTCCCAGTTCCGAAAACACAAAAACAGATAAGACAATTCTTAGGGAAAATAAATTATTATAATAAATATGTTCCGAACGTAGCCATAACACTAGACCCACTACATAATCTGTTGAGAAAAGGGCAGAGGTTTATTTGGACAGAGAAATGCAACGAAGCATTTGAGAAGATGAAAGAATTACTCTGCTCCCAACCCGTCTTAGAAATATTCGATCCGAAATTGCCAATATACATTTATACAGACGCAAGTTTACACGGCATAGGAGCCGTATTAAAACAAAAACAAGCCAATACAGAAGAAAAACCGGTAGCATATTTTTCGAAGAAATTGAACGAAGTCCAGAAAAGAAGAAAAGCGATATATTTAGAATGTTTGGCAATAAAGGAAGCCGTACAATACTGGCAATACTGGCTCATAGGAAGACAATTTACAGTTTTTTCAGACCATAAGCCTCTAGAAAACCTAAACATAAAAACAAGAACAGACGAGGAATTAGGAGACCTGACTTACTATTTATCGCAATACAATTTTCAGATAAGATATTCTCCAGGGAAATACAATTTAGAAGCGGACTGTCTCAGCAGAAACCCAGTCTTAGAATCATATGAGATGTAACGTCGTCCCTTTTTCGCCGCGTGTTAGGACGGGGATCGGGGACGACTCCGGGAATTTACAGGCTCTAAGGCCGGGCCGCGCACGGCCGTGACAATGCGCGGTCCTCCCGGTACAAACGCGATCTCGAAGGTCAGCCTCGGACTGCACGAAAAGAAGAGCCTTCTGCTCGGGCGCCAGGCACCGTAAGGGTGCCACGCGAAACACGTTGAGGGCACCTTCGAGAAACACGAGATGACATAAAGCATGAAGGGGTCCAAGGGTCGGACACGGGATAACGGGGACAGCCCCCACGGCAGGGCGGATCTCGCAGGTTACAGTGACGAGAGACGAAGTCGGCTCTATTAGTTCTTTATTATAAAATTTGGGGTTTTACAATCACGCGGCCACGAGGCCGCACCCGAGAGCCCGCGCTCTTCATACATGATAGCGAAAAGATGGAGGGTTCGCAGCGCATGGTTGTCGCGGAATAAAATAATCCGCGCGCGTACGGTAGCTCGGTACGGATCAAACGCCCGTTAGGGCGGGATTTCGCGGAACGCAGATGGACGGCGCAAATACAACCGGACTGTCGCGATTCTTGTTCGCTAAACGATATTATGGTCGATTACGATCTCACTACGACCGCGGCTCCGCCGAGGAAGACTTTCCGAATTCTACCGGGATCGGGAAAACTACCGAAAAACTCAAAACGCCGACGGTTCGGCGTGAGCGAACTTGCTCGAGACGATAGGCGTCTCGGCACACGAAATCTTGAAAACGCGAAATGACTCGAACCAACTCGGAATAGATCACCAAAAACCGTCAGGAAGGACCACTGCGTGGACTTACCGTCTCGCTCGACACGGGATTCCCTGGTCCGCTCTCGCTGCCCGTTCGCCAATTGCCCGGCACGGAAGTCGATCCTCGCGGCGGGTGTATTAGCACCCGTTAACGCGGCGACGCGAAACTTACGACCCGGGACACGAAAAATCAACCGCGGAAGTTCTTATAGTACCTCGGGATTTCGGCAACGGTAGCGGACCGGTACCCTACGCGACGGAAGCAATCACGACAGTCATCCTTCGCTAACGGAGACGCGACGATGAGGTCCTACGTTACCCCCACCGCGGCCCTAATTCCGATTTTGCCTAACGGAGCGTGTTACGCACGAGTTTCCGGGGACACAGGAACGTATTCTCGACGGGTCCAGGAGCCCCAGACCCACGCGAAAAGTACCATCCTCCCGGCCGCTCTTGGCGGGCGGGGAAAAAACCAAAGGGGTCAGAACCTAGGTCTGCCCTGACGAGATCTCGACACTACCCCCGCCGGGACCCCGTTGCAAGTGGCTGAGGTGAGGCGGCGGCAGGACCGCGACAAGACGTCATGACGTTCGAGAAGGGGTCCTCGTCCTGCAGGCTCGCCTCCGGGTTGTCGGGCCCGAGTGTGTTATCTCCGTCACCAGAAAGTACCAGTACTGGATTTTGTTGTTCGTAATTCGTCGAGTGTTCCCTGATTAATTCCTCCTGAAACTCGGCCAGGCTCGGCACGCGAAAATTCGTAAATGGTCGATCCCTGATCGATACGGAAGTTCCTCGGGGAGCGCTTCCTAACCGACAGAGCAGTCGTAATCTACGCGAAAACGCAGTCCGGTCCCTCCGATGTTCGTTATCGGGCGGGGAAAGTGACGTCGCAAAATTTGCAACGTCACAGAGAATACGGACGAACAGTTGAAAACTGTAAACTTAATAAACATAGAAGAAATCTTATTGGATCAAGAACAAAATGACGACCTACAAAGAAAAAAGGATAGACTGATATCAAGAAAAAACATATATTATAAAAGAAGAAAAAGGATGGAGAAAATTGTTGTATCTGAAAATTTCAGTATCAAATTTATAAAGAAAATACACGAAAACTATTGCCATATAGGAATACAACAGATGCAAAACATAATCGGACGACCTTACACGGCCAAAAATTTAACACAGAACATAAAGAAAATCTGCAAAAACTGCGAAATCTGCATAAGGAACAAATCGAGAGGACAGAAGATATACGGTTCGATGTCCCACTTAGGACCAGCCAGAAACCCTTTTGAAATAATGTCCGTAGATACGATTGGAGGATTCGGAGGGTCCAGATCTACAAAAAAATTTCTACACCTCTTGGTGGACCACTTTACAAGGTACGCATATATCCTAACTTCGAGTACACAGAATTCAAAGGATTTCATTAAACTTGTAAAAAATGTAAGTGAAGACAACCAAATCGGAATGATCATGGCAGACCAATATCCGGGAATCAACTCTAAGGAATTTAAGGAATTCCTAGACGAGAAGAATATACCTATTATTTTCACTGCGATAAATGCGCCTTTTTCGAATGGTCTCAATGAAAGACTGAACCAAACAATAGTCAATAAAATAAGGTGCAAAATAAATGAAAAAAAAAACAAAATCAGCCTGGACAACAATAGCACAGGAATGCATAAAAAAATACAATCAAACTATCCATACAGTAACTAAATTTGCACCTGCATATCTACTAGAAGGAAAAACCGTTACAGTTTTACCGAAAGAAATAAGCCAAGAAAATACTCGAAACAACTTATCGGAAGATCGAGAAGTAGCATACAAGAACACTATAACATCACATAATTACAATAAAAGACTATTTGACAAAAACAAAAATGATTTTGAATTCAGAGAAGGAGACTTGGTATTCGTAGAAAATGGAAACAAGTTGAACAGAAGAAAACTAGACGAATTAAGATTAGGACCATTCAAGATTTTGGAAAAAGTATCGAAATCAATATATAAAATAGATATCGGACACAGAAAACCGGAATCAACATTATTTCACATAACGAAACTGACTCCAGCATCCGAAGCTGCGCATATAGAAGAAGGGCGGGATTGATTTGTCCTTAGAGAACTTAGGTGGAAAAGTTCTTCCGAGGAAGGGAGATGTAAGGAAAGTGCTTACGGCATTCCCTCAATTTGAATCTGCCGCGCACTTACGAGCGCGGCCGATGAGAGATAGATGGACGACGTTGATGAGAACACGCGACCAAACGTACGATACAAAAGTGAACGAAATAAACTGGAAAGTAAAAGGCTCAAGGGAATTGACATCGAGGGAAATAAACTTTAATGTCGTTTCTCTTTGTTACAGAAACTCAGTTCTGTTTATTTAACGGTGTCAATCCCATCGCTAAAGCGGAAAACACATTATATATATATATAAGTTACGAGGCCCACTAACAATCATAACCGTTAAATCCAATAAGATTTCTCCAACCTAGTGGCTCCCCAATTTCGCATTGGGTTCGTCCACGACTATTATACCATCCTAACGGCTCCCCATTTTCGCATTGGGTTCTGCGTGTCTCTCCCAGTGACTCCCCAATTTCGCATTGGGTTCGTTCACGAAGTTTCACCCTCCTGCTGCTCCCCGGTTTCGCACCGGGTTCGTCTGCGTTTGACTTCATTCCTAGAGGCTCCCTGATTTCGCATCAGGTTCGTCCTCGACGTCGACTATCCTAGCGGCTCCCCAATTTCGCATTGGGTTCGTCCGCGTACCTCACTAACAAATTGAAACCATATTCCTGGGGTAATAAACCCCTCGCCGGCCTCTCGCGTTGCACGAAGCCCTGGCTCGTAACACATCTTATATGAAATCACCCCCCATCTGGAAAACACTTTTCTCTCTCCTCTCTCTCTCTCTCTCTCTCTCGAACGAGGAGTCCCTTCTCGAAAGATTTTTGTACTTTTTGCCCGTCCGTTTACCTTTACCTTTATGTTCACCTTTTCTTTTCTTTACTCGCTTTATGACTCTGTCGATCATCAGTACCAGGTAACGGATTACTAGGGTTAGGGAATTTTACCTGGGACGATTATCGTCGCGTGACGCATTTCCGTTGCACACCGCATTTCCGTTGCATATTTCGCGTTACATCTTTTCTCCAATCACCTCCCATCTCTAAAACACTTTCGTGTTAAAAACTTCCTCTAATCTCTTAATGACTCTATTGAGTGTCTCTCGAATTTCTATATTTACTTCGGCAACGCGATTATTATTTCCGTACTCCGTGGCTTTCCCCAACGATTTTTATACGTTATTTAACAATTGATTATTTGTCGTTCGCTAAATTTATAATCGCCACGCGATTTCGCTACGTAAATGTGATACGTTGAATATTTGGTCGCTACGCGATTTCGCTACGTTAATTTTATTCGTTAAATCCTTTCGCGATTTCGATAATTCCTTTATGCTCGCTATATTCTTACGGGACGGCACGATTGACGGCACATTTCTCTAAAGGACGGACCTTCCATCACCATTTTACCATTACCAAATACATCATACAACATAATATCAGCTATATCGTTCACAACATCATTAAATATCATCAATAATGACACATGAAATATAATACCATAAATCATAAAATCTCATATAAAATCATGAAATATAATTTCAATAGAAAAACAACAAAAATTAAAAAAAATTCACATATTATATGAAACATCAAATATAATTTCAAAAGAAGAAAAAGAAAATCACATATCGTAAATCACAATTCATCCATCATTGCAATATTTAAATATTCCACGCCATCAAGTATTTTTCTTTTGTAACTGAAGTTCCCAATAGTGTAACAAAATGAAATTGAAATGACTAACTAAAATAAATTAAATTAACCGATTTGGTAAAAGATACAATAAAATAACAAAATGAATAACAAAATGAATAACAAAATAATTTAGGGGATAACGAAATAAATTAGGAGATAACAAAATAAATAAGGTAACTAAAACAAATTGAAATAAATTAGAGGACCACAAAATAAATAGGACGGGAAACCAATAACGAAGTAGGTAACGGAATAAATTACCAGATTCACAAAATAAATTAGAACGTAACAAAATAAATTAAGGGGAACACTGAAATAAATAGGCTAATCTATATAATAAAAATCAAATGCTGTTCGTTGGTCACGACATCACGTGAGAACGGCTGGACCGATTTGGCTAATTTTTTTTTTTTTTAAATGTTCGTTGTAATCCGAATCAGATTTTTACGCAAAGAAAGTTTGGAAAAGTTGGCCGGAAATTGGAAAATTCGGGAAAAAATGAGACTACCCACACCGCGACCGCTGCCAGAGGGCCACGACGGCGTTACCTACCGCGGCCACCGCCAGATGGCCAACGCGACGTTGCGAGTTTCTCGCAATTAAAGTATTGCGCGGGCGGTATTAATATGCGTAGCGGACGCGAATATTCACCTTATGTTAGCAATTGCTAAACATATCTATGCTATTGCCCGCTGTTGTACTGTTGTACTCTGTTGGTTTTCGACAAAATTTCAATATTAATTTTATTTATATCTTTACCCTGTTGTCCCCGGTTTTACTCGGTTGTACTCTGTTGGTTTCCGACTAAATATTAATTTTATTTTTATTATTATATAGAGATTGACCGTACATATTTGTGTCCACAATCGACCAAATTTTATAATCGCATTGCAATGCCGCCAATAAGACGGAGCAGTTTAGGTCGCAGAACTCGCAATGCGACAAAGCAAGCGAATATTAGATGTAATCAAACTGTAGATCAACGCGAAGAGCGACGTTGAAATTGAACGGAATAGATTATCCCAAACACGTTCAGCACGTACCCCAGAAGAACGAGAAAATGGAAACGAAGATGATATGCATCCAATGAGACATCATCGATCAGTAGAAACCAATCGCGCGACAATGAATTCAAATAATCGTGCAAGAAGACAAACAAATGTTACGTTGAATACTCATCGAGCTGCATTCCGTTATAACAAGACGATTGATTACAGTGCAGAAAAATCCGTTGCTATTGGAACCATGAGCGTTGTGTGCCCACATTGTAAGGCATTGAGATACAAAAATGAAACACCTGGATTGTGTTGCGCAAGTGGCAAAGTCAAATTGGCGCCATTGGTCCCGCCACCAGAGCCATTGCGCTCATTAGTTTCTGGAACAGGAACAGATTCCACACATTTCCTGACACAAATCCAGAAATACAATAGTTGCTTCCAAATGACTTCATTTGGCGCCACTAATGTGGTTCGGGACAATTTCATGCCCACTTTCAAGATTCAAGGTCAAATATATCATCGAGCAGGTTCGCTACTGCCATCGCTGGATGCAGACTATAAATTTCTGCAGATTTATTTCATGGGAAATTCACCACAAGAAGTAGATCAGCGTTGTGCACACAACAGTTCGGTGAAAAGACCAATTGTGGAACAACTGCAAACTTTTTTTCATCAACACAATGAATTGATTGCATTGTTTAAAACCGCACTGGACCGAATGCCATCTGATAATCACAAAATTGTAATCAGAGCCGATAAGACGCCTGCGGGAGAATACGCAAGACGTTTCAATGCGCCAACGATTGATGATGTTGCCATTGTCGTCGTTGGTGAAAATTTCGAATCCCGTGATATCGTTCTACATCGGCGGAACGATCAGCTGCAGCGTGTGTACGAAACGCACCGATCATATGATGCGTTGCAATATCCCATCATATTTTGGCAAGGTGAAGACGGTTATCATTTCTCGATCAAGATGATAAATCCGCTTACATGCGCTGAAACGAACAAAAAAGTCAGTTCAATGAACTATTATTCATATCGACTGATGGTTCGTGAAAATGAAGACAATCGCATCTTGAAATGTCGGCGTCTATTTCACCAATATGCTGCCGATATGTATGTCAAAGTTGAAACTGAGCGATTGACATTCATCAGATTGAACCAGACAAAACTCCGTTCCGAAGAGTATATTCACCTTCGATATGCTCTCAATGCTGACGGAAATGCACAAAATGTCGGCCGAATGACGATTCTCCCGGCTTCGTATGTCGGAAGTCCACGACGTATGCATGAATACGCTCAAGATGCCATGTCGTATGTTCGCCATTACGGTACAGCAGATTTGTTCATCACGTTCACGTGCAATCCGCAGTGGATAAAAATTCGAGAAGAATTATTCCCTGGCCAATCACCAATCGATCGCCATGACATCACCGCAAGAGTCTTCAAACAGAAATTGAAATCACTGATGGATTTCATTGTGAAGCATCGCGTGTTCGGCGAGACGCGCTGCTGGATGTATTCAGTGGAGTGGCAGAAACGCGGATTACCATACGCACATATTCTTATTTGGTTAATTGAGAAGATGAGACCGAATGAAATAGATGATGTGATATCAGCGGAAATTCCCGATGTAGAAGAAGATCCAGGCTTGCATGAGGTTGTTACTAAGAACATGATTCATGGCCCCTGTGGAACATTAAATAAAAATTCTCCGTGTATGGTCGACGAAAAATGTTCGAAGCGTTATCCACGGGCATTAGTAGCAGAAACAATTACCGGCAATGACGGTTATCCATTGTATCGTCGCCGATCGACTGCGGAAAATGGAAGATCAACAATTGTCAAAATGAATCAACAGGACATTGAAGTTGATAATCGTTGGATTGTTCCGTATTCGCCATTGCTCTCGAAGACATTCAAAGCGCACATCAACGTCGAATCTTGCCATTCCGTGAAATCTATCAAATACATCTGCAAGTATGTGACCAAAGGAAGTGACATGGCTGTGATTGGAGTTGGTGCGGAGAATTCCAACGATGAAATCACTCAATATCAAATGGGCCGCTATGTTAGCAGTAACGAAGCAATTTGGCGCATTTTTTCATTCGCCATTCATGAAAGACATCCCACTGTTGTTCACTTGGCTGTACATTTGAAAAATGGTCAAAGAGTATATTTCACTACGGAGAACGCATTACAACGAGCTGAGCGACCGCCATATACAACATTGACCAGTTTTTTTAAAATATGCCAGAATGATGACTTCGCCCGAACGCTGCTATACTCCGAAATGCCAACATATTATACTTGGCATCAATCGTCAAAGAAATTTCAACGACGGAAACAAGGAAATCCAGTTCCAGGTTACCCACATGTATTTTCCACCGATGCATTAGGTCGCATTTACACAGTCCATCCAAGCAACGACGAGTGTTTCTATTTGCGTTTGCTATTCAACGTTCGTGGCCCAACATCATTCCAACATCTACGAACTGTTAATGGTGAATTTTGTGGCACATATAGAGAAGCCTGTCAACGTTTGCGATTGCTAGAGAATGACACTCATTGGGATTACACCCTCCGAGATGCTGTGATTTCGTCAAATGCCCATCAAATACGAACAGTTTTCGATAATTATCTCTTCATGCTTCCCATCAAAACCGATTGATTTGTGGACCAAATACAAAGATAACATGTCTGATGATATTTTGCATCGGGTGCGTACTAGAACTTCAAATCCAGATTTGCAACTAAGCGAGGAAATTCACAACGAGGCATTGATATTAATTGAGGACATGTGCTTGATAATATCGAACAAGGTATTACCTCAATTAGGCATGACAGCGCCCAATCGTCCGATGCACGACGCATTTAATCAAGAGTTGAACCGCGAAAACAATATGATTGTGAAGCATTGAAAGAATCAGTTCGAACGAACGTTCCGCTGTTGAATCGGCAACAAAAATATGCGTACGACACTCTCATGAAAGTTGTGAACGATGGAACTGGAGGGATTTTCTTCTTAGACGCTCCCGGTGGAACTGGAAAAACTTTTTTGATCGCATTGATTTTGGCAACGATTCGCTCGCAGAATGAAATTGCACTTGCACTTGCTTCATCAGGAATTGCAGCTACGTTGTTGGAAGGCGGTCGAACAGCTCATTCAGCACTCAAGTTGCCGTTGAATATGCAAATGAATGAAACTCCAACATGCAACCTTTCGAAGAACTGTGCGATGGCCAAAGTTTTGCAGCAATCCAAATTGATAGTTTGGGATGAATGTACGATGGCGCATAAAAGGTCTTTGGAGGCATTAGACCGAACGATGCAAGATCTGCGAAACAATCAAAACCGGTTTGGTGGTGGGATGATTCTGTTGGCAGGTGATTTTCGACAAACATTGCCAGTGATTCCAAGGTCAACGCCAGCCGATGAACTTAATGCATGTTTGAAGTCGTCCGTTTTGTGGAAACGCGTTAAGACAATCGAATTAAATATGAACATGCGAGTCAAGTTACAGAACGACCAGTTTGGAGAAGTATTTTCAAAACAATTGCTGGACATTTGCAATGACAAAATCCCCGTTGACATTTCGACTGGCTGCATTAAATTCCCCGTCAATTTTTGCAAGTTCACCGAATCAAAGACCGAACTCACCCAAAAGGTGTTCCCAAACATTGCTCAAAATTACAAAAATCATGTTTGGTTGAGCGAACGTGCTATATTAGCTGCGAAAAACATCGATGTCGACAAATTGAATTTAACGATTCAAACTGAAATTTCTGGCGAATTGATGACGTACAAATCGGTCGATTCCGTTACTAGCCAAGTTGATGTCGTCAACTATCCAACCGAATTTTTAAACTCGCTGGAATTGCCCGGATTGCCGCCGCATAATCTCCAATTGAAAGTCGGATCGGTAATCATAATGTTGCGAAATATCAATCAACCACGTCTTTGTAATGGCACTCGACTTGCGGTGAAGAAATTGATGAACAACGTCATCGAAGCAACAATTCTTACAGGAAAGTACAAAGGAGAAGACGTTTTGATACCACGCATCCCAATTATTCCGATCAACATGCCATTCGACTTTAACACGTTAACTGCCGGACGGATTTTCCATGATTTGACCAAGGCGCCAACATGAACTTTTCATTATGCGATGCATATTGCGCCGCCGGTCACCGGTGGCCCCCACGTCGCTGTAGCAAAGTCGAGTGCCGGTCACCGGTGACCCCCACGGCAGTTAACGTGTTAAACGCTTGCAATTTCCGGTGCGGCTTGCATTCGCAATGACAATAAACAAATCACAAGGGCAGTCATTGATTGTTTGCGGTATTAATCTTGAAAATCCATGCTTCTCGCATGGTCAATTGTATGTAGCCTGTTCCCGTGTCGGAAAACCATCAGCTTTGTTTGTCTATGCGCCAGAAAACGAAACAAAAAATGTAGTGTATCATAAAGCATTGCAATGAAAAAATGGTGATATCACAGAAAACCAATTGAAACAAAGCATTGTCCGCTTACACGCTTTTGAAACGAACAGAAAAGTCAGTTCAATGAACTATTATTCACATCGACTGATGGTTCGTGAAAATGAGGACAATCACATCTTGAAATGTCGAATCTTGCCATTCCGTGAAATCCATCAAATACTCAAAACTGCAAGTATGTGACCAAAGGAAGCCCACTTTCAAGATTCAAGGTCAACACTTTAATTGCCAGAAACTCGCTACGTCGCATTGGTCATCTGGCAGTGACCGCGGTAGGTGACGCCGTCGTGGCCCTCTCGCGGCGGTCGCGGTGTGGGTAGTCTCATTTTTTCCCGAATTTCAATGTTTCCGGGCAACTTTTCCAATTTTTTTTCGTAAAATACTCATCAAATACGAACATAATATTCGATAATATCGCAACATACTTCCCATCAAAACCGATTGATTTGTGGACCAAATACAAACATAACAATCCAGATTTCCAACTAAGCGAGGAAGTTTACAACGAGGCATTAATATTAATTGCTAAAGTCCAGTCGTTCAAAAGTTGTGATGTCATTGGTGCGCGCATTGTGCGCCGCCCGCAAGGGCAACCCGCCCGGAGGGCCTGGCTGCGAGTGCGTGCCGAAGGCACGCCGAGTAGCTAGTAATAGAATAATTAAATAATCGACAAAATAAATTCGTAACGGAATAAATTAATAACGGAATAACTTATGTTCCAGATTCTCCAATTAGGACACGTGCAGATTGATAACTAGACAATTCGCCATTCTCAATTTTATTGTATATACCACTTTTCAATATAGACGCTGTACATTGTAACGCCGTCCCTTTTTCCACGCTTGTCGAGGCGGGAAGCGGGGACGACTCCGGGAATTTACGGGCGTGGACGCCGGGCCGCGCACGGCCGTGACGATACGCGGTCCTCCCGGTACAAAGGGTTATCTCGAGGGTCAACCTTGGTTCACGAAATCAGCTGATGGCTGTTCGGGCGCCAGGCACCGGACGGGTGCCGCACGAAAGTCGCGAAGGGCACCCTCGAGACGCCGCGATAGAAGGTGGCACGAATGGGGTCCAAGGGTCGGACACAGAGGGATCGAGGACAGCCCCCACGGCAGGGCGGATCGCGTAGGGCGAAAGAACGTGTGGGACACTTTGGCTCTATATCGTATTTATTCTTCTCGATATTTACAGGCGTGCGGCCTCGTGGCCGCTCCCGGAGCCCGCGCTCTCATACACTTTTTGCGGCTGGTGGTCGGCTCGCGGCGCGTGTCGGTCGATTTTACGTGTTTTCCGCGCGCGTACGGTTTCTCGGTACGCTTACGGCCCCGCTGGGCGATATTCCGCGGAACGCAGATGGGCGGCGTGATACACGGACTGTCGCGGATCTGTCGCGATACGGTGCTATTACTGGGCCGAACAATACGCAGAAATCCCGAGAATACTATCTGCGATCGATCAAGCTGCGACTTCGACGGCGTTTCCCCGAGGAAGGCTTCCCGAAAAATATCCTACAGAAACTATCCCGAAATTCTCCAAGAGCGCCGACGGTTCGGCGCGAGACAATGGGCTCGAGACGTATTTCGTCTCGGCACACCAACGGGGGAGAACGTGACGGCTGCTTACGCCTCGTCGAGGAGAGCCGTCCCGTTCTCTCACGAAATTTCACTAAACGTTTCGATACCCTCTCCGAACCAACTAGCGCGAACCGTTCTCCCGACGGGAGAACTCAAAAGAAGGAGGGACCACTGCGTGGACTTACCGTATTCTCGATATGCGTCTCGCCTCGGTGCCGCTGCTCAGCTTCGGATCTCTCAGTGTCCGGTGTCTCGATATTATCCGGATTTCTCCGACTGGCACTCTCCGGCGCGTTGGACGATATTAACCCCGCGTACTCGCGAGGGCTCGCTAGGCTTTAATCGCGGCCCTTTTCTCGGTATTACGACGATATGGAAGACGAGCGCGGAGCAGCACGATAATCCTACGCGTGGTCACACGACAGTGGTCCTTCGATTTTCGTCGCGCGATCGCGAGGACTTCCGTATCCCCACTCTCGCGCGCTAGTACAGATTTTCGTCTAATGGGGCGCGCTAGTTACAAGTTTCCGGGAAAGCAGGGGCGCATTCTCGACTGGTCCCTGGGCCCCGGACCCCCGCGATAATTTCTCCTAAATCGCGGAATCACCAATGGGTCAGTTTCTCGCTGACCCGATGAGGTGGAGGAACTCCCTTAGTCGGAGCCCATATTCCAATCCTAAGGGGAGGCGGCTGCAGATTTAGGGCGATCTGGTCGCCGTTGTTCGTGAGGGCTCCTTTCCTGCCGCTCGCCTCCTGGCTGTCTGACCTGAGTCCGTTTCCTCATCTCGTCACTAATGGTACCGGTACCGGATTTTCCCCTTTTCTCGTCGTAATGGCCGTGTTTTGTCGAGCTCTCCTCCTGTCTTTTCGCCCTGAAACTTGCCCCGCTCGGCACGCGAAAGATTCGTGAATAATCGATACGGGATCGATATTATTCTTCCTCGGGGAACACCCACGCTCATTTCGTCGAAGTCGGCGCCAAAAGGGCAGCCCGGTCCTTTCGATACTCCGGGGTAGGCGGACCAGTGACGTCGCAAAATTTGCAACGTCACAACATATGTTTCAGAAATAAATATCGATTCCGATCTGTCGATCGGTTCGGCGCGCCGTCATCCCCGCACCGTCCCACCGTTCCCTACGAGCTCCACGGTGGATCGAGCAGCTCGGGCCTCGCGGGCGCGGCAGGGGGAGCGGACGCGGTGGATCGACGCGCCCAGCTGATCGTTCAGTTCGTCTATTGACACGCACACACGACATTCGATTTCGCATTTCTCAACCTTCCGTAGTTTTACGTGATCGTTTCGTCGGTACCCCGCCGTTTTACATTAACTTAGGTTACTGGTATCGTTTCATTTTGGAAACGCCCGTATAGCTAAAACATTGGTCCTTCGAGCCGGATTAAGTTCGTTCACGTTCGTCGAATTTACGCGCGTAGATTAGTGATCTCAATCCTCGTGCTCGCCGTTGCGATAACGTGTTCGAAGTTCGCAGATTCGAAAGTGCAGTGTGGTGAAGCTAAGGGGATCTGTAACCCGTTAGCCGACCGTGCTTCGAATATTCCAGTTTTTGGGCAATTTGAAGGTGCGATTAGACCTCCAACGGTCTCGTGCATTTGAACGCGCTAACGGCCTTCTTCGTCCTCGCCGACCGCGCGCGAACACAACAGGTGCGTGTGACCTCGTAACCGCCACGTCGCGATCGCGAGCAGTGTCTCCTGTTTAGTATTTTGTTTGCCAACGGCCCGTTTTAAAGGTGATAACTTTCAACTCGATTCAACATGTCAAGTGAATTGAAAGAACTCATCGCCGAGCAAAGAGACTTGGGACGTCTCATCTCTCGCATCCTACCCAACGTCAAGAAGATGGGGAAGGATAACGTCACGGTGGAGGTGCTGCAAATGAGGCTAACCAAACTCAACGACTACTGGTCGGATTTCAGAGGCCTGCACAGTAGGTTGATCTCGTTGGTGTCGTATACTCCGGAATTCTTCGACGACATCGAAGCCGACTACGACAACCAGGTGCTAGCCATCCACAACTGGATCAAGTCGCTGAGTCCGGCGCTCGCTGCTGTCCAGACGTCGTAACGGGATGCCGTTCCCGATGCAGAGTCGGAGACGAAACTGCGAGGCTCCTCTTGCCGACCTTTTCTGGCGACCTCTTGCAGTGGGAAAGCTTTCGAGACCAGTTCATGTCGGCTGTCCACAACAAGACCCGTCTGTCGAAGGAGTCCAAGCTCAACTACCTCAAGTCGTGCCTGACCGGAGAAGCCGCACGAATGCTCGCCTGAACGCCTGTTACGGAGAGTAACTACGATCGAGCCTGGCAATCGTTGGAGCGACGCTTCGGCAACACGCGCGTTCTCTCGGCGACGCACATGCGACGGTTAGTCAGTTGTCCGCCCATCACCAAACCGTCGCCGGCCGAATACAAGCGTCTCATCGACGACTTTCGACAGAGGCAGAAGTCATTCGAGGCCCTTGGAAAGCCTGTCGCGGAGTGGGATGAATGGTTCGTGTTCCTGCTGACGGAGAAGTTGGACGAGATGACTCGGTTAGCGTGGGAGGCCACCCTCGCCGATCCTACCGCTGTACCGGAATTCCAGACGCTGGGACACTTCCTGGAGAACCGCTCTCACTCTCTCACGTCCATGCGAAGGCTAGAGTCGCCTCAGCCCTCGAGATCGGACAGCGCTTCCGGACGTTGTGGGGCTTCCTCAGCCAGCCGTCACTTGTTAGCTGTCCAGGTGGAGGAGACGAAGTCGAAAGGGAAGGGCGGTCGCACGTGCTCACTTTGCTCGGGAAATCACGCCATGGGATCCTGCAAACGGTACAAGGAGTCGTCGGCTGAGAAACGTCGGGACCTGGTCGTGTCCAAGGGGCTCTGTCTTTCGTGCCTCGCGACTGGACACCGTCTACCTCAATGCTCCTCTACCAATCGGTGCTGGGTCTGCGGGCAGCAACACCACACGACGATCCACGACGCCTACGCCGTTCAGGATCGAACACCCTCAGAGTCGGTCCACACAGCCGCCATCCACGCTGTGAAGACTCACCAGGGGATCCTCCTAGCCACAGTAAAGGTCCAGCTCGAGGCTCCAAACGGCAGGTCTCTCCTCGTACGAGCTCTCCTCGATTCTGGCTCTCAGACGTCCTTGCCAACCCGGCACACGTGGATGTGCTTCTCGGTGCCGACGTCTGCGGACTTCTGTTTCGGGAGCGAAAGGTCGGACCGGCCGGAACACCAGTTGCAGTACGAACTCCGTTCGGATGGACGCTGATCGGTCCCGTTGGAGAGGAGCCCTCGTCCGTAAGGAAGGCTCGTGTCCACCACGTGAGCTGCCAGGAGCCGCTACTCGATCTTCGACGGTTCTGGGAGATCGAGGAAGTACCGTCGTCTCAGCCGCTGTCGCCGGAGGACCTGAAATGTGAACAGCTGTTCAAGACCACGACATTCCGGGATCACACCGGTCGGTATGTTGTTCGTTTACCATTTAGGGGGGAGGAGCGACCGCCGACGGGAAAGTCGAGAGCGGCCGCATTCAGGATGCTCCTCAGCGCCGAGACCAGACGAGCACGGGACCAGCAGCTCAGGAAGCACTACGTGGACTTTATGCAGGGGTACAGCCGTCTGGGCCACATGAACCTCGCAGGTGCCCCTCTCCAGGAACGAGATCCTGGATCCTACATCCCGCACCACACAGTATGGAAGGAGTCTGGTGGGAAGAAGAAGATCCGCGTGGTCTTCAACGCCTCAGCTGTGTCGATCGCAGGCCGGTCGCTCAACGATGAGTTGTTGCCTGGACTGAAGCTGCAGAGCGACCTCTGGGCGGTAATAACACGATGGCGTCTCTTCAGGGTGGCATTCTCGACGGACATCGTCAAGATGTTCAGACAGATCTCAGTCCACCCAGAAGACCAAGACTGGCTGCGTATTCTCTGGAGAGACGATTCTGCACAAGCGGTTTCTGATTTCAGGTTGACCACCGTAACGTATGGAACCGCTCCTGCTCCGTTTCTCGCTCATAGTGTTGCAGCAACTGGCGTCGGACGAGGAAGGCCGATTCCCCCTGGGCGCCAGGGCTCTCCGTCGCAACTCCTATGTTGACGACATCTTGTCCGGCGCTGACAATGTTCAGCAGGCGAGGGAAGTCCGTCAACAGTTGACCGATATCCTGGCGTCGGCAGGGTTTCCGCTGGACAAGGGGGCAAGCTCGACCCACGAGCTTGGATCGACCAACGCCGAATTGAAGATATTCCAGGACGAAGAGGTCCACGGCGCGCTGGGACTCCAGTGGGCGACGCGAAGCGACTCCCTGTTTGTACGAGGCTTCCAGCCGACAACCTCACTCGCCAGACCGACCTGGACTAAGCGAGCGATCCTCTCCGAGATTGCCCGTCTTTTCGATCCGTTGGGATGGTTTGCCCCAGTACTAATCCGTGCCAAAATTTTGATGCAGGATCTCTGGCTGGCAGGAGTAACCTGGGACGAGCCCGTTGAGCCACCACTTGACCACCGCTGGGCCGAGTTCAGGTCGGAACTCCACCAGTTAGGAGACATAGCCGTTCCCAGGTGGACCCACTACTCGACGGAGCACTGCGAGTCGGAACTTCACGGCTTCTGTGACGCCTCGGAACGAGCTTATGCCGCCGCGGTGTACCTCACGGTACGTCGACCTTCTGGGGCAAAGACGTCGCTGCTCCTAGCAAAATCCCGAGTCAGCCCGATCAAGACGCAGAGCATTCCACGGCTGGAGCTGTGCGGGGCGGTACTTCTCGCCCGTGTCCTATCTGCTCTGACGGCCGCTCTGGATCTCGGCAGCACGCCGGTGCATTGTTTTACCGACTCGACGGTCACCCTGGCCTGGATCCGTTCGCACCCATCGAGGTGGAAGCCGTTCGTCGCCCACCGAGTGACCGAGCTGCAGACCCTTCTACCAGGAGCGTCGTGGAGGCACGTCGGCACGCTGGACAACCCTGCTGACCTGGCGACGAGAGGGATCTCAGCCGACAATCTTCGGGCAGCCACCCTCTGGTGGAACGGGCCTCCCTGGCTTCAGCAATCCAGCTCCGACTGGCCGATCACAACCGCGTCACCGCCTCTACAGAGACCTCCGGAGGAACGACAAGTCTCCGTGGCCGCAGTGCAAGCCCTGGTCCCCGACGCCACCTACGCTGAGCGATTCTCATCGCTGTCTCGCTTGGTTCGAACCATAGCGTACATTCGCCGCTTCGCAGCCAACTGCAGAGACCCGAACTCACGGACAACGGGCCCATTGACGACGGGGGAACTCCGAGAGGCGCTCCAGGCAGCGGTGCGATCTAAGCAGCGAATCTTTTTTCACGCTGAGATCGACGCTCTTCGGCACGGGAAGACGGTCTCACCGACTTCTTCTCTCAAGGCGCTGACACCCTTCATCGACGTCGACGGAATCCTCAGGGTGGGCGGCCGCCTGCAGATTTCAGGGCTGCCGGAACCGCGCCGTCATCCGGTCATCCCGGACCGGACCTCACATTTATCCACGCTGGTGATCCGAGATGCCCATCTGAAGACCCTTCATGGCAGCCTCAACGCCACGATGGCTTGGTTCCACCGAGCATACTGGATCCCACGCCGCCAACCTCGGGTGAAGCAGATACTACGGGAGTGCGTCACCTGCACGAGGATGCGAGCGGCTCCGGGTCGCCAACAAATGGGGAATCTACCGCCGGCCAGGGTTCAACCGTCGAAGCCCTTCCTCCATACAGGCGTCGACTACGCCGGACCGATCCATCTCCGTACCGCTAGAGGCAGGGGACACAAGGCTTATAAGGGATACATGGTCGTCTTCGTGTGCCTAGCCACCAAGGCCGTTCATCTGGACGCGGTAAGTGACCTTACCTCACCCTCTTTTATCGCTGCTTTTCACAGGTTCACTGCGAGACGCGGCCATTGTCAACGTCTCTACAGTGACAACGGCACGACTTTCACGGGCGCTGACTCGATCCTGCGGCAGATGTTTCACGCGGCCTCAGAATTTTACAACACGGTGGCTGAGAAGCTGGCGAACGACGGGACCGAGTGGACCTTCATTCCGCCGCACTCACCACACATGAAAGGACTGTGGGAAGCGGCAGTAAAAAGTATGAAATCTCATATGAAGCGGGTTATTGGCGAGGCCACGCTTACCTATGAAGATGGCCACGCTGCTGAGCCGTATCGAGGCGTGCCTAAATTCCAGGCCGCTAACCACGCTATCCGACGATCCGCAGGACCCCGCTCCTCTCACTCCGGAACACTTCCTTGTGGGGGGACCCCTACACACCCCACCCGAAGCACCGACCGACGACGTCACGTGCCCACTCACGTCGCGTTGGAAACTGATCTCTAACATGTTCCCTCACTTTTGGCGTAGGTGGAGTAGAGAATACATTCACTCACTACAACAACGGACGAAGTGGCAACCTCGACGGGACAAACTGCGCGTCGGCACGTTCGTGCTTGTAAAGGATGACGACGCTCCACCGACACGCTGGCCCTTGGCACGGATTGAGGAGGTTATCCCCGGGACGGACGGCCTCGTACGCGTACTGGTCCTACGATCGGGTTCCAGAACGTTCCGTAGGGCCGTCGCCAAAGTAGTGGCACTACCCGTCCACGAGAACGCCGACGCACACGGATACGCATAAAAATTCTACGCCGAAAATCATCACGATGTTGTCATGGCGGGCGGCGTTCTTCGACTAAGCGACGCGACGCCGATTCAACACGGATGACAACCTACGTAACCCTCTCCATGTCGTCACGTCGCACAGATGCGGACCAGATGCTGTTACCACCGAGAGAAATTTCGACGTGACCTCAACACGTCGAGGCGGGCGGCATGTTCGAGATTCTCCAATTAGGACACGTGCAGATTGATAACTAGACAATTCGCCATTCTCAATTTTATTGTATATACCACTTTTCAATATAGACGCTGTACATACGTTTCAAAAATAAATATCGACTCCGATCTGTCGATCGGTTCGGCGCGCCGTCATCCCCGCACCGTCCCACCGTTCCCTACGAGCTCCACGGGTGGATCGAGCAGCTCGGGCCTCGCGGGCGCGGCAGGGGGAGCGGACGCGGTGGATCGACGCGCCCAGCTGATCGTTCAGTTCGTCTATTGACACGCACACACGACATTCGATTTCGCATTTCTCAACCTTCCGTAGTTTTACGTGATCGTTTCGTCGGTACCCCGCCGTTTTACATTAACTTAGGTTACCGGTATCGTTTCATTTTGGAAACGCCCGTATAGCTAAAACAACTTAGTAACAAAATATATTAATAACGGAATATATGATCAGTAAAATGGTTAAATTTCTACTTTTGTAAATGACCTTTTAAATATTCGATTCTCTATTATACTTAATAACGTGGCAAAACATAATTAAAACACATTATATATTTGAATCATCAATATCAATATCAATTACACATTACATAAATCATTTGTTCGATATACACTGTGACGTGGCAAAAGTTGCCACGTCCCCCCGAGTTTTAGCGGAAGACCGGGCCACCTTCAAAACGGGCAAAAAGCGATCGGCACCCGTGAGCGCTCTCCCTGGGACGGTCTCTAAAGACCAGGGGGCAGCGCTAATCCGTTTTTGAACGCCGCGCCGCTTGGCGCGACGCGAATTACAGGATCATATCCGGGTCCCGGGGGGGCCCGGAACCCTTTTTCTACTCGGCCATCGGAGGAATGTTCCGCCGAGAGACGCTGCCAGGACGTTCCGGAAAGATACCCGCCACTGGACAACGAGGGAAATCCTGAGCCCGGGTCAAGGAACCCGGAGGAGCTGCCGAGGAAATACGCAGTTGAGAAGACCATCGTCTCCACCTCGTAGCTGCCTCGCCCGCCATAGAAGAAGATGCGTCGCGGGATTGGCCCAGGATCTTCCTCCGCGGGAGGATTAACCAATCGGAGATTTCGATCGCTGCCGATTGCAGAGCGTTCTGGTTCCCGAACCGCCGAGCACGGCCTTGCCGTGCCGAAAACTATGCGAGTTCCGAGCGTCATGCGGGGTAGGAAAAATGAGGAAAGTGGGGGACGCCTCACTTCCGCGTTCTCGAGCCTCGCCGAACTAGGGCATTGTGCCGAAAGCTATCGCGAGTAGTAGACATTTTACCATTGCCTATTGAATAGTAAGATCTGTGCCCTTTTGAACTATCGCTGCCGAACTACTCGAGGGTCTAGCTACCGTATATCTGAGAGCTGCCGTACATCTGAAAGCTGCCGTAGATTCGAGGAGCTGCCGTTCGGTAAGCGCCGGTCAGGCTTTGTCATATCGCGAATTTTCTGTACGACTTGTTTTGCGTTGGCTCGTGGACGTTTTTGCGAACGACCTCTATTCGCGTCGTTAACGACGAGTTTCCGCGCTGCCGTAAATCGCGTCGTTGGTAAATCGCGTAGGAGCCGGGACCGTCGGCCGGTTCGAGCATGGGTCAAATTTTGTAACGCGAAATCGCGTCTTGGTGTACGGCCCGAAATGCTGCCGGTTTTTGCGGGGAGAAATCCCAAATATATTTTCGCGACTATCATAGAGACTGCCCACGGTGGGACGACGTGGCGTGACCGGGTTCATAAAATTCGACTATTGCTGCCGGTACAATCGACAACCTCTCTGTTACGCGTTGAACACCGGGACGCGATCCGACATCGCTCATGTAATTTCTAACGACGGTGCCGAACATCGCGCCCGGAATCGTGTCCGACGCGGAAATCGAGCGATAAAAGCGCGAGCGGTCGAGAATCCGCCGTTTATCAACTATCGTCGCGCGGGCTTACTTTTCTACGGCTGCCGGTTTTCCTACCGACAGCCGCTTGTACCACCTTCGTTAAATAAACGTTGTACAGCCTATAATTCGCCTCTTAATTCTTTGAGAAACCTTCCCGCCGCGGGGAACGTCCCGTACTCCTCTCGTTGGACCCTGGTCCCGGGTGAGCTATCCCGGATATCGCGCGGCCGTCGGAAAGTCGGAATTCCGTGTCGCGTCTCGGAGAAATCCCGTAGAGTTTCGCGTGGCATCTCTCGATGCCTGGCGCCCGTTATCAGGACTCGTTCCTCCATTAAAGTTTACGAAAACCGACTTTACGACGTGCCGTTTGTCGCGGGTGGACCGCGTACCGCGCGGCCGGTGCGTGGCCCGGCTTCACGGCCATAAAACCCGTAGTTGCCCAGGTTTTCGCCGTCCGTCGGATCGGGAAAACCCAGGTAACGTGACAACACAAAAATATAAATTTTTGTGCGTTGGCTCGTCCCGTACGCGAAAATTTGGTTTTACCTGTGGTGGTGATTGTTCGTTTTACGACGCGACGGTACCGATCCCGTTCCGACCTCGTACGTCCGACACGCGTAAATTTCCCGTGAGAGCCCCGCACTCTCTTCGCTCGTCTTTAACACGTTAACTGCCTTGGGGGTCACCGGTGACCGGCACTCGACTTTGCTACAGCGCCGTGGGGGCCACCGGTGACCGGCGGCGCAATATGCATCGCATAATGAAAAGTTCATGTTGGCGCCTGGGTCAAATCATGGAAAATCCGTCCGGCAGTCAACGTGTTAATGAACAATCCCTTTGAATTTGTATTTTCACGGCAAGATAGTAAGTGCCAGATTTTCCTAAGGGTATGTTCAAACCTGTTCGGGCGCCTATTTGACACGTTGCCCAGATTTTGCTGTCCGTCGGACGGAAGAAAATCTGGTCAACACCGGGTTTTTATGGGCCGTGAGGCCGGGCCACGCATCGGCCGCGCGGTACGTGGTCCACCCGGGACAAACGACGACTCGTAGACTTTACTTCGATGGAATGGAACGAAATTTAGGTTCTCCGAACGGGCGGCAGGCACCTCGTGGTGCCACGCGAGAAGTTCGCGAAATTTCGGAAAGCGAAACGCAATTTCGAGTCTACTAGTGCCGCGCGATCTCCTGGATAGCGTGCCCTGGGGCCAGGATTCTTACGAAGGGAATACGGGACGTTCCCCGCGGCGGGAAGGTTTCTCGGAATAATTAGAGGCGAGTTAGGGCTTTTAACAAACGTTTATTTCACGTCGATGTTATACACGGCTGCCGGGAGATAGCCCGGCCCGGCTTTCTCTGGGCTTCTCCAGCAGCCGCTCTCCGATAATGCGGTGTTCTACACTACTTTATTAACAATCTAGGCAAAAGTCAACCCGTCTACTACGCGTGATAGCGTTCGGCACAGTGACCTATTTCGTATTCGCTCGGGAACGCAGAAGTGAGGCGTCCCCCACTTTCCTAATTTTTCCTATCCCCGCGCGACGCTCGGACCTATCGCATTATTCGGCGCGGCATCCATTCCATCCCGACCGTCCATTCTCCCGCGGAGGGAGAGTCCGAGCCAATCCCGCGTTGCACGCATTCCTTCGGCGGGCGAGGCAGCCACGAGGTGGAGAAGATGTTTACCTCCTGTGCGAATTCCTTCGTTGGCTCCTCCAGGCTGGTAAACCCGGGCTCGGCTTCTCCCTCGTTGCCGTCGTGCGGAAGCTCCTACGGAACGTCGCGGGGAGCGCCTCTCCTCGAGGTTTCCCGCTAGCGGCCAGATAGGAAAAAGGGGTCCGGGTCCCCCTGAGACCCGGATACGATCCTGGAATTCGCGTCGCGCCAAGTGGCGCGACGTTTAAAACGCATTAGCACTCCGCCCTTGGTCTTTTCGAGACCGTCTCAGGAAGAGCGCTCGCGAGTGCCGTACGTAAACGCATGATCGGAGAGTGGCCCGGTCTTCCGCCACCGGTTCGGAGGGACGTAGGCATTTATGCCACGTCACAGCCTGTTGCCATCCCCCTCCCCCCTCCCCCTTGTCTACAAGCTGCGTTTTACGAGAGCGCGATCGTGGGCCAGAGTCACCCTAGTATACCTATTCACATATAAGAAACGCAATAATATGTATATATATATATATATATATATATATATATATATATATATATATATACACACACACACACACATATATATATATACATATATATATATATATATATTGTCACGTTGCCTGGGTTTTCCCTATCCGACGGACGGCGAAAACCTGGGCAACTACGGGTTTTATGGCCGTGAAGCCGGGCCACGCACCGGCCGCGCGGTACGCGGTCGTCAGCACGTCTTCAGCACAGTGACCTACTTCGGTTCGGCTCGGCAACGCGGAAGCGAGGCGTCCCCCACTTTCCTAGTTTTCCCTACCCCGCGAATCCAGGGGCCCTTGACGTAAGATGGTCGGCACCGATGGTGACTGCTGATTGGCCGCTGGTCCCGCTGAGGAAGCTCCCGGGCCAATCCCGCGTCGCACCTTTGTCTTCCGGCGGGTGAGGTAGCCTCGAGGTGGAGATGTTGTTCGCCTCCGGTGCAATTCCCTCGTAGGCTCCTCCGGGTTGGTTAACCCGAGCCCGGCGTCTCCCTCGATGTCCTAGTGAGCGGGATATTCTCTGGATGGTCCTCCGCGGTCTCATATCTCCGGCAGCGTAGGGAAAATACGTCCGGGTCCCCCTTGGACCCGGATACGAACCTGGAATTCGCGTCGCGCCAAGTGGCGCGGCGTTTAAAATGCCTCATTACTCTGCCCATGGTCAGCTGAGACTGTCCCAGGGAGAGCGTTCGCGGGTGCCGAAGTCGCATTTGATACGACCAGAGAGGGGCCCGGTCTTATGCCACAGGTTCTGAAGGACGTGGCATCTTGCCAGGTCACAACTACTCCCCCACCCCCCCCCCCCCGGGAGAGACCGGGCCCTACCGATGGCAGCCACCGATCAGGCTTTCGTGGGCTCGGCAAAGAACACTCTTCCTTAGAGAGTCCCACGGTTTTCACACAAAAGATATCGATACAACGTACCTGACAAGTACACGGCACCAACATAATACTACACCAATACTTACGGTACAATCACAATGAGCGGGCGAGACACCCGCTTCCGGCCGGCACCAATGTTCTATGCTGTCTACAGCCCTAATTCATAGTGGGAGTTCGAGGGGTAATTATCGGATAGTATCGCAAAATAATTTGTACTCGGTTTTCCCGGCAGCGGTATTTAATGAATGTCCTTTTGTTTTACAAAACCTAATCTACTCTTATATTTAAGCCCACTCATACCAAAAAAAAATTCACACGACGGCAATCCCCCCTTTTTTTTGTTCCCTTTGCGACATTCGTACTATTCTAACAAAACCACTCATTCCCATACCAGTGTAGCGCGACTCTCGCAAAAAAAAATATACTCGCAGTCTCTCTGATCTCTCTCGCTTGCTTTAACGAAACAAAACTACTTGTGTTACCCTTCGGAAATTGAAACAAAATATAATCGCTCATTTTAAATCTAATTTTTCCGCTACAAATTCTTTGGTAGGTGTTTCGGTTAACGCGAGCTCCGCGGCGGCACGAGACCCAAGTATGGGACAGGGGCGAGAGAGGTGACGGGATTGCCAAAGGCACAATAAGACACTAGACAACAGAGGCTCTCTCGTCACCTCTCCCCCCGCCGTTCTACCACCTTCAACTGAACCGATTGCCGAAAATCGAGTCAGTCGCCTAACCGCTTCTTGCTAAAACGCTTCGCTTCACTTGAGCCTTATAGTTTTTTCTTACCACTAAAGCAAACCCATTGCGCTTCTTTGGGTTTCCTCGCGTCTCTTAGCCATAGTTCTTTTTGTTGCCTTATCTTAGTCTTAAGTTGGTGTCGGGATTAGTTTTAAGTGACCCGCTGAAGTTTTAATAAAGGAAGCATTGGACTGACTGTTAAACACCACAGTACTCGCGTTGTGAATTCTGAACTCCCTCCACGATTCCCTCTCCTTCCTTCAACATAAATTATTGGTCCTTCGAGCCGGATCCTCGTGCAAAACGTGGAAAACGTGTCGTGGAGGTGCTCCGTTTGAATTTAACGGTCGCGAGTTCGGTGTGTTGTTCGACCCCGTACGCAAACGGTTTGACTTTGAGCGGTACGCGCTGTGCTTCAGCCAACGGTCATTTTTAAACCAACCATGGACGCCGTTCTGAAAAAGCAGGAGACGTTGGCTACAAGGATCTCTCGCATGATCGAGAATCTAAAAAAGAAGGGAGCAGAGAATATTAATCGGGATACAGTCGAGGCAAGACTCGAGTTGTTGGAATCTTACTGGCTGGAATTTACCACCAACTACGACAGGCTTCGCGCTAAAGACGACGATGCGTTGCGGAAATCCCGCTATTTCGCCGACAATCAATTCGACGAGACGGAAGAGGCCTACATCTCGGAAAAGGCTGGGCTGAAGAAGCTGCTGGGAAGAACCACGGTTCAACAGGGAGCTGCTGCCGCCCCTCCACAACCGAAACGTGCATCGATGCCGAAAATCGTCATCGAACCTTCCGACGGTGACTATACGAAGTGGACCAGCTTCCGGGACCTCTTTCGATCGTTGGTGATAAATAACCCGCAATTGACCGCTGTCGAGCGCCTACACTACCTGAAAACGAGCGTTATCGGGGAACCTGCCGACAGCCTGCGTCATATTCCCATCACCGACGACGACTTTCCTGGCGCATGGAGGTTACTCGAAAAGGAATATGACAACATCTCCGTCCTGGTCAACGCTCAACTTGGCTTGCTGCTGTCCCTCCCATGCATGAGGACTGCATCGGCCTCTGAGCTCAAGACGCTGCTGCACGGAACTCAGAACGCCGTTGAAGCCTTAACTGCTTTGAAACGTCCGGTCGAGCATTGGAGCGACTGGCTCAATTATATCACCGTCCAACGCTTGGACGGAGAGACCAGATTGAGCTGGGAGACAACGCTGGAGGGAAAAGAAGAGATGCCGACCTTTTCCCAACTGCTGGACTTCCTGAGGGCACGCTTGCGGTCTTTGACCGTATCCTCGCTGCCTTCTTGCAACTTGCTCGCCACCGCCGCTTCATCGCACCTCGCTGCTCCATCTGAGGACGGAAGGCCCCCCACTCCATCGGCTGGAAGACGGGCCCCCACTCCATTGACTGCTCATCGCGGGACAACTCGCCGGCCGAAGGTGCACGCCGTGACGGGAACACCCGGAAACTCGCGATGCCGTCTCTGCCGCAAGGATCACTTTGTCCTTTTCTGTCCCTCGTTTAAGAGCTGTACACCCCCGGAGAGAAGGAAATTGGTAACAGATCAAAATCTCTGCTTTAATTGCTTATCGAACCATCACGTACGCGATTGTAAATCGAGTAAGCGTTGCCAAATCTGCGTAGGCAAGCATCACACTGCCCTTTATACCCCTCAGGAGAATCCTCCATCTGAGGATAATGTCGAAGCTTCTTCCTCCGTGTCCAAGCCTATAACGAAAGTAGTTAACTGCACGCGGATGAGCCAAACTCTCATTTTAGCTACCGCGATCGTAGGAATAGAGGTCTGTCCGGGCGAAAGAATCTTTGTCCGCGCTTTAATCGACCCTTGTTCCGAAGTCTGCCTGATTGGGGAAAGCATCGTTCAACGCTATAAATTACCCCGCAAACCATTCAGTATACCGCTGGAGGGAGTCGACTCGATGCGAAGTCGACCTCGAGGAAGGGTGAACTTGACCGTGTCATCGCGACTAGATCATACGGTCTCATACTCGGTAGACGCGGTCATTCTCCCTCGGCTATCGTCTTACGAGCCACCCACCACTGCCGGTCCGAAAACATGGCCTCATCTCGCGAACTTGGAAATGGCTGACCCAGAAGTCACCTCGTGGCAACCCATCGAGCTCTTGCTTGGAGCCGACGTCTACGCGCTAATTCTTCGCGAAGGGCTGCGCAAGGGCGCGGCGGGCGCTCCCATTGCCCAAGCTACCACCCTTGGCTGGATTGTCACCGGTGCGCCAGGAGAATCCAAAAATTCTCCTTCAAACCCTCGTCGGATCGTCCTTCATTGCGCCGTCGACGAGGATATTAGCACTCTACTGCAAAAGTTCTGGTCATTGGAGGAAATAGTCGCTTCCCCCTCCTCTCCTGAGTTGACCGCGGATGAAGACGAGTGTGAGACTCACTTTACTCGTACTCACACGCGCGACCATACGGGACGATACATAGTCCGACTCCCGTTTAAGAGTTCTCTCTCGTTGCTGGGCGACTCTCGACGGACACCAGCCGCGATGCTGTCTAAACTTGAGAGACGTTTCCTAACTTCCGACGATTTCGCTGAGAGGTACCGCTCCTTTCTAGACGAGTACATCTAGCTAAATCATATGGAAATCGCTACAGGGATTAGAGAAAAATCCAAAATTTTCTATCTTCCGCATCACGGCGTCTGGCGAGAGTCAAGCACGACGACCAAGCTACGCGTCGTTTTCAATGGCTCTAGTAAGACGACAAGCGGAGTCTCTCTGAATGAGATTCTACATTCGGGACCCAATTTGTTGCCGGAGATTCCTGATCTTTTGCTCCGTTGGCGTTGCCACGCGATAGTCTTCGCCGCCGATATGGAGAAGATGTACCGGCAAATCTGGCTCGCTGACGAAGATCGCGACGCCCAACGCATCTTGTGGCGGCGTGATTCAGGCGGCGAGGTGGACGAGTATCGACTCCGGACGGTTACTTACGGCCTAGCTTGCGCTCCCTATCTTGCTATGCGCACAATACGTCAACTCAGTCTCGACGAGTGGAGTCGTTTTCCGCTGGCTGCCGCCTGTTTAAAGTCCGACGTTTACATGGACGATGTACTCTCCGGAGCTTCGACTATCGACGAGGCTCTAGCAATCCAGGGACAACTAATTGCTGCTCTCAAGGCGGGCGGCTTTACCCTGAGGAAATGGACGTCCAACGACTCGCGGTTGCTGGACCACCTCTCGGCGGAACACGTCGCTTCCTCGGGGGAACGACCACTTGAGAGCATCCTTTCCTTACTGGGACTAAGGTGGCAGCCCGCGGGAGACTTCTTTCTTTTCAACCAAAAACCGCGTGACACTCAGGCAATGATCACGAAAAGACAGGTTTTGAAGGAGATGGCTTCGGTCTACGACCCGCTAAGCTTTTTGGCGCCGGTCACGGTTACTGCAAAAATATTTCTGCAGACACTCTGGCTGTTGAAACTCGATTGGGACGACCCCCTGCCCCCCGCGTATGCTAAACACTGGGCGACCTACTCGCACAGTCTCGCTGCGATTTCGGCTGTCAAGATGCCGCGCTGGGTGGGGATAGGTGGTAAACACGCGATCGAACTACATGGGTTTGCCGACGCTTCGGAAAAGGCGTATGCCGGCGTCGTTTACCTTCACTCATTCCAAAATACCGCGAAGTCACTCGTAAGGCTAGCCATTGCCAAAACAAAGGTTGCCCCCCTCCAGCAAGTATCGCTTCCGCGGCTGGAATTGTGCGCCGCAGTACTCCTCTCGCGACTAGTCAAACGCGTACTAAATGCCTTCTCGTTGCACGATGCTAAAATATACCTCTGGTCAGACTCGCAGATAGTACTCAGCTGGCTTCAGGGTCGACCATCCAGGTGGAAGACATTCGTGGCCAACAGGGTTGCGGAGATTCAGAACCTCTATTCCCCGGATGTGTGGCAGCACATCCGCTCTCAGGAGAACCCCGCTGACCCCGCCTCTCGGGGTTTAAACGGGGACGCGCTGGCTAATAACGTGCTCTGGTGGCAAGGGCCGCCCTTCCTCTCCACCCCGATCACTGAGTTTAAAGGACACGCTGAGACAGTTCTGGACACAGAGGAAGAAAGACGCGCAGAAAAAACCGTCCTTAACACGACCGTTGCTCCGCAGTCGTCCGCGCTAACTACCGATCTATTCTCCCAGTACTCGTCCTTCACGCGACTCTTGCGGTCAGTAGCGTGGTGCTTGCGCTTCACCAACTACGCGCGAAGGAAGTCCAGTGTCAAGGATACCTTCCTACGGACCGCAGAATTGGAAAACGCTCGACTTGTTGTCGTACAGTGCGAACAACGTCGGTTCTTCGCATCAGAGATTGCGGGTTTAGAGATGTCACGCTCTCCTCTCCGGGGACCCCTCGTCCGCCTCAATCCGTTCCTGGATGAACGCGGAATTTTGCGCGTCGGCGGGCGCTTAAAACACTCTCTCCTGGATTACGATGAGAAGCACCCGATTATCCTTCCCGAAAAAAGTAAGGTGACCGAGCTACTCATCGTATACTTCCACGAGAGATTGTTACATGGCGGAACGAAGCTTACGCTGTACAATTTGCGCCGCAGGTATTGGATCCCGCGCGGTCGCCAAGCGGTTCGTAAGCACATTCACGGGTGCCTAAAATGCTGGAGATGGCGCACGAAAGCTGCGGACCAAAAAATGAGCGATCTCCCTGCTTCGCGCGTCACGCCGGCGCGCCCCTTCTACAATTCTGGAGTCGACTACGCTGGGCCCTTCAATACAAAAATTTCCCCGGGACGCGGTACCAGGACACGCAAGTCCTACATCGCAGTATTCGTCTGCCTGGCAACTCGCGCGGTTCATCTCGAGTTAGTTTGCGACTATTCGTCAGACGCCTTCCTCGCCGCTTATCGTCGCTCTGTTTCGCGTCGCGGCCTCTGTGCCTCCATACGCAGCGATTGCGGGACGACCTTCGTTGGGGCCGACAAGGAACTGAGGCGAATGTTCCACGCGGCTAACGACGAAATGAAAAAAACCCAGCAAGCCCTCTCTGAAGTCGGCACTCAGTGGGTGTTTAACCCCCCTGCGGCACCTCATTTCGGAGGCATCTGGGAGGCTGCGGTCAAGGCGGTGAAGTACCACCTACGCCGCGTAATCGGGGAGAGTCTCCTCACTTTTGAGGAGATGTCCACACTGCTCGCCCAAATAGAGGCTTGCCTAAATTCTCGACCACTAACGCCCCTCAGCGACTTGCCGACCGACCTCTCCGCCTTGACCCCAGCCCACTTTCTTATAGGCACCCCCCTAACGGCTATCCCGGAAGCCTCACTGGCGGATGTCCGCGCGTCCAGACTGACTCGCTGGCAACTTATCCAGCAGCAACGAGATCATTTTTGGAATCGCTGGTCTTTGGAATACCTACAGACCTTGCAGCAAAGAACGAAGTGGACTAAGGAAAGGCCAAACTTGAAGCCTGGGGACCTGTGCCTCATCCTCAACGAGGCTACTCCACCAACGCGATGGCCGTTAGGGAGGATCGAGCAAGTTCATGCTGGATCGGACGGACTTGTCCGAGTTGCAACGGTCCGCACAGCGACTTCGACACTGACCCGCCCGATCGCGAAGATTTGTCCCTTCCCCCCCCCCGTACCTCGACCGACGACAGCTGAGCCATCAGCCCTGGCGCAATTGTTTGTTGACGCGTCGCGACGATCAACAAAGGCGGGCGGGATGTTTCGGTTCACGCGAGCTCCGCGGCGGCACGAGACCCAAGTATGGGACAGGGGCGAGAGAGGTGACGGGATTGCCAAAGGCACAATAAGACACTAGACAACAGAGGCTCTCTCTCTCGTCACCTCTCCCCCCGCCGTTCTATCACCTTCAACTGAACCGATTGCCGAAAATCGAGTCAGTCGCCTAACCGCTTCTTGCTAAAACGCTTCGCTTCACTTGAGCCTTATAGTTTTTTCTTACCACTAAAGCAAACCCATTGCGCTTCTTGGGGTTTCCTCGTGTCTCTTAGCCATAGTTCTTTTTGTTGCCTTATCTTAGTCTTAAGTTGGTGTCGGGATTAGTTTTAAGTGACCCGCTGAAGTTTTAATAAACGAAGCATTGGACTGACTGTTAAACACCACAGTACTCGCGTTGTGAATTCTGAACTCCCTCCACGATTCCCTCTCCTTCCTTCAACAGTAGGGTTGGAGGGTTGCGGACCGGCAACAAAGACCAACAAAAAAAATAATATCTTATCTGATCAACAAAAGGGAGGCTTCTTGCGCCCGGCAGCGTCTACTAGGTCGGGGCCCGTCAACGGGATCCCCACGGGTGGTGCGGACCGCCGGCTTTCCAGCCTTGCCCACATTTCGGGCAAGACTTTATGTTGTACCCCAGACGGCCACATCGAAAGCAGTACGTCATGTCTGGGTCCGTACAGTACCGGTGTTGGTGACCCCTGCGGCCACACCTCCAACACCCGTTCTGCCGATCTCTGGGTTCCTTCTCCAATATGCTTTTCGGGGTTGGGGTCGGTGGCGGGGCTTCCCGCGGTAGCTCCATCCGTTTGTGCGGGGGTCGGGGAATCACCCACGTCTTAAAATCGGGCAGCCGGCAGCGAGGTATACTGGGCGGGTGTGTCGGCGTGCGCTTGGCCTGGGCTTCTTCCTCGGCCTTTCGTTCCAGGAAGCGCTTCAACCCTTCCCGGTGTTCCCACTCGAATAGGGCAGCCCCGGTGAGCGGGTTGTTTTCGGAGTCCACCGGGACCTCTCGTTCAATTTGGGTCGGGGGAGTCTGCGGGGTGAGGCTCCGCTCGGCATCTTCGGATCCCTTTCCCTCTGGGCCTTCTATCTCTTCCGGCAGCGGTTCTAGCGTCTCGACTGGGGTGAAGCCCTGCTCGGCTTCTTCGGATGTTTTTCTCGCTGGGCCTTCTATCTCCTCCGGCAGCGGTTCTAGCGTCTCGACTGGGGTGAAGCCCTGCTCGGCTTATTCGGATGTTTTTCTCGCTGGGCCTCCTCTCCTCCGGCAGCGGTTCCAACGGTTCGGCCGGGGGCGGAAGACTGGCCTGGTTTTCCGGCTCTTCTTCCGCTGGCGCTTTAGTCGCCTCCGGCAGCTCTTCTACCGGCTCCGCCTTGCGGCTCTCCTCCTCCGGGGTAGCCACGGCAGTCGGTTCATGGTGTTCGGCCTCTGTTACAATGGGCTCAGCCGATGTCGTCGGCATCACGGGGTCCTCCGGCAGCTCATCGATACCTTCCTCCAAGGTGTCGTCGAGGGGGGTATTCTGCTCCGATTCGGGACGATCGTCTGCCGACTCGTAGTGCGTGGAGGAGCTGCTCTCCTCTGATTCCACCACAACCTCTGCCTCTGGTGGGCAGTACTTCCACCTCCGCGGAATCGGAATCACCTGCTGCCATGTTTGGATTCCCACCGCCCGTCGGCGACGACCCTCGGCCCCGGCAACATAATCCTTCAGAATTTTCAGTACCGTTGTCCCTTTCTCACTTTCCGCTACCGTCTTCAAAGCCTCCATGAGACTCGCCACGGGACTCCTGGTCTCGTTCGTCTCCTCCCCGGAAGCTTGCATTTTCAATCTCTGGTGTTACGGTCCAAAGTTTGGGCTTTGAGTGGTGGAAGGTAGCCCTTTAGATCGCTGACGTGCGCCTTGCCGTGGTCTTTGCCCGTTTCCGAAATTAGCGCATATACAACTGGCGAAATCTTTTTCCGAATAATAACCGGTCCGTCAAATTTAGTGGCTAACTTGGCCGCCACGTGGTGGGCCGCGGACGAAAGGACGCGCTGCCGTCGCAAAACTTTGTCGCCTACCTCGAACTCCCGTTCTCTATGTCGCAAATTGTACTGCCGCGCCTGCCTATTATACGCGTCTTCTAAGTTTTCTAACATCCAGCTCCGTAATGCCGGCAGCTGGGTGACCCTATTCTTCCACGCGTCCGTGGAGTCGAGGTCGAGTTCTATGGGCGGTTCGGCGCTCGCCCGTGCGCATTTGGCCGGTCGCGGTTCTCGCCCGAAGTTTAGAAAGGCTGGGGAAGCCTGTAACACGGAATGTCGTGCTGTGTTATACGCGAATCTAAAGTGTGGTAGGTGAATGTCCCAATCACGGTGGTCCCTTCCGATGTACGCAACAATCATTGTCTTTAATATGCGGTTGACCCGCTCGACCGGGTTCGCCTGCGGGTGGTACGGGGGAGTTGTACTCAGCCGAATACCGTATCCGGCAGCAAGATTCGTAAGATGGTTGTTCATGAACTCCGTGCCGTTATCCGTAAGCAGCACGTCTGGGGTTCCCCAGCGCGAAAAGACCAAATTTTCGAGGGCCTCGGCGATTTTTGGACCGGTAGCCCGTCGAAGCGGGGCGCATTCTATCCATTTGGTGAATAGATCCTGAACGACCAACAGATACGCATGACCGGACCTGCTAGGAGGGAATGGGCCCATGATATCGGCAGCTACTACTGACCATGGCATGTCAATACGGCGCCGGCCCATCAGCCCGGAAGGGAGTGTTTGCTCCACTTTCGTGAGCTGACAGGTCGCACAGCGTCTTACGTATTCTACTGCCGTTCGGTACATCCCGGGCCAGTAGTAACGCGTCGCGACTCGATGATAGGTCTTTTCGACTCCTAAGTGCCCTGCCTGTGGGCTATCATGCGCCTCCTGCAGGATCTCGGTCCTACGTTCTTCGGGGACCACTAATTTCCATTGATCCCCGTCCTGCCCTAACGTTTCGGCTATTAATGGGTCCGTTCTCCGACAATATAGTTCCCCGCCTCGAACGGTCCAATCCTTAAATCTCTCCGGGTTTGCCTCTACTTCCGCTAATTTCCCCTCGTACCACCTCGCGCGTACTGCGGCCGCTATCGGAACATCCCCCCCCCCGTGACACCCCCCCGCCTCAAAAACGCGCGAGAGTGCATCCGGCACCTTATTTAGGGCTCCTTGCCTGTATTTTACCTCGAAATCGTATTCTAATAATTGAAGGGCCCATCGCGCCAGCCGACCCGACGGATTTTGCAGTTTCCTTAACCAACGCAAGCTATTGTGGTCCGTTATTACTGTGAAACGATAGCCCTCAAGCTTTGCCCGAAATTTCTGCACAGCCCAGACTATAGCGAGACACTCTAACTGTGTGGCAGAATATTTTCTTTCCGGCAGCGTTAGAGCTCTACTAGCGAACGCAATCACCTTCTCGACACCCTCTACCTCCTTCGTCAAAACGGCACCTAACCCTACCGTACTCGCATCCGTTTGCAAGGTGAATGGAGATTCGAAGTCAGGACACGAAAGGGTTGGCGCGGTCGCGATCGCTTCCCGTAGGGTCTCGAAGGCGGGTTGTTGACCGTCCTCCCATTCCCATTCCCGATTTTTTCGCAACAAGTTATTCAGCGGTTCGGCATGTGTGGCGAACCCTGGAATGAACCTCCTGTACCAGGAGGCCATACCCAAGAATCGCCGCAATTGTTTGATGTTCCTCAGGACGGGGTACGATAATATCGGTTGTATTTTATCCGCGTCGACTTTTAACCCTTCGTGGCTGACTACAAATCCTAAATATCGGACTTCTTGCCGGCAGAACTCGCATTTATCCGGATTGATGGTTAGTCCAGCCTTTTTAATTTGATTACTTACGCGTTCCAGCCAATCCAGATGTTCTTGGAAGGTTTTTGTGACGATTATTATGTCATCTAAATACGCGAACGCGTGCGGTTCCATCTCTGGACCTATTAATCTGTCGAGTAACCGCTGAAAGGTGGCTGGTGCTCCCGTGAGCCCGTACGGTATGCGACGGAATTGATATAGGCCTTTTCCCGGCACCGTGAAGGCCGTGATTTCGCGACTTTCCGGTGCCAACGGTATTTGAAAATAAGCTTGACTGAGGTCGAGTGTCGAGATGTACTTCGCGGCTCGCAGCTTGTCTAATATCTGCGTCATGAGTGGCAGCGGGTATGCATCTTTTCTCGAGACTTCATTGACTTTTCTAAAGTCCAAACAAAATCTATACTTCCCATTGGGTTTTTTAACCATTACAATTGGGCTTTACCAGCCACTATTTGACGGTTCTATTATGCCGTCCGCTAATAAGGTATCTACTTCCTTATAAATCGCCTCCTGAACTTTCGGAGATACGGCATAATAGCGTTGTTTTTTCGGCGGATGTCCGTCCACGTCTATTTTGTGACTGATCAAATCCGTTACACCTGTTTTATTTTTAGATACCGGCAGCGAAGTCTCGAGAAATTTTCGCAACAATTCTTTTTGCTTTTGATCTAATATCTGCAATCCGCAGCATACGGCAGCGTGGGGGGTGTCAACGAAGGGAAATTTTTGCTCCGCGTTATCGGAAAAGTACCATACCGATCGGTGATATTCCGCGATAATTCCGAATGACGAGATCGCGTCCGTCCCTAATAGTATCGGAGTCACTAAATTATCTAAGACGCGTGCTGTAACCCGGCACTCTTTATCCTTTATTCGTAATTTAAAATGTGCCTTGTCCGTAGCACGATCTACGGCACCAGTGGCCAACAGAAAATAACACGGTTTATCCGTGGTTTCCAACGTTATTTTTCCGGCAGCAGTTTGCATGACCACCTCACGGCTTACAAACGTTACCGTAGAACCTGAATCTACCAAGGCGCGTACCGGCAGCTTACCAATTTTTGCTTTTATTAATAAAAGCGGCGTAATTTTTGCGCGGTTGATTACTGATACGCGGGCCGATATTAATTTTGGCGAAGTCTCTCCGGCCCCTGCGAGCGACTTCTCCCCCCATTTCCCGATTGTTTGTTATCTATATTACATTTCCGGCAGCTTTTTAAAGATACTCCCTGTGTTCCGCATCGATAACAATGTAGCAGCCGTTCTTCGCGGCAATCCCGCGACATGTTTCCGGTTTTTCGACAATTCCAGCACTCCAATGGCTTTTTCCCGAACGTGCGTTGTTTTTCGCGCGTCGGTTCCGGCCTATTGTCGTGATCTGGTTTTGTTCGATGCGTCGGGGTTTCTTTCTTAACTACCGGCATCTTTTTACTCGATTTTCTAGTCGCGTATCCACGGGTTGGAGATCGATCGCTCGAGGAACCGCTTTCCCCTTCGCTTACGGCAGCCATAGCATAGTCAAAATAATCCGTTTTTCCCTTTCCCTTTCGGGGGTACCGGCTCGGGTCGTAGGCAAAGCTGGGATGTGCCATTTCATTCGGTTTGGGGTTCCGTCTGTTCGTCATGTCAGTTTGTCTGTCAGCTTCTAATAACTCGTCTTCCAGTTCCTGTATCGTCTTTATAGTCGCCAATGCTATGGTGTTACGTATACTCGGTTTCGCGCCCCAGTATAATGTTCTAATTTGTTTTGATTCCGGCCACGGAGGATTTAACTTTTTTAACATAGCCCGCATTAGTATTACATATTCGCGAAGGGGCTCATTTTCCCCCTGGTATCGGTCTCTTATGATCCGTTCTAATGTTTCGCGATAATCAGGGTCCCCAAAAAATTTTCGAAATTCGAAAATGGGCTGCGTAACCGTCCAAACATACCGGCAGGCAGCGTAGTAGATTTTCGTCCGCGATGTTAGAAAATTTTCTTTGTTGGAATAAGCGGTCCAGGAAGGCTTCCGAATCCTCCCCGGACGCTCCCGAAAACTTTATACGCCATTTCCGCATTATTTCTGCGGTTGGCGTTCCCCGGTAATGTTCATCCCTTGGTATTGTCGCGGGTACGGCATGTAAACGGGTTATTTTTGGATTAAATTCCGAAGAGGTTTTCGTTTATCCGGGTTTATATTCGGTACCGGCAGCATAGTGTTTGTTGGCGGTGGTCTTTCCGGCCAAACATTATCTTCAGTTCTTGTTATATTATCGGAGAAAGACATTTCTTCGAACGCGTCCCCGTATACCGATTTCGTGTCCCCATCATCGTATTCCGGCTTAAGCATTTCGCTGGTGTTTATTATTTCGGGTTCCCTTTTGTATTTCTTAGACCGACTGTACCCAAGAGGCTGTAAACACCGCGTGTTTATATGGTGTTTACCTCGCCCGAGCGAGGCGACCCTGGCCTTGTAATACTATGCGCGCGAACAAAGGACCGTTGTCCCGAACGGCAACAGAAAAACTTTTCCCCGAATTCCTTAATACCGATCGGGTGACTCAAATTTTCCAATTTCTACCGGCAGCACGATTATTATTCCTTTCAACGTGGTTTCCCCAGCGCTTTCTATACGTATTTCCGTAATTTATCCTGTACGGTTCGCTAAATTTGCAATTGTACCGTTCACTAAATATTTAATCGTTCCGCTCGCTAAATATTTGATCACTAGTTGTTTTTAGGACGGCACAGTTTACGACACAGATCTAATGGACGGACCTTCCATCACCACATATTATTCTTACAATATACCGTAAATACCACATACAATTAAATTTCATATATCGCCAAATATCACAAAAAAAATGAAACATATTACATGCAAAATATCATATCATATATAGACCATCATTTCACACATAAATAGCATATTATAAATTATCAATTATAAATCATAGGTATATCATATTCTGTCCCCGTTATCAAGTATTTATTTCTATCTTATTCTCCGATTGATATCATCAATACTATTTTAAAATAAAATTAAAATGAAGTAACAAAATAACTAGAATTAACAAGTTGAATAAAAGAACAATAAGATTAAAAAATGGATAACAAAATAAATTAGGAAATAAAAAAATAAATTAGAGACCGACAAAATAAATAGGGTGGGTAATACAATAACTAAGAAAATAACAAGATAAATTACTAAAATAACGAAATAAATAAGGAATTAACGGAATAAATTAAGGGAGACACCAAAATAAATAGAATAAATTCCGAACAAATAAATAATCAACAAACTAAATCAATAATGAAATAAATTAGGAACGAAATAAAGTAATAACGAAATAAATTAATACTTGATAAAATGATTAAATAGCAACTTTTCTACATTGAATTCTCTTGAAACCAATTAATTTACGTGTTACGAGAGTGACCTCTACTTTGAGCTATTTAATCTTTAATTTTTCTCTCTTACAAAATCTCTTCTTATTCAATTTTCTATTCTTTTACTTGATATCGTGGAACTGTTCAACAACATATTACACATCATATAAATTCAAATTATCATGAAAATTGTACATTTCATAAATTATCATTTCATAAACAACATTCATAAATTTCACATAATATTAAATCTGTGTGTTGGCTCGTCCTATACGCGGAAATTCGATTATCTACGCCGTGGCACTTGTCTGGTTTTCGACGCGACGGTACCGATCGCGTTCCGACTTCGTATTCCCGGTACGCGTGAAATTTCTGTGAGAGCTCTGCACTCTCCTCGCTCGTCTTAAATGAACGAGCCCTTCGAATTTTATTTTTCAGGCTAGATTTTAAGTGCCAGTTTTATAAAAGGGTCGTTTCAAAGCCTGTTCGGGCGCCAATTTGTCACGTTGCCTGGGTTTTCCCTATCCGACGGACGGCGAAAACCTGGGCAACTACGGGTTTTATGGCCGTGAAGCCGGGCCACGCACCGGCCGCGCGGTACGCGGTCCACCCGCGACAATCGACACGTCGAAAAGTCGGTTTTCGCAAACTCTAATCGAGGATCGAGTCCTTACAACGGGCGCCAGGCATCGGGAGATGCCACGCGAAACTCTAATGGATTTCTCCGATACGCGAAACGGAATTCCGACTTTCCGACGGCCGCGCGATAGTCGGGATAGCTCACCCGGGACCAGGGTTCGACGAGAGGAGTACGGGACGTTCCCCACGGCGGGAAGGTTTCTCAAAGAATTCAGAGGCGAATTATGGGCTGTACAACGTTTATTTAATGAAGGTGGTACAAGCGGCTGTCGGTAGGAAGACCGGCAGCCGTAGAAAAGTAAGCCCGCGCGACGATAGTTGATAAACTAGCACTAGCACTGCGAACTCTTAGAGACTGTTCCCCTCTAAATAACGTAGTCTTTTTAAATATTAGGGGGACCGGAAAGTAATGTCGTTTTTGCGCAAGTCAATATTTTACTAATAACAACAGCTAACTTCGTACACCTACGTTGTTCAGTACATGGCTGCAGGTTCGGGAGATAGTACTGTTTTGTACAAAAATATCGTGTTTTTATAGACTATGTTCGAAATGACCGATTCAAAGCTAGAAAAGTTGCACATTCGGAATTGGATACTAATTTCGAAAGGGCAGCAATGTCGCAATAGCTACAAGAAACATTTATCATGTTTATCCGGAAGTATTGACTGTACATAAGTGCCAACGGTAGTGAATTTGAATCTGGCAATTTCGATCTTTTTGACGCACCTTATCAGGAAGGCCTGTGGCACTCGATAATAACATTTTACCTCGACAGACGATTGTAGAACTCTCGGGGAAGCTTCGTTATTTATATGTGTATTTATATGTCACAAATTAAATATAAAATGCCAATAAAAAATTACTCTACTTTAATTTGACGAAAAATACGACATTACTTTCCGGTCCCCCTAATAAATAGTTGGAATGACCAACAATTCCCCGCGTACCCCGCTTAAGAGGAAGAAAACCAGGCGAGGAGGAAGAAGACATCATCTGAACAAGCTAAAGAAGCTGTACTACGCTGCAGTACCGCAGCATCACAAGGAAATTGAAGAAGACGATTAAGGAACCGCACCAGCACCGAGCCACCCAAGCCAAAAAGATCCGCGTTTCCACTTTTACCGAAAGAAGTTGTTCCCCGTCTCTCCCTCTAGAATTTAAGTTTAATATTATAGATAAATATACAGGGTGTTTAGGTTATTACTAGCCATCATTTTTTTTTTGTTGTAAATAGTAAATATTAGAAAAAAATTATGGAGGAATAAGTAGTACTGTTTTTTATGCGCAACATAATGACATATGCATTTTTGTTTTATTTACATTATTCTGATAGAAGTGAAGGTGACCTTCAATTTTTTAAATGGAATGCTATACATTTTTTTATGTCGTATGAAAGCGTGTGTCAAGACGAATTCATCCATCTACTACGCAATAACCTTCAAGGTCATGCAAGGTCAGAAATGGAAGAAATGGAAGAAACAATTTGAATATTGCGTACCAATGTGTTTACAAGTATTCCTTATTGATACGAATCGAATGATGTTGTCATTCACTGTCAGTGTTTACTTCTAATTTCGACACTAACGTGACAGTTTCAGTACTACTTCCTAAACCGATCAGTAATATCGTATAGCAATGTATCGTTATTCGGTAGACGAGAAGAGGGATATGGTACGCATTTATTATCAGTGCAAGAGAAATAAAAGACAAAATAAGTTGAGATACTTAGAAGAATATCCGGAAAGTGTGCAACTTACAAAAAAGTTGAGATACTTACAAAAAACAGAAACGACAGCAATTTTTACAAAAAATTTCTTTGGACAGACGAATTAAGCTTCGATAATCATTGTATTGGCAATACTCATAATGCTTACGTATGGTGTACTGAAACGCAAGAGTGAGAAGGGAAACAAATTTCCAAGTGCAATTTCGCATAAATGTATGGTGTGGCATAAATAACAATGTACTGTTAGGACCTTATTTTTATAATGGAGTATTAAATGGGGAAAGATATTTAGAGTTTTTAAATACGCAATTTATAGATTATTGGGAAAATCTGCCACTATCCATTACGCAAGGTATGTACTTCTAACAAGATGGGGCCCCACCACATAACAGTAGAATCGTAAGAAATTATCTTAAGGGCCAGGTCTGCGGATGATTTGCGATAAGGTAGAGTGCCTACATTACCGTCAAAACATGGGTTTACGCTACCACAGTTTTCGTCCTTAAATAAGAATATTTTGTCGCTGGTAAAGGGCTTATTCGAAAGAGGAAGGTTCAATCGAGTGCGGGCTGGTCAGGAGGTGCCGAAATTATGCAGATATTTCGTAATATCAGCGTTAGAAGTTAGGCCAAAAATTGACGATGTGCATGCGGTTGAATCCAAGCATTTTTATGCCATTGGATGAGTTTTCTGGATGCTATACTAACCAGCCCGCACTGGAGGAAATCTCCAGCTACAAATTGAGCTATATTTTGTCTTGATTCTCTGCGAAATAAAGGAGAAAAGTTTGGGAGCGATTTACAGAATACCGATAACATAGAGCAAAAATTTAGTTGAGCTGAATTTCATCAGGTGGCGTCTAAGTCGAAAGACTGTCGACGTGGTATCACAGACGAGGGATAGGATAGACCAATCACCATATGGGGCTTCTTGTCTCACATGTAAACAAATGGTTTTCTTACGCCCTCTGCGCTGTAGAACGATAAATGCTGGAACTAGATCTACAAGAATGATCAAATCTTATTGACGAGTTATGTATCTGATGTTATGACTACATGTTCAAATTATACTTTTTTATTTGATGTCATTATGTTATATATCTGCAATTATCTTTATCAATACAATATTAATAAATGTAGATACCACGTTTTCCAATTATGGAAAAACAATTTTCATAAATCTTGAACATGGATATCTTTACGCATACATTTATTTTATACATTTTCTTTATACGTATAATTATTATTCGCATTTCTATAATTTTTTAACACTATTAATACGCATCCATTTTGAATGTATTTTGTAACTGAATTTGAAAAAAGAATTAAATTGAAATTTACTATACATTTTCATGTGTTTCATTTAAACAACATAAATTTTGTCTGTAAAGAATCTTGCAAAATATCAACAAATATTAATTGTGATAATCGAAAGAGTTAAGAATTAATCAATCAATAATTATGTAGTTGATCGTTTTTGCGATATGTCAATCTATTTTACTACTGTCTCAGACCGTAGTTGTATTATTTTCTTGCGTGTTTGTAGTGAGAAAATAAACGACGAACGCAATAGTACGACACGTACGAACACTACCGCATTCATCGAGCTCGATCAGGCTCCAGTCTTGATGCAAGAATCATGGGTTGCCGTCCCACGTGGCACGAAGGGGGGGGGGTGAACTCCTCCGCCAGAACGGCCCACCAAAACTTCAAGCGCTTGAACCGCAATCGATTCCCGGTTCGGCGAAAGGCACAGTTTGCTACAATTTTTAAATTAAAAAAGATCTGCGAAATTTGACCAAGAAATTTTTTTTTAATCGGATTTAATGTCGTATGCTGAAATATGTTCTATATTTTTTAAGTAATGCTTTTTTGTCGATTTTTAAGATAAAGCCGGATAAGATGGTCAAAAGTGCCTGCGAACCAAATTAATTTTTAATCGCACTATGCTCAACAAAAAATTACGAAAAAATTCATGAATATTCAATCACATATCATACATGACTGAGATTTTTTTTCATAATTTTTGGATGCAGAAACGATTTTTTAACAAATCCGAAAGCATAAAATTGCTAGTTTACGTTATTATGTTAGTTGTGTTTCATAGTGATTATTAATATGAATTTTTTATAGATTTTCTAGATTATTCAAACATGTTTAAGAAAATTGAATGTGCCCAATCATTTGACGAAAGTGCACATTTCGAATTGAAGTTTCAGAGATACCAGTTTTACCAAAATTAAGTAGTTAGATGTAATTGAAACTATTGTTCTTAATTTTTTTATAAATTTTTATTAATTGCAACATCGTTAAAAAAAAATCGAAGTCAATTGTTTCAATACCTTCTTACAGTTTTATAGGTGTATTTTGTTATATTGAACACTTTTATCAGTTTCGTTTGGCGCAAGCGGTAACATCTTCGGCTGTGAGAATATTTTGGTCCCGGATCGAATCCCGCATCAAATGATTTTTTTTTTCGTTAAACACTTTTTTCTTGTTCTTTCTACTACATCAGTCTTTTTCCCTGTGCAATTACAATTACAACAGTGTAATAACATAATAATTAGAAATTAAGTTAGTTCAATGTTAATCAAAAGTAAGAACGAAGCACTTTCAATGTGCATTTTTTTCAAATGATTGGACATATCCAATTATCTATGTTTCGGCGTCGACCTACGGTCGGAGCAGCCTGATGCCGGGACCACTCAGAGTTGAGCGCGCGAGGAAATCCACGGGAAAGGATTGATGAGAGGTTGAGCCAGTGAGAGAGAGAAAGCGAGATGTAACGCACGTTGAACTGCACTTTTATTAACTCCTTTGAACACAGCGCACAAACGCGACAGATGAACGCGAACGAGAGTCGCGCGTGCACGGACGAACGGAGATCTTGCTGAGCAAACTTCTGCCGTCGGATCGCGAAGCGGAAATCTTGAGCGGCACGAAAGCGTGCAGCCGCGAGACGGAAATCTTCGACGCGGACGACGGAGATCTTGACGCGAGGCAGAATGCTCGTGACGCGGCGCGGAAGATCGCACGAATACTGCGAACAAATAGTTCGAGATCGCGAGAGTCTCAGAGCGAGAGATAGAAATATCCTCTGAGCGAGACGAGCGCGAACAGCAGTAGCGAAAGCGCGAGAGAATACACTTGCGCGAGTGACGAGCGTTAAGAACGTTAAGAGCGTAAAAGGCGTTAAGAATGTTCAGAGCGAAGCACGTTAAGAGCAGCACATTAAGAGAGCGTAAGAGATACGAGTGTAAGCGAGTTACGAGCACGTAAGAGGGCGAGAAGGCACGCGCAGGTGCCTTAAATAACAAGGACCATCAAATGTGGAGCACCGTGATTGGAGCTCCCGAATCGGATGATCCTTGTTTATCACGATTTGAAGGATCAAGCTGTGAAATTCGGCCAATGAGAGCGATTACTGTTGCTACGCAGTGTCGAGCAACGGCGACACGCGCTCGAGCCGCGTGTTGACATACGCGGCAAAAACCGTATGAAACAGCGGTCGCCCGGTAGACAACAGCTAAGTTGAGAGAGACAACAGCTACCGAATTCCACAGCTTGAATCCTGAACATACCGCCCGCCTCGAAATATTAATTTCGAAATGCAGCGGAGACGTACAGAAGCGCGCTTGCGCGAAAGAGCGGCCACGCTTGGCCGAGAAAACTTAAACGTTATAGAGACAGCGTTGTACAATGCCCGAGCGCCTGTCCCCATGAGCGAGTGACGGACCGCCCGCCGTGCGAGTACCGGCTATGAGCTTACGAGAACGTTTTCTGAAACGGAGCAGAAACGCAAAGTTAAAACAAGAGGGCCGCCCGCCTTGACGGCTCGGAGGCGCGAATTTTACAAAATTAGCGAATGACGCAATTATAAATTACGCAATTATAGAGTCGTCGCACTTATGAATTAGAGTCTGGACCGCACGCAACGGGTAGAGGGCAAATTTTTACGAGAGGGCGTTTGAAGGTGGACGAAGCAGTGCGTACCGTGACGACACGAATGTGGCCGTCGTCGCCGGGATGCAGCTCGATGACGCGACCGAGATCCCACTTGCACGGGGGGAGGGTAGGATTCCGTAGTAGAACGAGCTGTCCCATGGCTATAGAGGGGCGCGCTGTACGCCACTTCCCGCGTTGCTGGAGAGAATTGACGTAGTCGTCCTTGTTAATATTCGTGGATAATTAACATGTTTTATTTAATATATACTTAATACACTTTTATACATAACACGTCTTCTAACGTCTTCTCTATACGACGTCTACAAAGGGACAGCACCTTAACCTCTCTCTTTCTACGCGCAGTGCTTTGTCTTGTTCTAGTTCTCCTCTCTTACACACTGAGCGCTGTATGCATACTATACTACCGCGCTAATTTTAAATTTACGCCTATTCTCAACACACCTCCTTAAATTTAAAATACAAATTCAAAAACAATATAATAATCTTTGGTCATAAATAGCCCAATTTATAAATTCTTTTCAAAACAAACTCATTTCTTTTCTAAAATATTCAAACTTATTTCTACCCAAAGACTTGGTGAATATATCTGCAATATTTTCATTTGAATCTATTTTTTCGATATCAATTTTATCTGCTACATAATTTTCGTTTACGAAATGATAGTGTACCTCTATATACTTTGACCTTTTTGTGAAGTTTCCCAAGTGACTAATATCAACTGCTCCTATATTATCTTCGTAAATCTTAATTGGCCCTTTCATTTCAATATTAAAGTCTTTTAATAATTCTCCCAATGCTAAAACTTCACTCACTGATTCAGATAATGCGACATACTCCGCACCCGTAGAGGATTTGGCCACACTACCTTGTTTCCTGGATTTCCATTCTATTACATTACCAAACATTCTTATGATATAGCCTGTAGTTGATTTTCTATCTATAGGGTCTCCTGCCCAATCCGCATCAACAAAACAATCTAGTATTTCATGTTTTTCATTTTTCTTAAAGTTCAACTTCAAATCTTTGGTTAGATATAAGTATTTTAGAATTCTTAATGCGTATTTATAATGGTTATTATCATAACAATTCTGAAAACGGCTTAAGTAATTTACGCTGTAACTTATATCAGGTCTCGTTCCGGTACTTATATATAAAAGCGCTCCTATCAAATTTCTATATTGAATATTCTCACATAACGTGTGTGCTGGCTCACACTTTAAATTTTGCTCCATTGGAGTGGTATATAACTTTGTGTTTTCTAGTTTATATTTTCTACCTAACGACTCGATATAATTTCTTTGACTCAATGACATTTCACTATTTTTCTCGTCATGTTCGATGTCTATTCCTAAGTACGTTTTAATTTTCCCCATATCTTTAACATTAAATCTATCAGTCAACAGCTTTTTAACATTGTTCAAATTTCTTTGATCTTTACAACAGATTAACATATCATCTACAAAAACTATTAAATAAATTTTATCATTTTGCACGTTCATACTGAATAAACAGTAATCGTGATCACTTCGTTTAAATCCTAGTTTTACAAGGTATTTATCTAAACACTCGTACCAAGCTCTAGGACTCTCTCTCAGGCCATATAGAGCCTTTTTAAGTTTACATACACGGTTAGTACCATCCTCGTAACCCTCTGGTTGTTTAACATAAACCTCTGATACAATTTTTCCGTTCAAAAATGCAGATTCGACATCCATTTGATTTATAATTAAATTATATTGCACACAATAAACTAATAATACTTTTAATGTCTGCATTTTTGCTACTGGAGAATATAAGTCAACTAACTTTTCTCTCTGCTGAAAGCCCCTAACCACTAATCGAGCTTTAAATCTATTTTCAGTCTTTTTAGTAAAAATCCATTTTAAATCAATAATTTTCTTACTTTCCGGTTTAGGAATAAGTTCCCAAGTATCATTCTTCTTTAGACATTTGATCTCATGATCCATTGCTTTTTTCCATTCATTACACTCGCTACTCTCTATCGCTTCACTATAATTTCCTGGACTTTCTGCATTTACATAATTTACATAAATACAACTAACATTTGCTTCAGGCGCATATCGGTCTGGTTTCCTTCTGTTTCTAGTAGTCCTTCTTAATTCATGCGTTTCCTCACTATTACCTTTATCATTGAAATCTTCAAATTATTCATTACTATTATCTGAGTTTACACTTTCAATTTCAGAATTTTCATTTATGTCATTATTTCCATTAAAACCTACTAATGTTTCAATTTCTTCTACTATATCAACGTGACGAGCAACAACGACTTTGTTATTTACTAATATTCTATATCCTACATTTTCATAACCTACTAGGATGCCTACATCTGCTTTCCTATCCCATTTATCATTTCTTTTACTTTCTGGTACTCTAACAAAGACTTTGCTCCCAAATAATTTCAAGTTACTGATATTTGGTCTTTTTCCAATAAAAATTTCATAAGGAGTCTTTCTTTCTAAAGTGTTTGCTAATGTTCTGTTTTTTAAATAAGCAACAGTTTTTACTACCTCAGGCCAAAATCTTTTGTTTAACTTAGAATCTGACAATAGACATCTAGCGGTATCTATAATCGACCTGTTGTACCGCTCGGCTGTTCCATTTAACTCATGTACATAAGGTGGACACGGCTCAATGTAAATTCCTTTTTCTTTTGCAAGTTTGTACATATTAGCATTCAAAAATTCCTTTCCGTTGTCACACCTAAGTTTCTTTATCCTTTTTCCGGTTAGATTTTCTACCAAATTAATATATTTTTCAAAACACGCATAAACTTCATCTTTAGATTTAATCGGATAAACAGTTACAATTTTACTGTAATCATCAATGATAGTCAAAAAATATTTTTCTCCATTTAGGCCTACTGTCTTGTGTGGGCCATTCAAGTCCGCATGAATAAGTTCTAATATATCTTGAGCTCTTTGTCTATTGTTTACAAACCCTATATTGTGCATTTTATTCTGTATACATGTACCACATTTTAAATAATCTTCTTCAATTTGTTCCGGTATACCATCAACTAATTTTTCTTTACTCAAAATGCTTACATATTTGAAATTTGTATGACCAAGCAACCTATGAAGCCTTTCTTTAACTGTCATTTTATTAATCATTTTTTCTGAATTATAAGTAAACTTTCCTTTAACGAAACTTTGCATTTTATATAGATTATTCACTTTCTCAGCTACAGCAATCAATTCTCCCTTTGGATTGAATATTCTAGATAATTTACCTTTTGAAACAATCTTATTATTAACCGTTACCTTTCCATAACTAATTAAGTTTCTATCCATTTCTTTTACAAAGAACACATCTTTAATTGTCACCTCATGCATGCTGTCATCTAGAACAAAGTTACAAATTACTTGTCCAACTTTTGTTGCCTTCAGCATTCTCCCATCTCCTATTTTTACATTTACAGGATTCTGCAAAATAATCGACTCATTATAATGTTGGATTTTTCATATCTAATATAAGCAAAAATAATCTTTGTGTTGAGAAACACTTTAGAGGACCAGGACGCGGGTCCTGGTTATTTTCATTGTCAATGGGTCTCTGGCAATACCCTGACTCTTAAGGGTCGGGGGGTCATAAATTGTCTTTGCAGGCCCAGGCTATTTCGCGTTTCGGGTTTCAAACCTAAGCAACGGTTTTTCCGTTGCACATTTTCTTTAGTCTCGTCCAGAGAGTCGAGGTATCAAGATCTAACAGAATCCTTCCGTATCTTTGAATAAAACAGTTTTCTTTTAAAATCAACTGTGTGTTCATTGAAATAAATCCCATATCCCAACAGGTTATGGGCCCAGTTACGTATTAAATTCAGTTTAATTGTGTATTAACTGTGTAGTGTATCATATAAAATAAAAGACCGTAAAGGATAAATAAGATAGTTATAATCATTATATATATTCGTGTGTGTGCATAGTTTTAAGTGTACAGCTAAATATAAAGACAATAAAACAATGGCAAATTCAAAGAGAAACATTCAACCGTTTAATGGTGAAAAATACAGTGTGTGGAAATTTAGAATTCGTTCTTTGTTAACCGAACTTAAGGTGATCAAAGTTATTGATCAGCCAACTCCGGAAAAGTTAAATGATGAATGGATAGAAGCGGAAGGAATTGCGAAAAACATTATTGTAGAGTATTTATCGGATTCTTTTCTTAGCTTTGTGCAATGTGCAAATAGTGCTAAGCAAGTGCTACACGATTTGGACGCTATTTATGAACGAAAGAGTGTAGTTACGCAGTTAGCTGTCAAAAAGAGATTATTAAATTTAAAACTCGAGAGTGATACACCACTCATAAAACATTTCCAAATGTTTGATGAACTAATTTCGGAGCTTTCAGCAGCGGGAGATGTGCTGAAAGAAACTGACAAAGTGTCAAATTTATTAATGACTTTACCTGCGTCTTATAATGGTATAATAACCGCGATAGAGACATTAGCAGACGATAATTTAACATTGGCGTTCATAAAAACCAGATTACTGGATTATGAAGTAAAATTAATGAATGAAAATAGGGACACAAGCTTAAAAGTACTGAGTGCAGGCTTTAAAATAAATAAAACAAAAAGGAACAATTATAAAACTTCGAAAAATTTTAAAAATCATTATATTAATAATAGAAATAAATTGTCTAAAATGAAAGGACAAATTAAAGGTTGTTACCAGTGCGGGAGAACAAACCACATTAAAAAGGACTGTTATTATTATAAAAGACAAATGAAACATTCAAATATTCAAAGTGAGAAAATGGCTCAGACAATTGAAGTGATGCAGCCATCTACATCTTCAGTGACCTATAACACATCCTCCACAAATTATGATCCATCACATGTTGCATTTATGGTGGGAAATTATGAAGAGAAGGACAAAATCGAACAAGATAAGATTACATTTATATTAGATTCGGGTGCATCGGATCACATCATAAACAGAGAAGATGTAGCCGAAAATTTTGAAGAAATTCCTGTGCCAATAAAAATTTCCGTAGCGAAAAATGGTACATACATTAATGCAACGAAGAAGGGGACCATAAACATCATCACCAATATGGGCATTCAAGGGACGCTGCAGGATGTTTTCTACTGTCCAGATGTACCATACAATTTACTTTCGGTACGAAGGATTCAGCAGGCAGGGATGAGCGTGACGTTCGACGAACAGGGAGTAAAAATACATAAAGATGGTAATGTAGTAATATCATGTAAGCCCTCGAACAATTTAAATGTTATTGAGTTCATGCTTAAATTGAATATTAAAAATTGTGTTGCTCAAGCAACTAGTGCTGAAAGGAATAACTATACATTATGGCATCAGCGCTTAGGGCATATAGGTAAAAATAAATTCTTAGAATTAAAGAATAAAGAGATGTTTGCGGATATAAAGCAAATAGAAAAAGTTAAAGTAAATGATAATTTATGTGAAGCTTGTGTAAACGGTAAACAAGCACGACTACCATTTAGAAAAGCTAAAGATAAAAGTCATGTAAGACGCCCATTATTCATTGTCCATACAGATGTTTGTGGTCCAATCACTCCAACTACAATTAATGAAAGAAATTATTTTGTTTTATTTTTGGATGAATATACTCACTATTGCGTTACGTATTTAATTGCTCGGAAGTCAGATGTATTTTCTGCCTTTCGAGATTATGTTGCCAAAAGTGAGGCTCATTTTAATTTAAAATTAGTAAATTTATATAGTGACAATGGTAGGGAGTATTTATCAAACGAAATGAAAGATTATTGCGTTGAAAAAGGCATAAGCTACCACTTAACAGTTCCACGTACTCCACAGTTAAATGGTGTGTCTGAACGTATGGTAAGAACCATAACGGAAAAGGCTCGGGCTATGGTAGCTGGAGCTGGTTTAGACAAAGCCTTTTGGGGAGAAGCTGTTTTAACAGCTACATATTTGATAAATATAACCCCAACAAAGGTTTTGAAAGAATCAAAAACACCATATGAAATGTGGCATATGAAAAAGCCTCAATTAAGATATTTAAGGGTTTTCGGATCAACTGTGTATGTTCATAATAAAACCAGAGAATCAAAATTTGATGATAAATCCTGGAAAGGTATTCTAGTTGGATACGAAGTAAATGGTTATAAAGTATGGAATGTTGGAACTGGTAAGTTTGATGTAGTGAGAGATGTAATAATGGATGAAACTAATTTTGTAGTTTCAAGGCCAGTAATGGTTCGATCTGAAACTGATAAATCTAAATCAGTAATCTCTCAAAAATCTAATAATGATAAATTAGATACAACTACAACAAAGGTAGTCGAAACATATGAAAATGCCAAATTAAGTAATGAACTTAATAAATCTGTAATAGAAACAGATACGTGCAATGAATCTTTCAATAGTAATAGTAACAAAAATGATAATGAAAAAGGAAAATTGTCTCCCGAATTAAGGAGGAGTGAGAGGATCAAACATCGTCCAACTGTTTCTTATAATGAAGAAGAAATTCCAGATGATTATCTTCTATCCGCTCAGTCTATTGTTTATGAAGTTCCTAAATCATATCATGAAATCGAAAATAGGGATGATAAAATGAAATGGGAACAGGCTATTAAAGATGAAATTAATTCTCTTTTAATTAACAATACATGGACTCTAGTACCGAAACCTAATAATAAAAATATTGTTGATTGTAAATGGATATTCACTATTAAAAATGATGAATATGGAAATCCATTAAAATATAAGGCTCGTCTTGTTGCACGAGGTTTTAGTCAGCAATATTTAGTAGATTATAATGAAACATTTGCACCGGTTGCAAGGATTTCAAGTTTTAGATTTATTTTGGCATTTGCAAATCAGTTTGATTTGCTGGTACATCACATGGACGTTAAAACAGCATTTCTAAATGGTACGTTAAAAGAAGAAATTTACATGAGAGTTCCTGAAGGAATTAAAAGTAGCAATAATGAAGTATGTAGATTAAATAAAGCATTATATGGACTTAAACAAGCAGCAAGATGCTGGTTTGAGGTTTTCGAACAAGCGCTTATAGAAAGAGGTTTTAAAAACTCTTCAGTAGATAGATGCATATATATTTTAGATAAAGGAGATGTATCTCGAAATATATATGTTGTACTTTATGTAGATGATCTGGTAATAGCTACAGCTGATATTGAAGTAATGAATAGTTTTAAAAATTACTTAATGAATAAATTTTGCATGAAAGATTTGAAAGATATTAAACTTTTCTTAGGTATCAAAATTGAAAGAAGCAAAAATAAGATATGCATGGATCAAAGTGCATATATTAAGACGATTTTAGAAAAATTTAATATGACTGATTGTAAGGCAACTAGTACGCCTCTGGAAAATAAATTAGATTATACGGCATTGAATTCTGATGAGAAACATGAGGCTCCATGCCGAAATCTTATCGGATGTTTAATGTACGTAATGCTGTGTACTAGACCCGATATAAGCACAGCTGTAAATATTTTGAGTCGATATCTAACTAAGAACAATAAAGAACTTTGGCAATGTTTAAAGCGGGTACTCAGATATCTTAAAGGATCAATGCATATTAAATTAATCTATATCAAGGGTGACTATAATGATCTTCTATGTGGTTATGTTGATTCTGATTGGGGAGGAAGTGATATAAATGATAGAAGAAGTACTACTGGCTATTTATTTAAATTATTTGAACAGTGTACTATATGCTGGTCTACAAGAAGACAAACGTCTGTAGCTGCTTCGTCTACTGAGGCTGAATATATGGCTCTTTTTGAGGCAGTTAGGGAAGCATTGTGGCTACGATCATTAGCGAAAACAATTAATATAAATATTTCCGAACCAATCACAATATATGAAGACAATAATGGATGTATTAGTATTGCAAATAATCCAACAAACCACAAAAGATCAAAACATATAGATATTAAATATCATTTTTCCAGGGAACAAATCGAAAATAATATAATCAGATTAAAATATGTTCCTACAGGAAATCAACTGGCAGATATTTTAACAAAGCCGCTACCTGCAGTCACATTCTTACAGCTCCGAGATGGAATGGGATTAAAATAAAAAAAAAAAAAAAAAAAAAAATATATATATATATATATATCAATAGATTGTTTAATTATATAATAAAAATATATATGTATGTTTATTGAAATTTATTATTATTGGATGGTCTAATCAGGTTTTCTGGGTTTCCCTGATTCTTTGCAACAAATGTTGGACCATATGTAGTTCCCAGGAAAGATAAGGAAGGACAATATTAATTCTCTGATACCTAATTTAATAATGTTTAGAGTAATGGTACTTATACGTAAATAAAAAAAAAAAAAAAAAAAAAAAAATATATATATATATAAGCTTATAACAAATGTATGTATGAGATACATCTAAACACAGCCGATTCATTTTTGAGGAGGCGTGTTGGATTTTTCATATCTAATATAAGCAAAAATAATCTTTGTGTTGAGAAACACTTTAGAGGACCAGGACGCGGGTCCTGGTTATTTTCATTGTCAATGGGTCTCTGGCAATACCCTGACTCTTAAGGGTCGGGGGGTCATAAATTGTCTTTGCAGGCCCAGGCTATTTCGCGTTTCGGGTTTCAAACCTAAGCAACGGTTTTTCCGTTGCACATTTTCTTTAGTCTCGTCCAGAGAGTCGAGGTATCAAGATCTAACAGAATCCTTCCGTATCTTTGAATAAAACAGTTTTCTTTTAAAATCAACTGTGTGTTCATTGAAATAAATCCCATATCCCAATATATAATAACTATCATTATTAATTATGTGGTCAGTACACCCACTGTCTAATATCCACTCAACCTGATTTTCGCAACTGTTTACTTCAACTTTGTTACCTTCCTTTTTGTTGTTAACTTCTACATAAAATGAGTTACAATCATCATTTCGCTCGCTATTGTAGTTACTGAAACGTCGTGGGCCTGCATGCTGCGCACTTCCTCGCTGACTAGCACCATAACCACGTTGCCATGAGCCTCGATAAGAACGATGCCTCTGCTGCGTCTCTTGGAAATTTCCACCTCCTCGCCTTTGACTTCCTCTTGCACCTCGTACCGGATTTGTAGTAAAACTTGTATTTGTACACTCGTGTATGTAATGTCCTTGTTTGCCGCATTTGAAACATCTTCCGTCTCTTTTTCTTTCACTCTTGAAAGCGTTGGAACTGCATTCGCCTCTTTTACCATTGTCTTTATTTTGTTGTTCAAACGATTTTATTTTATTTTCAACAAACTCAACTGTCTGATCTTCTGTTTTCATAACGTCTATAAGATCGCCAATGTGACTCAAGGAACTTGGCAGTGTTCTTAGCAAATAATTCAACTTTTCCTTTTCCGTAACTGTCGCACCAGCACTTTTTAAATCAATAATTAATTTTTCAAATGCACTGAAAAATTCTCTACTTTCAGAGTAGTCAGATAACTTTATTTTTTCCAATTGACTTCGCACACAAATTTGTAAAGCTGTAGATTCTCTTAAATACATTCTATCAAATTTTTTTATAATCGCACGTGGTGTTTCCTCATCGCAGATGAATTCCATCTGTCGATCAGAAATAGCACTATATATATAATTTGTTGCTTTCAATTCTAACCTTTTCCAGGTAGCCTCTTCTTCGTTTTCTCTTTCCGCAGTGACTACTTTTTCACAGTCTTTCATCTTTAAAAAAGTTATCATCCTTTTTCTCCACATCGGGTAGCCTTGTCCATCAAATACCGGTAAAAAGATTTTTACATCATCGACTGCAGCACGTTGAGCCATCTTGTCTCCTGTCGAAATTTCTCTAGCTTTGTATATCAGATTTTTTAAAAATATTACCTCTGCTGCACCTTTCACAAATTTCTTCAATAGTTCCTTCTTTAATTTTTCTTCATGTACTGGAGATTTCTTTCTCATTACTGGATTTCATTTTTCTGCCACGTGCTCTCACCGGCTATTTCTTTCATGCCCACGTTTATCATTATTATAACAAAAGTTGGTAACCACGCTCTGCTACCATGTTAATATTCGTGGATAATTAACATGTTTTATTTAATATATACTTAATACACTTTTATACATAACACGTCTTCTAACGTCTTCTCTATACGACGTCTACAAAGGGACAGCACCTTAACCTCTCTCTTTCTACGCGCAGTGCTTTGTCTTGTTCTAGTTCTCCTCTCTTACACACTGAGCGCTGTATGCATACTATACTACCGCGCTAATTTTAAATTTACGCCTATTCTCAACAGTCCTGCCACAGCTTCCAGAAGCGTTGAGCTGCGTGACGGATGAGCTGCCAGCGGGAGAGGCGATTCTCTCCGAGGTCCAGATAGGAAGGTTGAGGAGGGACAGTTAAAACCGACCCTACCAAAAAATGCCCGGGAGTAAGGGGTTCGAAGTCGTCGAGAGTGTCCGATAGCGCAGAGAGCGGACGCGAGTTGAGGCACGCTTCTATCGCACAGAGGAGTGTGCTGAACTCTTCGAACGTGAGCGTGCGGTCACCGAGGACGCGGCGCAGATGGTACTTAACGCTTTTAACCCCAGCCTCCCACAGACCACCGAAGTGTGGCGCGGAAGGGGGGATGAAATGCCACGTGGTGCCGTCACCAGCTGTTTTATTCTGGAACTCAGGATTCCGAAGCGCAGAACGATAGGCGGTTGACAATTCGCGGTCACCACCGACGAACGTGGTGCCGTTATCAGAGTAAACGGCTGCAGGGAGACCACGGCGAGAACAGAATCTGACGTACGCGTTGAGGAAAGCCGGGGTGGAATAATCCGCGACCAGCTCAAGATGAATGGCCTTGGTAGCCATGCACACAAACAGCGCGATGTAGGACTTTCGCGATGTAATACCGCGACCGGCGGAGGCGCGAACATTGAAGGGACCAGCGTAGTCGACACCGCAATGAGCGAAACAGCGGGTCGGAGGAGATACCCTCGATGCCGGTAAATTTCCCATTAGTTGTTCGGGAACCGCGGCTTTCTCCCGAACACAGGAGATGCAGCGGTGAATCACCTGTTTCACGAGGCTTCGAGCGCGGAGGAGCCAATAGTCCTGACGGAGGGTGAGGAGAGTGAGTTGCACTCCACCGTGCAAGGTCCGAAAGTGAGCCTGTTCGACTAGAAGGGTCACCAAACGATGAGGAGCGAGCACAATTGGATGTTTTATCCTGTGAGGGAGGGGGGCATGGTGCAACCGTCCCCCTACCCGAATGATCCCGTCAGAATCGAGAAACACGTTGAGCGAACGAAGTGGGCTTTTGATAGAGAGGGGCAAACGTTTCTTCAGAGAGCGGATCTCTTCGGAGAACGCGACGGACTGGAGATGCTTTATCCAGAAGCGTCTCGCAGAGGAAATGTCGGCCGAATTTAGCGCGCGATCGGGGGGTTGCCCCGAAGGATAGGAGCGATCCCCACGACAATACCGGGTGAAACGGAGCACGTAGGCTGTAACTCGAAGGAGTTTGGACCAGCTCGAAAACCGAGAGACTAAGTCCCATTCGGGAGAAGGGATTTCTGAGCAGTGGTGTGACACTTTGACCTCTGGTGGGTCAGTGTCCTCGCGTAGGAGCACTTGAGGCGGCCATGCGGAGGCGTCGTGGTGCAACCAGACAGGGCCTTGCCACCAGAGGGGAAAATTCAGAAGGTCGTCGCTGAGAAGACCACGCGAGGCGCAGTCCGCGGGATTATCCGCGGTCGCCACACGCCTCCAACTCGCGTGCGGCAAGCGTGCTTGGATGTCGGCAACGCGATGAGCGACAAATGTCTTCCACCGAGACGGGTGCGATTGGAGCCACGCGAGGACGACCGTTGAATCCGTCCAACAGAAACAAGGAGTGTCCCGATTGTCGAAGGAGGAGAGCACGAAGGTCACAAGGCGTGAAAGCAGTACCGCAGCCTGCAGTTCAAGACGAGGTATGGTCACAGGGGTGAGAGGCGCGACCTTGGACTTGCCGGCGAGCAACGAGACGGTAACGCTACCGTCGGCTGAAATGCAGCGTGCATAGACGACGGCGGCGTAAGCGACCGTTGACGCATCCGCGAAGCCATGGATCTCCATGCGAGAATCGGGAATGGAATGACCGGTCCAACGAGAGAGTTGAACGCCGCTCAATAGCGGCAGACGTGTATAGATCGCGGTCCAGTGTTCGAGCAGAGGATCGGAGATCGGAGCGTCCCAACCCAGGCGGGAACGCCATAGGTCCTGGATTAGGATTTTTGCTCGAATGATTGCAGGCGTAACCCATCCGAGAGGATCGTATAATTTAGCGATCGTTGAAAGGATCGTCCGCTTGGTTGAGGGGAGCACTTCAGAAAACGCGGCATTGAATGTAAAGGAGTCGCGAGAAGGTTTCCAACTAATCCCAAGCACCTTGACGTGATCGTCAGGAGCTAGAATTTTGGAGCAGGCAAGGCCATGATCCGACGGATCGATGTCCTTAAGAAGGTCACAATGGTTGCTGGCCCATTTCCGCAGGGTCATGTGAGCGCATTGCAGCAAATTATTAAGCTGACCGCGAGATTGCAAGAGAGACGGCACATCATTGGCGCCGAAGAGAACGTCATCGACATAAATGTTCGAGCGCAGGATCGGAACCGCGAGCGGGAAACGAGAGCCCTCGTCCTCGACGAGGCGCTGGAGAACTCGAAGCGCGAGAAAAGGGGCGCACGTCATCCCATACGTAACCGTTAATAGTTGAAACGGAATTGGCGCGTCTGCTGGTGGTTCGTGCCAAAGGATCCTTTGATAATCAATGTCGCGAGGGTCGACAAGGATTTGACGGTACATCTTGGCGATATCCGCTGTGTAGACGTACCGAAAGTTCCGCCACCGTAGGATGACGGAGGGTAGATCAGACTGCAATTTCGGGCCTGAGAATAGGTGGTCATTTAATGACGTGCCGTTAGAAGTGACACTCGAGGCATTAAAGACTACGCGAAGGTGCGTTGTCGCGCTACCTTCGCGAAAGACAGGGTGGTGAGGTATGTAGACACACTGCGGAGAGGGGGGAGCAGACGAGAGAACGCGTCGCATATGGCCCATTTCTTCGTACTCACGAAGAAAGGTACGATACTCCAAAGCGAGAGAGGGCTTTAACGAAAGCTTATGATGGAGCGATCGACTGACCTTCGCGGCGACAGAGTAGGAGTGGCCAATTTTGATCGGAGGACCGTCACGAAAAGGGAGACGGACCACGTAGCGGCCGTCGGCCGTTCGTGTAGTATTGGCGCGAAAATGAGCTTCGCATTGCTCCTCGTCGGTTGTGAGGAAAGTCTTACGCGGAATTTCCTCGATTTCCCAAAATCGAGTTAAATCGTGGGACAGAGAGTCCTCTTGAATGCAGTGATGCATTGAAAGGCGAGATGCAGCAGGCGGAGAGCGCGGAGAGGCGCGTGAGCGGACAGCGTCGTGAGACGGACGCGAGCAGGGCCCGGAAATGATCCAGCCAAAGATGCTGTTTTGAGCGATCGGGTATCCTCGTGGGCCTTTACGCACGCCGTCGAGAATGATGTCTGCGTAGACATCCGCGCCGAGGAGGAGATGAATCGCGGAGGAGCTGAGCGGGTCTGGATCAGCCCAATTAAGCGACGAAAGATGCGCGAGAGAGCGCGAATCGAGAAGGCGCTTCGGAGTGTACGTCGAGAGTGACGGGAGAACGAGAGCGACTGTGGAGATCGCGGGAGTCGCGGATGTCCTTGGTGACACGCGGAGGCGCACAGCGTGACGCACGCTACCGGCATGCACACCACCGACTGCTGAGATCGAGGTATCGACCCGGATGCGTGTCGCTCGCAGTAGAGATACCATGGCTTCGGTCAGGAAACTCGCTTCCGATCCTTGGTCGATTAACGCGCGAACCGGGATGGTGTGGCCCGACGCAACGTGAACGTGGACCCACGCGGTGGCGAGCAAGACAGCGGAGCGCGGCTTGGTCGGAGTGGACGCGAGGTGAGACTTCACCTCTGGAAGAGGCGTCGGTGCCGGAGAGGGTGACGCTGGGAGAGCTTCAGTGTCGTGGAGGAGCGAATGGTGACGTTCGTGACATACGCGGCACGTATATTTGCTTGGGCAATCCCGTACGAGATGCTTGAAGCTCAAGCAATTGACGCACCTCGAGGAACGGTGGACGAAATCGCGCCGTTCGCGAGGGCTACGTGCGTTAAATTGCAGGCAGGAGCTGAGCATATGCGAAGCTCGACAGACGGGACACGGAGACTTGGCATTTTTGTCAGCCTGCGACGCAGTGGCGACATGTACGCGAGATCGAACAGCTGAGGGTTGACTCGATCCGACGGGAAACGTAGAAGAGCGTGCTGAACTGGGCGCGAATTCCTCGAGAGCGCGAACGCGAGAATCAATGAATTTCGTCAGTGCTTCGAACGTGGGAAGCTCTACATCGTCCCCGGTCTTGATCGTCCATGCTTTTCGAGTCGGCGCGTCCAACTTTTGCGACACGAGGTGGACAAGAAAATCGTTCCAGAGATCGGCGGGTGCCCGCCCGAGATTTTTAAGTGAAGCAACGATCACAGAAACTCGATCGCGTAGATTTTGGAGATCGGTCGCGGATTCCCGAGACAGCGTTGGGAGATCAAGTATCGACGTCAGATGAGAGCTGATGAGGCGCCGAGGGTTTTCGTAACGCGCGGTTAACGCTTTCCACGCGATATCGAAATTATCGGCGGTGACGGGGAGATTCCCGACGCATTCGAGGGCACGGCCCTTTAGAGACGACATGAGATAGTGGAGGCGCGTGACATTCGCGAGCGAGTTATTCGCGATAATGAGCGCGGTGAAGCGATCGCGGAACGCTTCCCAATCCTCGAAACGGCCGTTGAATTCCGGCAAATGGATGCTCGGAAGGTGCGGAGCGGCGGTCGTGGGACTCGCTTGTCCGTCGGAAGAAGTATTAAGACGACTTACGTCAGCGCCGGTGAGCTCGTCGAGTATAGCTTGCATGGAGGCCAGAGCGTCGAGGTACGTTTCCTCCGTCGCCGAGAAAGGATCGTCGGAGAAGTACGGATGGCTATCCTTCGTGTCCGGTGAGGTGGAGGCGAGGAGTCGCGCGTGTCCGGCCTCGTACCGCGTCCAGTTGGCCCTCAGATGAGCCATCCTCGTCAGCAATGTCGAGCGGGTCCATTTCCCTCTTCCCAGTTTGTTGAGGTTAACGAGCGCGCGCTCGAACGCGCGCTGCGTCAAGAGCTGAACCTCGATAGCCTCCTCCATGATGCACGATCTCTCTCTCGTCTCTCACCAACCACGTGGATTTATTCGCGATCCGGCTCGAAGGACCAAAATGTTTCGGCGTCGACCTACGGTCGGAGCAGCCTGATGCCGGGACCACTCAGAGTTGAGCGCGCGAGGAAATCCACGGGAAAGGATTGATGAGAGGTTGAGCCAGTGAGAGAGAGAAAGCGAGATGTAACGCACGTTGAACTGCACTTTTATTAACTCCTTTGAACACAGCGCACAAACGCGACAGATGAACGCGAACGAGAGTCGCGCGTGCACGGACGAACGGAGATCTTGCTGAGCAAACTTCTGCCGTCGGATCGCGAAGCGGAAATCTTGAGCGGCACGAAACGCGTGCAGCCGCGAGACGGAAATCTTCGACGCGGACGACGGAGATCTTGACGCGAGGCAGAATGCTTGTGACGCGGCGCGGAAGATCGCACGAATACTGCGAACAAATAGTTCGAGATCGCGAGAGTCTCAGAGCGAGAGATAGAAATATCCTCTGAGCGAGACGAGCGCGAACAGCAGTAGCGAAAGCGCGAGAGAATACACTTGCGCGAGTGACGAGCGTTAAGAACGTTAAGAGCGTAAAAGGCGTTAAGAATGTTCAGAGCGAAGCACGTTAAGAGCAGCACATTAAGAGAGCGTAAGAGATACGAGTGTAAGCGAGTTACGAGCACGTAAGAGGGCGAGAAGGCACGCGCAGGTGCCTTAAATAACAAGGACCATCAAATGTGGAGCACCGTGATTGGAGCTCCCGAATCGGATGATCCTTGTTTATCACGATTTGAAGGATCAAGCTGTGAAATTCGGCCAATGAGAGCGATTACTGTTGCTACGCAGTGTCGAGCAACGGCGACACGCGCTCGAGCCGCGTGTTGACATACGCGGCAAAAACCGTATGAAACAGCGGTCGCCCGGTAGACAACAGCTAAGCTGAGAGAGACAACAGCTACCGAATTCCACAGCTTGAATCCTGAACAATCTTAAACATTTTTGCATAATCTGGACGATCTGTAAAAAATTCACATTAATAATCACGATGAGATACAACTAACATAATAACATAAATGTGGTGAACTGAAAACTTTGATATAAAATCGGCAATTTTATGCTTTCGAATTTGTTTAAAAATCGATTTTGCGACCTCGTCGGTGGTATAGGATAGACCAATCACCCAATGTAAGGGGGCTCTAGAGCCCCCTTACCATTCCGTGTCACATCCTACCGTAACGGCCAGAAGCAGTATTGTGGAACCAATATTCTAGAACGGCGCTGTTGCTGATAGAAATTTAAATCTCATGTCGGAGATTCTATAAATGATGAATGAAACAAAGGAATGTTGTGTTCTTTTAATTTCGTTATGCCTGTAACGCGACTGCATCGAAGGAAACATTTCTACGTGAGAAAGCTTATATTCAAGTAAATCATGTGCATACATATACTTGCATAATGTACATGTATGTATAGCGAGCATCAAGAAGCATAAATTCACACTCATTCGGAGGGGAATTCATATTAAAAACATTATTATGAATTTTTGCTAATATTTAAATATATCATCATTAATGTTACTTTTTTGGTAAATAATCAGCCTAATTATGTGTATTTATTTACACTTTATTCCTACACACTTCCTTAACTTCCTTTTCATTCTATTTATGGCGTGTTTGGACTCATTTTTACCAGAAAAATATTTACAATTTATTGTTCGTATTTTCATACCATAACAATAAATTATTGCAAAAATTAGATTTTCATTAGTAAGCAATGCTTAGGAGCTTACATTGTTGTGTCCGGTAGCTGCTTGCCTGGCTGACAATAAGCCATTGAAATTCTCAAGACCTCGATCGGAAGAGAGTACGAAAGGCAATATTGTAACGCATTGCCGATTAATAATGAACAACCAGAACCCAACTGTGTTATTATTAAAAATATCATAATGAAAATATTATCAGCCGATTCGAGATGTTTTTCTGATAAAAACGAATCTAAATTCGCTATAAATCGGAGAATAACGAAGAATAAATTAATATTGAAAACTCTTATGGAAAACGGTTTCGGTAGTGAATCTTGCCTACTCTGGGACTGGACCATAATCGTGTGACACCGTCCTACAGGGGAGGGGGGCTATCCCCTCCGCCGACTCGGCCCCCACTCTGACGTAACATCGTCTGAGCTGCCTGCTCGACTGTTCAAAGCGTTTCACCGATTAGCGCGACCGATTCCCGGTTCGGCGAAGCGCACATTTTGCAACAACATTTAAACTGAAGAAGATTTTTAAGATATAGCCGGATCAGATGATGAAAAGTGCCCCCAAACCTTTATATTTAGCTGCACCATGCTCAACAAAAAATTACAAAAAAATTCATGAATATTCTATCTAATATCATTCACGACTGAGATTTTTTCATCATTTTTGGTCGCAAAATCGATTTTTAAACAAATTCGAAAGCATAAAATTGCCGATTTTATATCAAAGTTTTCAGTTCACCACATTTATGTTATTATGTTAGTTGTATCTCATCGTGATTATTAATGTGAATTTTTTACAGATCTTCCAGATCATGCAAAAATGTGTAAGAAAATTGGATATGTCCAATCATTTGAAAAAAATGCACATTGAAAGTGCTACATTCTTACGTTCTACGTTCTACGTTCGAAAAAAAATCATTTGATGCGGGATTCGATCCGGGACCAAAATATTCTCACATCCGAAGACGTTACCGCCTGCGCCAAACGAAACTGATAAAAGTGTTCAATATAACAAAATACACCTATAAAACTGTAGGAAGGTATTGAAACAATTGATTTCAACCTTTTTTTTTAACGACGATGCAATTAATAAAACTTTATAAAAAAATTAAGAACAATAGTTTCAATAACATCTAACTACTTAATTTTGGTAAAACTGGTATCTCTGAAACTTCAATTCGAAATGTGCACTTTCTTCAAATGATTGGGCACATTCAATTTTCTTAAACATGTTTGCATAATCTAGAAAATCTATAAAAAATTCATATTAATAATCACTTTGAAACACAACTAACATAATAACGTAAACATGGTCAACTGGAAACTTCGACATAAAATCGGCAATTTTATGCTTTCGGATTTGTTTAGAAATCAATTTTGCAACCAAAAATTATGAAAAAAATCTCAGTCATGTATGATATTAGATAGAATATTCATGAATTTTTTCGTAATTTTTTGTTGAGCATGGTGCGATTAAAAATTAATTTGGTTTGCAGGCACTTTTGACCATCATATCCGGCTTTATCTTAAAAATCGACGAAAAAAATTACTTAAAAAATATAGAACATATTTCAGTATATGACATTGAACCCGATTTAAAAAAGAATTTCAGGTTCAAATTTCGCATTGATATCTCTTTTGGTTTAAAAGTTGTAGCAAACTGTGCGTTTGCGGTTCAGGCGCTTGAAATTTTGGTGACGTGATGAAGGTCTGAGTGGGGCCGTGCCGGCGGAGGAGTTCATCCCCCCACCCTAGCGCCACGTGGAACGGCGACCCATGATTCTTGCATCACGACTGGAGCCTGATCAAGCTCGATGAATGCGGTAGTGTTCGTACGTGTCGTACTATTGCGTTCGTCGTTTATTTTCTCACTACAAACACGCAAGAAAATAATACAACTACGGTCTGAGTCAGTAGTAAAATAGATTGACATATCGCAAAAACGATCAACTACATAATTATTGATTGATTAATTCTTAACTCTTTCGATTATCACAATTAATATTTATTGATATTTTGTAAGATACTTTAAAGGCAAAATTTATGTTGTTTAAATGAAACATACATGAAAATGTATAGTAAATTTCAATTTAATTCTTTTTTCAAATTCAGTTACAAAATACATTCAAAATGGATGCGTATTAATAGTGTTAAAAAATTATAGAAATGCGAATAATAATTATACGTATAAAGAAAATGTATAAAATAAATGTATGCGTAAAGATATTCATGTTCAAGATTTATGAAAATTGTTTTTCCGTAATTGGAAAACGTGGTATCTACATTTATTAATATTGTATTGATAAAGATAATTGCAGATATATAACATAATGACATCAAATAAAAGAGTATAATTTGAACATGTAGTCATAACATTAGATACATAACTCGTCAATAAGATTTGATCATTCTTGTAGATCTAGTTCCAGCATTTATCGTTCTACAGCGTAGAGGGCGTAAGAAAACCATTTGTTTACATGTGAGACAAGAAGCCCCATATGGTGATTGGTCTATCCTATCGCTCGTCTGTGGTGGTATTGAAAGAAACTGCAAGCGTAGATTGTGGTTATGTACGACGCCTATTCGCTCATCAGCAGCGTGCGTCTGTGTATGTCTGCATATGTATATAATTTTCCTATACATGCAAATACTCCGCTAGTTTGATGTTTCGGACTCATCCGGGAAATGTGTATCATATGAAATTGCGTTCTTTGTATACTGATTTCATACGTTAAATAAAGTATGAAATTAATCAATTAATTAAATATTTAATTTATTAAATTATTAAATTAGTTAATTATTTAAATTAGTTCTAAGTTATAATGTAATATGTGTATCTTTTATTTGTTCCCTTACGGATTACAAAGAGATCCCGTTCCCTTTACACTGTGCTGTTTTCTTTTCTTTTTTTTACATTAATCTTTCACCTATACAAAATCTATAATATCTTATAAATACAATATCGTATATTCTTATATTATCATATAGTTACATTTCATACGAGCTGTAAAGGTGTGAAAGAGAACAAGGAATGAAAGTGGGAATACACGAGAAGGTGAAGAAAATAGTGGCTGAGGACGGGAGGGGGGAAGAGTGGATGAAAAATATAGACTGGGAGAGAAAAGAAATAGAGGACGGAAAATATGAAGGAGAGGAAGAGAGATGAGAAGACAGGCGTGAATGGAAGAATGATTGAGAGAGAGTGAAAGAGAAAGAAAGAAAAGATAGTATAGTGTTACGTTCCGAACAATTATTGTTTATTTTCTAAAACCATTTTGGCTTTATCCGTCGGTAACACTGTGGTTGATAATTCTTGTAATTGTGGGATTTCCCTAATTGACCACAGTGCGGCCTTTGACGATGTATAATATTTTAGTTTATTCCGCGTTGAATGTATCTTAGTAACAAATACCCTTCTTGGAGTCAACGCCGTCCGGAATAGTTTATATCTTTCTTAGTGTTAGTATTTAGGTTAGGATTAAGATCGAGGTAGCGCGTCCCGCTCGTCACCTTGTTTATTGTTAAGCGACCTCGTCAGTCGGCCGTAGTCGTTAAGCGGTTTTCCCAACGGTCGAGGAGAGGCTGGCTTGCGTGGTATTTAATATAGGTACGTAAAGGTGTGTTCGGTAATTCTTTGCAATTGTGGGGTCACCCTAACTGAGCACACCGAGCGTTCGACGCAGGTATAGTGGCCGTCCTAGGTCCTTTATGTTTACCGTAGCTTCGCCGATCGACGACCGTTGGAGAAGAGCGCGTGAGCGAGCGAGAAGGATGTTGTGAGAGTGAGAAGAATGCGTAACGCGCGTGATTTGGCTGTCTAATTAAGACCCAAATCTAATTGGCTAGGCGCGTAGAGAGAGGAGCCGGCCAGCGGGCCGAGCTAGCCGAAATCCTGCGAAGGATCGTTCTTCTTCGATGTACAAGCGCGAGGTGCGTATCGTGGAATCCGTGGGGCTCGATTAGGCAGAGTTCGTTTCAGGCTTTTGTTAACGCCCGGGCGAAAAGTCCTAAGTCTCACGTAAAATAATTATTAGTTCGTTTTAATTCAATTCGTTTTGCCGAGCCATCGTGCTCGTAGTTATTAAGTTTAGTGTCGATCTTTTATTTATTAAACTCATTAGTTCCGCGACGTAGATTCGCGGTAAAGTGAATAATATCGGTTTTCCGTTGTTTCTTAGTTATAGGTTTCTCAGCGACATACATATTTTCTCTCTCTCCGTTAATCGTTGGCGTTGTTATCTTGTATTAGAGAGAGGCTGTGATTGGTAAGCAGTTTTGTTATCTAATTTATTATTGTTATTCCTTGGCCATATATTACTGTTGTTTTTTTTATATACTGTTTTATATTCATTTGTTGAAGAATATACATTTGTTACTGCGTGGTCACTTAATCATTGTGTCAATCCATATCATTCATATCGAACCCGTGTTTTCGTTAAATCCGGACAGCTTCGAGATCCCGCGTTCTCGGCTTGGAAACGCGTTTTCCTCCGAGAAGTCGCGTAGCCGTCACAGATTTTGGTGTCAGAAGTGGGATAAATTTAGGATCTTTCGCTTCTTTTAAGGAACGAAAGATTTTGAAGAATATCTCGCTAAAAATCCTGATTTTTCCCTATGAGATATTCTCGAAAGAGGATCTCTTTTTCAGTTCATTTACAAAGTTTTATTTCCAAATTGTAGCTTAACATTAAATTCGTAACAGAATTTGTCATCAGAAATTAGTTTATTAAAATTTGTTGTACCACCACGTTCCTTGGAAATTTTTCTCTATACATTTTTATATAGAATTTCAAAATTTGCCTTTTGACTAGATATTATTCGTTACTGAATGAAATTTAGAGTTGGAATCTTATGGATTGACTATTATATTTTGTCTTATTGCCCGCAGTATTTTTTTTTATTTTTGTGGAAATATTTTCAATAATTTTCATTGAGACTCTGGTCGAGTGAATATGTATATATATATATATGTAGTAGTATGATTTAATAATTTATCTAATTCTTATTTATTCATTTATTTATTGATTTATTTATTTATTTATTCTTGTATATATTTTCTTTTTACTGAGTATATATACATATTTCTGAACCAATATTATGTTAATTGTTAAAATTGTTTTGCAAAAGTTCCAATAATTTTGGGTTCAAAATTGTTTATTTTATTTAATTGACAATCAATATCGTACTATTTATTATATCATTTACTGTGTGATTTTATTCTATTATTTATTATATTGATTATGGTGCTATTCATTATTTATTGATGCTATTTATTCTATCATATATTGTGCCATTTATTTTATATTTATTGTGCTATTTATTGTTCATTATTGATTGTTTTATCTGAAACTTTTATTATTATTGACTATACATTATCTTGGTAAAAATGCCGAATCCGGTATCTAATCCGGGATTAAAATCAAAATATTTTAATGATGCTACATCTGAGGCGATGGCTGAGACTCGCGATGCAACAAGCAACCGCATTGATACCGCATTTTGACGGGAGTAATATTTCAATTTCGGATTTTCTGATCGATATTCAAAATGCCGCGTTTTGCCTTCCGCAAACCTGCGAGAAAATGTTTATTCGCGCGGTAATTTCAAAATTGCGAGGGGAAGCTCGAGACTGTATTTACGACCTATCGTTTGACTCAATTGACAATTTAATTAAACATTTGAAAAGACGTTTTTCTCAAGATAAATCACACGAATATTATCAGCAAGAGATATCAAAAATCCGTATGAAAAAGCACGAATCGGTGTATAGCTTTTACGACAGATTAAAAATCTTAATCGGTAAATTTCATAGTTCGATCAAGGATAAATACGTAGACGAGGCAGATAGCATAGGCGTTTATGCGAAAGCGACCGCGTTAAATTCGTTTATCCGCGGTTTGCCAGATGAACTCGCAAGAGCAGTAGCTCAGCGAGATCCATCTACGTTGGAAAGCGCGCTAGAAATTGCTCTAAGAGTAGAAGATCAAATGAGTACGGGATTGATACCGTCTTACGATAATCGAAGGCGTGTAGATCACTCGGAAAATTATTCTCCGCGCGAATCACGTAGAGATAGCTACCGGGAATTTCAAAATTACCCGCTTCATCGAGATCATCGGTCAAGATCGCCGAGTCCGCGAAGTTTTTCACCACCTAGATCGCAAAATTACCGATATAACGATTTCGCATATTCAATATTTCGTGAACCAGTAAGTTCACACTGTCGTTGTACGTGTGGAATTCCGCCGTGTTGTTCGTCCTATCGTACAGATCATAAACAAAATTGGTATTCAGAACGACCGCAAAATGACCATCGGTATAGTCATAGCAATAGATTTCAAACCCAGCAAGATTTTCGATATAGGTCACAGTCACCTCAACCTTCAACTTCCAAACAGTCAGATCAAACACATTACCAACCGACAATAGCCAGGTCGCGTTCACCTTCACCACATAACGTTCGTTTTCAAACACACAATAGTCAGAATTTAAACTCACAAGCGACTCGCCGTGTCGACGCGACGGAGAGTCCAGCTTTAGGAACACAGCGTCAACCGTTAGTCAAGACGTTAGAGAAGAACAGCCGGTGAACACAATAGAAATTAAACGCGATGCCCCGATAATAAGGATAATTTCATCAGATTTGCGTACGGGTGCAGGACACTTTCTAGTCGACACCGGTGCAGAAATAAACATCATAAAATTAAATTCATTAAATGAGGAATTACGTGTGTCGATAGACGAATCGGTTATAATGTCGGGAATAACTACCGAAAAAGTAAAAACGATAGGTACAGTCATGGTTAAATTGCACAATAGACCAGTGAAATTTCATGTAGTAGGAAAAACTTTTCCACTACAATGCGACGGTATACTAGGTAGAGAATACCTTCGTAATGAACAAGCCGAAATTTCATTTACAAATAATACCATAGTAACCATGAGCGATCCAATCAGACCAATTCCATTTGTGAATGGAAATTCATTAAAAAATCCGAAACGCAGAAATTTAAAACCGCGTATGTTAACAATAAAGGCTAGAAGTCGACAAGCGATCGCAATAGATGTAATAAATGAAAATCTAGAAGAAGGATATTTACCAAGATTACAATGTAAAGACGGTTTATATATTGGCGAAGCAGCCGTATCGGTCAACGATTGCGGCGTGTGCCATGTCCTAGCAATAAACTCTCTAGATGAAGACGTGCAAATAGAGATTCCACCTCAGGAATTGATTCCTTTTGAGTTGCATAATTTTCCTGAAGAACAGGAATACTTCGACACAGATTCAGATATAGAAATGCCAGAAACCACTGACAGAGTCACAGAAATAGTGAATAGATTACATTTAGACCATCTAAGCGTAGAAGAAAAGGATCATGTAATCGATATCGTTGAAGAATTTCCCAATATTTTCCACCTACCTACTGATAAATTGCCTGTAACTTCTTGCATTAAACACCACATTCATACAACAGATGATATTCCTATTAACACCAGACAATACAGATTTCCAATAGTTCATAAACAAGAAATAGATAAACAAATTGCGAAAAGATTAGAAGATGGAATTATTAAGCCATCTAAATCACCATATAACTCTCCATTATGGATAGTTCCGAAAAAACCTGATTCTAAAGGCAATCCTAGATGGAGGATGGTGGTAGATTTTAGGAAATTAAATGAGAAAACGATAGGAGACGCTTATCCGTTACCTAACATTTCTGAGATTCTGGACCATTTGGGTCAAGCTCAGTATTTTTCAACTTTTGATTTAGCCAGTGGTTTCCAGCAAATAGAAATGAATGAAAAAGATAGGCCTAAAACAGCCTTTACAACACCTAATGGGCATTACGAGTTTGTGCGAATGCCCGAAGGCTTAAAAAATGCACCAGCAACCTTTCAAAGGTTAATGGATCAGTTGCTGAGAGGTTTACAAGGAATTGAAGTATTTGTATACTTAGATGATATAGTCGTGTATGCGAAAAATTTAAAAGAACATGAGAAGAAAGTTAGGCGTTTATTTTCGCGATTGGCAGATGCAAACTTAACATTACAGCCAGATAAATGCGAATTTCTGAAAACAGAAGTAGGTTATCTTGGACACGTTATTAGCAGAAAAGCTTTAAGGCCCGATCCAAAAAAGATAGTAGCCGTGAAACATTTTCCGCGTCCCAAAAACCCAAAGAATATTAAACAATTTTTGGGATTAGCTGGCTATTATCGTAGATTTATTAAAGATTTTGCAGCAAAGGCTAAACCGTTGACAGAATTATTAAAGAAAAATGCGAAATTCGTTTGGGGTAAACCACAGAAAGAAAGTTTTAAGAAACTACGCAAAGCATTATGTCAGAATCCGATTTTGCAATATCCAGATTTTCAAAAACCTTTCACATTGACAACTGACGCTTCGGATACAGCCATAGGCGCAGTCCTTAGCCAGGAAGTTAATGGGAACGATTTGCCAGTAGCATATTTATCTCGTACGTTAACAAAACCAGAGCAAAATTATTTTACTACTGAGAAAGAGTGTTTAGCTGTGTTATATGCAATCATTCATTTTAGACCATATTTATATGGACGGAAGTTCACATTAGTTAGCGATCATGAGCCATTACGGTGGATAGATTCAATAAAGGACCCAGGACAGAGATTGGTTCGTTGGAGACTGAAATTGAGGGATTATGAGTATGACTTTGTTCATAAAGCAGGGAAGTTAAACACCAATGCTGATGCATTATCCCGAAACCCAGTGGTAGTCAACGAATTAATCTCGTCTGATGACTTTTCACTGTCGTCATCTTCGGATATCGACGATGAAGGGCCATCACCTAAAAGGGTATTTCCTTTAACAGAATCAACACCAAAGCGAGGCCGTGGTAGACCGAAAGGCTCTAAAACAACTAGAGTTAGGTTTAGAACTCCCGATCCAGAATCCATAGCAACAAGAACTAGATCTAAACAACCAGAAAATGCACAACAACAGATTGACTCTGACAGCACTGATACGGACATATACAGTGACACGACAGACGATAGACCGACGGACACACCGATACTTCGACGACGTAGAAGTGTCTTGCCGAGTCTGGAACCTAATTCAAAAGAATTGTGGGGTAACCCTAAGGTTTCAGGGTCGAATGACACCTCGTCGAGCGATGAGTCGGAACCAGGAATGGATAATAATATTTCAATAAATTTGCCAGACGTACTAGACAGTGACGACACAGACGATACCTTCTTAACACCGAATGGAACACAACAAACACTTACAGATTACTCATCAGAAGATACAACCATTCTTGAACAAACACACAATCGCACACAGTCAGATAGTGATGATATAGAAAACCAGAGTTTATACAATAGATTAGGAAACCTAATACGTGGACCGAACTCTAAGGAGGGAGGTACACGTATGGCCACACATTCATCTAACATTCAAATAAAAGAAACAATAGTACCAGAACCAGCTTTACCACAGTTCAATAGTAAAAACATTAGCAACACCCGAGAAAATTTGACATACAGACCAGGAAATTATGTGCATTTTATTTCAACAGATTGTAAATTGGCTACACCATTAAATAGACTATTGGTAGATCTAGGAATATTAAATACAGAGTTCCTTAAAAGTAATAGATTAAAAATAGGTCAAATTCTGGTTAGCAAAAAGGGAAAGCACGTGATATTCAGCGTAGTAATTAAAAAGAATTATTTTGACGAACCAACAATAGAAAACTTGGAGATAGCATTAGAAAACTTAAAACATAAACTGTCACAGTTAAATTTAAATTCATTCCGGATATCGCAAACGGATGAAATGCTAGGGAAAATACCGAAAAACAAGTTAAAGCGCATATTAGCAGATATTTTAGACGAAAGCGAAATAACAGCAACCATTTGTCAGGGAAACATCCAAATACCACCTAAGGAATATAGGTAACAAATAATGACTGAAATGCATTCGAGCCTAATAGGAGGACACAAGGGTGTCACTAAAACCTACAATAGAATTAGGGAGAGATTTTATTGGCCGAACATGCGCGAAGAAATAAAACGATTCATTCGTTCGTGCGACAGTTGTCAAAATAAAAAATTGGTACGTTCCAAAACACGCGAGCCCATGTTAATAACGGATACTTCCACAGAGCCTTTTGAGAGGGTAGCCTTAGATACAGTAGGACCGTTACCAACAACTCCCAATGGAAATAGGCATATACTAACAATGCAAGATAATTTAACAAAATACTGTATAGCAGTTCCCGTTCCTGACATTAGAGCTGAGACAATCGCGCACGCCTTAACGAACCATTTGATATTACAATATGGTACTCCTCGAGCAATATTGACAGACAGAGGAACAAGTTTTCTAAACAAGGTTATTCAAAAATTGACGAGGATTTTCAAAATCCGACATTTTATGACGTCTGGTTATAGACCACAAACGAATGGAGCATTAGAAAGAAGTCATATAGTATTAACGGAATATATTAGCCACTACGTAGATGAATATGACGATTGGGATAGGTTAGTACCGTTTGCAATGTTTTCGTATAACACTTCGGTACATGAGAGGACCAATTTCACACCTTATGAGTTGGTGTTTGGAAAGGTTGCTCGTTGTCCGAGTTCGTTCCCAGAGGACGAAAGACTGCCTACATATAATACTTATCTTTCTGATCTAATTGTTCGACTAAACGAGATGCATACATTAGCCGCAAAGAATCAGAATAAATCTAAAGAAAGATCTAAAGGCTATTATGATAAAAAGGCGCGACCGTTCCGCGGGAAAATAGGGGACATGGTACGCGTCGTAATTGAACCGCGAGCTGGAAAATTTAGTGATCGTTATCGGGGACCATATAAAATAATTGGAATTTTAGCAAAGAGCAATGTTATTTTAGAAGACGATAACGGAAAACAGTTTACCAAACACGTAGATAAATTGAAATTATAAATTGATTAACGCTGAAAGAGAGAACCACGTCGATGCTTAAAGATTTATTATTATTCACTTTGCAAATTTTAACAAATGAGACGCATTAACGCAGCCGGCGCTTGTGCAACGATGGGCCCGACTGGCGAATTGCGATAACCATTTAGATAAACATTAATAATTATTGCACATGAGTTCTAGATCACTTAAGCTAAGATACATCCTCGGATGGGTACAAGCAATTGTAAGGTTAACCAAACCAGACGGTGGACGTAACTGACGTGCGACATAAACAACTGCTCATTGTGATGCGATATGGTTGCGAACCGCTGCCATTTGGCGCGAAGAAAGCATTGCTATTTATATGTTGTGTTGTCTCCTACAGTATTTACATGAACTTATACAAACATTGTAACCATAGGATTATAAATAATAACCATGGAGCCGCAACCAGGGGGCAGCTCAAGGGAAGGCACAACCACCAATAGAATCCGAACTAGCCCAGGTGTTCGTAAACGCTAAAAACCTTAAAAATCCATGCGCTGACCTTCGGCGTGGCCCAGGTGGACCGCAACGAGGAGGATGACCAGCTCCAAATGGAGGAAGGAGATTTTGTAAAAATGGACCTAGGACCAATAGATCAGGCCCTACCAATATTTCGAGACTACCGTCAAATCACGCACCTCACACTGACGTTTTGTGGATGGGTGACAGGTGATACAGTACGAGAAATAAGTGCAAATCTCACGCAGATCAGACATCTGGATCTAAGTGGTTGCACTAACATCATAAGGGAGTCGTCCCTCGATACATTATCCAATCTGGATGAATTAACGGTCCTGGAGCTGAATAACATGTATCCAGAAATGCCAGGGTATGCGTTGGGGTCATTGCGTGGATTAAAGGAAATACATTGTAGATTGAATCCGTCGATTCATAGCGAACACATTTGCAGTGTGATTAGGAATTGTCCACAGATAGAAATTATAGATGTGGGAGATTGTGCGAGAATAGACAAGACAATATTAATGTGCGCATACAATACAGTTAGTATAACGGATAGAACACAAATATTACACATACATATAGCAGATACCACAGTCAGTAGATACACTAAATACAAAAAGAATTGGCGTGTACAAGTGCTTTTCGACCGCCGTTTCGAGCCGTTGTTTTCTTAAGTAGCTCCGGGTTAAGCGCAAAATGTATAGCTGCCGCCCTACATCATCGAGGACGACGATGATTTTAAGGAGGGAGGACTGTTACGTTCCGAACAATTATTGTTTATTTTCTAAAACCATTTTGGCTTTATCCGTCGGTAACACTGTGGTTGATAATTCTTGTAATTGTGGGATTTCCCTAATTGACCACAGTGCGGCCTTTGACGATGTATAATATTTTAGTTTATTCCGCGTTGAATGTATCTTAGTAACAAATACCCTTCTTGGAGTCAACGCCGTCCGGAATAGTTTATATCTTTCTTAGTGTTAGTATTTAGGTTAGGATTAAGATCGAGGTAGCGCGTCCCGCTCGTCACCTTGTTTATTGTTAAGCGACCTCGTCAGTCGGCCGTAGTCGTTAAGCGGTTTTCCCAACGGTCGAGGAGAGGCTGGCTTGCGTGGTATTTAATATAGGTACGTAAAGGTGTGTTCGGTAATTCTTTGCAATTGTGGGGTCACCCTAACTGAGCACACCGAGCGTTCGACGCAGGTATAGTGGCCGTCCTAGGTCCTTTATGTTTACCGTAGCTTCGCCGATCGACGACCGTTGGAGAAGAGCGCGTGAGCGAGCGAGAAGGATGTTGTGAGAGTGAGAAGAATGCGTAACGCGCGTGATTTGGCTGTCTAATTAAGACCCAAATCTAATTGGCTAGGCGCGTAGAGAGAGGAGCCGGCCAGCGGGCCGAGCTAGCCGAAATCCTGCGAAGGATCGTTCTTCTTCGATGTACAAGCGCGAGGTGCGTATCGTGGAATCCGTGGGGCTCGATTAGGCAGAGTTCGTTTCAGGCTTTTGTTAACGCCCGGGCGAAAAGTCCTAAGTCTCACGTAAAATAATTATTAGTTCGTTTTAATTCAATTCGTTTTGCCGAGCCATCGTGCTCGTAGTTATTAAGTTTAGTGTCGATCTTTTATTTATTAAACTCATTAGTTCCGCGACGTAGATTCGCGGTAAAGTGAATAATATCGGTTTTCCGTTGTTTCTTAGTTATAGGTTTCTCAGCGACATACATATTTTCTCTCTCTCCGTTAATCGTTGGCGTTGTTATCTTGTATTAGAGAGAGGCTGTGATTGGTAAGCAGTTTTGTTATCTAATTTATTATTGTTATTCCTTGGCCATATATTACTGTTGTTTTTTTTATATACTGTTTTATATTCATTTGTTGAAGAATATACATTTGTTACTGCGTGGTCACTTAATCATTGTGTCAATCCATATCATTCATATCGAACCCGTGTTTTCGTTAAATCCGGACAGCTTCGAGATCCCGCGTTCTCGGCTTGGAAACGCGTTTTCCTCCGAGAAGTCGCGTAGCCGTCACAATAGGAATATAAGATATAATATTTATAAGATATTATAGATAAGATAAGGGAACAAATAAAATATACATATACTACATTATAACTTAGAACTAAATTTTTTTATTGTAATTTATATATAGTATAGTAAGTATAGAAATAGTAAAAAATACGAGACATATCAGAATTATATTATTATCAATATCTAACTTTGCACGTCTGCATTGTAATACGCGCGGCATCTTTTCCAAGTGATGGAGCTCGATCGCGTCGCTCGTCGTCGTAGTATTTATGTCTATCTTGTTCACTTTGGCATTCGCGCACGTTTCGGATGCCCATGCTGATGGCAGTGGAAAACCTCACACCATCGCTGTGAGTGGCCGAAACTCGAGAGCCATCGCGGCCCCAACATTGTCGGCTATATCGGTGTAAGACTAGAAGACCACTACTAATCCAATTACAAAACTTCTTTATTTCTCATTATTTTTTTATGAAACTTTTACCAACATATTCGTGGCATTGTTCTGATTAAAATGATACCAAATATGATACAATTCCGATGATATTTACTTCTGTAATGAACGATGAACGTTGCTCCCCATAACAATTATATTAACAGAAAATTAGTGTAAATGTCATCCGAATTATATCGCATTTGGTATCATTTTAATCAAAATAATGCCACAAATATATTGGTGAAAGTCTCGTAAGAAAATAATTAATATTAAAGAAGTTAAATTTTTCAGGCCTGCGATCACGCGAGCTTTGATCTTTGCCGGCGGCCGCGACTCTCTGCGACTCTTTCTTTCATATACGCTGTCCTTCTCTGTGTTCGTAACTTTTATCGCTTGTTACACAATTAAATACCATCGGAATTATATCATATTTGGTATCATTTTAATCAGAACATTGCCACGAATATGTTGGTAAAAGTTTTATAAGAGAATAATGAGAAATAAAGAAGTTTTGTAATTGGATTAGTGTGGTCTTCTAGTCTCACACCGATATAGCCGACAATGCTGTGGCCGCGACGGCTCTCGAGTTTCGAATCAATCGGCTTCGAATAAAAAATTATCTGTATTCGTCGGATAAATTCTCGTTGAATAAAATTATTTATTCGATGGTCGTCGAATAAAGATACTTTTCTTTATTCGAACCTAAGAATAACGAATAAAGATAAAGTATCTTTTATTCGAATCGTTATTTAAATAATTTTTTATCTAAATAAAATAATAGTTAATAATTTTAATAATGGCCACGACATATGCTAAAGACAAAAATAAAAAATATTATTAATAAAACAAAATCTGACTGCGAAAAGAATTATTAATAATTTATACTCTATATTTATATTTTATTTATTACCAATCTTTTATTCAATAAATTAGTTTTTTGTTTCTTATCTTTTTAGTTCTTTTCGCAGTCGGGTTTTTAGTTTTTTTTATAATAATTCTTATTTTTTAAATCTTTGTGGTCAGGTTTTTTTTATGTTTGCTGTCTACATTGAAACAATTATCATGCCGTGATTGTTTATAACTTTCATTTCCACGTCGGAAAATAATACTCTTCGTATTAAAATTCAAATCAATTATATTGATATGTTAACATTTGTTAACAATATATACAAAACATAATTTGTAAACCTATACTTTTCTTTTGTACATTTACATAGGATGTACACATATAATCAGGTTCGCGTGATGTATTAAAAATCCACGAGTTAAAAATTTAAAAATATTTAAAAATGTTATAGTCGTATAGAAAGTTTAAAAAATTAAGAAGATTTTTAAACAAGTCAACGAATATTCAAATGATCGTTTAATACAATTATTTACAATTGAAAATTCCATATTTTAAATGAAGAAAGAATAAGCCTCCTAATTTCGACAGATCCGAAAGGAAGAGAAGAAACCGCTCGAACCAGTTCGAACGCTTTCGATGCAAGTATCGACGGTGTTTGTATGAATACGATGCAGCAACATTGCCCTTTTGAAAGCTGACAACGCAGTAAAATCTAGCTTCCTCGCCACACACTTCTTGTGTTGCAACGTCACTCGAGTTCCTTTTCTGATTCGAAATAGAATGCGACGGTAGCTCCATCTCGTGTTCATCAATCAGCTACACGTTTGGAGGTAATACCACCGACGAGGTATAGGATAGACCAATCACCCAATGTATTTTTCTGTCTCACGCTCGGGGGGCTCTAGAGCCCCCTTACCATTCCGTGTCACATCCTACCGTAACGGCCAGAAGCAGTATTGTGGAACCAATATTCTAGAACGGCGCTGTTGCTGATAGAAATTTAAATCTCATGTCGGAGATTCTATAAATGATGAATGAAACAAAGGAATGTTGTGTTCTTTTAATTTCGTTATGCCTGTAACGCGACTGCATCGAAGGAAACATTTCTACGTGAGAAAGCTTATATTCAAGTAAATGCATACATATACATATGCATATGCATATGGGCATACATATACTTGTATAATGTACATGTATGTATAGCGAGCATCAAGAAGCATAAATTCACACTCATTCGGAGGAATTCATATTAAAAACATTATTATGAATTTTTGCTAATATTTAAATATATCATCATTAATGTTACTTTTTTGGTAAATAATCAGCTTAATTATATGTGTTTATTTACACTTTATTCCTACACACTTCCTTAACTTCCTTTTCATTCTATTTATGGCGTGTTTGGACTCATTTTTACCAGAAAAATATTTACAATTTATTGTTCGTATTTTCATACCATAACAATAAATTATTGCAAAAATTAGATTTTCATTAGTAAGCAATGCTTATGAGCTTACATTGTTGTGTCCGGTAGCTGCTTGCCTGGCTGACAATAAGCCATTGAAATTCTCAAGACCTCGATCGGAAGAGAGTACGAAAGGCAACATTGTAACGCATTGCCTATTAATAATGAACAACCAGAACCCAACTGTGTTATTATAAAAAATATCGTAATGAAAATCTTATCAGCCGATTCGAGATGTTTTTCTGATAAAACCGAATCTAAATTCGCTATAAATCGGAGAATAACGAAGATTAAATTAATATTGAAAACTCTTATGGAAAACGGTTTGGTAGTGAATCTTGCCTACTCTGGGACAGAGTTGGGCGTTATTCGAATAAATTTTTATTCGAATGAATTTTTATTCGAATAAATTTTTATTCGAATGAATTTTTATTCGAATAACCCAGCGAATAAAAATTTATTCGGAAAAGCCCAGCGAATAAAAATTTTTTCGAATAGCCCAGCGAATAAAAATTTATTCGAATAGCCCAGCGAATAATGGTGTCGAATGACATCGCGTCATCGACATCGCACGCGGCACGCACGCCACGCACCAGCGACGTGTATGTGTATGAATAAATGTGTGAGTGCAGACTAGAGAGTGAAGCGAAGAATCGTGGCAACAAATTGTGTGTAAAGATAACGAAGGTCCCAGTCCCGAACCTAGGATCGGTCACTGTTAGTTATCTATTGTATATGTCATCAATCGTCAACCGAGATCTCGTCTTGAAAAGCCTCGAACCTCGAGCCTCGGCCCTCGGCCTCGAGTCACTCGAGTGTTGGCGTCGGGTGTCGGTTCCTACCCGTAACCATAAAGGCTGCGCTTATTCGCAGCATTTATTCTCGTCATTTAGAATAACGAATAACGAATGAAAGTCCCGGGATTTATTCGAGAATAACGAATAACGATTTATTCGTTATTCGCAAGCTACGAATAATTCTCGGCGAATGATATCCTTATTCGTTATTCTCGAATAAATCCAGGGACTTTATTCGTTATTCCTTATTCGTTATTCGAAATAAAATTTGCCCAACTCTGCTCTGGGACTGGACCATAATTGAGTGACGCCGTCCCACAGGGGAGGGGGGCTATCCCCTCCACCGACTCGGCCCCCTCTCTGACGGGGGGTGTCCCACTTGGACGCCGTTCGTTTGGACGCATCCCGATTGGACGGTCCCGATTGGATGCCGGGCCGATTGGACGCGTTCCTTTTGGACGCCGGGCCGATTGGACGCGTTCCTTTTGGACGTCAAGCCGATTGGACGCGTTCCTTTTGGACGCCGTGAATTGGACACATTTACAGAATTTTAAAATCGCTGTATCTCCTAAACCGTGTACCCTAGACAAAAAATAACGAAATTTTTGCCCTTTGGCCTCCCCAAATTCATTTTCGCCTCGCCAAGTCGTGATTAATTTCGTGAAAAAAAAGGGTTAGGGTTAGGGTTAGGAACCGCGTCCAAAAGGAACGCGTCCAATCGGCCCGGCGTCCAAAAGGAACGCGTCCAATCGGGACCGTCCAATCGGGACGTGTCCAAACGAACGGCGTCCAAGTGGGCATCACTCTCTCTGACGTAACGTCGTCTGAGCTGCCTGCTCGACTGTTCAAAGCGTTTCACCGATTAGCGCGATCGATTCCCGGTTCGGCGAAGCGCACATTTTGCAACAACATTTAAACTGAAGAAGATTTTTAAGATATAGCCGGATCAGATGATGAAAAGTGCCCCCAAACCTTTATATTTAGTTGCACCATGCTCAACAAAAAATTACAAAAAAATTCATGAGTATTCTATCTAATATCATTCACGACTGAGATTTTTTCATCATTTTTGGTCGCAAAATCGATTTTTAAACAAATTCGAAAGCATAAAATTGCCGATTTTATATCAAAGTTTTCAGTTCACCACATTTATGTTATTATGTTAGTTGTATCTCATCGTGATTATTAATGTGAATTTTTTACAGATCTTCCAGATTATGCAAAAATGTTTAAGAAAATTGGATATGTCCAATCATTTGAAAAAAATGCACATTGAAAGTGCTACGTTCTTACTTTTGATTAACATTGAACTAACTTAATTTCTAATTATTATGTTATTACACTGTTGTAATTGTAATTGCACAGGGAAAAAGACTGATGTAGTAGAAAGAACAAGAAAAAAGTGTTTAACGGAAAAAAAATCATTTGATGCGGGATTCAATCCGGGACCAAAATATTCTCACAGCCGAAGACGTTACCGCCTGCGCCAAACGAAACTGATAAAAGTGTTAAATATAACAAAATACACCTATAAAACTGTAAGAAGGTATTGAAACAATTGATTTCGATTTTTTTTTAACGACGTTGCAATTAATAAAAATTTATAAAAAAATTAAGAACAATAGTTTCAATAACATCTAATTACTTATTTTTGGTAAAACTGGTATCTCTGAAACTTCAATTCGAAATGTGCACTTTCGTCAAATGATTGGGCACATTCAATTTTCTTAAACATGTTTGCATAATCTAGAAAATCTATAAAAAATTCATATTAATAATCACTATGAAACACAACTAACATAATAACGTAAACTAGGTCAACTGGAATCTTCGACATAAAATCGGCAATTTTATGGTTTCGGATTTGTTAAAAAATCGTTTTTGCATCCAAAAATTATGAAAAAATCTCAGTCATGTATGATATGTGATTGAATATTCATGAATTTTTTCGTAATTTTTTGTTGAGTATGGTGCGATTAAAAATTAATTTGTTTTGCATGCACTTTTGACCATCTTATCCGGCTTTATTTTAAAAATCGACAAAAAAAAATTACTTAAAAAATATAGAACATATTTCAGCATACGACATTAAATCCGATTAAAAAAAAATTTCTTGGTCAAATTTCGCAGATATCTTTTTTAATTTAAAAATTGTAGCAAACTGTGCCTTTCGCCGAACCGGGAATCGATTGCGGTTCAAGCGCTTGAAGTTTTGGTGGGCCGTTCTGGCGGAGGAGTTCACCCCCCCCCCCCCTCGTGCCACGTGGGACGGCAACCCATGATTCTTGCATCACGACTGTAGCCTGATCGAGCTCGATGAATGCGGTAGTGTTCGTACGTGTCGTACTATTGCGTTCGTCGTTTATTTTCTCACTACAAACACGCAAGAAAATAATACAACTACGGTCTGAGTCAGTAGTAAAATAGATTGACATATCGCAAAAAACGATCAACTACATAATTATTGATTGATTAATTCTTAACTCTTTCGAATTCCATAATTAATATTTATTGATATTTTGCAAGATTCTTTGAAGGCAAAATTTATGTTGTTTTTATGATATATATTTGAAAATGTATAGTAAATTTCAATTTAATTCTTTTTTCAAATTCAGTTACAAAATACATTCAAAATGGATGCGTATTAATAGTGTTAAAAAATTATAGAATTGCGAATAATAATTATACGTATAAATAAAATGTATAAAATAAATGTATGCGTAAAGATATTCACGTTCAAGATTTATGAAAATTGTTTTTCTATAATTTGAAAACGTGGTATCTACATTTATTAATATTGTATTGATAAAGATAATTGCAGATATATAACATAATGACATCAAATAAAAAAATATAATTTGAACATACAGTCATAACATCAGATACATAACTCGACAATCAGATTTGATCATTCTTGTAGATCTAGTTCCAGCATTTATCGTTCTACAGCGTAGAGGGCGTAAGAAAACCATTTGTTTACATGTGAGACAAGAAGCCCCATATGGTGATAGGTCTATCCTATACCTCGTCGGTGGTAATACCACCGACGAGGTATAGGATAGACCAATCACCCAATGTATTTTTCTGTCTCACGCTCGGGGGGCTCTAGACCCCCCTTACCATTCCGTGTCACATCCTACCGTAACGGCCAGAAGCAGTATTGTGGAACCAATATTCTAGAACGGCGCTGTTGCTGATAGAAATTTAAATCTCATGTCGGAGATTCTATAAATGATGAATGAAACAAAGGAATGTTGTGTTCTTTTAATTTCGTTATGCCTGTAACGCGACTGCATCGAAGGAAACATTTCTAAGTGAGAAAGCTTACATTCAAGTAAATGCATACATATACATATGCATATGCATATGTGCATACATATACTTGTATAATGTACATGTATGTATAGCGAGCATCAAGAAGCATAAATTCACACTCATTCGGAGGAATTCATATTAAAAACATTATTATGAATTTTTGCTAATATTTAAATATATCATCATTAATGTTACTTTTTTGGTAAATAATCAGCCTAATTATGTGTATTTATTTACACTTTATTCCTACACACTTCCTTAACTTCCTTTTCATTCTATTTATGGCGTGTTTGGACTCATTTTTACCAGAAAAATATTTACAATTTATTGTTCGTATTTTCATACCATAACAATAAATTATTGCAAAAATTAGATTTTCATTAGTAAGCAATGCTCATGAGCTTACATTGTTGTGTCCGGTAGCTGCTTGCCTGGCTGACAATAAGCCATTGAAATTCTCAAGACCTCGATCGGAAGAGAGTACGAAAGGCAACATTGTAACGCATTGCCTATTAATAATGAACAACCAGAACCCAACTGTGTTATTATAAAAAATATCGTAATGAAAATCTTATCAGCCGATTCGAGATGTTTTTCTGATAAAAACGAATCTAAATTCGCTATAAATCGGAGAATAACGAAGAATAAATTAATATTGAAAACTCTCATGGAAAACGGTTTCGGTAGTGAATCTTGCCTACTCTGGGACTGGACCATAATCGTGTGACGCCGTCCCACAGGGGAGGGGGGCTATCCCCTCCGCCGACTCGGCCCCCACTCTGACGTAACATCGTCTGAGCTCCCTGCTCGACTGTTCAAAGCGTTTCACCGATTAGCGCGATCGATTCTCGGTTCGGCGAAGCGCACATTTTGCAACAACATTTAAACTGAAGAAGATTTTTAAGATATAGCCGGATCAGATGATGAAAAGTGCCCCCAAACCTTTATATTTAGTTGCACCATGCTCAACAAAAAATTACAAAAAAATTCATGAGTATTCTATCTAATATCATTCACGACTGAGATTTTTTCATCATTTTTTGTCGCAAAATCGATTTTTAAACAAATTCGAAAGCATAAAATTGCCGATTTTATATCAAAGTTTTCAGTTCACCACATTTATGTTATTATGTTAGTTGTATCTCATCGTGATTATTAATGTGAATTTTTTACAGATCTTCCAGATTATGCAAAAATGTTTAAGAAAATTGGATATGTCCAATCATTTGAAAAAAATGCACATTGAAAGTGCTACGTTCTTACTTTTGATTAACATTGAACTAACTTAATTTCTAATTATTATGTTATTACACTGTTGTAATTGTAATTGTACAGGGAAAAAGACTGATGTAGTAGAAAGAACAAGAAAAAAGTGTTTAACGAAAAAAAATCATTTGATGCGGGATTCGATCCGGGACCAAAATATTCTCACAGCCGAAGACGTTACCGCCTGCGCCAAACGAAACTGATAAAAGTGTTCAATATAACAAAATACACCTATAAAACTGTAAGAAGGTATTGAAACAATTGATTTCGATTTTTTTTTAACGACGTTGCAATTAATAAAAATTTATAAAAAAATTAAGAACAATAGTTTCAATAACATCTAACTACTTAATTTTGGTAAAACTGGTATCTCTGAAACTTCAATTCGAAATGTGCACTTTCGTCAAATGATTGGGCACATTCAATTTTCTTAAACATGTTTGCATAATCTAGAAAATCTATAAAAAATTCATATTAATAATCACTATGAAACACAACTAACATAATAACGTAAACTAGCAATTTTATGCTTTCGGATTTGTTAAAAAATCGTTTTTGCATCCAAAAATTATGAACAAAAATCTCAGTCATGTATGATATGTGATTGAATATTCATGAATTTTTTCGTAATTTTTTGTTGAGCATGGTGCGATTAAAAATTAATTTGGTTCGCAGGCACTTTTGACGATCTTATCCGGCTTTATCTTAAAAATCGACAAAAAAAAATTACTTAAGAAATATAGAACATATTTCAGCATACGACATTAAATCCGATTAAAAAAAAATTTCTTGGTTGTAAGGATATGCCGAAATGAACTTAAACAAGGTTTTGCGTAAGGTATGTTTATTTCGTATCTTAAACCGTTCGCGCTATTCTGACAACAACCTCTAACCTTCTTACTTCTGCTCGTTATATCTATTTTCTCTAATGTGGGCGGTCGCTTTTAGTGACCAATCACAATTTGGCTTTGGGCCTCATGTACGCCCTCGAAGAGGCGGCAAGGTAAGGGTAACTCGCAACTTTTATTGCACCCCCTTCGTCGCCTACGTAGGACCCTTAACGGTCCGCGTTTGGTTTGCAGATGTCTTACGGTACGTCACGGCTATTGAGACCTTTAGCTAAAATACGACATCTCTAATAAATTATCACAAAACGGAAAGTTCCGCTAAATCTCAAAAATAGCCTAAAGTCACGTCCGCACCGTAATCATAAACTGCGCCCGTGGCTGGTCCGCGATACTCAGCTGCGGGCCTCATGGGCCGCAATCCCTCGAATCCCTTACAACTCGGCCAGCCTGACAATTTAGCCGCCCCGGCTAAACATCGTAAAACAAGTTTCGATTCCTATATTCTAAATACTAACGAAAATTTTTCTTAAGCCTATTTTCTAATAATTAGTATACATAAGTTTGCCGACAGGGCCTTATACTCGCGGATTTCCATGTACCTTTATGCGGTCTCTGACTATTTTGAAACCCTCTTAAATCTAATTCAACGTATCGGTCATTTCGTAACATCTGAGTTGCCTCATACGGGCCTTTGCATTTCGGTATTAATGTATAAGGGGGCTTATGTTTTTTATTGAAATATGCCTTATTATAAATTCGTGATTTAACATTGTTTTCTGCTGTATTACGGCGACACGTGTTTAAATCTAACGGTTTCCAATCGTGGATACATCTCTTTAAATTGTCAGGGGTTTTGCACCTCTGATCCCCGCCCAATAGCAATTTATTGTTAGAAGAGGTCTGAGAAACAGATTTGCTAAATGATTTCTGACTAATTGAAATTAATTTTGACTCGGCATTTACTACAGGTAGCTCGGATTGCTCCTGGTTTGCATATGCATTACTGAACATGTCTTTAAATTTTTCTCTATCGACTGACATTATTTTTTTGTTACTGTTCAATTCATCTACGGGACTAGAATCGTTTAAATCTAACTTTACGTTAAGAATTTCTGACTGGCTTATATGATCTTTTTTAGTCTGTACTATGCTCATTCCAAATAATCTTAATGCATCACGACCTAAAACTACCGGAGTATACATCGTTTGATCGGGCACTACCAACAAAGTCATGAACTCTTTTGTATCTTCCGATATTGTAACTAAAGCCTGTACCGTACCTAACAAACGAAGAGGAGACTTATTAATCCCTATTAAAGGCACGCAGTTACTGTCTAGGATATTTTCTATTCTGCCCGGTACATACGATCTTTTTATAAAACTTACAGGACTACCGCTATCAATTAAAGTGTACAATTTGATAAGATTCTTATTTACTATGTACTCAACATTCTTGTGATAATCATCTTCCTCCGGGATTTCCGTGTCTATGTAGGTGACCTGTGCGATGGTGTTCTTAGGGCAGTTTGGTAGCAGGTGACCCATTTCTCCGCAACCGAAACAGCTACCCTTTTCCCTCGCAGGTAGTCGGCAGTCCGCTGCAAGGTGTCCTAAACGGTTGCAATTGTAGCAACGGCTACCTGACGGTGATCCCCTGGTCATACTTGGGCCTTGCTGGATCTTCTCGGCCGTCGACCTGACGTAGTTCCTCGATCCGCTGGGCAACGAAATTCTTCTTAAGGCTCTCAGCATGTCCGAGGATGTTTTAAATTCGCGCATCCTCGCCTGATTTTGTATACCGTTGTCTGGTATACCATCTATCAGGTGTTCCACCAGTTCGTCCTCTGGCACTGGCACTTTGTTTGCTAGTACTATCTTTTCGTGATAGTAATGTTCGAATGGCTCCGTATTTCTCCACGTTCTGCTCTCAAATTTCCTTTTTAACTCCACTTTGGTTTCTCGGCTCCCAAACATGCTCTCCATTCTATATAGAAGCATGCCTGTGGGGAGTTCTAAATATTCATTCCTTGAGTGGAACCAGTTAAGGGCTCTCCCTTTTAATTTCGACCCCAACAGCAGTCTGGTCGCATTGTCATCCAACTCGTAGGTGGTGGAGAGTATTTCGAGCTGTTTCGACCAGTTTTCGAAATTCTGTTCCTCACCGTTGAAGTCGCTGATCAGCTCGCCGATTGATCTGATATTACTGTTTAATTTTATTGTGGAACTGGTCGTCGAACTGGGCGATTTCCTAAGGAGCTCGTTTTCTCTTCGAAGTAGCTCGATCTCCCTTGCCATCAGCTCTTTTTCCCGCTGCAACAGCTCCGTCACTTTTCTTGATATTTCGTCTGCTTGGGCCATTTTTTTTTTCAGATGTCACTTAGAAAGTTACAAAAATAACTTGCACACTCAGAATTGTCACAGAGAATTTCACGTAGGTTTCACTCAGAATGTCTTGGTTGTCGTTAGCCGAACGTAAATTAGAATCATTAAGAATATTTCTGTTCACAATCCCACTTCTGAATTTGTAAGGATATGCCGAAATGAACTTAAACAAGGTTTTGCGTAAGGTATGTTTATTTCGTATCTTAAACCGTTCGCGCTATTCTGACAACAACCTCTAACCTTCTTACTTCTGCTCGTTATATCTATTTTCTCTAATGTGGGCGGTCGCTTTTAGTGACCAATCACAATTTGGCTTTGGGCCTCATGTACGCCCTCGAAGAGGCGGCAAGGTAAGGGTAACTCGCAACTTTTATTGCACCCTCTTCGTCGCCTACGTAGGACCCTTAACGGTCCGCGTTTGGTTTGCAGATGTCTTACGGTACGTCACGGCTATTGAGACCTTTAGCTAAAATACGACATCTCTAATAAATTATCACAAAACGGAAAGTTCCGCTAAATCTCAAAAATAGCCTAAAGTCACGTCCGCACCGTAATCATAAACTGCGCCCGTGGCTGGTCCGCGATACTCAGCTGCGGGCCTCATGGGCCGCAATCCCTCGAATCCCTTACATGGTCAAATTTCGCAGATCTTTTTTAATTTAAAAATTGTAGCAAACTGTGCCTTTCACCGAACCGGGAATCGATTGCGGTTCAAGCGCTTGAAGTTTTGGTGGGCCGTTCTGGCGGAGGAGTTCACCCCCCCCCCCTCGTGCCACGTGGGACGGCAACCCATGATTCTTGCATCACGACTGTAGCCTGATCGAGCTCGATGAATGCGGTAGTGTTCGTACGTGTCGTACTATTGCGTTCGTCGTTTATTTTCTCACTACAAACACGCAAGAAAATAATACAACTACGGTCTGAGTCAGTAGTAAAATAGATTGACATATCGCAAAAACGATCAACTACATAATTATTGATTGATTAATTCTTAACTCTTTCGATTATCACAATTAATATTTATTGATATTTTGTAAGATACTTTAAAGGCAAAATTTATGTTGTTTAAATGAAACATACATGAAAATGTATAGTAAATTTCAATTTAATTCTTTTTTCAAATTCAGTTACAAAATACATTCAAAATGGATGCGTATTAATAGTGTTAAAAAATTATAGAAATGCAAATAATAATTATACGTATAAAGAAAATGTATAAAATAAATTAATGCGTAAAGATATTCATGTTCAAGATTTATGAAAATTGTTTTTCCATAATTGCAAAACGTGGTATCTACATTTATTAATATTGTATTGATAAAGATAATTGCAGATATATAACATAATGACATCAAATAAGAGAGTATAATTTGAACATATAGTCGTAACATCAGATACATAACTCGTCAATCAGCAGATTTGATCATTCTTGTAGATCTAGTTCCAGCATTTATCGTTCCATAGCGTAGAGGGCGTAAGAAAACCATTTGTTTACATGTGAGACAAGAAGCCCCGTATGGTGATTGGTCTATCCTATCCCTCGTCTGTGGTAATACCATTTCTGTAAAGAAAACTGTACGGCAGATACCGACCTCCGAATCTTGAAAAGTCACGTGACTCACCCTGGCCCTTAACGACATATTTCAAAACTGATGGATTGGAACATACGGACCTGTCAAGTGGCCTGCAAGATCTCCAGATCTATCACCTCTGGACTTTTATTTATGGGGTAATATTAAAGAACCAGCTTATGAGGCACCATCCAGCGATATAAACGACTTGAAAACCAAAATAACACAAGCATGTGGATTAATAATTCGGACCTCATTAGAAGAAGCTACCAAAAACGTAATTAACAGAGCCGAAATGTGTATTGATGCGCAAGGAAGCCATTTTGAACATTTGTTGTAGCCTCATTAATAAAGAATACTTGTAAACACATTGGTACGCAATATTCAAATTGTTTCTTCCATTTCTTCCATTTCTGACCTTGCATGACCTTGAAGGTTATTGTGTAGTAGATGGATGAATTAGTCTTCACACACGCTTTCATACGACATAAAAAAATGTATAGCATTCCATTTAAAAAATTGAAGGTCACCTTCATTTCTATCAAAATAATGTAAATAAAACAAAAATGCATATGTCATTGTGTTACGTATAAAAAAACAGTACTACTTTTTCCTCTTCAATTTCTTTCTAATATTTACTATTTACAAGAAAAACGTTGGCTAGTAATTGCGTGAATACCCTGTATATACACCATACATCGTCGGAGCAGAGGGCTGCTCGAGTACCAGCGAACCGCGGTCGCGACGTCGAGCGATTAAATCAGCCGTGGGCGCAAAGATTGCCCTGTCGGGCTACCGAAATCACGGCCACTCAACTCTTTTTAGAAATGAAACGAGATCCCGATACAGGTCCCTGACATCGATCGATAACGATACTTCGGTGTTTTCACGAACGACTCTGCTCGTCTCCGAACGCCTGTGCCGTCTCCCCGAGGTGTTAAATCTTTCGAGGACGCATAACGAGAGCGTTTTAGGTGTAATGCAGAGCGGACAGCGCAAACAAACAGGCCCGCAGCGTTTAATCACTGGACGGAGCGTCGCGTTACAGAAAACGTTACGAGAGATTAGCATTCGGACTGTATGTACTGTCACGTTGCCTGGGTTTTCCCAGTCCGACGGACGGCGAAAACCTGGGCAACTACGGGTTTTAAGGCGGTAAAGCCGGGCCACGCACCGGTCGCGCGGTACGCGGTCCACCCGCGACAAACGACACGTCGGAAGGTCGGTTTCTCGCGAATTCTAACGAAGGATCGAGTCCTGCTAACGGGCGCCAGACATCGAAGGATGTCACGCGAAACTTTACGAGAACTCTACGAGACGCAGAACGTGATTCCGACTTCCCGACGGCCGCGCGATATTCGGGATAGCTCACCCGGGACCAGGGTTCGACGAGAGGAGGACGGGACGTTCCCCGCGACGGGAAGGTATCTCAAAGTAATCGAATGCGAATCATGGGCTTTACAATAGTTTATTGACCTACGATGTTACACGCGGCTGTCGGCAGCAAAACCGGCAGCCGTAATAGTAATAGCCCGCGCGATAATAGATGTTCTTCGACGGATTTTTGACCGCTCGCGCTCTTTCGCTCGATTTTCGCGTCGGACACGACCCTAGACGCGGTGTTCGGCGTCGCCGTTGCAAAACTGTCGAGCGAAATCGGACCGTGTCCCGATGTTCCACGCGTAATAGATTCTCACGATTGTACCGGCAGCTCTAATCGAAATTAATGGACCCGGTCACGCCGCGTCGTCCCACCGTGGGCAGCCACTAGATTCTCGGCAAAATAATGGGAATTTTCCCCGCAAAAACCGGCAGCAGTTCGGGCCGTACGCCAAGACGCGATTTCGCGTTACAATATTTGACCCATGCTTAGACCGGCCGACGGTTCCGGTTCGTACGCAAATTGCGAGCTCTACGAATTACTAATTAACCGGAACGCGTCGTCAACAACGCGAAATGAGGTCGTTCGCGAAACGTCCCCGAGCCAACGCGAAATAGATCAAGTACAATTCGAATATCAAAGCCTGACCGGCGCTTACCAACAGCAGCTTCTTAGGACTACTGCAGCTTGCAGGTATCCGGCAGCGTTACGAATCAGTCAATCTCCAGCAATCCGGCAGCTTTTCGAATGTAGACCGGCAGCAATGATATACACGGCAAAGAACTCAGTATGCAATAGGCAATAGTAAATCGACTAATACTTCCGATCGCGTTCGGCACAATGGCCTACTTCGGCCCGGCTCGGGAACGCGGAAGTGAGGCGTCCCCCACTTTTCCTAATTTTTCCCACCCTACCCTACGCTTGGACCGCTCAACGTTCGGGGCACGGCAGGGCCGTGCTCGGCAGGGCCGTGCTCGGCGGTTCGGGGACCGGGGCGCTCGTCCATCGGCAGCGGTTGACAGCGTCGATTGGTGGCTTCTCCCGCGGAGAGACGTCCTGGGCCAATCCCGCGGCGCATATTTCTCCTGTGGCGGGCGAGGTAACCGCGAGGTGGAGAAGATGTTGTCCCCCGTTGCGCTATTCCTCGGCGGCTCCTCCGGGCTCCTTGGCCCGGGCTCAGGACTTCCCTCGTTGATTGGTGTCGGGAATTCTCAGAAACCCCCCCGGCAGCGTCTCCTGGCGAATTTCTCCGCCGTTGGTCGAGTGGAAAAGGGGTTCCGGGCCCCCCCGGGACCCGGATACGAACCTGCAATTCGCGTCGTGCCAAGTGGCGCGACGTTCAAAAACGCATTAGCGCTGCCCCCTGGTCTTTAGCGACCGTCCCAGGGAGAGCGCTCGCGGGTGCCGATCGCTTTTTGCCCGTTAAAAAGGTGGCCCGGTCTTCCGCCAAAACTCGGGGGGACGTGGGCAAAACTTGCCACGTCACAACTCCCCCCCCCCCGGAAGAGACCGGGCCATACCGGTGGCAGCCTCCGGCCAGGCTTTTCGCGGGCTCGGCAACGAGCGCTCGACCTCGGACTGTCCCACGGCTTACGCAAACAAATACCACGTACCTGACGAGTACCCTCCACCTACGTTTCCACACCAATACTTACATATCCATTCCCAGTATCGGGCGAGATGCCCGCTCCCGGCCGGCAGCAATTCTATTTATTTTCTAAAGTTGTTACTTCGCGGTGGGAGTTCGAGGGGTATTATGGGCGTCGCGTAGAAACATCACAGAGGTTTTATTCCGTCAGCGATTTATTCAAAATATAATTATACGGTGTTCGAAAGAAAACAAAAATGAACCCAAAAATATAGAGGTTCCGCTTCCTTATAACTAATCCCATTCCTTCATACGTTTGTATTCCCAATCTCACCATTCTATTCTCCCCCCCCCCCCCCCCCACGGCAGCTAACAATAATTAAAATAACCCTAACGAAACTGAAACGCAAAAAAAAAACTCATTCCTTTTCCATTCTCATTCATGCCCTATTTTCTTTCGGACGTCTCACTTGCCCCTTTTCGGCAGCTGTCTTACATATCATTTTGGGGTTGGGGTTGGGAATCCGGACCGGCAGCGAATCATAAAAACAAGAAAAAAAAATAAAATAAAATCAAAGAAAAGTCTCTTTGGCAGTCGGAACTCGGCAGCGTTTCATTAGTTTTTGTACCCCCAAGGGTGATGGGGACCGGCAGCTTTCCAATGTTCTCCGCATTTCGGGCACGTCTTCACCGTGTACCCGATGCGGCCGCACCGGAAACAATATGTTGTCTCCGGGGCCGTACAATATGAATGCTTATGCCCTGGACGGCCACATCGCCAACATCCCTTCTGCCGGTCCAACACCGGCTCTTCGAAAATTCCATTCCGGTTGGTCGGGGGTGGTGCTTCTCGCGGCAGCGGCCTTGCTCTGATCGGGGAGGCCTTGGAGGGTCCGGCAGCTTTACAATTCCCGAAGGCTGATTTGGGGAGTCGTGGCACGGTGAGGCTAGGCGTTATTCGTGCATGCTGATGTGGGTCGCTCTCCTCCTCCCGCTGCCTCTCCCAGTGCTTCACGAGGCCGGCCCAGTGCAGTCGGACAAATTCCGCCGACTTAGCCTCCGTCCGGCGGGGGTCGGGCCTCCAGGGTTCCTCTTCCGGATACTCTCTCCTTTCCTCGGTCGAGAGTTGTCGGAGGGGTGTTTCTGACCCTCCGTGCGATGTTCCCGGGATGGCCTCCGGCTGGAAGAGGCCTGGCTCTTTCGGGGCGAACTCGGCAACAGGGTTCCCCAGGTGGTGCGGGTCCCCTGTGTTATGCTGAGGGGTCTCTTCGGACCGGGCCGAGGGCACCAGTGTCTCCTCGGCGTCGGCAGCGGAGGCAGAGCTTTCCGGACCGTCGGCAGCAGAATTTTCACTGTTGTGCTGGTCCTCTATGGTCGGCTGAGGAGTCTGGGCCGAGGGCACTAATGTCTCCTCGGCATCGGCAGCGGAGGCAGAGCTTTCCGGACCGTCGGCAGCAGAGTTTTCACTGTTGTGCTGGTCCTCTATGGTCGGCTGAGGAGTCTGGGCCGAGGGCACCAATGTCTCCTCGGCATCGGCAGCGGAGGCAGAACTTTCCGGACCGTCGGCAGCAGAGTTTTCACTGTTGTGCTGGTCCTCTATGGTCGGCTGAGGAGTCTGGGCCGAGGACACCAATGTCTCCTCGGCATCGGCAGCGGAGGCAGACCGTTCCGGATCGTCGGCAGCGGCAACAGATTTTGGTTCCCCGGAACCCTCGGCAGCGGTCGTAATAGGTGCCTCACCCGATTGGTCGGCCTTGGCGGGTACCCCGGGTGGGATAGTCAGCGGGGTCTCTTTGGTGGTCGGATCTTCCGGCAACTCCTCAATCCGGTCGTCCATCGTTTCGTCCAGATTCACTCCCCGGCTTTTCGGCTGACGGTCCGACTCCGGTAAGTCGTCGTCCGCCGACTGATAGTCGGTGGACGAGCTTTCCTCTTCCCCCGCTATTGTCACCTCCGCCTCCGGTGGACATTTGGGGCTCCTTCGGGGCATCGCTATGACGGCCTGCCATGTTTGCGTGCCGACGGTTCTTTGGTGGCAGCTCTTACGCCCAGCCACATACTCCTCCAGTACGGCATTGACCCCCTTACTGTATCCCGAGTCGGCAGCAGTACGAATCGCTTCCCATAAATTTTCCAAGGGGTCCATCTCCTTTCACGTTCTTCCGGCAGCGGTTGATAATGGCCCTTAGTGTTGGGGTAGCTGTTGAGAAACTGTTGGAGTTAGGCGGTGTTTTACGGCTCATGTGGTGGAAAATAGCCTTTTAGATCGCTTATGTGCGCTTTGCCTAAATCCTTACCGTCCTCCGTTGCTAGAGTATACACGACTGGAGAAATTTTCTTTTTAATAACGACCGGTCCGTCGAATTTAGGGGCTAATTTTGCCGCTATATGGTGGGCCGCTGACGACAATACGCGTTGTCGCCGCAGTACTTTTTCCCCCTCCTCAAACTCCCGGTTTCGACGCCGCAAATTATAATGTTTCGCTTGCTTATTATACGCGTCTTCAAGGTTCTCTAATATCCAGCTTCGCAATGCCGGCAGCTGAGCAATTTTTCCTTTCCATTCGGACGTGGAACCTACCACTAAATCTAAGGGCGGCTCCGTGCTCGCCCGTGCACATTTGGCCGGTCGCGGTTCTCGCCCGAAATTTAAAAAGGCTGGGGAAGCCTGCAACACCGAGTGTCTTGCCGTGTTATACGCGAATCTGAACTGCGGTAGGTAAATATCCCAATCGCGGTGGTCTCTGCCGATATACGCGACGATCATGGTCTTCAGGATCCGATTGACCCTCTCTACCGGGTTTGCCTGCGGGTGGTACGGGGGGGTAGTGCTCAAGCGGATCCCATATCCGGCAGCAAGTTCTTTTAGACATTTGTTGGCGAACTCCGTGCCATTGTCGGTGAGTAGCACATCTGGAGTTCCCCACCGCGAAAATATTACGTTCTCGAGAACTTCGGCGATTTTCGGGCCGGTAGCCCGTCGAAGCGGGGCGCATTCTATCCATTTGGTAAACAAATCTTGGACGACCAAAAGATACGCGTGACCGGACCTGCTCGGAGGGAACGGACCCATAATATCGGCAGCTATTACCGACCATGGCATGTCCACACGGCGCCGGCCCATCAGCCCCGAAGGGAGTGTCTGCTCCACTTTCGTGAGCTGACAGGTCGCACAGCGTCTTACGTATTCCACTGTGGTACGATACATGCCAGGCCAGTAATAGCGGGTCGCGACTCGGTGGTATGTCTTTTCGACCCCTAAGTGCCCTGCTTGAGGGCTGTCGTGCGCCTCCTGCAGGATCTCGGTCCTACGCTCTTCGGGGACCACGAGTTTCCACTCGTCCCCGTCCTGCCCTAACGTCTCGGCAATTAACGGATCCGTCCTACGGCAAAAGAGCTCCCCGCCTCGAATGGCCCAGTCCTTAAATCTGTTCGGGTTCTCAGCTATTTCCGCGAACTTCCCCTCGTACCACCTTGGGCGCACCGCGGCAGCTATCGGAACATCCCCCCGAACATCCCCCCCGTGACACCCCCCCCCCCTCAAAGACTCGCGAGGGTGCATCCGGCATCCTTGCCTATATTTGACTTCGAAGTCATACTCCAATAATTGCAAGGCCCATCTCGCCAGCCTCCCCGATGGGTTCTGCAATTTTCTCAGCCAAATTAAACTATGGTGGTCCGTGATTACTGTGAAATGATATCCCTCTAAGTATGCTCTAAATTTTTGCACGGCCCATACTATTGCTAGACATTCCAGCTCCGTAGCGGAATATTTCCGCTCCGGCAGCGATAATGAACGACTGGCGAACGCGATCACCCTCTCGACTCCCTCTACCTCCTGTGTTAATACGGCGCCTAGTCCTACTGTGCTTGCGTCAGTTTGCAAGATAAACGGGACTCCGAAGTCAGGTCACGAAAGGGTTGGCGCGGTTGCTATCGCCTCCCGTAGGGTTTGGAAGGCGGATTGCTGTCCGTCCCCCCATTCCCATTCCCGATTTTTCCGCAGCAAGTTGTTTAGCGGTTCTGCATGTGTGGCGAATTCCGGAATAAACCTCCTATACCAGGAGGCCATGCCCAGGAATCGCCGCAATTGTTTGATGTTTCTCGGGACGGGATACGATAAGATGGGCTTAATCTTTTCCGTGTCTATTTTCAACCCCTCGTGGCTGACCACGAATCCCAAATACTTTACTTCCTGACGGCAAAATTCGCATTTTTCCGGGTTGATAGTTAATCCGGCAGCTTTGATACGGTTTAAAACGCGCTGTAACCATTCTAGGTGTTGTTCGAAGGTTTTCGTTACGATTATGATATCGTCTAAATATGCAAACGCGTGCGGTTCCATCTCTGGTCCTATCAACCGATCAAGCAAACGTTGGAATGTGGCCGGTGCTCCCGTGAGACCGTACGGCATGCGACGAAATTGAAAAAGACCTTTCCCTGGCACCGTAAAAGCCGTGATTTCGCGGCTTTCAGGGGCCAATGGAATTTGGAAATACGCCTGGCTAAGGTCGAGAGTCGAGATGTATTTCGCTGCTCGCAGTTTGTCTAAGATGTGAGTCATGAGCGGCAGCGGATAGGCATCTTTTTTGGATACTTCGTTTACTTTTCTAAAGTCCAAACAAAATCGGTATTTCCCGTTGGCCTTTTTAACCATAACTATTGGACTTGACCAGCCACTGTTCGACGGTTCTATGATACCGTCCGCCAATAAGGTGTCAATTTCTTTATAAATTGCCTCCTGAACTTTTGGAGACACGGCATAGTACCGTTGTTTTATTGGCGGATGGCCATTCACGTCTATCTTGTGGCTGATCAAGTCTGTTAGACCCGTTTTAATTTTAAAATCCGGCAGCGAACTATCTAAAAATGCTTGTAATAGGCTCTTTTGTTTTTGGCTGAGAATTTGCAGTCCACAACACACGGCAGCGAGGGGAGTGTCAACGAAGGGAAATTTCCTCTCTGGTCTATCGGCAAAGTACCATTCCGCACGATGGAATTCCGCGACAATACGGAATGATGCTATTGCATCCGTTCCGAGCAGTATCGGGGTCACTAAGTTATCTAAAACTTTCGCAAAAATTTTTCGTTCCTTATCTTTAATCTGAAGTTTAAATTCCGCCTTTTCTGTCGCGCGATCGACGGCACCTGTTGCTAGAAGAAAATAGCACGGTTTTTCCGCGGTTTCTAGCGCGATTGTTCCGGCAGCAGTTTGCATGATTACCTCACGGCTTATAAACGTAACTGTGGAACCCGAATCTACTAGGGCGCGAACCGGCAGCTGTCCAATTTTTGCGGTGACTGTCAATAAGGGTGTTGTTTTACCGCGATTTATTACCGCTACGCGGGCCGATATTAATTCTGGGGAAGTCTCTCCGGCCCCTCCGAGCGACTTCTCTCCTCGTTTCCCGCTTGCTTATTGCATTTCCGGCATCTTTTTAGAGTTACCCCTGGTGCTCCACAGAGGAAGCAATGCAGCCGAGGCTCTGCTCGGCAATCTCGAGACATGTGCCCGGTCTTACGGCAATTCCAACATTCTAATGGTCTTTTACCGAACGTGCGTTGCTTTGCGCGCGCCGGTTCCTGCCCATTATCCTGTTGGTCACGTCCATGCTTTGGGTTCTCTTTAGCTGATTCCGTCAGCTTTTTAAATTTTACGCTTGGTACGTAATTGCGGGCCGGGGATCGGTCGCCCGAAGACCCGCTTTCTTCCCCGCTTACGGCAGCCATAGCATATTCAATATCTAAATTTTCTGTCCTACCCTTAACCTTTTTCGGATATCTATTCGGATCGTAGGCGAAGCTGGGGTGTGCCATTTCCGCTGGCTTAGGGTTCCGTCTATTCGTTCTGTCCGTCTGTCTGTCTGCTTCTAATAGTTCGTCTTCTAAGTCTTGTAATGTTTGTATTGTCATTAGTGCTATGGCATTCCGTACCATAGGCTTCGCGCCCCAGTATAGCGTGCTAATTTGTTTTCTTTCCGGCCAGGGGGGTTTAATTTTTTAAACATGGCCCGCATTAATATTATGTAGTCGCGTAAGGGTTCGTTTTCCCCCTGGAATCGATCTTTAATATTACGTTCCAGCGTTTCTCTATAATCTGGGTCCCCGAAAAATTTTCTAAACCCGGCAACGAAATCAGGCCACGACGTCCACTCGCCCTCCCGCGTACCGTACCAATATGCTGCGTTTCCGTCTAGGCAGACCGGCATACACCGAAGCAAACTCTCATCCGAAATATTACAAAATTTTCTTTGTTGTGATAAGCGATCCAGGAAGGCTTCCGAGTCCTCCCCGGATGCTCCCGAAAATTTGATTCGCCATTTGCGCATTATTTCTGCGGTCGGCATTCCTCGGTGATGCTCGTCTCTATTCACGGTCGCGGGTCCGGCGTGTGAACGTGTCGACATCGTGTTAAATTCCGGCAGCTTATTCATTGTAGGAACCGGCAGCGTTATGTTTTTCGGCGGTGATCTTTCCGGCCAAACATACGCTTCCTTTGTTGATTTAATTTCAGAGAACGGCGGTTCATCGAACGCGTCGCCGTACTCAGATTTCGCGTCCCCTTCGTCGTAATCCGGTTTTAACATTTTGACCGCGTTTATTATTCTCGACCGTATTTATTATATTCGAGCGTGCTTATTCTATTCGAGGATCCCTATTATTTACTCGACCGACTGTACCTACGGGGCCATAAACTTCGCGTGTTTACGCTGTGTTTACCTAGCCGACCCTGGCCTTGTAATTCGGCGCGCGCGAACAATGGGCCGCTGTCCCGACCGGCAGCAGAAAAAAAAATTTCCCCGAATTCCTCGGTATTTATCGGGTGACTATTTACGAACGTTTCGGAACGTTTACCGGCAGCAAGATTTATAATTATGGCCTTCCCCAGCGATTTTCACACGAATATTCTTAATTTCGCAGCTCACGCTCGCTAATTCCCGTTGCTTGTTTCTCGTCGCTAATTATTCGATTGTTATCTAATTTCGGTATTTGCAATTTTTATTTTCCTTTAAGACGGCACGATTACGGCACAGTTCTAAAAGGTTCTATTTTCCACCACCGTTATACAATTATTCATAATACCATACACATTATAATAACAAATACCATTTCATCATCAATAATAATCAATATCAAAAATCAATCGAAAACAATAAATATTAAAAATCAAGAGAAACATGACATATTATCTACGAGAAATGCCAAGCAATTAACAATAAATATTACAAAATATAGAGCATCAAATATATGGCATACAATATCAATTCACATAATCATCATAAATTTCATAAACATCATAAATTTCATATTAAATATTGTCAATACATTTTGTCCACGTCATCAAGTATTCCATCTCTTTTCACACTGTCATTGTGAAATAATTTCCCCAAAATCAATTAACCGAAATCATGATTGATAATAAATAAATTAAAACAATATTAAAATAGCCGAAAGGATAACGAAATAAATTAGAAATCAACAAAATAAAATCTAAGAATAACAAATAACTTAGGAAATAACAGAATAAAATGAAAAGGTAACAAAATAAATTAGGAAATAACAAAACCAATAGGGGTAATAATAAATTAAGTAACAAAAATAAATAGGACTCGAAACACAATAACTAAGGAAAGAACTAAAAGGAAAGACTAAATTAACCGAATAAATTAAGGGCGAACACAAAATAAATAATAATAAGTGGAATTTTACGAAATTACTTAACGACCAAAATAAATTATCTTTAAAATCAATTGAATATTTAACTCTGTTTAAATTATGTAGTTTTTCTCCTTGATGGCGTGGAACGACATAATAAAATACATTTCATATAAATCATATAAAATATCATCAAAATTTCATCACATAATAATTGCGTTGGCTCGTTTTATTCGCGAAATTTCGGTGTTTCGGGAGGTGGTACCCGTCAGTTTACGACGCGGCTTTTACGATTCGACTCTCAACCGTTCCCTTTTCGACTTTTTAACCGGCAGCAAGACAATATCTTTGAGAGCCCCGTACTCTCTCGCTCGTCTAAATTGAAAAGGCCCTTCGCATTTTCCCTTTTATGACCGGATGTTCTTTGTCGAGTTCGACGAAGGATCTTTACAAAACCAGTTCGGGCGCCAATTTGTCACGTTGCCTGGGTTTTCCCAGTCCGACGGACGGCGAAAACCTGGGCAACTACGGGTTTTAAGGCGGTAAAGCCGGGCCACGCACCGGTCGCGCGGTACGCGGTCCACCCGCGACAAACGACACGTCGGAAGGTCGGTTTCTCGCGAATTCTAACGAAGGATCGAGTCCTGCTAACGGGCGCCAGACATCGAAGGATGTCACGCGAAACTTTACGAGAACTCTACGAGACGCAGAACGTGATTCCGACTTCCCGACGGCCGCGCGATATTCGGGATAGCTCACCCGGGACCAGGGTTCGACGAGAGGAGGACGGGACGTTCCCCGCGACGGGAAGGTATCTCAAAGTAATCGAATGCGAATCATGGGCTTTACAATAGTTTATTGACCTACGATGTTACACGCGGCTGTCGGCAGCAAAACCGGCAGCCGTAATAGTAATAGCCCGCGCGATAATAGATGTTCTTCGACGGATTTTTGACCGCTCGCGCTCTTTCGCTCGATTTTCGCGTCGGACACGACCCTAGACGCGGTGTTCGGCGTCGCCGTTGCAAAACTGTCGAGCGAAATCGGACCGTGTCCCGATGTTCCACGCGTAATAGATTCTCACGATTGTACCGGCAGCTCTAATCGAAATTAATGGACCCGGTCACGCCGCGTCGTCCCACCGTGGGCAGCCACTAGATTCTCGGCAAAATAATGGGAATTTTCCCCGCAAAAACCGGCAGCAGTTCGGGCCGTACGCCAAGACGCGATTTCGCGTTACAATATTTGACCCATGCTTAGACCGGCCGACGGTTCCGGTTCGTACGCAAATTGCGAGCTCTACGAATTACTAATTAACCGGAACGCGTCGTCAACAACGCGAAATGAGGTCGTTCGCGAAACGTCCCCGAGCCAACGCGAAATAGATCAAGTACAATTCGAATATCAAAGCCTGACCGGCGCTTACCAACAGCAGCTTCTTAGGACTACTGCAGCTTGCAGGTGTCCGGCAGCGTTACGAATCAGTCAATCTCCAGCAATCCGGCAGCTTTTCGAATGTAGACCGGCAGCAATGATATACACGGCAAAGAACTCAGTATGCAATAGGCAATAGTAAATCGACTAATACTTCCGATCGCGTTCGGCACAATGGCCTACTTCGGCCCGGCTCGGGAACGCGGAAGTGAGGCGTCCCCCACTTTTCCTAATTTTTCCCACCCTACCCTACGCTTGGACCGCTCAACGTTCGGGGCACGGCAGGGCCGTGCTCGGCGGTTCGGGGACCGGGGCGCTCGTCCATCGGCAGCGGTTGACAGCGTCGATTGGTGGCTTCTCCCGCGGAGAGACGTCCTGGGCCAATCCCGCGGCGCATATTTCTCCTGTGGAGGGCGAGGTAACCGCGAGGTGGAGAAGATGTTGTCCCCCGTTGCGCCATTCCTCGGCGGCTCCTCCGGGCTCCTTGGCCCGGGCTCAGGACTTCCCTCGTTGATTGGTGTCGGGAATTCTCAGAAACCCCCCCGGCAGCGTCTCCTGGCGAATTTCTCCGCCGTTGGTCGAGTGGAAAAGGGGTTCCGGGCCCCCCCGGGACCCGGATACGAACCTGCAATTCGCGTCGTGCCAAGTGGCGCGACGTTCAAAAACGCATTAGCGCTGCCCCCTGGTCTTTAGCGACCGTCCCAGGGAGAGCGCTCGCGGGTGCCGATCGCTTTTTGCCCGTTAAAAAGGTGGCCCGGTCTTCCGCCAAAACTCGGGGGGACGTGGGCAAAACTTGCCACGTCACAGTACATGGTAATTAGGGTTGTTGAACCCACCCACACGTTTCTCCCGTATACGAGTACATTACGTACGACGTATCGTTCATCGGACGTGGTTCGAATATCTTGGCGAACGTTTGTTTGAATCATTTGGCCTACGCTTCATTCTATTCCCAGTTGTGTCTGTTCTTTTTTCTGTCCATGCCGCAAGACGATACGATATACGATATACATTATACAGTTCTATATGGCGACACACCAGCTGCGACCAGAGAGATCACGTCACGCGCTCCAAGTTCGATCGACCAAAGTGAATTCTTTTCTCCGTTACACGCGCGTCATTGCTTCTCCCCCATGTCCTTTCTGACCGTTAACCCGTTAGCCCGTTTATCCGTTAACTCGTTAGACCGTCGATCTGTTATAACATAATAACACGACCACCACACAGAGACGCGGAGAAAACGCGGTGAGGCCGTCGGCGACCAGTTTTTTCGTTGGTTTTCCGCGTTGTTTATATCCGGCACGGTAGCTCGTCGAGAGCATCGTCGTCGAAACGAGAAGGAAAGGCGAGAGTCAAATTTTTGCGATGCGCTCGACAACTCCGTTTCTCGTAAATCGTAGCCCCGTCGTTCCCGTTCCCCACTTTCGCCATTTGTGCGACGCCACTGTCCCGCCTACCCGCGAATATCGGAGGGACCGGGCTGCCGTTGGCGCCAATTACGACTGCTCGGAAGGACAGCAAGTGCTCCCCGAGGAAGTTTAGAGTCGATCCGGGATAGATAACTAACGAATTTCCGCGCGCCGAGCATGGCCTAGTTGCAGGAGCACTCGACGAAAATGGGCCAGGAAAATAAGAAAATCCGGTACCGGTCATTTCTTCGGATGGGACGAGACATCTAGAGGCGAGCTGTGGGACGAGGACCCCTAGCCGAACATCCTGACATCTTATCGCGGTCCTGTGTCCGCCTCACCTCAGCCACTTGCAAGGGGTCCCGGCGGGGGGTGGTGTAACAAACCCATCAGGGCAGATCGAGAATCTGATCCCTTTTCGCGTTGAGGAAAGGATTTTCCGTGCGGGTTCGGGGCCCGCGGACCCATCGAGTATACGTTCCGGTATTCCCGGAAACTCGCGAGGAGCGCGCCCCATTAGGGAAAAATCGGCACTAGGGCGAGGAGTGGGGATACCGAAGTCCTTACGACCGCGCGACGTAAATCGAAGGATCACTGTCGTGGTAACTGCCGAATAATACGGTACCGTCTTCCGCGTTCCGAGTCCCGAGTTCCGAGTACGGAAATAATCGTATCGAGTTTTCGCGCCGACCTGCTTATCGAGTCGCGGAGTTAAAGTGCGTTGCTTCGCCAACACCAAGAAGGCGCTTCCGTACCGTGGACGACGGTCCGGTAAGTCCACGCAGTGGTCCTCTGTCCGACCCTTTTTGAGGGAAATATTCTCGCGAGTTGGTTCGAGGATTTCGCGGGAGAACGAGACGGGCCGCCCCGTCGCGCTCTCCAGGTTTCGTGAGTCGAGACGGGCGATCGTCTCGAGCTAAACTGCTCACGCCGAACCGTCGGCGTTTTGAGATAATCGGTAGAGTATCGTAGAATGCCCTTCGTAACGTCTTCCTCGGGGGAAACCGTCGCAGTCGTAATTGGTTAAGTGACCGACCGTACCATATCGTTTTCGCCGTAACAAACGTCGTAGAACCGTTCCGTAATTCCGCGAAAGGAATACCGCGACAGTCCCATTGTAATGGCGCCGACCACCTGCGTTCCGCGAAGTCCCGCCCGACGGGCGGAATCTGTACCGAATTACCGTACTCGTGCGGACGATTTTAACGAACGACAACCACGCGCGGCGAGCCCTCCACCTTCTCGCAATTCTGTACGAAGAGCGCGGGCTCTCGGGTGCGGATACGTGGCCGCGTGCTTGTACCCCTTTTATAATAAATATCTTATCGAGCCGAATACGTTTCTCGTTCTTATAACCTGCGCGATCCGCCCTACCGTGAGGGCTGTTCCCGTTATCCCGTGTCCGAAACATTGGACCCTTTCACGTTTTCCGTCGTCCCGCGTTGCTCGAAGGTTCCTTCCTCGTGTTTCGCGTGGCATCCTTACGGTGCCTGGCGCCCGAGCAGAAGGCTCTTGTATCGCGTATTTTTCCGAGGGATTTTCGAGACCGCTTGTGTACCGGGAGGACCGCGCATCGTCACGGCCGAGCGCGGCCCGACCTTCGCGCCCGTAAATTCCCGGAGTCGTCCCCGCCTCCCGCTCTTACACGCGGCGAAAAAGGGACGACGTTACAAAATCTACAAACTCATGTGACAACGATATTAATGAAGACAATAGTAACAAAGCCAAAAAGATATACAACAACTACAATAACTATGGTCATGCAAATATTCGGCGAAATAAAAAACTATGTGGTAAGCGCATAAGCGACCGTTCGAAAAAGAAGTCAAGTGAATACACACGCATGCAGAAACTATATAAAAAGAACCCCGGCCAGGTAGCTGAACATATTGTAACAGGAAATCAACTAAACGTAACTACGACACCTACCATAGAGGAATTCACCGAATTCTACACACAGTTACTCTCCCCTAGAGAATAGATTTAGGCTGGAAACCCGCTGAAACTAGACCGTCTGTCACCATAGATCTGGCCCATCCGATTTCAAGTGTAGAAGTTCAATTGGCCGCCAATTAAACGAATCGGCGCCAGATGTTGATGCGATTAATCGAAAGTCACTTAGGCAGATGTCGCGAAATGATCTTCAAGCCCTCCTTAACATCATAAGAGGCAAAAAAACATTGCCACCGATACTACGGTTGAACAGGACTCAGATCTCACCAACCCCAAACAGTGGCGACCAATAACGATCTCCAGTAGGTTACTTCATCTGCTTCAAAAAATAATAGGCACCCGATGAGAGAACCAAATTTTCCTATCACATACCCAGCGAGGATTTACTAAAACGAATGGCATAATAGCTAACACCACAATTTTGCAGACTATCATAAAAAAGAGCAGGAGTAAATCAAAACCATTTATTGTCTTATCAATAAATCTCGCAAAAACCTTTGATTCCGTAAATATCACATCAATAATCAATGCCTTAAACAATAAAGGAATAGATAAACACACAATAGAATATATTGAAAGTACCTATGACGAAGTAACCACAATTCTGGAATGCCATGGTTTACGGTCTGAACCGATCTACATCAGACGTGGTGTAAAACCACCTTGTTTTGGTTTTACACCACGTCTTGGGTCACCTTACCCAATGTCAGGATTCCTGTTTAACCTTGTGATCGACGATCCGCTGCAAAAACTGGATCAACGTGAAGGCATAGTAATAAACAACGCTAACATAACAACCATGGCGTTCGCTGATGATATTGTTATATTTGCACCAAACCTAAAAGTCATGCACAGTCATATCAGAGTCATTGAAGAGTTTTGACCGTACCTGGCTCCAAGTGCCTGGTAGTTAACAGCAAACCACATCTACGAATTGACGGGACGCCTGTACCAACCTTGGTCGTCGAATCACAGTTAAAGTACTTAGGACACAATTATACATACTGTAGTTCTATTGCACCAACACCCGCGAGGATGGAAGAAATGCTCGATAAACTTAAAAAGAGCCCACTATATCCTTGGCAGAAACTAAATATACTGTAGAGATATTTAATCCCACGACTACACCACGGATTGCAAACAATGGACATCAACAATAAGAAATTGAAATACAGCGATAGCTCCATTGTAAAATTTGCAAAATATATTCTACACCTTCCAATAACCACTCCAACTCCATACATCCACGCCCCCTTGAAAAATGGCGGCCTTGGAATACCAACCATCGCATTACATGTCTCTGCCCTATATTTGCAACGTTTAGAGCGCCAAAAAAACCGAGGTGATGAAACAATTCGGAGAGTTCTGGATGCGCCTGCGGTGGAACAGCTTATGACTCGGCTAAGAAAAACCCTTTAATGTGTAAATCTTGCGTCAAAAAAGGCAACACAGGAATATTGGGCCCAACAACTGCACAGTTCTGCACTCGGCGCCGGATTGAGTTCTATGCGGCCTGGATTCTCATCCTGGATTTATGACCCACCTAACCATTAGAAGGATAGGGACTATATAGATGCGATCCAATTGAGAATTGGCTTACTGCCAACAAAACGAGATGCGAGAATTTGTTTACCACAGTGACGTTGCAAATTTTGCGACGTCACTGTCTCGCCTACCCCCGGGTATCGAAGGGACCGGGCTGCCTTTTTGCGTCGACTTCGACTGCCGGGAAGCGTATGAGGTGCTCCCCGAGGAAGCGAGAAATCGATCCGGGATCGAGTTTTGACAGATTTTCGCGCGCCGAGTATGGCCGAGTTTCAGCGGAGAATTCAATCAGGGACACTCGAACTCCTTCGAGACGAACTTCGGCCATCGAATCATTGGAATCAGGAAAATTTGGTACCGGTACATTTTCTTTATGGATGGGACAGCGCACTCAGGCCGGACAACCTGGAGGCGAGCTGCAAGACGGAAGCCCTGCCGAACAACGGCGACATACGGAGATCGCCCTAGTCATGCTGCCGCCTCACCTTAGTCAATGGATATGGGCTTCAACTAAGGGGGTGCATCCGCCTCATCGGGTCAGAGCGAGTCTGACACCTTTGGTGTTTTTTCATCTTTTTTGTAAATTATCGCGTGGGTCTGGGGCCCATGGACCCGTCGAGATCGCGCCCCTGTGTTCCCGGAAACTCGCACATAGCGTGCCCCATTAGGGAAAAATCGGCACTAGCGCGCGGAGTGGGGATACGGAAGTCCTCGCGATCGCGCGACGAAAACCACAGGACCACTGTCGTGTTAACTCTCGTAGCGAAATATCGCGTCGCTCCGCATATCGCATCGCCGCTGTACCGGGATTATCGAATCGCCTCTAGTGATTATCGAGCCGTAGCGAGCACTTGGATTAGTATATCGCGATTCGCGCCTAAATATCGGGTTGCGGGAGTAAAGAAAGTGCAAATCACCACCACTGAGTAGCAGCCTTTCTACGGTGCCGTCGGCAGCGAGGAAGAAAACCGGGAACAGCCGGCTAGAAGGAGAGGCGAACAATCGAGAGTCCCCGTATCGAGAATACGGTAAGTCCACGCAGTGGTCCTTCTATCCGTCCCTTCTGGAGAAAATTGGTCACGACTTGGTTCGGAGAGTTTGGTGGGAGAACGAGACGGCTCACCTCGTCGAGGTGTAAGGAGCTCGTCGCGTTCTCCAGATTTTGCGGGACGAGACGAGATTCGTTTTTACTCACGCCGAACCGTCGGCGTTTTGGAGAAATTCGGGAAAGAGTAGTAATAGCCTTTTGGTGAAGTCTTCCTCGGGGTAGCCGCAGTCGAATAGGCTTTGTGATCGACCGCCGAATCGTATTCTCGTGATTTCGTCGTCTCGTATATTGTACGATCGTATTATCGTGTAGCAACGTAGATTCCGCGACAGTCAATAGTAATCGCGCCGTTCACCCGCGCTCCGCGAAATTCTGTCCCGGCGGGCGCATAACCCGTATCGAGAAACCGTACGCGCGCGGATAAATTTTATACTCACGACCGACACGCGCTGCGAATTTAACACCTTCCGCAATTTTGTATAAAGAGCGCGGGCTCTCAGGTGCGGCCACGTGGCCTCATTCTTCTAACCTGCGCGACCCGCCTTGCCGTGAGGGCTGTCCCCGTTTATCCCGTGTCCGACCCTTGGACCCATTCGTGCCTCTTATCATCTCGCGTTTCTCGAAGGTGCCCTCCGCGTGTTTTGTGCGGCACCCTTCCGGTGCCTGGTGCCCGAGCAGAAGACTCTTCTTTTCGTGAAGTCCGAGGTTGACCTTCGAGACCGCTTTTGTACCGGGAGGACCGCGCATTGTCACGGCCGTGCGCGGCCCGGCTTCAGAGCCCGTAAATTCCCGGAGTCGTCCCCGATTCCCGCCCTGACACGCGGCGAAAAAGGGACGACGTTACACCACGTACGTCAAAGATGCCCGGTAACCCATCTCATCCGTGTAAATAGACATGACAATATAAATGAAATAATCAAAACTTCATTGGATAAATGCAACATACAAAATGAAAATGCCCCGAGATACTCCACACAAACCGATAGGTATGTGCCAGACATAATAGCCATAAAGGATGATACAGCATACGTAATAGAAACCACAGTAGCATATGAATCTAAACCAAACTCAATAGCAAATGCATACAACATAAAAAGACAAAAATACAACCAGCCAGCCTTAGTCAGGAAAATAATAGAAACGTATAGTGTAACAAGGGTAAAATTCATGCCTTTGTGGTTGGCGTTCGCTTATGTTGGCCGGATACGAATGACAAAATAATAGTAGAATTTAACTTACTGTTGCAGAATCTAGTCGGTGACTGAGACACAGAGTGACTCAGGAAAGGTTGAAGTAAAGGAAGATATGCGAAAGAAGTAGGAAAGGAGAATGTAACAAAGAATGAAGAGAATGTGTACAACGAAACAATAGATATATTCAGAAAGAAAGGAAACAGAATACACAGTCGGTGTCGCGAAGCTCGCGGAACAAATTGTGAATACAGCGATCAGTCGATCGAAAATACAAAGTACTGTAGAGCGAGACGCAATGATCAGTCGATCGAGAGCGGTTGACAGAAGTCGAAAAAGACGCCCGTTTCGGGCACGCAGGTCTACTTATACTATGGCGGGCCGTTGGTTTCGGCAGGACGAGGAGTGGGATTTTTAAAACTGGCAAGGATGAGGCAGAGCAGCCCGTTCGTTCGGACGTCCTGACGGCGTCCTAACGACCGGTCGGTGCTGCGATGGAGACAAACGGTATAGGCAGTGGATTTAGGAGTTTGGAAAACAACCAACGGCCCGCGCGACACGCGTACGAGGATCGCACGAGGAATCGGTGCCGCGATGTACACACATCGCTCGAACAGCTGAGCTGTTGTCGCGCGACAAGACGATGTTTACCGGCGACAAGCAAAAACGCCGATGCGCGGTCATTCATGCACGTCGCCGGTGTCTGCGGCAACAATACCCGGATTAAATTTATTTGAATTCGGGAAATGAAATTGTCACGGTGACGGCTCACAGTGGTCCCAAATCGCCAAAACGTGGTCAAAACCTCACAACGTCTTAACAAATTATTGGTTCTCCTTGAAAATTAGTATTAGGCCGTTTTTGGGGTCGCTGATCACGAATCTGAACTTGAAATTAGAAAAAACAAAATGGCGAATTCAATATGGCGGACATGTACATTAACAAATTATTGTTTCTACTTGAAAATTGGTATTACGCCGTTTTTGGGGTCGCTGATCACGAATCTGAACTTGAAATTAGAAAAAACAAAATGGCGGATCCAATTTCGTGGACATATACATTCAAAAAGTATTGGTTCTACCTGAAAATTGGTATTAAAAAAATTCGGATATATGATTCTTTATAAAAAATTGACATACTATTCAAAATCTGTTTAAATTTTACAGAAAGACTTAGTACATATCTCTCACAGTTTGACAAGAAATGCAAGGAAACCACATAAAATACCTACTCTGAGTTACAAAAAACAATGTTACGACGAAAAGTGCAAATATGTGCAGCCAATTTTTTTTAGAATTGCAAGATAATACTATGTAGTGGAAGTTCCAACTAGTTTTAGCGCGTGATTCGGCGAGACTTTCAACTTTTACTCTACATTAAAAAAATTTATGCCTTCAGTTTCACTATCTCCTTTGCATACATAGATATCAGTTAACAATAAACATTTGGCACTAAAAACTATGCAACTTACCTCCAGAAACCTCCGGGGCCCAAGCTGCAGCTGGACGTTTTCGCGGTCCTACTCCGATGGCGACTCCCGCGGGTCGCCCTCAAGGCCAACATCGCGAAAATGTTTAGGCAGATCCGTGTACACCCCGAAGATGCCGACTTACAGCGGATAATGTGGCGATACGATCCCCAACAAAATCCGCGAGCGTTCCGACTCACGACCGTAACGTACGGTACGGCGTGCGCCCCTTACCTGGCCCAACGAGTCCTTCAAGAACTCGCCAACGACGAGGGGAGCGCGTTCCCTCGAGCACGCGACATAGTACGGAAGAATTTCTACGTGGACGACGCTCTCTTCGGAGCTCGCGAAATGGGCGGCCAGCACCCCTCTGGTGTTGGCAGAGACGCCGAACACAGGGACAGTGGACCTCCCTCAGGGGTCCCCGTCCAACGAGTCCTGAGACCGATTCGTTTGGGTACTCGGTAAAACGCGAGAACGGCGCACCGGCGACGAAAAGAGACGTGCTGGCCACGATCGCGCGATTGTACGACCCGTTGGGCTGGGCGGCCCCGGTAGTCATACAGGCGAAAATGATGCTCCAGGAGCTGTGGCTGCGAGGGTCCGAGTGGGACGACCCGATACCGCCCGAACTCGAGCCGACCTGGAGTGCGATCATCGCGGAGTTGCCCTCCCTACGCCACGCGCGCGTTCCCCTCTGGTTAGGGGTGCGACAACAACCGACCGACGGCGAGCGATACGAGCTGCACGGATTCGCGGACGCGTCCTCCCGCGCCTACGGAGCGGTCGTCTACTTAGTTTCAAGGTCGTTTCCGGGTGACTCGGTGCGAGCGCGCGTCACACTAGTGGCCTCCCGCACCAAGGTGGCTCCGCTAAAAACGGTCAGCATACCACGGCTGGAGCACTGCGCTGCCACATTGCTGGCCAAACTGCTCCGCCGCATCGCCGACGAGACCATCGCGGATCACCTCGTCCTCCACGCCTGGACGGACTCGCAGGTCGTGCTTGCATGGCTCGCACAAACCCCCTCCACCTGGACGGTATTCGTGACCAACCGCGTGGGCCTCGTCCACGAAGTTCTGCCAAACACTACCTGGCGGCACGTCCGAACCGCGGACAATCCCGCGGACTGCGCTTCTCGCGGTCTGCTCGCCGGAGAGCAGATCCAGAATATGTTTATCTCCAACCCGCGAGGTATGAGCGCATTCCACGCGCATCAGCGAGGTGGAGGAGAGCCCCTTGGCCCCCCTCCCCAACAGCGTCTCTACGTGGGCGAAGCTCCTCATCATAGTCATTTCCCATAGTTTATTTATCACTAATGTTACACTTTTGCCTACATATCTAAATCTACGCTATTTCCTTATGTCTAGCAACTAATTCTGAGTTCTCGTTGTCTCTTTCTCTCTTATAGGGTCTAAGATTTCGCCCGGAAAACTCGAAACTTCTAAAACACCCAGTAAAGTGGGTTTTTTAATATAATTTACCCCCACTTTTTAGGGGCGGGTTGTATAGTCCTTCGCCTCCCGACCAACTTTCCCGAGACCGGTTTTGCGAAAAATCCACCCCTTCACCGTGAGGGGAGGCTTATCTCGGAAACGGTGGGGGGAGGGAGAAATTTTTTCAAGAGGGGGAACTATGTTCCCCCGTTTACCCCCCTTGCCTGTCCTCTCCTGTCTCGCCCCCCTGCCCGCCCAGCGTACTTCGAAAAAGTTTTTTACTCTCGAGACACCCGGTATATGGTGTACCTGCACTTTGTCCGATCTTCGTGACACTCTACGGCTGCACGGACCTCGCCGAGTCCAACGAGACCCCCTATGCCTTTTCTGCGAGTAGTGCTAATTTACACCTTCACGGGCCTATATCTCCGAGGGGTGAGGGAGTTTCGAAAAATTTTTCACAGGGGGGAGAATACTTCTCCGGCCTGGCCCCCTCTTACTGCCCACCCTCGGAAATATACCTAAACTAAATTTTCGTCCCGATCGGAGCACTTTTTTCTTTTTCTGTCTCTTTCTATCCTATGCTATATACTAAAATTACACTACCTTATCCTATGTACTTATCCTACGTGCTATTCTCTATTCTCTATTTCTAATTTAATTATCTATTGTCTTTTTTCCTACTCTATGAGTTCCTGTGCACTTTCACTGCTCACTGTTCTTCAGTTTTTTGTCTGTTAATTTTCCACGATTGTCTACCGGCTTTTCTCTACACTTACTCGGAACAGTAAACTTCGCGAATACCCGGTTGTAGTTAATTAACTTTTGCAGATCGTGCCTTCAATTCTATTTTAAATATACTTTTCCGATATAATCTTTCCTTTTATTTAACCCGCTTTTATTTTATTTAACCGCAGTAACGTGGGCGAAGCTCCTGAGGGTGACACAATGTTGCCTCCGCTTCGTCGCGGCCCTACGGCAGAAAACGGGCAGAACGACCGAAAACCCCGACCACTCCGCGACGATGCGACAGGCGCGGGCGTTGTGGCTCCGGTGGCTGCAACGCACCGCGTTCGCGGACGAGATGGCCCGAGTAAGAAATAGACAGTAATTCGGACGTAATTGCCCCCTGCGACGCCTGAACCCGTTCGTCGACGCGACGGGACTACTCCGGGTGGGGGGGACAACTAACCCAGGCCTCTCTCCCGTACGACGAGATGCACCCGGTGATCTTGCCAAAGCATTCGCTTATCGGGCTTCTCGTCGACGCCTCCCACCGGATCACCCTCCACGGAGGTCCTCAGCTCACCCTGAGCGTGCTAAGGAGGACGTACTGGCCCTTAGGAGCCCGCGAGCTCGAACGGAGAGTCATCTGGAGGTGCGTGACCTGTGCCCGCCACCACGCCACGCCCGCCGCCCAGATGATGGCCTCCTTACCACGCGCAAGGGTCGAGCCCTCCCGCCCTTTCTCACACGTTGGAGTGGACTACGCGGGCCCCGTCTGGACCCGCACCAGCAAGGGGCGGGGGCACAAGGCGCAGAAGTCCTATATCGCGATCTTCGTATGCTTCGCGACCCGCGCCGTCCACTTGGAGCTAGTGAGCGACTACAGCACCGCGGGCTTACTGGCGGCACTGCGCCGATTCGTCTCCCGCCGCAGCCGTCTGACGGAGATATTTTCCGACAACGGAATAAATTTCCGCGGGGCCGCGCGAGAGCTCGTCTCGCTAAGCCGCAGCGCCCTCACCTCCGCCGAGGTCACCGGGTTCCTCGGGCAGGCAGAGATCGCGTGGCAATTCTCCCCATCCGGAGCGCCCCATTTCGGGGGCCTGTAGGAGGCGGGAGTGAAGTCGGTAAAGCGCCACCTCGCGAGGGTCGTGGGGACGCACACCCTCACCTTTGAGGAAATGTGCCCCCTCCTCAGCGCAGTCGAGGCGTGCCTCAACTCCCGCCCCCTAACCCCCTCACACGCAACCCTGACGATTACGCGGCGCTCACCCCGGGGCATTTTTTTACGGGGGCACCTACCCTTAACCTCCCCGGAGAAACGCCCACAGATCGGGAAACGACCCCACTGACCCGTTGGCAAGCGGTCGAGCGGATGCGAGCAGACTTTTGGAAGCAGTGGCAGCGCGAGTATCTGCACACCTTGCAGGAGCGGAGTAAGTGGTGGCGCCCAGAAGCCAACCTCCGCCCTGGAGAAATGGTCGTGGTTCGCGAGCCGAACAGCCTGCCGGCTACCTGGCAACTCGCGCGCGTGGAAACACTCCACCCCGCGCGGACAACCGAGTCCGCGTCGCTACAGTCCGGACCGCTGGAGGAAAACTCAAGCGACCAGTCGTGCAGCTCGTGCGATTGCCGGTCGACGTGCCGGTAGAAACCGCGCCAAAGCACGGAAGCGAGTGGGGCGCATCGCGTCGTGCCGATGAGTAGACGGCGGGCGGACCAGGGCCGACGCACGGCAATTCGGGCAAACTTGTATATAACTTATGTACTGTCACGTTGCCTGGGTTTTCCCGGTCCGACGGACGGCGAAAACCAGGGCAACTACGGGTTTTATGGCGGAAATGCCGGGCCACGCACCGGCCGCGCGGTACGAGGTCCACCCGCGACAAACGACGCGTCGGAAAGTCGGTTTTCGTTAACTTTAACTAAAGGAAAGAGTCCTGATGACGGGCGCCAGGCATCCAGAGATGCCACGCGAAACGCTAAGGGATTTCTCCTGAACGCGATAAAGAATTCCGACCTTCCGACGGCTGCGCGATATCCGGGATAGCTCACCCGGGTCCAGGGTTTGACGAGGAGGAATACGGGACGTTCCCCGCGACGGGAAGGTTTCTCAAAGCAATCGAAGGCGAATTAGGGGCTTTACAATCGTTTATTATACGAAGGTGTTACACACGGCTGCGAGGAGTTCGCCCGGCAGCAGTAGGAAAGAAGCCCGCGCGATACCGGTTGTTATTCGGCGGATTTTCGACCGCTCGCGCTCTTATCGCTCGATTTGCGCGTCGGACACGACCCTGGGCGCGATGTTCGGCACCGTCGTTAGAAATCTACTAGAGCGATTTGGGAATCGTGCCCCGATGTTCAACGCGTAACATAGTCTCACGATTGTACCGGCAGCTATATCGAATTCTATGGGACTCGGTCACGCCGCGTCGTCCCACCGTGGGCAGTCACTAGATTTTCGGCAAAATAGTGGGAATTTTCCCCGCAAAAACCGGCAGCATTTCGGGCCGTACGCCAAGACGCGATTTCGCGTTACAAAATCCGACCCGAGCTCGAACCGGCCGACGGTTCCGATTCGTACGCAAATTGCTAGCTCCACGAATTACCAATTAACCGGAACGCGTCGTCAACAACGCGAAAGGAGGTCGTTCGCGAAACGTCCCCGAGCCAACGCGAAATAGATCATGGAACAAGTCGAATAAGAAAGCCTGACCGGCGCTTACCAACGGCAGCTTCTCAAATGTACTGCAGCTTGCAGATGTCCGGCAGCGTCACGAAATTAATCGGCTCTCAGTAATACGGCAGCTTTTCTCCAATAGACCGGCAGCGATGATTCTCAACGGCAAAGAACTTATGACTCAATATGCAATCGTAAAGAGACTAATACTCCCGATAGCTTTCGGCACAATGGCCTACTTCGGCCCGGCTCGGGACGCGGAAGTGAGGCGTCCCCCACTTTTCCTAATCTTTCCCACCCTACCCTACGCTTGGACCGCTCATCGTTCGGGGCACGGCAGGGCCGTGCTCGGCGGTTCGGGGACCGGGGCGCTCGTCCATCGGCAGCGGTTGACAGCGTTGATTGGTGGCTTCTCCCGCGGAGAGATGTCCTGGGCCAATCCCGCGGCGCATATTTCTCCGGTGGCGGGCGAGGTAACCGCGAGGTGGAGAAGATGTTGTCCCCCGTTGCGCTATTCCTCGACGGCTCCTCCGGGCTCCTTGGCCCGGGCTCAGGACTTCCCTCGTTGACTGGTGTCGGGAATTCTCAGGAACCTCCCGGCAGCGTCTCCTGGCGAATTTCTCCGCCGTTGGTCGAGTGGGAAAGGGGTTCCGGGCCCACCCCCGGGACCCGGATACGATCCTGCAATTCGCGTCGTGCCAAGTGGCGCGACGTTCAAAAACGCATTAGCGCTGCCCCCTGGTCTTTAGCGACCGTCCCAGGGAGAGCGCTCGCGGGTGCCGATCGCTTTTTGCCCGTTAAGAAGGTGGCCCGGTCTTCCGCTAAAACTCGGGGGGACGTGGGCAAAACTTGCCACGTCACAGTACATAGAGATATAAGATAGAGATGTAAGAGTTTGTGTAAAAAAAAACACTCGGCTGTGATATAGGTTAAGGTTTAGGTTAACATGGTATATAATTGGGCTAAGATTTTTGTATTTAGAATTTGTCAGCGGAGCTGATGCGGGCGGAATGTTCGGGCTCAACCGTCGATTGAGCCCGTCAACAAGCCACGCGATCGGGAGGACCTCCGCGGTCCTAAACAACGCGCGCGCCCGCCGAAACGGGCGAATTCGAATCCCGAGTTCGATCGCCGAAGCGACGGTTGCCGCCGAATCGCGCGGCAACGCGTACCCCGCGACACTCCGCCCCGCGCCCAGGAGGGCATCCATATACGCTCCTCGCGCACCCGGCGCGAGCGAGTTTTGTTTGGAGTCTGCTGTAAACACCTTGCGTATTGTTCTTTTGATTTATCAGTTGCCGTTACCCCGCGTAATGGGTCCTTTTTGTGTATTCGCACGCCTAGTGCCCGTTCTTCTCGCGCCTCCGCGAGCTTGTACGAGTTAAATACATAATTGTGAACTCCACCTTATTCTTGTTTATTTCGTGAACGTCCCCACCGATTCACCGGCAAATATAACCGTCGAAAACGACGGAACAATTTTGTTATTATTTGTCATGGTATGCATCATTGTATACATCACTATAAAATAAATAAAATAAAGTAAGTAAATATTTGTAAACATAGTTTGACAGTATAATTCGCAGGTCATTTATTTATTTATTTGCAGTATATCCTTTTCATATAGAAAAAATAATATATAATTAAATTTATTATATACGTAGAAGAGCAGTCTCTTTGTCAATTAACTGTACTGAATACTTCTCCATTTTATAATTTTACACTACAGGATGGGAGAGTGCTCCGCCCCGGTTTTCGTGATCCCGATGTAGTGTTGACATCTGCTCAGCCTTAGCATGGCACAGAACCTGGGCCGTCTTTTCTGGATCAGAACCGGGCCACCGACGAGATATACTTAAAGCACAGACGACGTATAGGAGTAAACCAATCACCCAATGTATTTTTCCGTCTCACGCTCGGGGGGCTCTAGAGCTGGTCGAATTTGCCCGGCAGATTCAAAGTATTTTCCTTACTGGGTTACGCCACCTACGAGGTATAGGCACCGACGAGGTATAGGATAGACCTATCACCCAATGTATTTTTGTGGCCACTTTTTTGGGGGTCACGTAACCCAAGGGGGGTTCACTCATATGTATGACCTTGGACCGCTGAATCATAGTTAAGGGAGTTACTCTAGATGGCACCACGTTCACGACGCATCACGTGATTAAACGTGATTGGACAGGACAAGACAAGACTGTTCCAATCTATGGAAAACATGTTGCAAGGGCAAATTAACCTTTCATTTCAGAAGACATTTCATGTCAGAAAACAACGAGTCGTAGTATTTCAACAAGTTTGGAAAATCCACACGAAAGAAGAAAAATTAAGAAGATGACCAAGAATCGACGTGGTATTATTATTATATCGTTTTTATATTAAAATTATGTATGCGTCTATATCATAATTATGTATCAATTTGACATTGTCATTATGTATTGCGTTTAAAACATAATTATGTATTACATGTGTAAAGTGCTGAGCCCTTCCTTTGAATAGCGCGGCGCTGCCGCGAGCTCTCCGGAAAATGCCGATCGCTTGTCGGTAAAGAAAAGAAGGGGGGGACAGGCGATAGAGAGAGACTAGAGAGAAGTTAGCGACAAGAGACTGAATAGAATAGACTAGACAGAAATTAGCGACAAGGGTACAGAGGAAAATAAGGACAGTACTTTCGATTACTCTTTTAGGTTAGTAAACAGTTTAATAATCGTTGACCTATTTATGTATTTGTTACCAATAAAAATAAACTCTTTTAGAGGCATCGACGACTAGTTCTTCCGGTCCAAAAAGTTTGGACCGAAGGCGAACCCTACACTTACAAATCGAAAGTTATAACCTCAAAATCCAAATGGATACCCCCGTGGCATTCAGATTCTACGTAACCGTAGAAGAAGGAACGGACAAGAAAACAAACGTGCATAAGATAAAGTGGATCCAACCGGTGGATTCAAAGCAGATATATGAACTGCCTGCAGAATTGCAATCCCCGACGGCACACAAAGAAATTTACACGTTACCAAAACTAAAATCGATCCTAAGCTCGATGAAGACACGTGGCTCTTACCGCATATTCACGCTCTCCTTACCGCCGGATGTCGCATCAATATACATGGATGAAGAAGGCGATGTAAAATACAAAGACTTCTATCTGCAACCTAAGGAAGCCAAACGAGAAGATACAACGACAGCAAATAAGGAATCAAAAGAGCAACTAACAACACAGAGTAGAACAGATATACCGAATACAAAGAAAAATTTAAATAAAATACGCGAAGATTTCGTATTAGAGAATTTTGATGGGAAGAATTTCCCGATTGTTAATTGGCTTCATATGTTCGAAAAGGAATGCGACAGATGCCAGATTACATTAGATGAAAATAAAATACTAATTTTACGCCTGTTTTTAGAAGGGACAGCGAAGGATTGGTATGCTTCACGAGTGATGTCATTAGGATGAGACGAAAGCTTCAACAGATGGAGAAAATGTATGCTGGAAAGTTTCCGCGAAACAGGATGGCGGAAACATAGAGAGGCGTATACCTTTAGATACATCGGAGGCAGCTTAGTAGACTATGCAATGCGGAAAGAAAATCTACTAGTACACCTGCGGAAAGATTTCCCAATAGACATTCTCATCGACCTCATTATAACAGACTTACCAGTCTACGTACAAGATAGAATAGATAGGACAGAGGTGACGTCAATCGAAGACATGTTACGGGAACTACGAAAGTTAGAAGGCCTGGTACAAAGAAAGAAAACATACAATTACAGCAACATAAGCAATGACGAAACTAGTAACCAACGAGGAGCAAGAACGAATGAAAAGAAACCATGCCCGTATTGTGAATTAAAAGGTTTCCCCGGTAGATTCCACCCCGAAACAATATGCAGACAAAAACAAAGAGACGCCTATAAAGACCAAAAAAATATAAAGACGGTAAACAATATAGCAATCCAAGAACACCTAAATGAAACGCTAGTCGACCAAAAAAACTAAAATGGCTGCCATTGATAACGATGGAAGTGTTTCTAAACGGTACTAGAATAAATGCAGTTTATGATTCAGGTTCAAACGTTACTCTACTGAACTCAAAAATAGTAAAAAAAATGCGGCTGCCGACAAAGGAAGACAGAAACACTTTCAACACAGTCAATGGCAGGAAAAAGGCTTCAGGAAGGATAGAAGCAAAGCTAAGAATACACAAAATTGAAAAAATTGTCAACATACTCGTAATGGATAATGAAGATTTTGGATACGATATATTATTAGGTCTCGACTCGATAAAAAAATTTCGTCTAAAACAAGATTATGATTTAAAAATCTACCAACAAGAAGAAACAATCTCAAGAATAGAGCCCCCAACAGGAAATAAAGATCATCTAGAAGAAATCAATGAAGGTATCCCTATAGAACAAATTAACGTGAAATTGGAGCACTTGCCAAATGAAAAAAGAAAAGAAGTAAAATATTTGATAGACAAATACAAATCAATTTTCGCGAAGAATAAATTTGACGTCGGAAAAGTGAAAGATCACGAGGCGCAAATAAAGCTCGCAGAACGAAAATTTATAGCAAAGAAACCTTATCGGTGTTCAATAAACGACCAAAAAGAAATAGAATTCCAAATAAAGGAACTAATAAAGACAGATTTGATCGAAGAATCGTGCTCACCATTTGCAGCCCCAGTGACACTGGCCTATAAACGAGACGAAGAAACAAAGACAAGGATGTGCATCGACTTCCGAGAACTAAACAAGTTAGTCATCCCCGAACCACAACCATTCCCACTAATAGACGAAATAATCGCAAAAACAAGTGGAGCCGAATGGTTCTCGGCACTAGATATAAACTCCGCATTCTGGTCGATTCCAATACGTACAAAAGATAGATATAAAACGGCATTCGTAACGCAAAATGGCCACTGGCAATGGAAATGTTTACCATTCGGGTTAAAAAATTCCCCAGGTATTTTCCAACGCATACTAAACAACATAATCCGAAGGAATAATCTCAGCGCATGGTGTATAAACTATATCGACGACATAATTATATTCTCAAAATCACTTGAAGAACATATGGACCACGTAGAAAAAGTACTACGAGCAATATACAAAGAAGGATTCAAATTAAAATTCGAAAAATGCAGTCTCGCAAAAAACGAAATAAAATACCTGGGACACATTATCTCAAAGAATACGGTTCGGCCGACCACCGAAAATGTCGTATCCATCCGAAACTTCCCGATACCAGACACAAGAAAAAAAGTACGCCAATTTTTGGGAAAAGTAAACTTTTATCGCAAATACATTCCGAATACGATCAGACTTTTAGAACCACTACACAACCTACTTAGAAAAAATGTAGTTTTCTCATGGACACAGGAATGCCAAGAAGCATTCATGAAAACAAAAAATTTATTGTGCTCAGAACCAGTACTTACAATCTATAACACGAATGCACCGACAGTCATATATACAGATGCTAGCATAGAAGGACTCGGAGCGGTACTAAAACAACAACAACCGGATGGAGAGCTTAAACCAGTCGATTACTTCTCAAAAGGACTGAAAGACTACCAAAAAAAAAAGAAGGCAATATTCTTAGAGTGCCTCGCTATCAAAGAAGCAATTGTATACTGGCAATATCGATTAATAGGAAAAAAATTCACAGTGGTCTGCGACCACAAACCACTAGAAGGACAAAACATTAGATGCAGAACAGACGAAGAATTAGGGGATATCTTGCACTTTCTTTCACAATTCGATTTTGACATAAAATACGAACCAGGGAAAACAAATGTAGAAGCAGACTATCTCTCACGAAACCCTGGAATCGCAGAAGTGGAAGATATGGAAGAGGGTTTAAAAACAGTAAACTTCGCCGAAATAAAAGACATAAAAGAAGACCAAAGAATGAACAAAGAACACATAAACCTAATGAAAAATAAACATGAGGAGAACGGAATAGTATACAAAATCAAAAACAATAGAAAACAAGTGATAGTGTCAGAAGAATTCGGAAAGAACCTGATTAAAAAGGTACATAGAAACTACGGACATATTTGCAAAAGTAAAGTAATAAGCAAAATAAGAAACTACTACTACTTTAAAAATATGGAAAAAATGACAAAACGGTTCTGTGACAGCTGTGACATCTGCTCAAGAAATAAAACACGAAGCAAACACTACGGACTACTATCAAAACTTGGACCAGCAGAAAAACCATTTGATATAGTTTCGTTAGACACAATTGGAGGATTCGCAGGAAACAAATCATCAAAAAAATACTTGCACCTTCTAGTCGATCATTTCACGAGATACGCTTTTATACTAACGTCAAAGAATCAAACGGCAGAAGATTTTATTAAACTATTGAAAAAAATTCAAGATAAACATCAGATACAAACACTTCTTACAGACCAATATAGCGGGATAAACTCAGACGCATTTAAAAATTATCTTAAACAACAGAAAATTAATCTGATTTTCACGGCAGTAAACTGTCCATTTTCAAATGGACTAAACGAAAGGTTAAACCAAAACCTTGTGAATAGAATTAGATGTAAAATAAACGAGACAAAATCTAGAGCATGGTCCAAGATAGCCGAGGAATGTACAGAACAGTACAACCGAACAGAGCACTCAATCACCGGATTCAGCCCAGAATACCTGATGTTCGGAGAAATGGACCCAGCAATCCCAGAAGAATTAAGACCGATAAGAGATTTAAATAAGGACAGAATACAAGCATACAAAAATTCACAACGAAACCATATTTATAACAAAAGTAAATACGATAAAAATAGAACAAAATACGACTTTGAAGTAGGACAAATGGTATACGTAGAAAACGGATCAAAACTAAACAGGAAAAAGCTAGAGGAAGTAAGAATCGGGCCGTTCCCAATAATCAAAAAAATCTCTAACAGTATCTTCGAAGTTAACTCAGGCCACAGAAAAAAAGAATCAAATTACTACCACATATCAAAACTCATGCCACACACCAAATTCGAAGACAGGAAAAACTCCCAAACTTCAGAGACGTCGCTCTAAGTATCTTAGGGCGGGGGATGTAAAGTGCTGAGCCCTTCCTTTGAATAGCGCGGCGCTGCCGCGAGCACTCCGGAAAATGCCGATCGCTTGTCGGTAATGAAAAGAAGGGGGGGACAGGCGATAGAGAGAGACTAGAGAGAAGTTAGCGACAAGAGACTGAATAGAATAGACTAGACAGAAATTAGCGACAAGGGTACAGAGGAAAATAAGGACAGTACTTTCGATTACTCTTTTAGGTTAGTAAACAGTTTAATAATCGTTGACCTATTTATGTATTTGTTACCAATAAATATAAACTCTTTTAGAGGCATCGACGACTAGTTCTTCCGGTCCAAAAAGTTTGGACCGAAGGCGAACCCTACACTTACACATGTATAATTATTTATTATTGTTTTAAAATAAAGTATGGTTAAAATAAAGTATTGTTACAAAATATATGATATCCTCTATCCTTCTTATATCCTTCCGTTCTAACAATAAGTTTCAAGTAATCGTACATTCATGTACAGTACAGTAGGCATATGTATATGTGCATATGCGTGTATGTATATGTGTAGAATTGTATAGCTATATATATAGATTTTAGTTGTGGGAGTTACTCTAGATGGCACTGCTAAGGTCCACACATTATACATGTGTCCCATACCATTTTCGTGTCACATCCTGTATTACCAACTGAACTAAAATTTGCTGACAGCGTCCTTAGTGGTAGAAATTGAAACGATCGAAAGGATAATTCGTTTTGTACATTTCTCTGGCAGACAACAGTCTACCCGAAAACGGAAAACGTCTTCGAAAGGAGTCCATACAATACCAAGGACCTTTAAGGATTCATAATCGCTGAGAACACGATCGGACGCGGACTCACGCTCCTCAGAAGGAACGCCTTCGAGTAATTCGACCGCGTTACTAGCCCATTTTCGAAGTTGAAAACCCCCGCGATGCAGGAGCTCGACTAGCTGCCGACGAATCTCGAGGCGAGTAGAAGGATTGTCCGCGCCGAAAATAGCGTCATCCACATAAATAGAGTCTTGTAGAATAGGCACGGCAGCGGGAAAATTGTTTCCCTCGTCATGAGCCAATTGATCGAGTACCTTAATGGCCAGGTATGGCGCAGATGCGAGACCGTAGGTTACGGTAAGCAATCGAAATGAACAAACCGGCAGCTGGCTGCTCGGTCGCCATAAAATTCTTTGATAGTCGGAATCAAGGGGATTGATTAGAATTTGTTTGAACATCTTGGCGATGTCAGCAGTGTATACGTAACGATATAGCCGCCAGCGCAGTAAGATAGCAGAAAAATCGCGCTGTAGCTTCGGACCGACCATAAGGTAGTCGTTTAGAGATTTTCCAGACTTGGTTCTGGCGGAAGCATTGAATACGACTCTTAGTTTGGTCGTACTGCTAGAAGGTCGCACGGCGGGATGATGAGGAATATATATCGCAGAAGGGCTTGAGACTTGCTCTTCCGCTACTCGTTCCATGTGACCCATGGAGAGATACTCAGCTAAGAATTTATGATACTCCGATTCGAGGATCGGTTGTTGGAGCAGTCGTTGCTCCAGTTTAGAGTAAAAACGAGATGCGATTGAGTGTGATCCGTCGAGATCGAATGGAGGTTGACTCTTGAATGGGAGTCGTACAATGTATCGTCCTTGACGGAGATCGTTCAGCAATAGAGAGCCGTATAAATCAGCACCGATTAAGACGTGAATAGGATGGCAACTGGAAGGGTCTGGATCAGCTAGCTGGAGATTACGTAAATGTGGCCAAGACTGCAAATCCACACGGGATCTAGAGCCGACATAAGCAGTAATACGCTGATAAACAAAGGCTGACAGGGGGAACGATACTTTAGAGTTGTGGCATGATTCTAATGTCACGGATACGCGAGATTTCGCCACACCGTTATACTGATCCCCGAAACATTGTATTTGAAGTCTCGTCCGATATCGTTTCGTTCGCATCAGCTGACACACCGACTCGGTTATGAAACTGCAGGATGCTCCCTGATCGAGTAACGCGCGAAGCTTGAAGGCACGGCCTTCAGCAGTGCGGAGTACGACCCAGGCAGTCGCGAGCAAGGTATTTGTGACAAGTAGGTCCGCGGGAAGGGCCGTCTGCACTAATCCCTGCGACTTGGCACAGGAATCATCAGAAGTCATCTCGTTAATAGCGTTAGTCGCCTTGCTTGGAGAACCGGCAGCGCGATGTAAGAGCGTATGGTGAGTTCGCTGGCATATAAAGCATCTACCGGTATTATTACAGTCGGGAGTGCCGTGACCTGAGCGCAAGCAATTAAAGCAAATTCTATTTTGTTTCACCAATGATATTCGTTGATCAATTGATTTGGATTTGAATCGGTCACATTTAAACAGAGTATGATTACCAGAGCACTCGATACATTTAATAATCGACACATTGTTGAAGCTCGAGCGGTTTCGCGGAACGTCGGACACTACTTTAGTTTTGCCAGAGACACCGTCGCTCGTGGCGATTCTGTCGGTAAGACCGCGGATGCGAAGAGTCATAAACTCGTGAATTTCTTGGTACGTGGGGTAAGTTTTAGAACAACCGCGTTCCAAGAGCCACTCATCGCGAGTGCGTTTCGCAAAATTTTGCGCGATCAAATAAACTAACAAATCTTCCCAAGAATCAACTTTGCGATTAAGATTTTTCAGCGCGGTTAAAGATGACACCACGGTATCTCGCAAGTGTTTGAGTTCCGACGCAGATTCGGTTTTTATAGGTGGCACGCTAATGAATTTGTGTATATGTGAACTTATGAGCGCGGATTCATCATTGTATTCGTCTACAAGTATTTTCCAGGCCGCTTCGTAGTTTTCGTCGGACATGCTAATATTGTTAATTAAAAGCGCCGCGTCACCGGTTACGTGGATCTTAAGATAGTGTAATTTTTGAGTGTTCGAGAGGGATGGGTTCGAGTTGACGCTCGATTCAAATAGACCACGAAAATTTCCCCATTGACTAAAGTCAACAGAAAACTTCGGCAGGGAGAGACGCGGTAATTGTACAGGTACGTAGGTGGCCGCAATGGAAGAATCATTATTTAGACTTATCTTCAAGGTGGCGCCGGCGATGTCCAGTTTGTCGATGGCCTCGCACAAGGTATCAGAAGCGTCGAGATAAGCGGTCTCCGCGTCCAGAAAGACGTTGTCCTTGAAGTAGGGTATAATCTTCTGGTCCTCTGCTTTTGCGATCAGAAGCAGTCTCTGGTGGGTCTTGCGGCACTCGGTCCACAGTTTTTCCAATTGATCCAGGCGACTTTTCACTTTGGCCGGCGTGATTTGAGGTTTCGCCATCTTTTTAAAGTTCACGATTACACGCTTGATTGCGGCAATCACAGTATCTTGTTGGATTAACAAGCTTTCACAGGTGTCGTTCATTTTGTAACAAACGAGTTATAAAGAAGACTTCAAAGCAGAAAAAAACGAGCGAGAGTTAAGCCGTGCACACCGTTCGATTGAATTCGACACAGTCGCACCGATAATCCGGCTCGAAGGACCAAATTTTGTTAACGACAGGATATCGGGATTGGCTCGCTGGACTGTGGTTCACTAATTTTGTATAACTGGTTGTGTGTGCATATGATCTTTATTTCAAGAGCTGGACGAGCTCTCTTCTTATAGAACCTTTCGGTACGGCGTTATTACTCTCACTGTTCTCTTGAGACCGGCACGCGAACCGGCAGCTATTTCGGCATAGAGCCGTTACAAAGTCATTCATCCGTTACAAATTAAATGTCGCCAATCAGAGGCTGAGACGACAATTACAATTAGGCAAAGACGCAGAGTCATGTTACAAAAACTGTCACCAGTCACGAATGACTGAGTCTCCGGAATTTCACGGATTGAAACAATACCGTCTCAATCGACCGGTGAGCTATTAATCGCCGCGTAGACATGATTTTGAACAGTTACAATTCAATAAATAATTCAAGGAATAACAACTACAATCGTCATGAATAAATAAGATTTGCAGTTAAAATAAATAATAATCCTAGTTACAATTGAAATCCGAACAAATGCAATAAATATTGACTGAATGATATCTACAATCTCATTAAAATAATTAATATATACAATTCAAATAAATATTAATTACAAATAATCACAACAATTAAAATAAATAATATTTGCAACCCAAATAAGTATATTAATAATCATGACAATTAAAATAATTAATATATACAATTGAAATAAATATTAATTACAATTAATCATAACAATTAAAATAATTAATGTATACAATTTGAATAAAATCCTAATTACAAATAATCATAATTAATGTACACAATTTAACTAAATACTAATTACAAAATAAAAGTAACGGTTAATATAAATAGTATTTACAATTTGAATAGATATAATCACAAAATAATAGCAACGACTAAAATAACTAATATTTATAACTTAAATAAATACTAATTACCACTAACAATTACAATGAATTATCTCATAAAAATAAGTTACGATTACGTCAATGATTCCAAGATGATTTCAATGATTCTCAAAATGATACCAAAAATTAAGCCGCAGATCTCATTAAATAAGTAATTATTATATGCGATATTATAGGAATCAGTAACGGGAAACCGTAAATTCTGCGTCTGAAACATAGTAAATTATAAATAATTAAGTATAAGTACACAACCATCGTAACGCAAACACGTTATCCCATAAGCGTGCGAATTCCGTATCTTCTACATTCCTTAAATAATCCGAGCGGAAACTGCACTTCCGGTGGCAAAATTATTATTAAATTCGGAAACTAATTATAATTTATAAGCTATAATTAATTTCCGTAGTAAAATAGCTTCGAGCATGATTAGAAATTCGAAATGCTAAACCGTGCGAATATTTGATAATTACGCCCATGACATTCCTTGGCACGCGACGAACAAAGACATTCCTGAGCACCTCGGCGCTCTTTGTCTCTCATCCAGCTCTTCAGTCAGTCTCGTTTCAGCTCTCATACCGGTCGCGTCGTGTAGTGCAGTGCGTGTGTGAACAGTGCCAGTTTCGTTCGCTGTTTCCTATTTCCTATTTCTAATTCAATTTCCAATTCTATTTCATTTTACTATTTCCTTGCGTATTATTTCCATTATTCTCCTTATTATTATTCCTATTTTCTATTTCTAATCCAAATTCCAATTCTATTCCATTCACTATTTTCTGTTTCTAATTCAATTTCCATATTCCAGTCCATTCACTATTTCTCAGCGTACTGTTACTTATACGTCGTATAAGAAAAATCGCATATTATAATAACTTATTATTTTTTTAGTATTTCGTCGGTCCACCGTTGTGCTTAATTATTTCAATTAATCTAGTTTGCATACTTTTTATTAATTTTTCAGTGGTGCTTTGTTCAATACGATTCCAAACTTCTAGAATTTTTTCTTTTAGTATTTGTTTATTTGAAATTTCATATTTGCGTAGTCTTTTCTCTATTTCTGCCCATAAATTTCGTATAGGATTCACATCCGGACTCTGAGGTGGTGTGGATAAAAAATGAGGAATGTGATAAAGTATCCACTCACGAACTATTTGAGCAGTATGCTTTGGGTCGTTGTCATGTTGAAAGTAATAATCGTCTGGCATACCAAATTTAACTGCACTTTCTTCCAGATTTTGTTCAAGAATACTTTTGTAACGAGCACGGTTTTCCGCGGGCTCGTTGCAACGGACGGCACTCGCGGCCGGATTAAGCTCGCCGTGCCAAGGTTCGCGGGATACGCGAGTGAGAGAGACGGGGACTGAAATAAACGTCGCAGGTTACTTTTCCATTGGTTACGGTTCGCGGCTCGTTCATCGACGCGGTACGGAATATCGCTGGAATGCGGATTGTCGCGGCACGCGTGTTTCCGACACGCGTGATATCACGGGACGCAGGTTATCGCGGCGCGCGTGTTATCGGGTCGCGGCTTATCGGATCGCGAGACGGCGGGAACGCGGTGTCGACAGCGGTCGGCACGCGTGGGTGTTCGGGAACCGATTCCTTTTAGCCTCGACAGCAACGGTCGTTAGTGCCGAGGCCATGGTGTTCCGGCGTACGGACGACCCTCAGTGGAGGTTCGTGTCGCCAGTTCGGTCTCGATTTCACGGTGCGAAGACACCAGCAGTTGTCTCGCTGCACGTTTCCGGGTCGGATATCGAGGGCAACAGCAGTTACCGGTTCGATACGTTTCCGGGTGTTACTGGCCGAACAGTGGCAACATCAGTTACGTGGTTCTGGCCAGGGTTTTATCAGGGCGGGGTAAATGGCAACCGCAGTTACCAGGAGAACGGAAAGGGACGGCACGAACACCAGGATACTTACTACTGTGTACGTCGGGCGGAACGGTGGTATGTATGATGTTGAGTCGTGTATCGTGAATCTGTGTGTAACAAGTGTACTCGCGGGTGGTCCGGAAGCAAAAGAGGCCCGTGCCTGTTCGGGGGTTCCCTTTATGCCCTAGACGCTCTAGGGCGAGGGGCTCGGCGCGGGGTGGTTTTCGGCGGAAGTTCCGGTGACGTGTCGTATCCGATTCGTAAGTTGTCGAAGCAATGGCGGTTTCCGTTTACAGAGTAAACTGGTTTCTAGACGCGGGGGCGCGAAGTCCGGGGGTCGGTGTCGCTCGGGGTTCGTCGGCTATGCTCGGGGGTAATCGCTGTGGCGCGAGACCGGCTCGTAACAGGCCTGGCGGATCCAGGTCTGTTACACTTTTATATTTATATTTATCCATAAGTCCATCAATGAATACAAGATTACCCACTCCGGATACTGCCATGCAGCCCCGAACCATTACAGAGTCTCCGCCGTGCTTCACAGTCTGTCGTAGATTTTGTAATTCTAGTTCTTTGTTAGGCTTTCTCCAAACTTTTCCTGTTCCGTCACATCAAAAAATATTAAACTTGGATTCATCCGAGAAAATAACTTTTTGCCAAAAGGTATTACTCTTATTTACGTATTCTTTCGCAAATGCTAATCTCTTTGCTCTGTTAATCTTATTAATGAAGGGCTTTTTCCTAGCTGCTCGACCATGAAAATTTTCAGATCTTAATATTCTCCGACAAGTTTCAGCAGAAACTGTTTTATTAAACATGTTGTTGCACATTGTGACTATCTTAGGGGTGCTAATCCTTGGATTTTTTGCTCTTGACGTATTAAAGTCTTTCCTTCCCGAGCAGTTAAAATCTTTGATCTTCCAACACGTTTTTTGTTTCACAAAATATTATTAGTTTTTACACGTTTAATTATGTATTGGATAGTAGATTTACTTCTGCCAATAAGATTCGCTATCTCAACGTAACTTTTGCCCTCTTGGTGCAATTTAAAAATTATTTTACGCTCTTCTACAGTAGTCTCGGCCTTCTTTCGACTCATTTTCGATTATCAATGTTATTTCGACAAAGTTTTGACTAAGACTAAGTAACTGAAGCTCAATTATTCGACTATGACCTCTGGGAATCAATGTTTATAAGAAAGTGAAACAATGTTTATAAGCGAAATAAACTCAACTCTGTCAAGCGTGGTACGAATACTTTTGTGGTATGTTATTATGTATTATGTAGATTAAAATTAATATAATTTTGTTATCAATAATTCAATTTTGTTAAAATTTTGTATACATATAGTTTATGCATCTGTTTATTCGTAACAAAAAACTTACTGCAGAATCTTACATGTATCACTTGATATCAGCAAATTTCTCTTGAAGGAGTATGTACGCGTGTAGGGATCACAGCGATCAAGCTTCTTTATTTGATAGAATTTACACAAAGTACACTGAAGGCGGTTATGTACGAGAATGTCCTCGGCTCGTGTCCGATCGCGTTTTATATATCGTGATCGGTCGAACATTTTTGGGACGTTGGCGTTTTTAATACGGCACGCGCCTATGTGACCTCGCAGTGTCACGCGTTTGCTTACGCGGCTTACTCCTATTTCTTTTTCCGCTCGGCTGTCAGCTGTTTTGCTGATCGCTACATCGACGACCGCTACAAGTTCATTTTTTAGGTTTTGGCCACGTTTTCGGGCTTTGGGACCACTGTGCGGCGCCGAGAAATCTGCCGATGCAGATTTTGAACACTTACCATTTAAAATTCGAAGTATTTCCTGTACTGCCGCCCTTCAATGGGGAGTCTCCACGTACCGAGCATTCATAAGCACCGTGTGGAAACAAAATAAAATAAATAAATGTTAAAACTATTATCGTGATTCCTTTATTTTTCTTCTTTTTCTTTTGATGTTTTGATTTCTTCTCCTTTCTCCTCTCAGTAAATCCGAGTAGCATAACATATAAATGTTGTGACGTTGCAAATTTTGCGACGTCACTGGTTCGCCTACCCCCGAGGGTCGAAGGGACCGGGCTGCCCTTTTGGCGCCGACTTCGACCGCAGGAAAGCGTGGGTGCTCCCCGAGGAAGCTAATGATCGATCCGACATCGAGTAACGACGAGTTTTTCGCGTGCCGAGCTTGGCAAGTTTCAGGGAAAATTGCAGTCGGAGCACTCGACGAAATTACGGCCAACCCGAATATAAAAAGAAGAAATCCGGTACCGGTGAATTTGGTGAAAAGGATGAGGCAACGCACTCAGGCCGGACAACCTGGAGGCGAGCGGCGAGACAGAAGCCCTGACGAACAACAGCGATCGGAGAGGACCGCCCTAGATCAGCAGCCGCCTCACCTTAGAAATCGCGCGCCGAGTATGGCCGAGTTTCAGCGGAGAATTCAATCAGGGACACTCGAACTCCTTCGAGACGAACTTCGGCCATCGAATCATTGGAATCAGGAAAATCTGGTACCGGTACATTTTCTTTATGGATGGGACAGCGCACTCAGGCCGGACAACCTGGAGGCGAGCTGCAAGACGGAAGCCCTGCAGAACAACGGCGACATACGGAGATCGCCCTAGTCATGCTGCCGCCTCACCTTAGTCAATGGATATGGGCTTCGACTAAGGGGGTGCCTCCGCCTCATCGGGTCAGAGCGAGACTGACCGTTTGGTGTTTCCGCGATTTCACAGAGAATATCGCGGGGGTCCGGGGCCCAGGGACCCGTCGAGATCGCGCCCCTGTATTCCCGGAAACTTGCAACTAGCGCGCCATATTAAGGGAATTTCGATACTAGCGCGCGAGAGTGGGGATACGGAAGTCCTCACGATCGCGCGACGAAAATCGAAGGACCACGTCGTGCGACCACGCGAAGAAGCATATCGTATCGTTCTGCGCTTGCTCCCTATCGCTGCCGTTTCGAGAAAAGACCGCGAATAACACCTGCCGAATTATCGCGAGTACGCGGAGATTTAATATCCCGAGGCTCGCGCCGGAAAGTGCCACCTGGGTAAAATCAGGGATTATCGAGCCGACGGCCGCCGAAAGCACGAAGCCGAGCAGCTGGCGGAAAAGCGAGAACGTATCGGGAATACGGTAAGTCCACGCAGTGGTTCCTCTTTTATTTCCATCTCTCCCTTCTGGAGGAAAATTCGTACAAGTTGGTTCGGAGAGGTTATTTGGGAAAATTTAGTGGGAACTTAGTGGGAGAACGAGACGGCTCCCCTCGTCGAGGCGTAAGCAGCCCGTCGCATTCTCCAACCTTTGTGGGCCGGGACGAAATTCATCTCGAGCCGTATCACTCGCGCCGAACCGTCGGCGTTATGGAGAATTTCGGTAAAATATCGAAGAGTAACTTTCGGGAATTCTTCCTCGGGGAAAACGCCGTCGAAGTAATAGCGTGATCGACCGCCGATTGTATTCACGGGATTTCGTCGTATTGTCCAGCACGATAATAACACTGTATCGCGACGTAGATTCCGCGACAGTCACCGTATCGCGCCGTCCGTCTGCGCTCCGCGGAATTCCGCCCCGTCGGGGGCCTGTATCGTACCGAGAAACCGTACGCGCGCGGGAATATTTTATAATATCGACCGACACGCGCCGCGAGCGAAACACCTGCCGCAATATTGTATGAACAGCGCGGGCTCTCGGGTGCGGCCACGTGGCCGCGTGCCTGTAATTATCGTCTCCTGATAACGAGACTGCCCCGAAGATAACCTGGGCAACTCCGGGTATTTATGGGCCTTGAGGCCGGGCCACGCATCGGCCGCGCGGTACGTGGTCCACCCGGGACAAACGGCAGCTCGTAGACTCGATTTTCGCGAAATTTGATCTAGATTTCGGTTCTTCGAACGGGCGCCAGGCAACTTGAGGTGCCACGCGAAAGGTTCGCGAAGTTTCGGAACGCGAAACGTGATTTCGAGCCTACGAGAGCCGCGCCAACTCCTGGACAGCTCACCCGGGTCAGGATTCTAAACGAAGGGAGTGCGGGACATTCCCCGCGGCGGGAAGGTTTCTCACAATGACTAGAATGCGAATGTGGGCTCTAACAGACATTTATTAGTCGTAGGTGTTGTACACGGCTGCCGGGAGGTAGCCCGGCAGCGATCGAAATGAAGCCCGCGCGAGGACAATGGTTTTATGGCGGCTGTTCTGCCGCTCGAGCTTATTTCGCCCGAGTCTAAATTAATCGCGTCGAACACGGTCGTGGACGCGATGGACGGCGTCCATATAACGCTAAGGATCGGGCCTGAATCGACCGTGTTCTGATGGAAAACGCAGATAGAATTCTATAACCGACTGTGGCCGTCTGTACGAGTCTGAATCACGATACAGCAACGTCGTGGCCTTCCACCGTAGGCAGTCTCGAGGTTCACCAAATTATTTGGGATTTCTCCCCGCAAAAACCGGCAGCATATCGGGTCCCCCGCGAATCCGCGACTTCGCGTTACAATACCCGACCCGTACACTAACCGGCCGACGATTCCGGGCCCTACGCGATTTACCCATTCGACGCGATTTTCGGAACCACGGGAATTCGTCGTACACGACGCGAATTGAGGTCGTTCGCAAAAACGTCCCCGAGCCAACGCGAAAAGGAACACCAAAGTCAATCGTACTATGAAAGCCTGATCGGCGCTTACCAGTCGGCACAGCTCGTCAGGAGTCCTTCCGGCAGCTACCCTCAGATCGTGTAGTTGTTACGACGCAAAAGGACTTTCGGTTAAGCAATCGTTAAGACTTATTGTCACTAAAGTCGACGGCACAGTGACCCAGTTCGGTACGGCTCGAGAACGCGGAAGCGAGGCGTCCCCCGCTTTCTTAAATTTCCCTACTCCGGCGCGACGCTCGGATCTATCGCGATTTTCGGCGCGGCGGGGCCGCGCCCGACGGTCCGGGGACCATGACGTTCGGTAATCGGTATGGCTGTTGGACGCCGATTGGCGGTTTTCCTGCGGAGGAAGATCCCGAGCCAATCCCGCGTCGGACTCTCGGCATTTGGCGGATGAGGCAGCCGCGAGGTGGAGACGATCGTCTTCTCCGGTCCGATTTCCCTCCTCCAGGCTGGTAAACCCGGGCTCGGTTTCTCCCTCGCTGTCCAATGGCGGGATTTTCTTTGCTACGTCTCCCGAGCGCCTCTCTTCGAGGTTTTCCGCTTCAGGCAGCGTAGGGAAAAGAAGTCCGGGTACCCCTGGGACCCGGATACGATCCTGGACTTCGCGTCGCGCCAAGCGGTGCGGCGTTTAAAACGCATCATTTCTCTGCTCTTGGTCATTCGCGACCGTCCTAGGGAGAGCGCTCGCGAGTGCCGTGATCGTACTTGCACGACTAGAGGGCGGCCCGGTCCCCCGTTATAGGCTCGGAGGGACGTAGGCAATTTTGCCACGTCACAATATATATAAGACAATTGTTTGAGGATTTCAATAATCAACTAGAATTTGTTTCTCTGTAAACCAAAGTTTTCCGTTATTTATTTATGTACATTTAACTATTATTTACACTATATACACGCTCACCTGTAAACCAAAGAAACGACAATTAGAGTTAATTAATTTATCCTTTTTCAATCTGCACTATGAACTTCTTCTCTAACAATTACTATTAACTTCTTTTCTATCTACTCTGCCTCGCGATTTTGCACACGTGCTCGATCTTAGATCCCTATAGATCGATCTTGCAGATTCCCTCTTGATCTACTCTAATGAGACGCGGCACATTCAACTAAAGAAAGTACGCTTTCTTTACATCTCCCGCCGCCGAGGGTGGAACCTTTAAAATATATATTGTTCTTTAATCGTGACTTCTTCTTCATCCGTGTCTTCTTCGTCGACTGAAGTTGGTACTAATTTGCTTGTGTGAAAGAGGCCCGTATCGGATCTTCTTCTCCCCGTTTGTAACTTATAAATTGAGTTTGATATTTTATCAATTATTTCAAATGGTCCAATCCTCAATTTGTCCATCTTCTTCCTATTTAGTGTATTTCCGTTTTCCACACAAGTTTTATCTCCGATGTTAAATATATGTAAAGAAAATGTATTTCTTTAACGTACTAGTTAGAGGTATATTCTTAAGAGAGAGTGTCGGTATAGCAGAGAGCGCCCCAATCGGTAGATAGAGAGAGAGAGATAAGAAAGAGAGATTAAAAGCGGTGACAAAAGGTGTGAGAGAGTAATTAAGAAAGAATCGTAGGAAAAAGGGAATTGTCATCAGGAGAATAAACTTTAAATGTCGTTTCTCTATTTCAGGTAAACCCCTGTGTGTACATAATGTAAATAATGTAAATGTCACTTATTTGAATCAAATTAAAAATCTCTATTTCAGAGCAACGCACACGTGCTAACCTCTTTTGCCAATTTCCAAAAAGATAAACCGAATAGACTTATATATATATATATATATATATATATATATATATATATATATATTCCTTTCTGTTTTTATCGAATAGCTTTTTATTATAGTTGTGGGATTTGATTGTATTTTCTAACGCTAATTTTTTATCTCTATCCCAGCTATCCTTATTATTTATTCCTTTTAATTCATTTGGTCGATTACTTACATCTGTGCCATCTAGTAAGTACTCTGGTGCGAAACCTGTAACTGAGTGCTCTGTTGTATTATATTTTTTTATACATTCTTGCGCTATTGTTGTCCAGGCTTTTTTATTATTTTTTCATTAATTTTGCATCTTATTTTGTTTACTATGGTTTAATTCAGTCTTTCATTTAATCCATTAGAGAAGAGCGAATGTCAAGAGTGAATATCATTTTTATTCCCTCTTCTTTCAGAAATTCTTTAAATTCTTTTGCATTAATGCCTGAGTATTGATCTGCGAGAATCACATTTATATGGTCTGTCTCTAGTACCTTTTTAATTAGTTTTATGAAGTCATTTGCACTTTGTGTCTTGGAGGTTGTAATGAAGGCGTACCTTGTGAAGTGGTCTACTAAAAGATGTAAATATTTTTTTGTGGATATACAACCCAACCACCCCGCAAGGTCGATCTACCATATTGTGCTCAGTTACTTGATCGCCGCCTTTGTAAACTCGTATCTGATTTTCAAGAACATGGAAGGTATAATTACGAAGTCAACGCGGACCTCGACATGGAAACAGGCGTTGGGAGGAACAGTACCAGTATATAGAATATTTTAGGAAACAGCGTAAACATCGAGGATCCGTTTCAAGTTTTCTTATCGAAAACAATGCCACTTGCAACGTCAACACCGTTCATCACCTCGAAAAATAATTTGAAGCCTCCAGCACGGAAATTACTGCACCGTAGATATCTACAAACTCCCGAAGCGAAGTATAGTAGTCCGAAGAGGGATAAGTGGGACAAACTCGATTGCCCGCAATTCGTCGATTTTACCGACTCACCTCATATCGGGGACTCGTATTTCGACAAACATAGGGTGATCGTGAGCACCCCGAGACCGGATGTAGAATGTGCTGGTTCTGGAGCAAGAAAAGAAGTTAATAGTAATTGTTAGAGAAGAAGTTCATAGTGCAGATAGAAAAAGGATAAATTAATTAACTCTAATTGTCGTTTCTTTGGTTTACAGGTGAGCGTGTATATAGTGTAAATAATAGTTAAATGTACATAAATAAATAACGGAAAACTTTGGTTTACAGAGAAACAAATTCTAGTTGATTATTGAAATCCTCAATCAATTCTCTTATAAAACGACAATTCTTGTTAAAATGGCAATAAAGCTAATGTTCGAATTGAAATATGTGACATCACCAAAAGAGCCAAAAACGAACACCATCGCCATAACCTCAATTACAACAAGATGACAACAAGCAGTATGCTCTGCCGGGAGAGCTGACATACACAGATAAACACACAGAACTGATGAAAACGGATGTCTATAAAAGAGTAAAAAAGAGTTTAACCAGGAGACATCAGGTAAGGAAAGTGTGGATTTCACTAACCAAAGATATGGATTGTCACGTTGCCTGGGTTTTTCCGATCCGTCGGACGGAGAAAACCTGGGCAACTACGGGTTTTATGGCTGTGAAGCCGGGCCACGCACCGGCCGCGCGGTACGCGGTCCACCCGCGACAAACGGCACGTCGCGAAGTCGGTTTTCGCAAACTCTAATTGAGGATCGAGTCCTTATAACGGGCGCCAGGCATCGAGAGATGCCACGCTAAACTTTAAGGGATTTCTCCCAGACGCGAAACGGAATTCCGACTTCCCGACGGCCGCGCGATATTCGGGACAGCTCACCCGGGACCAGGGTTCGACGAGAGGAGTACGGAACGTTCCCCGCAGCGGGAAGGTTTCTCAAAGAAGTCGAATGCGAATTAGGGGCTTTACAATCGTTTATTCAACTGAGATGTTACACACGGCTGCCGGGAGATAGCCCGGCAGCAGTAGGAAAGAAGCCCGCGCGATAATTATTGGTATTCGGCGGATTTTCGACTGCTCGCGCTCCTATCGCTCGATTCTCACATCGGACACGACCCCGGACGCGGTGTTCGGCGTCGCCGTTACAAAAGTGTCGAGCGAGGTCGGACCGTGTCCCGATGTTAAACGCGTGTGGAAATTGTGAATGTACCGGCAGATCGAGTCTAAAACGTGGATCCGGTCACGCCGCGTCGTCCCACCGTGGGCAGTCTCTAGATTTCGCCAATTAATTCGGGATTTCCCCCCACCAAAATCGTCGGCGTACGGATCCCCCGCGAATGCTTAATTTCGCGTTACAATCCCAACCCGCACGCTCGACGACCGACGATCCCGGGAACCACGCGAAATCTTAACGAACGCGCTTTTCCGGCAGCAACGGAATTCGTCGTAACGACGCGAATCGCGGTCGTTCACCAAAACGTTGCCGAGCCAACACGAACTGAGAAATCACAAAATCGTAAAGAGAGAAAGCCTGATCGGGATTTACCAATCGGCACAGCTCCGCTCAACCAATTCCGGCAGCTACTCTCCAAGTATTATTCGCTGGTGAACAATGTACTAGATCTTAAGCAATGTTTAAGTTACTACAACTCGCGAAGGTCTTCGGCACAGTGACCTACTTCGGTTCGGCTCGGCAGCGCGGAAGCGAGGCGTCCCCCGTTTTCCTAAATTTCCCTACTCCGGCGCGACGCTCGGACCTACCGCGATTTTCGGCGCGGCAGGGCCGCGCCCACCGATCCGGGGACCATGACGTTCGGCAATCAGTTTGGCCGTTGGACGCCGATTGGCGGTTTTCCCGCGGAGGAAGATCCCGGGCCAATCCCGCGTCGGACTCTCGGCATTTGGCGGGTGAGGCAGCCGCCAGGTGGAGACGATCGTCTTCTCCGGTCCGATTTCCCTCGACGGCTCCTCCAGGCTAGTGAACCCGGGCTCGGTTTCTCCCTCGCTGTACAATGGCGGGGTTTTCTTGGCCACGTCTCCCGAGCGCCTCTCTCCGAGGTTTCCCGCTTCCGGCAGCGTAGGGAAAGAAGTCCGGGTCCCCCTGGGACCCGGATACGATCCTGGAATTCGCGTCGCGTCAAGTGGCGCGGCGTTTAAAACGCATCATTTCTCTGCCCTTGATCAGTTGAGACTGTCCCAGGGAGAGCGTTCGCGGGTGCCGAAGTCGCATTGTATAAGACCAGAGAGGGGCCCCGTCTTACGCCACAGGTTCGGAGGGACGTGACAATTTTGCCACGTCACAGGATAAAGATATAAGTTCAAGCACCTTAGTAATGATTATAGCCTGAATTCATAAGGAATAGAATAGACAAGAAGAAATGTAAAGACTCAACTGAATTATTCAACGAAATTAGAAAATGCGAAAGTTGGACAAATAAAAACAACATTGCAAGGAAGAAAGAAGACAAAGTCGAGTAAAGAAAGAAATTTGAAGAAAAGAAGCCATGCAGAAACTGTGAAAGTTTGAATAAGGGCACGAGATATCACCCAGAAGAGTCATGTTGGTTTAAGAGGAGAGAAATGATACGAGGCGGGTTATGTTTTCCGGCTACGGTTCTCTGTTCGGTGTCGCGGAATTCGCGTTATCGCGGGAAGCGGGAAGCGTTATCGCGGCGTGCGGTGCTCGGTTCGTGTTATCGCGGCGCGAGGTCTCGGGGTCGCGGTTCATCGTGTCGGCAATGGGGCAACGGCGGTTCGCCCACGCGGAACGTGATTTCGGGTCGCGAATGGCCACGGCGGCGTGCCATCGGAGAGTTAACGGGGCTAGGGATGGTCACGGCTGTGTACCGGGATACGGTGAACGGGACGGGGATGGTCACGGCTGTGTACCGGGAGACGGTGAACGGAACGGAAAATGGTCACGGCTGTGTACCGGGAGACGGTGAACGGAACGGAAGGTGGCCGCGGCTGCGTGCCAGGATACGGTGAACGGAACGGGGATGGTCACGGCTGTGTACCGGGAGACGGTTAACGGGACGGGAAATGGCCACGGATGTGTGCCATCGCGGGATTAGTGAAACGGGAAGTGGCCACCGCGGTGTGCCAGGATACGGAGAGACAACGGGGTGATATCGGGCTACTTACTTGCGAAGGTACCGTGGCGACGTGTACGTAAGTGTATGTGCGTGATTAACTAAGTCTTCGTAGCGCGACGATTAGCGAATGAAAGAGAGCCGTGCCTGCTCGGGGGTCCCCTTTATGCCCTCGTCGCTCTAGGGCGAGGGGCTCGGCGCGGGTTGGTTCGCGGCGGAAGTTCCGGTGATGTCTCACATCCGAGACGCCAATTTCGGGGGCAATGGCGGTTTCCGTTTCCCGCCAGAGCCGGTTTCTAGACGCGGGGCGCGAAGCTCGGGGATCGGTGGCGTTCGGGGTTCGTCGGCTATGTTCGGGGGTGGTCGCGGCGGCGCGAGACCGTTCGTAACAGGCCTGGCGAGTCCAGGTCTGTTACAAGATTTTAAAAATTTTCGCGACATGAAGCACCATAAAAATAATGAAAGGACACCCTTATTAAATATAAGCACATTAAATATAATAGAAGATTTTGCTTTAGATTATATGCATTTATGCTGTTTGGGAGTAATGAAGAAATTACTTCATCATTGGTGTAAAGTAGAGTTCAGATTACAGCAACGGAATAAATTATCAAAACGAATGATTTCTGCAGCAAAATACTTACCTAGTGAATTTAACCGTAAATCACGATCCATATCGGAATTGCCTAGATATAAAGCTACGGAGTTTCGTTTATTTCTCTTGTATCTAGGAACCATTCTTTTAAAGAAAATTCTTCCAAATATCTTCTATAACCACTTCTTATTACTACATGCAGCTATGAGAGTTCTATTACTCAATAAATTACGTTTAGATGTAAAGTGGCTAAACAAAGCTCGAGAAATGCTAATTCAATTTGTCAAGGATTCTTCTATTTTGTACGGCAGAGAATTTAGTATATATAATGTTCACAATTTAGTGCACATTACAGACCATGTCCAAAATGTAAAATATTCTTTAGAGGAACTAAGTTATTTTCCTTTTGAAAATTACTTAGGGAAGCTAATAAGCATGTTACGCAGGTGGAATAAACCACTAGCACAGGTAATAAAAAGATTGTCGGAAAATGGAGCACCTACAATTAAAGAAACTAGTAAAAAAATATGTGTAGAATATGATAAAAAGAAAATACAATTCCCTTATTTTAATATAAAAGCTTACGGACTTCGAGACTTTTACGTTTTTGTACGGAATGATTATGTCCTACAGATCCTAGACATATCAACAAATAAAATAGTTGATAGATTATCCACAAAATTGAAAACTTTTTACAAATACCCTATCAAATCGAAATTAATAGGAATATTTAAAATTGATAATTTCACAGATGAAATTTTATCATCTACTCTGAATGAAATTACACATAAAGCATTTATATATAAATGCCGCTCATACTTTGTAGCATGTGAATTTCTTCATTTATCTTATTAATTATTCATTATTATTATTAGTATTTGATTATTAGTTATATTATTAGTTACAATATTATTATATTATTAGTATTATTATTATTAGTTATATTGATTACTTCTTTCTGTTATGTCTAAAGTTTTTAATATGTCTTCAAAAAGAAGTGTAATGAAAAACCGAACTGTAATTCTGGACAGTTCCGATTCCGATTCTGAATGCTTGATTCTATTTTGTTCTAATGCTGGTTGGAGAGTTTTCAATCCATTGACAATGTCCATTTTGTTTAGCTTATTGTAAAAATTGTTAGAAACTATTATGCTGAAGGTTTTATATAATCCATTGTTTGAAATTACGACTTGTCCCTTCTTTGGTTTTGCAGATAAAAGTTCCTGTTTATTTATTAATTCGGTATCCAAGAGTAATTTTCCAACGGGGCTTATTAAATTGCAATCGGCTGACATAAAATGTACGTAATTGTCTTCCTTCGAAGTGAGAGTGTTAGAAGAAATTACGATCTCTTGTTTTGGTTCAGGTTGCATTTCCAGGTCAGTTTCGGTAGACGAACTGTCGGTATCGGTGTCAAAAAATGGATAGGGGTCTATTGTACGGTCAGGTAGCTGCCTTGCACTGGCTTCGCTTCTAGGTAACTGAATTATGGTGGGTTGTAAAATTCCACCTGTTTCGTGTGATGGTTCCTGTTATACGTTAGGATGATCCATTTGCAAGTTGTTCGCATTTTCAATAACTGTATTTTCGAAAATTGTATCTTCAAGCGGGTCTTCAAAGGAAATTAAATCACCAGATAAGCTTAGGTTCTTATCTGTAGAAAAGATTTCTGTGGAATTTGCTGCGGGTAAAAAATTGTGTGTGGTGTCTTGATTTTCGTCCGGCATTGCCACTTCTCGAGATAATCTCGGAAGGGATCGGTTTCTATGGATTATGGGAGAGTGTCGCACTTTTCCAAGAGCGGGCTCTTCTTTTTCATCAGAACTGCTTGATTCTGCATATTTCGGTCGTTTTTCTCGGTCTCGTCGTAATTGCCTGATGAGTTGTCCAATTGAGTCAAGGGCTGTCTTTGTTTTTGGTATCTGGATTTTAAAATTGGGGTCTCTGAGTTCTCGTGGGACAAGTGGTAAGCAGATGGAGGTAGGATTACGCGATAATGCGTCTGCGTTCTTGTTTGTTTTTCCGGATTTATGGACCACTTGATAATCGTACTCCAAAAGTCTCAATTTCCATTTCATAAGCCTTGACGTCGGATCCTTTACGGAGTGTAGCCAAACTAGAGGTCTGTGGTCTGTCACAAGGGTGAATTTAGTTCCATAAACATATGGTCGGAAATATTGAACGGCGTAAACCATGGCTAAACATTCTTTTTCTGTGGCGGAATAATTTTTCTCTGCTTTATTAAGGCTGCGTGATGCGTAAGCAATCACGGCAGGTCATTTCCTATTTCGCCTTGACTAAGCACGGCTCCGATGGCATGTTCTGATGCATCTGTTGTAACGATGAATGGTTTGCTGAAGTCGGGATATTGTAAAATTGGTTCTTGGCAGAGTTCTTCGCGTAATTGTTTAAAACTGTTTTCCTGTTCTTCTGTCCATTTGAATTTTATGCCCTTTCCTAAAAGGCTAATCAGAGGTTTTGCTTTTGTGGTGAAATCGGATATGAATCGTCTGTAGTATCCTACTAATCCCAAAAATTGCTGTATATTCTTTTGATTGGAGGGTGCTGGAAAATCTTTGACGGCTTTTAATTTCCTAGGGTCAGGTTGTACTCCTTGTCTTGGAATGATGTGTCCAAGGTACATAACTTCTTTTCGTAAAAATTCGCATTTATTGGTCTGAAGGGTTAAGCCATGTTCTCGTAGACGATTGAATAATTTTCTGACTTTGACGTTGTGTTCCTGTAGTGATGATGCGTAAACCACGATGTCATCCAGGTAAACGAATAGGTCCGTGCCCTGAAGTCCAGTTAGTACTTGATCCATAAGACGTTGAAAAGTGTGTGGTGCGTTTTTTAAACCAAATGGCATTCGTGAAAATTCATAATGTCCATTAGTCGTGGTAAATGTTGTTTTCTGTCTATCCTTTGGGTCCATTTCAATTTGATGAAAACCATTTGCGAGGTCGAAAACTGAGAAGTATTTAGCTCCACCGAGACGATCTAATATTTCAGTAATTTGTGGTAGCGGATATTTATCAGAAATTGTTTTATCGTTAAGCGCACGGAAGTCTATGACCATACGCTAACGTTTGTTTCCCTGTGCATCTGGTTTCTTAGGTACAATCCACAAAGGTGAATTATACGGAGATTTCGACGGAGTTATTATGCCTTCGGAAAGTAATGCATCAATCTGCTTTTTTATTTCGTATTGATGTATGGGAGGATAGCGATATTGTCTAGTGTTGATCGGAATTTCGTCGGTTGTATGTATGGAGTGTTTGAAATCGGAGGCCTTTCCTAGCTTATCTCCGGGGAGATAGAATCGGTCGGGAAACTCCTTTATCAAAGCCGTGATACTGTACAATTCTTTTTCGTTCAAGTGCTTCAGATTTAATGTTTGAGAGATTCCATGTATCCTATCTTCTCTGTTATTGAAATTCGTGTGACCTTTTACCTCTGTGTAATTATCTTCGTCTGAAGTGCTTAAAATGTCATAGGGTTCTTTTGTGGTTCTATTTCTACGTCCAGGTCTTCTTCGCTAGTGTTGGTTGCCATAACGTGACACTTTCCTCGGTTATTTAAAACGGCTGCTTCTCCTATGTACAATTTGTCATGAGTCTTTATACGGGGTAGATAACCTTCCTTAATCTTTGGATTGGCTATGTGAATAGCGATCTGTTGTGAGGTTCGTGCTGGAATGCGATGTAACGTTGGTTTTTCTGGTGCTTCTAAATAGTTTGAAAATCGAATTGGCTTGGTAGGTTTGTTCCGTAATTCCAGTGTTCCGTGGTAATATGAAATTTCGGCCTGTTCCTGTTTTAAGAATGGGCTTCCGATAGTCCATCTGCTTCTATTGCAAGGTGTTTTACTACGTAAAATAATGCAGGAGCTTTATGGATATGAAGGATTGTTGTTCCTACGGTAAAAATCGGGGTTGTGGTAAGTCCAGTGATTTCGATTTCTTCTCGCGAAAGCTCTGTTGTTCTTCCTAGAGCGTTAAGAACTACCAAATTTACGGACGCTCCACCGTCAATTAAAAATTCTCCCTTTCCTGATTCCAGTTCTGGGATCGTAATTTTGATCCGTGGTGCAGGTGCTTCCTTGATGAGGGTTTCTCTTCGAAGCGGACGGATCTTTGGCGATCTTCTTTCTTTTCGATCATCGTGTCGCCTGTACGGTGAACGCGATCGTAGTTTAAAAAATTCTTCGATTCAACGGACGAATCTCGCGAATCTCGTCGGAATCGCGGACTACGGGGGCGATTCCTACAGAATTTCCCGTCGTGCTCGGAAGTGCCACAGTGCCAACAATACATGTTTGACATGCGATCTTTATCAGTATTTTTTAATATCATGTACCGTTTTTCTCCGTCGTTTCCCAATGATGACTCGGAACGATTAGAGGGGGAATTTGAGGGGGTCCTGTGACGCAAGGTCCAGGCAGAAGCGCGTTCTTCTTTTCCCTCTTCAGAACCAGATGGCCTCATGCGTCGGTCTCTGTGTCGATCATATCTGCTGGGAGATAGAGGATATGACACTTCGCGTTCGCGATAACGAGGATCTTGGTCGAAAGAATCTCGGCGGGACCACCTTAATGGTGATTCCCTCTGAGGCGACTGTCGTCGATTTCTTAATCGTTTCTCCACTTGTAGCAAGGCGTCGTAAGCTTCCTCCAGATTTTCTGTATCTTTTAGGAGAGCCGACACCTTCAAGGCAATACGATCCGGTAATCCATCGATGAAATTTTCCAGAACATCTTTCTCCATCTCCTGGATGAGGGTTTCAGCGTGGACCTCGTATTTTTCCTTGATGGCTCCGCGCGCGCAATAGACAAGGTGGCTTGTCCTATCGATATACTGTCGTAGGCTCTCACCTTCGCGGATATGTAATTTCGCAATTTCCACTTGGAAATATGACAAACTTTTGCCAGGCGCGAATCTTTTCTTTAAATGCTGAATCAATTCTTTTACGGTTGTGAATTTGTGCTCTAAAGTGCTTCTACGTGCTGGCCCGACGAGTTTCGTAAGAACAATTGCTAGATACTCGGTTTCCGTACCCTCAGGAAGCAATGTTAACCCGCCCTCTATAGTCTGCGCGAAACGAGACAAGGGTGGTTCTTCCCCATTAAAAGTCGGAATTGTCGAAGTAACGTTTTGTAAGCAAGTCCTTTGCGTCAAGAGCGACATAGAATTTGCAAGCGACACCGTCACGTTCATTATGTCAGCGTTAGAATTATTTGCTGTTCCGTTCAGCATTTTTAAAATGTAAGTAGAGAAAACTAGTATATAGTTATTTTTTAAAAAGCTTAACTAGCGAAAACTAGTATATTGCTTGTAATATTACGACGTGACTAGCGAAAACTAGTATATTGTCGCTACTCAGTTACGAGTAATTTAATATGTAAAAACCCAAAATTAAAGCGATCCTAAAATAATTGAAGGAATCCCACCGCTGTCACCAGTTTTGTTACGAGCCAGGGCTGCGAGCAACGCTAGAGGCCGGCGAGGTGTTTATTACCCCAGGAATATGATTTCAATTTGTTAGTGAGGTACGCGGACGAACCCAATGCGAAATTGGGGAGCCGCTAGGATAGTCGACGTCGAGGACGAACCTGATGCGAAACCAGGGAGCCTCTAGGTATGGAGTCAAACGCAGACGAACCGGGTGCGAAACCAGGGAGCTGCAGGAGGGTGAAACTTCGTGAACGAACCCAATGCGAAATTGGGGAGTCACTGGGAGAGACACGCAGACGAACCCGGTGCGAAACCAGGGAGCTGCTAGGAGGTTGTGTAAACAAGAATGGGTAAAAAGCACAGACGAACCTGGTGCGAAACCAGGGAGCTGCTAGGATACGGACGAACCCAATGCGAAACTGGGGAGCCGTTAGGATGGTATAAAAGTCGTGGACGAACCCAATGCGAAACTGGGGAGCCACTAGGTTGGAGAAATCTTATTGGATTTAACGGTTATGATTGTTAGTAAGCCTCGTAACTTATATATATATTTTAGTTGATACAATCCGAGCGGTAAGATTGTATCGTGTGGGAACGTTCAATTACTAGATTAGGACATTAGGCAATAATTAAGGGTTTATAGATTTCACGATTTGATAACAAGACAAATATATTCTGTGATAAGTTCTGTTACAAATGTCTGTGTCGCGAATGAGTTTAAGGATGGTTTACAATTGAATATGTTTACCTATATTGCACGGTTTTGACGCACTGGCAATGCGGGGTCAGAGTTATGTTTGATTCGAAAGGGACTTTAACCCGATCTCACTAGAATTGAACTTAAGCGTGTAACGCGACGTGACTCTAACGTGATAGCACGATCGTTGAATCTTGCGGAACCGTTACTGTACGCAACTAAGATCAATCGAACCGTCGTCTAACGATTCTAAATTCAAACTGAACCTGAAACGTCTTCAGACGTTTCTAAAAATCAAATGAACCGTCGTCTGACGCTTCTAGACTAAAACTGAACCGTCGTCAGACGTTTCTAAAACTAAACTGAACCGTCGTCTGAACTACTACTGAACCGAAGAGTGTGGTGTCGGATGTCGGGGGTAGGGACCGTGTCGAAGCGTCGAGACGAAAACGACACCCCGTCGAGTGATTTCGGCGCCGTCGAGGACCGATACTCTTCGGCTGTTTAGGTTAAGATACAGCATTGGACTGTTTAGGTTAAGATACAGAATTCGACTGTTTAGCTTTAAGGAATTGTATGTGTGTTTGTGTGTATGTGCGTGTGTGCGTAGAGTGCGAGTTTGACGCGTTTTCTTCTAACGAAGACGCGGCAGTCTAGAGAAACGCGCACGTGAGTGAACTTCGGTCTGCGAGTTGCGACCAAGTTCAGAATAGAGTATATAGAGTATTGCGCTGCGTTTTGACCTGCGAGGTGCGGTCAATCGCATTGTGCACTTGATTTGTCTTATCTTTATTTTTAAATATACCGTTTAGTGATTTCCCTGCGAGTCAGTTCTTTTTAATCGCACAACTTTTTGGGGGCTCGTCCGGGATTCAAACTGACTTTCATCGCTGGAATTTTGAGGAACGGTGTATAAATCGCGAAACTTTCGGTCGCCTGTGAATTGTGAAGTACATTTTAACGTGCCTATAGAACCATGGTTTCTTCCCAAGGAGGCGCTGATGGAGCGGGTGGCTCAGACACACCCCAGTTACCTCGCCCACTGGAACGTATGACAATTGCCGAATTGAAGCAAGAGCTAAGAATCCGGAAACTGAAGAAATCTGGAAACAAAGCTGAACTTGTGGCGAGACTTCAAGCCGCGATGACTTGGGAAGACGAATATGAAGATGACAGCGAATGTGATGCCGGCACCACCAATGACGAAGAGCATGAGGTTACGATAAGACGCAGCGGACGAGTAAAGAAGACGAATGTGTGCGGAACGTTGTTAACGTTTAAAGATGTCGAAGGATCGATTCCTTCTTTCACTGGAGATGATGAGATATCGGTTCGACGATGGTTGGAAGAATTTGAGGACGCGAGTGCATTATGTGGGTGGACAAGTGTCCAGAAAATCATATATGCAAAGCGATTGTTAAAGGGATCTGCTAAGATATTTATGAGACACGAGAAATGTGATAGATCGTGGGCTAGCTTTAAGGAAGCCCTTCAGGAAGAATTTTCGCAGACGGTGAATAGTGGCATGGTCCACAAGAAATTAATGGAACGGAAGAAAAAACGCGATGAGACATATCAAGAGTATGTGTACAGCATGCTTGATATTGCGAGTCATTGAAGGGTGGAAACAGATGCGGTGATCCAATATATCATCGATGGTATTGAGGATGAAGAAACAAATAAAACCATCTTGTATGGCGCAGGAAGCATTCGTGAATTAAAGGAAAAATTCAGAATATACGAGACCATGAAGAAGAATGCGAAAACGAAAGCGAGGTACACTGGAGAGAAGAAGATGCCGGTGCAGTCACAGAAGACATCAGGTGGGATTCGACGATGTTTCACCTGTGGTTGCCGAAATCATCCAAGTGCCGAGTGTCCCACGAAAGACAAGGGTGTAAAGTGCTCAAATGCCAAGAATATGGTCATTTTGCATCGAAATGCACAACGAAAGTGCCGGTGAATGTGTGCAGTGCGACAGGGCCACGAAACAACAGCAAGAAAGAAGTAGTTGTAGCGTCTAAAGGGATAACGGCTTTAATAGACACAGGTAGCGATTTAAGTTTAATCCGTGCGGAACAGTATATACAGATAGGCGCGCCGCGTTTAAGCGAAAAAACAATCAACTTCCAGGGTGTCGGCGCAAGCGATAATAGTACATTAGGCGAGTTCGTGACGGAGATCGAAATTGATGGTACGATGTATTCTATTAAATTGCATGTTGTTTCCGATACATTGTTGCCATACGGAGTATTAATAGGTACAGATTTCTTAAATACGGTGGACGTTCGAATAAAAAACGGAAACATTACGATCTGTGAAAATAAAAGTTCTAGCGAGTCTACCGTTCCGGAAGTTTTTCACATTAGTACTTGCGAAAGTAATAGCGAATTAGATCTTTCACATATCCGTAGCATTGATCATCGGAAGCGAATCGAAGAATTAACACAAAAGTACGCACCTAATAAAGTTCGGAATTTAGATATTAAAATGAACATCGTGTTGACCGATAATATTCCCGTGTATCAACGACCGCGTAGATTATCTCCTTCTGAGAAGGAGGAAGTAAATGCACAAATAGACGAATGGTTAGAAAATAAGATTATCCAACGGTCACAATCAGACTACGCGAGTCCTATTGTCTTAGTGAAAAAAAAAGAATGGTTCCACGAGGCTTTGTATAGACTACAGGAGATTGAACAATAAAATAGTAAAGGGCCGATATCCACTATCTCTTATCGAAGATCATTTAGATAGATTACAAGACGCGCGTATTTTTAGTACACTAGATCTGAAGAACGGATTTTTCCATGTGGAGATAGAAAAGAATTCGAGAAAATACACTGCATTTGTGACACCAGATGGACAATACGAATTTCTACGTGTTCCGTTTGGATTGTGTAACTCTCCTTCTGTATTTCAGAGGTATATTAATGCGATATTTCAAGAATTAATAGCGAAGGGACTAGTGTTGGTTTTGTCACGTTGCCTGAGTTTTCCCGATCCGACGGACGGCGAAAACCTGGGCAACTACGGGTTTTATGGCCGTGAAGCCGGGCCACGCACCGGCCGCGCGGCACGCGGTCCACCCGCGACAAACGACGCGTCGAAAAGTCGGTTTTCGTGAACTTTAATTGAGGAACGAGTCCTGATAACGGGCGCCAGGCATCGAGAGATGCAACACGAAACTCTAATGGATTTCTCCGAGACGCGACAAGGAATTCCGACTTTCCGACGGCCGCACGATATCCGAGATAGCTCACCCGGGACCAGGGTTCGCCGAGAGGAGTACGGGACGTTCCCCGCGGCGGGAAGGCTTCTCAAAGAATTCGAATGCGAGTTCTGGGCTTTACAATCGTTTATTGGACGAAGATGGTACACGCGGCTGTCGGCAGAAAGACCGGCAGCCGTAAGAAAATAGCCCGCGCGAGAATATTTAACAATCGACGGATTTTCGGTCGCTCGCGCCGTTATCGCCCGATGTACGCGTCGAACAGGGCCGCGGACGCGATGTACGGCGTCCCGGTCTTCGATTTTCGGACTTTACCCGACCCTGATCCGATGGATTACGCACAAGAGATTTTCCACGACTGTACCGAAGAATATTAGTCGGAAACGGCGATTTCGCACCGTCGCGTCGTCCCACCGTGGGCAGTCTCTAAGTAACGCCAATTAATCTGGGATTTCTCCCCACCAAAATCGTCGACGGACGGATCCCCCGCGAATGCGTATTTTCGCGTTACAATCCCAACCCGCACGTTCGACGACCGACGCTCCCGTGCCCCACGCGGAACTCTAATTAACGCGCTTTTCCGGCAACAACGGAATGCGTCGTAACGACGCGATTCGCGGTCGTTCACCAAGACATTGCCGAGCCAACACGAAATCAGAAACCACAAAATCGTAAAGAGAGAAAGCCTGATCGGGAATTACCAATCGGCACAGCTCCGCTCACTCAATTCCGGCAGCTACTCTCAAAGTCTTATTCGCTGGTGAACAATGTACTAGATCTTAAGCAATGTTTAAGTGACTACGACTCGCGAAGGTCTTCGGCACAGTGACCTACTTCGGTTCGGCTCGGCAACGCGGAAGCGAGGCGTCCCCCACTTTCCTAGTTTCCCTACACCGCGAGACGCTCGGGCCTATCGCTAATTTCGGCGCGGCAGGGCCGCGCTCGGCAATCCAGGGGTCCTTGACGTAAGATGGTCGGCACCGATGGTGACTGCTGATTGGCCGCTGGTCCCGCTGAGGAAGCTCCCGGGCCAATCCTGCGTCGCACCTTTGTCTTCCGGCGTGTGAGGTAGTCTCGAGGTGGAGATGTTGTTCGCCTCCGGTGCAATTCCCTCGTAGGCTCCTCCGGGTTGGTTAACCCGAGCCCGGCGTCTCCCTCGATGTCCTAATGAGCGGGATATTCTCTGGATGGTCCTCCGCGGTCTCACATCTCCGGCAGCGTAGGGAAAATATGTCCGGGTCCCCCTGGGACCCGGGTACGAACCTGGAATTCGCGTCGCGCCAAGTGGCGCGGCGTTTAAAATGTCTCATTACTCTGCCCATGGTCAGCTGAGACTGTCCCAGGGAGAGCGTTCGCGGGTGCCGAAGTCGCATTTGATACGACCAGAGAGGGGCCCGGTCTTATGCCACAGGTTCGGAGGGACGTGGCAATTTTGCCACGTCACAGTTTATATGGATGATTTGGTTGTTCCCTCTCGTGATTGCGAAGACGGCCTTCATAATTTAGAGATAGTTTTAAAAACTGCACGCGAATACGGAGTTATGATAAATTGGGAAAAGTGTCAGTTTATTCAAACGAGAATAGATTATTTAGGGTACATTATAGAAAATGGGACGATCCGACCGTCGGATCACAAAATAAGCGCGGTTATGAAATTTCCAAAGCCGTAAAATGTTAAGAGTGTGCAGAGTTTCTTGGGATTGACAGGGTATTTTAGGAAATTTATCTCGCAATATTCGATCATAGCACGCACGTTGACAAATTTATTAAAGAAAAACACATCGTTTTATTTTCGTCTCGAAGAAGAAAGAGCATTCGATAGTTTGAAATTACTACTCAGTTCTCAACCCGTATTGAAATTGTATAATGCAAAAGCTGAAACACAATTGCATACCGACGCGTCTGGTTTTGGGTGTGGAGCGATATTGTTGCAGCGAGATAGCGATGATAATGCGTTCCATCCCACTTATTATGCAAGTTGGAAAAATAGTCCTAGCGAAGAAAAATATACGAGTTACGAGCTCGAGGTATTGGCGATAATAAGAGCGCTTAGAAAATTTAGGATTTATTTATTAGGTATTCCTTTTGGACTTCCTTTTCCGGTTGCGAGAGAGAGTGTAGTGTGCAGATTGTGTGAAGAATTAGCTTGGCGTGGAGGAGTGTGAGAGAAAGGCGAGAGTGAGAAAGTGGTGGCGGTGTTGTGGGAAGGGAGGGTGAAGATAGAGGGAAAAGAAAAAAGAGCAAGAGGTGCGGTGGAGTGTGAGAAGAAAGCAAAAGTACGGGAGTTAAGAGGTTAGGTGGGTCGAGGTGTTGTAATAGAGGCAAACAGGTGGCGTGGTTTGGTGGCGCGGTCTGGTGGCCGTCAGGGAAAGGAAAGGAGAGAGAGCGGGATTTTCGAAAGCCGTAGGGAAAAGTGTAGGAGGTGAAATGAGTGGTGGAGGGGAAGGGAGAAAGGTAGGTGGGAAGGTGGAGGAAGATAGAGAGGAAGGTAAAGGGGGAGGGGTGTTGGGGGGGGAGAAGGTAGTAATGAAGGATCTGGTGAGTGAAGGGAGCAGTGTAGAGAGCGCAGGGGGTAAGAGAGGGAGAGAGAAGGGGGAAGATGGGGATGATGAGAGGGTGAGGGAGGAGAGGATGTATAAGATCTTCAGAAGGAGCTCAAAGACAGTAAGGTCCCCGAGGGAGGAGAAGAGGGAGGTAGAGGGGTTGGTAAGAGGCCTGGAGAAAATGATAGAAAAGTTGGTGGTAGAGGTGAGGGGAATGAAGGAGGAGATGAAGAGGGAGAGAGAGGAGAAGAAAAAGGAGGGGGAGAAATGGGAGGAGGAAAGGAGAGAGGAGAGGGAGGAGAGGGAGAGGATGAGGGAAAGGTTAGAAGGAAAGATGGAGAAGGTAGAGAGGGAAGGGTGGAGAGAGGAAGGGAAGGGTGGGGAAGACGGGAGGGGGGGAGTGGAGTGGGAAGAGAGTGGAAGGAGGATTAGGAGGCTGGAAATTAAGCAAGATAGGAAGGAGAGAGAGGAGAGGAGGAATAATGTTATAATAAGGGGGCTGAAATTAGAAGGAAAGGTAGTGGAGGAGGAGGTAAAGGGGATATGGGAGGAGATGGGGTTAAAATGGGAGGGGGTGAAGGAGATGAAAAAGATAGGTGGGATAAGGGAGGATGGGAGGGGAATGGCTTTGGTGGGGCTAATGGATAGGGAGCAAAAAAGGAGGGTGATGGTGGGGAGGAGTAAATTGAGGGGGGGAAGGGAAAGAATAGACGACGACCTGACGGAGGAGGAGAGGAGGGCTAGATGGAAGATAGAGAGAGAAGCGGAGAAGGAGAGGAAGGAGGGGAAGCATGTACAGGTCGGTTATATGAAGATGTGGGTAAATGGGAAGATGAAAAGGTGGGATGAGGTGGAGGAGAGTTGGGCAGGGGAGCAGGGAAACGGGCAAGGGAGGTAAGGGGAGGGGAGGGGGAGGGAGAAGGGGGAAATAAGAGGAGTGGGGAGGTTAAAATAGTTTTTTGGAATGTGGCGGGGTTGAGGAATAAGGATGAGGGGTTTTGGGAGGGACTGAAGGGTTGGGATGTGCTAGTATTGTCGGAGACGTGGATAGAAAAGAGAGGATGGAAGTGGGTTAGGAGTAGGCTGCCAAGGGGGTATAGATGGGAGGCGCAGTGGGCAAAGAGAGAGGAGAAAGTGGGAAGGGCGTGGGGGGGGGAATGGTGATGGGAGTGAGGAAGGAGTTTGAGATGGAGAAGGGGAGCTGGAGTGGGAAGGAGGGCATGATGATGTCGAAATTTAGGGTAGAGGGGGGTTGGTGGAGGGTAATAGGGGTATATGTGTGTGCGAACTTGCAGAGTAAACTGCAGGATTTGGGAGAATGGATGGAGGGGAGGGAAACAGGGGTAAGGGTTATTATAGGGGGGGATTTTAATGCGAGGACGGGGGATTTAGAGGGGGAAGTGTGTGAAGAGGAAGAGGTAGAAGGGAAGGGAAGTAGGAGATCGAAGGATGAAAAGATTAATGCGGAGGGGAGAAGATTATGTGAGTATTTGGGGGAGAGAGAGTTGGGGATAATGAATGGAAATATAGTGGGAGATGAGGAGGGGGAGTGGACATTCGTAGGGAGGAGGGGGAATTCGGTGATTGACTATATATTGGGGAATGAGAAGACAAGGGAAGGGGTGAAAAGGGTGGAGATTGGGGAAAGGGTTGACTCCGATCATCTGCCACTGGAGGTCTGGTTGAGGGAGGAAAGAGTAGTGGGAAGGGGGAGAGGGAAGAGGGGGGGGGGGAGATAGTGGGGAAATGGACGGAGGAAGAGGGAAAGGAGTTCAGGGAGAAATTTGGGAAGAGGAGTGAGGGAGGGAAGGGGGTTGGTGAGGATTGGATTGAGTTGAGGGAGAAGGTAAAGGAGGTGTTAGGGAAGATGGGGAAAAAGAAGGGAAGGGGGAGAAAAGGTTGGTGGGATGAGGAGTGCAGAGGAGAAAAGAGGAAAGTGAGGGAGGAACTAAGGAGATGGAGAAGGTGGGGAGGGGAGGGAGAGGAGTTTAAGGAGGAGAGAAGAAAATATAAAGAATTATGTGAGGAGAAGAAGGAAAAAGAGAGGGAAAGATGGCAAAGGGAGGTAGAGAACATAAAGACAGAAGGACAGGTATGGCAAATGATAAATAGGGAGAGGAGGAGGGGTACACAAGTGGATGAGGGGATAAGGATGGATGAGTGGGACAACTATTTCAGGAATGTATTGGGGGGGTAGAGTGGAGGGTGAGAAAGGGAGGGGTAAAAAGTAGAGTGGGGGATGGAGAAGAGGAATTGGAAAAGGGGGAGGTAAGGAGGGTGATAAAAGGGCTGAAGGAGGGGAAAGCGGCAGGGGGGATGGAATACCTAATGAGGTGTGGAAATATGGAGGGGAAGAGGTAGAGGAGTGGTTATGGAGAGTTTGTAGTAGGGTATGGAGGGGGGAGGGGTGGCCGGATGATTGGTCAGAGGGAGTGGTAATACCAATTGCCAAAACAAGAGAGAGCAGGAAGGTGGGGGAGTACAGGGGCGTAACATTGACTCAGACGGCATATAAGGTGTATGCGGCGGTGCTGGCAGAGAGGGTCAGGAAGGAGACGGAGGAGAGGGGGCTACTGCCGGCAAGTCAATCGGGCTTTAGGAGAGGACTAGGATGCATGGATAACGTGTATGTGCTTAATTATTTGGTCAATAGGCAGGTGAGAAGGAAAGAAAAGAAGTTGGTATTATTTTTTGTTGATCTGAAGGCAGCGTTCGATTCGGTAGATAGAGAGGTATTGGTGGGAGCATTAAGAAAGAGGGGGTTGAGGGAAGGGTTGGTGGGTAGGTGTGAGGAGGTGATGAGGGAGACGAGGGGTAGGGTAAGGGTAGGGGATGAGGAAGGGGGAATGTTTTGGACAGCAAGGGGGGTGAGGCAGGGTTGCCCTCTAAGCCCACTGCTGTTCACGCTGCTATTGGCTGACCTGGATGAGGTGATGGAAAAGGGAGGGGTTAAGGTGGGGGGAAGAAGGTTTACACGTTGGCATACGCGGACGATGTGGCGATGTTGGCGGAGGAGGAGGAAGGGATGAAAGGAATGATGGGCGTGTTAGAACGCTATCTGGAGGAGAAGAGGTTACAATTAAATGGGGAAAAATCGAAGGTGATGAGGTGCAGGAGAGGGGGGGGAGGTGGAAGAAGGTGACTTGGTGGTGGAAGGGTAAGAGATTGGAGGAGGTGCGGCAATACAAGTACTTAGGGTATATAATAAGGAGGGACGGAGGGCAGGAGGATCAGGTGGCGGGGGGGGTGTCCCATTTGGACTCCGACCGATTGGACCCGTCCCGATTGGACTGTCCCGATTGGACCCGTTCCTTTTGGACTCCGTGCCGATTCGACTCGTGCCGTTTGGACACCGTGCCGATTGGACGCGTTCTTTTTGGACGCCGTGAATTGGACACATTTACAGAATTTAAAAATCGCCGTATCTCCTAAACCGTGCGCCCTAGACAAAAAATAACGAAATTTTTGAAAGACTTTACAGAAAGCATATCACCTCGGCACTACACCTTAGGCCTATTCAAAAGTCGATTCGCCACCCCTTTCCCCTCCCCAAATTCATTTTCGCCTCCCCTAAAAATCGCTGTATCTCCTAAACCGTGCGTCCTAGACAAAAAATAACGAAATTTTTGAAAGACTTTACAGAAAGCATATCACCCCGGCACTACCCCTTAGGCCTATTCAAAAGTCGATTCGCCACCCCTTTGCCCTCCCCAAATTCATTTTCGCCTCGCCAAGTCGTGATTAATTTCGGGTTATGTGCGTTATAAAACATTTCCTCGCGAAAAAAAAGGGTTAGGGTTAGGGTTAGGGTTAGGGTTAGGGAATCACTTGGGGGTAGATGAGGGTGAATCGACTTTTGAGTAGAACTACGGGGTTAGTTAAGGGTGGTATGCCCCCGGTAAAGCCTCCCAAAATGTTGTTATTTTCTTCCTACGACGCTCGGTTTAGGAGATGCAGCGATTTTTAGAGGAGGCGAAAATGAATTTGGGGAGGGCAAAGGGGTGGCGAATCGACTTTTGAATAGGCCTAAGGGGTAGTGCCGGGGTGATATGCTTTCTGTAAAGTCTTTTAAAAATTTCGTTATTTTTTGTCTAGGATGCACGGTTTAGGAGATACAGCGATTTTTAGGGGAGGCGAAAATGAATTTGGGGAGGGGAAAGGGGTGGCGAATCGACTTTTGAATAGGTCTAAGGTGTAGTGCCGGGGTGATATGCTTTCCGTAAAGTCTTTCAAAAATTTCGTTAATTTTTGTCTAGGGCGCACGGTTTAGGAGATACGGCGATTTTAAAATTCTGTAAATGTGTCCAATTCACGGCGTCCAAAAAGAACGCGTCCAATCGGCACGGTGTCCAAACGGCACGAGTCGAATCGGCACGGAGTCCAAAAGGAACGGGTCCAATCGGGACAGTCCAATCGGGACGGGTCCAATCGGTCGGAGTCCAACTGGGCATCACCCAGGTGGCGGATAGAGTAAGAAAGGGGGCGGCGGTAATGGGGCAAGTGTGGGGAATAGGGAAGAGAAGGTTTGGGAAGGATTGGGGAAGAAGGTTGTGGTTATTCGATAGGTTGGTGTGGTCAGTGGTAAGCTATGGAGTGGAGATATGGGGGTGGAAGGAGGGGGAGTGTGTAGAAAGGATGCAGGAGAGGTTTCTAAGATGGGTACTGGGCGTGGAGAGGTGTACACCAGGCTACATGGTAAGGGAGGAGTTACAGAGGGAACTTTTGAGGGGTAGGGCGGGGTTGAGGGCGTGGGGATATGAAAAGAAGCTGAGAGAGGGTAAAGGAGGGGAGATTGCGAGGTGGTGCATGGAAGGGATGTGCGGAAAGGATAGAAGAGGGGCAATAGTGGAAGGGTGGGAGAAGGAGAGAAGGGACTTTTCTGAGGAGAGGGGTTGGAATAGGGAGGAGGTAAGTGTAGTGATGGAGGAGAGGAGGGTGGGGCTGAGTCAGGAAATAGTTAAAAGGGAGAAGGAAAGGCAGAGGGGGGAAAGGTGGGATAGAGGATAAGGATTTCGAAATATAATAAGTGGTACAGGATGGTGAAGGGAGAGGGTTTGCCGGGATATTTGAAGAAGGGTTGGGGGGAAAGTAGATGGCAGAGGTTGGCGAGGTTTAGGTTGGGGAATGGGGTGAGGGAAGGGAAGTATTGGTTGGGGGAGGAGGAGAGGAAATGTAGAGTGTGTGGATGGAAGGAGGAGACGTGGGAGCACGTATGGGAGGAATGTATGAGAGTGGATGAGGAAAAGGGATGGCAGGAGAGAATGAAGGAGGTTTTGAATGATGACGGGGGAGGGTAGGTTTGGATGAGGAGAGTGGAGGAATGGAGAGGAGGGGTGAATGGAAGAGTGGAGTGATTGGGTTGCGAACGAAAAAGGGGGTCCGAGGGTGAGGGAAGAGGGGGGAGGGGAAGAGGAGGCATGGGAGGGAGGATGCAAATAGTCACGGCATAGCCATGTGATACAGGATCGCTGGGCTATTTTGTTTTGTTTTGTTTTATTGGAGTTTATTTTATTTTCATTTTTGATCTTATAGTTTATTTTATTTTACTTATATTGAATTGCATAATACTTTATTTCATGTTTTCTTATGTTATTTTATTTTATTGTATTGGATTTTATATTGGTTTTGTTTTGTTTGTATTGCGTTAATTTTATATATAATTTGTAAGTTAAGTTAAGAAAGCGTCTCTCTCTCTCTCTCTTGGTATAGTGCGGTTAAGCTAGATGTAAGTTAGGTTAAGGTAGTGGTAAGCGTAGCGGGAGGTTATGTATATGGATTGTAACCCTGAGGGGAATCAATAAAGAATTGAATTGAATATTAGGTATTCCTTTTAAGATAATTACGAATTGTCAGGCATTTTCCCTAACAATGAAGAAGCGTGATTTACGCGTGCGAGTAGCCAGATGGGCTCTACTTTTAGAAGAGTTCAATTATATTGTAGAACACCGCCCTGGTAAAAATATGTGCCACGTAGATGCGTTAAGTCGTTATCCCACATCAATGGCAATGTACATCGGAGGACTGGAAGTGAAGACAGTGAACTAAGAGAGATAATAAGTGCCGTAAACCAACATAAGATTGACGGGTTTGTGTCGAAAAACGGGATATTGTACAAGTGCGCGCAGAACAATGCGTTTATAGTAGTGCCTAAAAGTATGCAGGCGCAGGTAGTGAGGCGAGCGCACGAGCGCGGACACTTTGGGGTCGTTAAGACCGAATCTATTGTGAAAAGGGACTATTGGTTTGCGGGCATGCGGTCGAAAATTGAGAGGGTCATTCGGAATTGTGTACAATGTATTTTGGTGGAAAAGGACGAGAAGAAGAAGGCCCTCAACGGACCTCGACGTCGGCCGATAACATGAAACCATGGATAACCCTTGATGAGGAAACCATGGAGAGTCAAGGAGAAGAAGACGAAGAGGATGCAATATTGCTGCAGGACAACATCTGAGGGCAGATGTTATTGTAGGATGGCCGATTGTGGTGTCGGATGTCGGGCGTAGGGACCGTATCGAAGCGTCGAGACGAAAACGACACCCCGTCGAGTGATTTCGGCGCCGTCGAGGACCGATACTCTTCGGCTGTTTAGGTTAAGATACAGCATTGGACTGTTTAGGTTAAGATACAGAATTCGACTGTTTAGCTTTAAGGAATTGTATGTGTGTTTGTGTGTATGTGCGTGTGTGCGTAGAGTGCGAGTTTGACGCGTTTTCTTCTAACGAAGACGCGGCAGTCTAGAGAAACGCGCACGTGAGTGAACTTCGGTCTGCGAGTTGCGACCAAGTTCAGAATAGAGTATATAGAGTATTGCGCTGCGTTTTGACCTGCGATGTGAGGTCAATCGCATTGTGCACTTGATTTGTCTTATCTTTATTTTTAAATATACCGTTTCGTGATTTCCCTGCGAGTCAGTTCTTTTTAATCCCACATCTCTCTCTTGAGAATAAAAGGGGTGCTCTGTTTAATGTTTAATGTCACGTGGGGTCACACAAATGTTTTTTGTCAGTTCTAAACGAAACCAGGCCTCAGTTAGGTTTTTCGTTAACAAAGGGGGCTAATGGAAGGTTATCTGGGCTATTTCCAAATAATTAACGGATGCCAGAAGGGAGTGTTATCAAGAGTTTCATAAACAGTCGTACTGTTTTAAAAAGGGGTCTGTTGGGACGTCTTTCGTTCTGGGAAAAGAGATTAGAGTTTTGTAAACGAAACATCTGGATGGAGACATGTCCATACGTAACAAAATTCAGCAACCGCAAACAGTAGCACCAAGTAAGTAGAAAAAATGATGCATATGTTAAATCTTATTGTAAACATAAAAGTATCATAATCAATGAAATATATAATGGTAAATATACTATACATATATGTTAAATAATAAACGTAACGATACGAATATTATATTCTAATTATCTGAAATCACAAATCCAAAAGTTTTTCGTTAATATATAATAATACGCTTTGCATGAACCTAAAAGTTTTTTTAAAAATTGAAATTAACAATGTTTATAGCCATTTCTTTACGGAAAAAAATTTTCGACTTTCGAAGACTTCTTTTCAAAGTGGCGCAGAATTTGTAATTTTTTAATTTTTTTTTTAAATTTAGGTTCATGCAAAGCGTATTATTATATATTAACGAAAAACTTTTGGATTTGTGATTTCAGATAATTAGAGCGACCTGTGTGTTGCACAGCGCATTTTCGAGGAGCCAAATCCAAGCAGCTGCTGCTCAGTTATTTATAAATATTTTCATAATCTCAAAATTGATATAGATTGTCTAGATGCTACACAATAACATACAATTGTTTGTAAATAAAAAAATATTATGCTCTCTTCAAAACAAATTCGAGAAGAAACGCTTGTTTACTTGACCCTCCCCCCTTAAAAAATATTTTTCCAATATTTGAAAAACATATTTATCTAATATTTTTGTGCTACTAGGGTCATTTTGGTTCTTAATAACTGCTTCGAGAACCGGAACCGATATCATAACAGTTTTTAATCCCTGATTGAAATAAAACAGTTAATTTGAAAATAAAGCTCAAATCCAGGAGTGTTGGGGTGTCACTTTCACTGCTACGATAAAACGACTTGAGGAAAGCCCAGGAAGCAGTAATTTTTTTTGGATGTTGAGTTTTAGGGATGGTGTTGAAATAATGTAGTTAGTTTGTAAGTAAAACTCACATCCGGGAATGTCGGTGCGTCGGCGCGGCGTCGCTTTGGCTGTTACAATGTAAGAACGCGAAAAAGCCATATGGAGTGTGCGTCATAATTCCAAATGACCATCGGGAAAATAAAATGACGATGGGCATGAGATGAGAGTGGGGCAGACGTTACTTGCACGTCCGCCCAGGTTCAGTTCGAATAAAGAATCTAAAAAGACATACATGATACATATATTGTAATAAGTTCACAGTTAATAGTTTTATATTAAAGTTCCTTTTATTCACTAACGCTGTGATTTGTGATAAGAAGAATACCATTCCTATCAAATATCCTCAACAGTACTCCATTGAAATTACGAATTACATTGTAATTTAATTGAAGATCTGAATTATAAATCACAATGCAATTGAATTACAAAGTATTTTGTAATTGTACTCCATTGCAATTACGAATTACATTGTAATTTAATTTGAATGAAGATCTGAATTATAAATTACAATGTAATTCAATTACTTTGTAATTATAATTCCTGGAGTAATTCAATTGTAATTCTGCTCAACTCTGTAATAGAGTCGACTATTTGCTAGACGCTGTAAACAAGATCAAAGATCTTCTCATAGCTCCTTAAGCTGCTTGAGTTACCGAAATAAATAAACATAAAATTTATAATGTCCATATCCGCCTGTTAACACATTCCCGACCGCTGACGTGAATTAACGTCATTTTAAATTCTATTCCTGATTAATATTAATATTAATATTCACATCAGCGACAATCACGAATAAAATTTATGCATGCATATATTTATTTATACATGTGTTAAGAGCATGTTCTGGAATTAAATAATTTCGAAAGAACCAAACAGAACTCAACGAAATTATTAAAGTCTGTAGTATCGCTCGGTCCCAACTAAAACAAATGACAAGAAGGTCAATAGCTGTTTACAGTGAGAAGCTAATAGCCGGCAACCAGATACTACCATTGCCTACTTAAGAAGTAACATTACAATATAATTTCTAATGTTTGGTAACAGTAAATAACAATGTGATACGTTGTTGAATTCGGCTCGGACAAATGTTATCGTGTTATGAAAAAAAAGAAAAAAAAAATATATGGTTCCATTTAAAAAAAATAATTTGAGTTTGAAATTTCCCTCCCCACGATTCAAGTCCTGAAAAAAATTACACCATATGATCGTTCCCTTCATACCGAACAATTTTTGTAAACAAGTTTTTGTCGTATCTTCAGTGCGTCACGAGATATCTCTGTTTTCATATAAACGAAACACCCTGTATATTATACATTATACAATATTAACCCTAGCACTCCTATCTTGTCTATTTTTCTTCGGTCAAAATTCTCAAAAATTTGTCTATTATCGTTTGTACATTTAAGTATAATATTCCGAAGTCCCGTTGCTATCGGAAAACAATTACAGGGCATGAGAAGGAAAACGGCCCCAACGCTCCTTTTACATATCTCCACAGAATAACAAAAATAATCCCAGGTACTAAGAATCGAATCATAGAACTAATAGTCGAGTAACGATGCAATATATATTTTCAGTTACAATCAAACATTCAATGCAGTCAGAAGTGAAAATACATTCTGAGAGAACAAAGTTACATGTATATCTACATACTTTCTATTTTATATATATCAGAGTTGTGTTAATTCAGTTACGTTGTTATTCAGTTACGTATTTGAATTACATTGTATTTCGATTATATTGTAATTCAACTACATCATAATTGAATTAAACAATTCAAACCTGTCAGTTAATTCAATTAAAAACTATTTCAATCGGATGTGTAATTGAAATACAATGTAATTGAAATAGAATCTTGATAAAGATAAAGTTAAAGATTCTATTGATTGTCGTTAATTTTTTCTTTAATACATAAGTAACCTAGCTAAAGTAGAGACATGTTTCAAAAATATCACATTTCAAAAATTGCACATTACAAAAAAACATATTTGAAAAATAATTGTCCACTCGATATATATTTCAAATAAACCCGAGTGGACGATTTCCTCGCAACGCTAAACTACAAAAGAAGAAATCAACGTCTCAAAAAAAAAAAATAAATAAAAAACAAACGCGACCAGTGTGCATTGCTTTCGTGACGTTAATTTAATAAATATTATAATATGTAAAGCTCCCGTGCACTTGAATTTTTATACGCAACTCTAGATTATATTTAAATTAGCTCATGAAAAAAAAATTAGAAAAGAATGACAGATTTGAAAAATAGCATATTAAAAAAAAGCACATTTGAAAAATAGCATATTTGAGAAATATCACATTTGGAAAATAATACATTTGGGGACTCTCCTCTACATATTCATATAGCCAATTATATTTTTATTAAACATTATTTTTTTAAAGTTTGTGTTGGAGATTGTGTTCGAGGTGCCCGCGCACTTGCGCAGTGTGCGATGCGAGAGGGAATGAGTGTGCGCATGCGTTGGAGCGACACCGAGTTGAGCGTGCGGCTTTGTTTGCTTCGAGTTCGCTGGCCGGCAATGTACGAGATGTGTATGGTTTATATTACTTATAAGTGGATCATTGTTGTGTAACTATATTAACAGTCGCACTCTGCTAATGCGAAACAGTTTGAAAATGTGCCGACGCGGGTACTTTGTACAGGGTGTATAAAAAGGTTTGATTTTGGCAAGCGTAAGCGTATTCTACATCTTCGGATCGATAAAGATCTGTAAATAATAGTTGCCGCAAAAGTGTCCTTGACCTTGAATTTCAAGGTCAAAATTTTTTTTATTGCATTGTATTCTACTCATCATGAGGATAAAAAGTGTCAAAGGAACCATGGGTCAAAACTTGACCGTTCTCATAAAAAATAATATTACAGTTATTACTAATAAAGTAAGCAGTTACTATTATTATTATTATTATTATCAATTACTAACGTAATTTATCACAATCAATATTACCTTTCAAGTCATGAAAGATGTTCATCTTCTATTTTTTCTTCTAAGCCAAAGAACCGATCCATTCTGATTAATATTGCTTAACACATTAAGGACCGCTCACGAGTTTTCTCGTGTTTCGCGTCCCATCTGTTAAGGACCGCTCACGAGTTTTCTCGTGTTCGCGTCTCATCTGTTAAGGACCGCTCACGAGTTTTCTCGTGTTTCGCTGGGATCGGTTCTTTGGCTTAGAAGAAGAAATAGGAGATGAACATCTTTCATGACTTGAAAGGTAATATTGATTGTGATCAATTACGTTAGTAATTGATAATAATAATAATAATAATAATAGTAACTGCTTACTTTATTAGTAACTGTAATATTATTTTTTATGAGAACGGTCAAGTTTTGACCCATGGTTCCTTTGACACTTTTTATCCTCATGATGAGTAGAATACAATGCAATAAAAAAAATTTGACCTTGAAATTCAAGGTCAAGGACACTTTTGCGGCAACTTTTTTTTACAGATCTTCATCGATCCGAAGATGTAGAATACGCCTACGCTTGCCAAAATTAAACCTTTTTATACACCCTGTACGCTCCATTTTTGTATTTATGTGAAAAATCCTTTATCTAGGAGGAATTTACTATACAGGAATGCATTCTACATAAGACTTCACTTAAGGAAATGCTCAATAAGGAAAATTGAATACAAAAGCTTACCTATTTCTGATGTAAACAAATTTTAAAGTGTTTCCCGCCTTGTTTGACTTCCGCCTTTCCTTCAATAACATGTGTCCAGCAGTACTCAGCTTTACTTTTCCTTTGTAACGCCGAAATATCCATTGTTGAAATATCTTGATGAAAGATTAATGCTGTAATTATATTTCTTGTTTTAATTTTAATTACTAATTGAAATACAACATAATTGAAATATTTTAATCAGATGTGTAATTGAAATACCATATACTTGAAGTAAAGCTCCTCCAAATTATGTATAGCTCTTTCTGCTTTTTATATTTATGTTTGAAATTAAAAAAATTTGTAACGCAGAAGTTATTTCTGTTCAGATATTATAAATTTATAAATAATAAATTCCTTCTGTTTGAAACCTTCACATGGATTTTTCAACCTCTTATTACCTATTACTTTATTATTCTTTAATTTTCAATTTTAATTTAATTACATCGTAATTCGCAATTAATGTAATTTAATTACAAAGTATTTGTAATTGTACTCCATTGCAATTACGAATTACATTGTAATTTAATTTGAATGAAGATCGGAATTATAAATTACAATCTAATTGAACTGAATTATAAATTAAATGTAATTCAATTACTTTGTAATTATAATTCCTGGAGTAATCCAATTGTAATTCTGCACAACATTGATATATATATACATCTATATGCAACGCAAAATGTTCATAAAGTATCTTTTTTAAGCTTAAAAAAAAGTATACACAATCGAAAGGACTCACCGGCGATGAACTATCCGCTACCTGCTACCAACAAATCGGCAATACGGCAAATGTAGTCGATGCATTTATCCCAATCTACGAATGTACTAAAAATTACTACAAAGTTCACATAACATTTAACTTCACATAACAAAAAATTTAGTTTAAACGAAATTTTAATAAAAGTAAAAAATTGAGGACAATTTGAAGAATCTAAAAGAAAATCTGAAGACGAAGGAGATACATAGTAATGAAAAAGAGAAAAATAGGACAAAAGTTTTGGTTGGACAGAGAATGTAACAAGCAGAAAAGAAAAGTTGAAAGATACATACATATGTACCTTAGCAAGTCGAACATGGGAAAAATTCAGTAGGAATATATATATGGAAAAGAGGTCAGAAGTTAGAAATAGGAAGAATAACAAACTTTACCATACGGCTTTATTTTTAAATTACCAACAAAACATTAGGACATGTAACAAAAGGTTCTTACAAGAATACTTACGAAACGTTGAACAGTTAATAATAATAATTGGTACATACCTCCTTCCGTTTATTAAGGGGCCTCACTCTTGCGAGCATGTTGATCCACGATCATCTGCATGTTGGCGAGAACTGATTTTGCACAGTGGAACAACGGAACAACGTTCCGTGACCTCTTCGGCCAACCACATGCTCTAGTCGAAAATGCGTGTGAGACTAGGCGTGCTACTCCCAAAATAAACCTCCGGCCGCGCGTCTCGCTCCCCGTAGCGGCGTTAGTGATCGAAACTTCTCGACTGCTCTCCTGTTGGTTTTCCGCGGTTTTTACATATTTGGCCTTAGAGCGCGAGTCATCCTTGAACATATATTGCGTGTGACGAAATATGGAACGACAACCGCGCGTTATAACATTGTTCGAGGAACGACATTTTTTCCTCGCGTAACGATCATACATGCGTGTATACGTAATAGCACAAGGTGGTTCCTTTTACATTATAAAGAAGGCAGTTTTGGAGAGTTTTCAATTCGTAGAATCCGAATCTGATATTATTTTTTTGCTAATATAAAAATCTACCCTTATAAAGCTACTCTAAGGGTCGGATTTTACTAGACCGGGAAACCGGTCGTCTAGTAAAAGGTCGCTAGATTCGAAAACAGGGTCTAAGGTTTAAAACCGATGGGGCATCAGGGTTCTCGACTATATTTTTGCTCGCCCCGGTTGGGTCATTACCTCGAGCGTCTGACCATTTCCAGATGGCCCGGTAGACTCTAACCTAGGACCCCGAGGGGTAAGAGGAAAGTATACGGTTTTGGGGTTCTGCTAGCTAACCCCCGTGGTGCGTGGCATTAGCCTTTGTAGCGAGCATCTTGAGCGCCTCTAGAACACAGTGAACTCAGTATGGCATAGCCAAAACCCGTGCCCGTCCCGGCTATGGTGAACCGGTCTAGTAAAATCCGACCCTTATGCGGGGTGTTTTATTCGATAAAATCGAAAATTCTCCAATTGATTTAGAACATAATATTAGATAAATAATTTTATAGAAACATACTCACGAAACTCTATAATTAAAGAATTATTGTCAATGAAATCAATAAAAGTTTATATTTCAGAATTCTAGGTGAAAGTAATTTTAAAGAAAGGAGCTCTAAAACGCTGGGGTTCGAATCCCGTCGGTGGAAAAGTTTTTTTTTCCATACATCATCTTTATTTTTTCAATTTCTTATTACATGGTTTATTAATGTGATTTTTTAAATATTTTTTTAAACGTTTTTAAAATATTTAAGTAACATTCTGAACTATATTTTATTTATACGACTGCGATTTTACTTCGAATTTAATGATATTATTTTCTTCGATTAGGCAATGAATACTTATATTATTGTGTTCGTCCACGATTTCCGTCAGATATGAAATTGCTTGTGAAAATTGGTGAGACTCTGTGAAAAGAATTTTTAAATCTACTTTTGTCATTTCCGGATGTATGGAAAAAAAGAACTTTTTCACCGACGGGACTCGAACCCCAACGTTTCCGCTCCGTAGTCCGACGCCTTGACCGCCTTGCCAACCGGCGATGTTGTAAACGTTGCAAACATTCTGGTATATATCACACGAAATACAATTATTCTTTCTCTTAAATCACATTTTATGGATCAAACAATTACTTATTTCAATGTAATAACGTTAAAAATGACTTAATATATACTTGTAATAAAATCAACAAGTGTAACTTTCCTCCTAATAGCAGAAACGTCGGAAAAATTCGGTTTTTCTTGTTTTTGACAATGATCTACCCCAACCAAAAATCTAAAAAAAATTTACAACATTGCCTCTTATAGTACTATATTGGGACACTAAACAGCTAAATAGCATGTTTTCATATTTTTGAGAAACTTGCATTGTTCCGATTTTTGGGGGATTTTTCATTTTCTACGATCACAGTTTTCATCCAAAAAATCTGAAAAAATTCTAAAAAAATCCGCTTTAGGGTCCTAAATATACCACATTTTTCAGAATTTTAGGAAGCATCAGAGTGTGGAAAATGCGCGGGAAAGCTCAGAATCTAATTTACCCTGTAACTACCCTCACGAGCAAGATAGGGGGTTGAAATTTTGCTGAAAGGGGTTTTTCTTGGTGACCTTTCGAATGGTTCATTAATCATTGAAAAACATCTAAGGGCAGTTTTGAACATCTTAATCGGCTAGGCCCTTTTGCTTAATTAGATGCTATTTTACACATTTATATAGCTTATTAGCAATTATTTAATTATTGGATGAAACAGCTTCTGATAACGGTTTTTATAATATGTAAAAATGCATGTTTTTAAAAAATGTTACACGGTTAAAGTTGCAGACAGACACAACTAAATTTTAGTTTTATAATAACAATAGTGGTTACGGAAATCGACCGTTACAAAATCTCGTTACATATTATATGTACTATTTTGGCAAGATCAAAAAATAAAAACTATTTGTTTCACATTTTCCATAGAATTCAACGGATTCTTGTTTATGCAAATGTCGCACGAAGCTGTTTCTACCCTAGTAGCACAAAAATATTAGATAAATATGTTTTTCAAATATTGGAAAAATATTTTTTAAGCCACATTTTTTCATATGAGAAAAATATTGGATCTGAATATTGTATACATGTTCAAGAAATATAAATTGAATGTTTAGAACATATAAGCTAAATATTCAGAGAATATAAAATAGATATTTAAAAAATATTAGCTAAATATTCAGAGAATATAAACTAGATATTTAAAAAATATAAAGTAAATATTAAAAAAATGTGAATATAACATTTGAAAAATATAAATTCAATATTCAAATAACATTTAATAAAATCTTCAAATTGAAGAAAAAGTTATAACAAAAATTAAATACTATCCATATTATATCTTTCTATACACTGCTTGAGGGAATATTCCATTTTATCTTCGAAAGGACCTTATTATAATTCAGAAATTTTTATGCAGTTGACGGGATTCGAACTCGGGACTTACCGTTTACTTGATGATGTGCTTTTTTTGATAAATATGTTTTATTGGTTTATAAAAATATAACATTATCTTAGACTTAATGGTACCAACGATAACATAATAACAATAACCAGTAAAATATGGGTGTTAATACATAATTGATTGCACGCATAACAATACTTATATGTATACTATCTAGCTAATCTAAATGTTACGGATCTATTTTAGTATAGAGCTACTTAAAAGGTATTTTGGTAGGAACTTTGGTGTGGATTTTTATTTTAGGGAAAAACTGAGTGAAACACTACGATAAAACCCTAAAACTCAGTCTTATAGTCTTACAACTAAGATAATTTAAGCTTATGACTAGGTCTTAGAACTAGGGACTATTTACAAAGGATTGAGATCCAGCGATTTTAGTATTTATGGGTGCACTTCATGTGCTCACCGATTGTGTGTGGTCTGTGTTTAGCGTGTCAGTTAGATCTTTTACGGTTACGCAGGGCTGTCATATGGGTGCAGTTGCTAGAGAGCCACCAGTATTTGTTAAAGTCTAGTCGTTCAAAGTTGTTCCAGTCTCGGTGTGGGATGGTGGTGGAGAATTTAAACCTGTTTCTGTGTGTTATGTATTCATTGCTTGTGAACGCTATTCGCTTGTTTGCTTTATTTCGGCGCCAATGATAAATTAGTGGTATATTATTGCTGTCTTGTATGAGGCCTAACTTATCGCACAGCATGAAGGCTTGGGGCGAGGTGTAGCCATTCTCTAATTGTTTGCGTGTGTCTTCCTCATCAAGTGAGACCAGATCTTTAGTTAATTGGTTGTCAATATGCGGTAATTTACTGAAGTATTTTCTTGTTAGGTGAGTGGTGAAGAGGTCAATTCTGGGGATGTTTGCAGTGTTGTACAAGGTGGTGTTATTGATATGGTGTTGCCAATCTGTGCTACGGGATCTGTATATGTTGTTGCAGGCTCTTAGGTTTTTCCGTTCAAACATTCTAATTCGCTCCATGGAGGTGTGGTTAATGTTCCACCAGATGGGGGCTGCATATGTGATTATTGGACGGATAAGTAACATGTATAGGATTGTTCTAGTTTTATGAGTAAGGTATTTGTTATGGAGGAGTCGGCTATTTGCTTTGAAGGCTGTTCCGGCTTTGGTTAATTGGGTGGAAATGTGGATATTGCCTCGGAGGAGGTAATCGATGTGGACACCAAGATATTTAACTACCTTTTTGTGTTCCAGGGCTTTTTTAGTGGTGGTACCTGGGACTGTTGTTTGAATTTGAAAGGTTTTGCAACCTGCTTTTTTAGGGGTGGACAGGTAATGTAGGGGTTTGCGAAAGAGGATGGTCTCACATTTGGAGGGATTTAGTCTCAGATTCCAGTTGCTGTAATATTTGTTGATTTTTTCAACGGTGGCTTCAAGATCTGATTGAATGGTGGCAGCTCTATTGCTGGAGGTGTATGTGATTATGTCGTCTGCGAATGCTAAAATTGATGGATTGTTAGGTTTGTTGAAGTCAAATGCCTGGAGGAGGTCTGCAGTGTATATGTTGAACAGAATGGGTGAGTTAACTGTGCCCTGTTGGAGGCCTTCGGTTATATTAAACTGTATGGTTGAAGTGTTATTGCCGTCACAGGTGATGAAGGTTTTATTCGTGATCATGTCCCATATAATGGAGATTAACCAATTAGGGAATTCTTTTTTGTGGAGTTTAAATAGGAGACCGTTCAGCCAAACAGAATCGAAGGCTTTTTCTAAATCTAGTAGGGCTGCCCCTACTAGTTGGTTATTGCCGACTTGGGTGTTGACATCTGATAAGAACTTGTGGATGGCATGGGTGGTAGAATGTTGGTGTTTAAAGCCAAATTGACTGTCTGGGATAATGTTGCGATTGAAGCAAAACGTTGTTATTTTTTCGTTAATGACTGCTTCGAAGACTTTGCTAAGGCTGGGTGTGAGGCTAATAGGTCTGTAGCTGGAAGGATCGGATGGATTTTTACCTTTCTTGACTATAGGGAGTACTTTGGCTTTTTTCCACAGAGTTGGGAAGTAGCTGTTATTGATTGCATTGTTGAATATGATAGTGAGGTGGCTTATGATTTTGTTGGGTAGGTGTTTTAGTATTAATGGGGGGATATTGTCGGTCCCAACGGAGGTTTTATTTGGAAGCTTTTTTAGTATGTATGAGAGGGCGTAGGGGTTACAGAAGGGTGAAAGAGTGTCGCCGGTGCTGCGTGGGCTTGTGGCTTTGTTGTTTGCTGCGAACTGTGTGATCGTGTTGTTGTTTTGTCTGTTATTTGAGTATTCTTTCTTCAGAGCATCAGAGGTTTTATCAACAATTTCCTTGAGGCGTGAACCCTCGTTGAGGTATCGGGGAGAGTTTATAGATTCGTAATACGCTCCGATAGCGTTTAGTTTGTCCGTTGGTGTGGAGAGAATGTAGTTGTCGTTGTTTTTTTGTAATGTAGCCGTGTCAAAATGACATCGGTTGAGGATAGTGGTATCGTTTTGTTTTACATGGATATCTGTGATGGGTGTTGTCTGTTTACGTCTAAATATGGAATTAATTTTTGGGAAAAAGGTGTCAGAGATTCTGTGGTCAATTTGTTTTATGACGTTTGCCCAATAGTCATCGACTGAGCTTTTGAATGCAGAACGGAGTGCTTTTGTAATATGTTTGAGTGTGGATTTGGCTAATTGTGTTAGGGGTAGTCTGGAGTGTGGGTCTAATAAGTAGAGGTTGTGTAGGATTGAGGCGACAGTTTTCTTGTGATTTTGAAGCTTGCGTGTTCTTCGGTTGACGTATTTATCTGTGCTGTTAGGGTTTTGGTAGCGGGGTGTGTGTTTATCTATTGTACGTTGGATGGCTTCGGTTATGGTTTGTAGGTGTTGATCTATTTCTGTCACGGTAAGGTTGGTGTCAGCTGGAATATTGTTGTTGTAGGTTTGGGAGAGATATTTAGTAAATTTGCTCCATTTGGTGGCTTTGTAATTGTACCTGATGTAGGGCTGTATTGTGGTGGATGTGATATCATAGTTCAGTTCAAAGTTGAGTGTTAGTGCAAGGTGGTCGCTGACGTAAGGTAGTATCGCCGCTTTATCTGCAATATGGTTAGTTAGAGTGAGTCTGGAGTCGGCAAGACAAATATCAAGATACAGTCGAGTCGGAAAGTAAGTTAACATTTGGTGATATGTAGGCAATGAATATGATGAATAAAATCAAGTTATTGTATTGTTTTTATTTAGGAGGTGTAAGGAAATAAACAAATATGTTAGTAAAACATGTATTATCATTATTAAAGATTAAAGACATGTCATATTCATTTGCCTGCATACACCAGTCGTTAACTTACTTTCCGACTCGACTGTAAGATAAGCCTGGTTTAAAGGTGGGGATCGAGGGTGATATCACGTTAAGTTTGAAGTAGAGGTCATGTCTGTCAACCCATTTTTTGAAATAATTTCCTCTTTGGTTGTTAGAATTGTCGCCCCAGTCTTTTCGTTTAGTGTTGAGGTCTCCCGCTAGAATGTAATAGTTGTTGGTGTTGTGTAGCTTTAGATTGTGGAAGAGGTGGTCGAGTTCAGTTATGTAGAGTGTTCTGTTATCATTGGTGGCATATGCGCTAATGATGTAAAGTCTGTTGTTACTGTTCAGGTTTATTTTGATTATTGTGTATTCGAGAATTTGATTGGCTGTTGAGGAGGGAAAGTTGACGGGTTGGAAAATGATGCCCTTTTTTATTAGGATAGCAGTTCCTCCCCCTTGAGTTGCATTAGGTCTGTCTTTTCGGATTAAGCTGTAATTTTTGAAGCTAAGATTATGGCTGGTATTGAGTTTGGTTTCGGAGAGGAGGATGATGTTGTGACCCGAAATTCCACACAACCGGCTCACCCGATATCAGGCGATATCGATTCCAGACGGACACCGTCCGGCCTATTGTTCCTAAGAAATACCGATCGTCAGGTATCAAAATTCGATCGATAACCACTTGTATAAATAAGACCATTCGACCCGGCGACAGTCAGTATTTAGTCTCGTCTCCGACCTTTGACAAATCGTGTTACTATTGTAATAAAAACTGTGTAATAAAGGTATCTTCTGGTACGCCAGAAGAACTCGCATTTTTTTTATATCATTCCTTTAAAAATTACGTGACATTTTGGCGATCCTGCCAGGATCCACTAGAGTCAGTGTAAACGAAATCACGCGTTTCGGCCTACGGGAACACTCGACCCAGAGGATCAGCGGACTACACCACGAGCTGCATACGTGCACCTTTGGAACCACGCAAAACGTAGAAAAGACCAGAAGTAAGTAACTCTGGATCCCTTTGTAACGTACAGAACTAGGAGAGATAGCTTCTCTAGCAACAGTTCGAGAGACAGTGTAGATTCAGTTAGAATCATGAGTAAATCACAACCGAGCACCTCTGACGCTCAGGTGAAAGAATTATTGGAGACAATTAGAAAACAGAATGAGACTATTACTCGGCAACAAGATATGTACAACCAAAGAATTTCTACGCTAGAAGCCGCTTTACAATCGGTAGACAAAGAGAATAAGAAACGCGTTAAAGAAATTGAGATATTAGGCAGAAATCTAACGGGCTTAAACATCACTGAAGACGACGATGTGGATTATACTTCCATCATGACCGAAGACGATTCCGTGATTAGATCTAAAGTTAAACTCACTGTACCACCTGCCCCAACGCGAGAAAATGCACCTGGCGAAACGAGCTCGCAGAGCTCTAACCTGAGAGCCAAGGATGCT